>JAYESA010000007.1:31573300-32220800 GCA_036927795.1 Iris macrosiphon | reverse complement strand
TTGTTTCCTTGTTGTTATCTTATCGTATTTTTATTTTTTCCTTAGTTATTATGATTGAAAGCTTATATATATTGCGTGGTTGCCCTCCTTTTGGAGAGGTTATATTGACAGATTTTATGAGATATAGATATTGTTGTGACCCAGAACGGACCTAGATAGGGTTCTACCGCCGATTCTGTGGCGTAGGCTGGACTTACCCATGACTCATGCCCGATTTTTTAGGTGCGGGTCATGACACATTTTTGGTGGTGGCCCATGGAGGTCGATTCTCTAGGTCTACCTGCGATAGGATATAGGATATAGGATATAGGCTGAGAGAGAGTATACTCAATCACAACTAGGACCCTTCCTGATTTTTGTTATCTTTAATTTTTCTGAAGTTGTTTCTTTTGCAATATTACTGTCCTTTATTGATGATATAGTATCTTGCACTATATTGAATTTTTTGATCTGTGTTCAGGATGCCTCTGAAGATACGATCTCACCGCACCGTTCCAGCAGCTGCCACCGAGAGGTCTGCTACCTCTCGTCCTACTCGATGTCAGGAAGCTGCCACCGCTTCACTTGCCACTCCTGTGGTCGAGGGAGCATCAGTTTCTCTCGAAGATTCTCTTACTCCTATCGATCCTAGAGCTACCCCAGTTATTTCGGTGGTACCTCCTCCACCACCTCCTGTACCAGTTGATGTTGAACAGTTGTTTGCATTCTTCAGAGAGATGATGGACGCGCAGCACCGCCAGGTGGACGTGATAAGGATGGGCATTGAGAATGCTCACCAGGTGGCCATGACAGCCATGGACAGAGTGGCCCAGATCCAGCCACAGGCCGAACAGGCTCAGTATCCGAGGCCGGGCACCATTATTGACTTTCAGTTGATGCGGCCCAAGGAATTCCAGGGTACAGAGGGGATCCTGTATGCGGACGACTAGATCGAGCACATTGAGGGCATCTTTAGGCTGGCACTGATGCCAGCCAACATGTAGATTGAGGCAGCGGGCAGCCAGATGTTCGATCTTGCCCTTACTTAGTACCGCACAGATACGAGGATAGCGATACTGGGACAGACTTGGGAGGATTTCAAGAAGCTTTTCAAGGAGAAGTTCTTCCTGGATGTGGCTCTCAGTACTTTAGAGAGCCAATTTGAGACATTCGTCTAGGGGAGCATGCTGGTGGACGAGTATGCAATAGAGTTCTGTCTTCTGGGCAGATTTATAGAGGGTTTGATCAAGGCAGCAAAGGCGCAGAAGTTCCGCAAGGGTTTGCTCATGGCGGTCAAGTCCTTGACTAGGAGTGACCGCGAGGTGACCTTTGAGCAGATTGTGAGCGACGCTCAGAGGGCTGAGGATGACTTGGAGTTGAAGACCAAGAGGGGTAGAGATGCTTTCGGAGCAAGCAGCAGTACGAGCCCAGCCAAGAGGTCATTCAAGCAGACTCAGCAGCACCAGGGTCAGGGTCATGCACCTTACAGGCAGGCGCCCCAGCAGCAGAGGCAGGGACAGCAGTAGGGTCAGAGGCAGCCCATCACTTGCCCTTTCTGTAGGAAGCCGGGACATGGATGGGACATTTATAGAAAGAGGCTAGGCAGATATTTGTTATGTGGCATAGCAGATCACCAGTTGAAGGATTGTCCTTCAGCACTTGCTCGTACAGTTCAGGGTGAAGGAGCCACTCAGAGGGCACCAGCCAGAGCACCTGCAGCACAGAAGAGAGGACAACCTTTGCCAACTCAGTAGCAGAGGTTTGTCCAGCACCAGCAGTAGCACCGAGGAGGACAGTAAGGGCGAGATTTTTCCCTGACTGTAGACTAGGCCGAGCCCGTTGGTGATATGATCTCAGGTTATGTTCTTCTTGATTCCATTCCAGCACTTGCTTTATTTGATTTTGGTGCTTTCTATAGCTTTGTGTTTGTATCTTTTGCTGTTAGATACCATCTTATTGCTGAACCTTTAGCTAGACTCTGCAAGATCACGACCGGGGGTGGTATCATCCTAGTCAGTAATGTCTGCAGAGACCGGAGAGTTATCTTGGGAGACCGGGAGTTGAGTGTATGCCTACTCATAATGCCACTTTCGAGTTATGATATTGTACTCGGGATGGATTGGTTGAGTATGCACTATGCTAGTATAGATTATCGTAGAGGCAGAGTATTGTTTAGTCCACCGGGAGAGCAAGAGTTTGAGTTTGCCAGAGGATCAGCGGAGCAGAGCGAGGGAGTCTTCTACGGAGCCCTGGTGGTAGAGCAGGGGTTGCCACATCTACGGATAGCGGAGTTCATGGATGTCTTTTCAGAGGAGTTGCCAGGGTTACCTCCGGACAGAGATGTGGAGTTCTCTATAGACTTGGTGCCAGGCGTGGAGCCGATATCCCAGTACGTCTATAGAGTCAGCAACAGTGAGTTGGTAGAGTTAAAGAAGCAGGTATATGAGCTTTAGGACAAGGGATTTATCATATCTAGTTCTTCTCAGTGGGGTACTCCGGAACTTTTTGTACCGAAAAAGGATGGGTTGATACGGATGTGTATCGACTACAGGGCTCTGAATAATCTCACAATCAAGAACAAGTATCCGCTATCGCGTATTGATGATCTCTTTGACCAGTTGAGCAGAGCGAGGGTGTTTTTCAGGATTGATCTGAGGACAGGCTACCACCAGGTGAAGGTCAGGCAGAAGGATATTTCGAAGACAGCTTTTTGGACCAGGTATGGACAGTATGAGTTCATAGTAATGCCGTTTGGGTTGACTAATGCCTCGACAGTGTTCATGAATCTGATAAACAATGTATTCCATCAGCATCTGGACAGGTTTATGGTGGTGTTTATAGATGGCATCTTGGTATATTCGAAGAACCCAGAGGAGCATGAGGAGCATCTGAGGATAGTGCTGGAGACTCTCAGGAAGGAGAAGCTCTATGGAAAGCTTTCAAAGTGTGAGTACTTCCTTGACAAGGTTGAATTCCTTGGTCATGTGGTGACGGAAGAGGGGATCTCGGTGGATCCGAGAAAGATTATGGCAGTTGAGGCATGGAGTACTCCGAGTTCAATAGCAGAGGTCAGGAGTTTTCAGGGGGTGGCGGGTTACTACAGGAGATTTATTCAGGATTTTTCTCGAATTACAGAGTCGTTGTCTAGGCTGACCCGGAAGGACATGGAGTTTGTTTGGTCAGAGGAGTGCCAGATCGCTTTTGATTAGCTGAAGAGGAGGTTGACGAGAGCTCCAGTATTGACGTTGCCATCAGGGTCTGGAGGTTTCACTATCTATAGTGATGCATCGGAGAAGGGACTGGGTTGTGTGTTACAGCAGAATGGGAGGGTAATTGCC
The DNA here is from genome assembly GCA_036927795.1 of Iris macrosiphon. NCBI lineage: Eukaryota > Viridiplantae > Streptophyta > Magnoliopsida > Asparagales > Iridaceae > Iris > Iris macrosiphon. The sequence continues at coordinate 32,217,483 of JAYESA010000007.1, read as the reverse complement.
TATGCTTCTAGGCAATTACGTCCTCATGAGAAGAACTATCCTACCCACGATTTGGAGTTGACAGCGGTAATCTTTGCTCTGAAGTTGTGGAAATACTATTTATACAGAGAGCGTGTGGAGATATTCACAGACCACAAGAGCTTGAAGTATGTGTTTACCCAAAAAGAGCTGAACATGAGACAGAGGAGGTGGTTGGAGTTGATAAAAGACTTTAACATATTATTGCAGTACCATCCAGGGAAGGCGAACGTAGTTACAAATGCGCTGAGCAGGTATACGGTAGCTATGTGCCTGACTACAGATCATTATCTTCTGGCAGATCTAGAGAGCTTGGGCATTGAGGTGATAGTGCCTGGAGTTAAGATACAGATATGGGGACTGCAGATTCAGTTAGAGTTGGTAGACCGGATCAGCGCTACACAGTTTAAGGATGAGTCCCTGAGGAGCATCAGGGCACAGGTTCAGATTGGATTATCAGATGACTTTACCATTGCTGGTGATGGTTCATTGCGGTACGGTACCAGGTTATGTGTGCCGAGTGGGTCGTTGCCCCCAGAGTTTCTTCAGGAGGTGCATCGATCCCAGTACTCTATGCATCTAGGTGCTAACAAGATATATAGAGATCTGACTGAGCATGTATGGTGGTACGGGATGAAGCGGGAGGTAGCACGCTTCATATCCCGATGCTTAGTGTGCCAGCAGGTGAAGGCGGAGAGGCAGAGGCTAGGAGGGTTGCTCCAGTTGTTACCCATTTTGGAGTACAAATGGGAGCATATGACCATGGATTTTGTTTCTGGACTTCCTCGTTCTCCAGGAGGAAAGGATGCGATTTAGGTTATCATAGACAGGTTGACCAAATTGGCCCACTTTCTACCATCCAAAGTGGGTACGTCTACGGAAAGACTAGCAGAGATGTATATGCGCCAGATAGTCAGACTGCATGGAGTTCCTGTAAGCATAGTATCAGACCGGTACAGTCGCTTTACTTTATATTTTTGGAGGAGTCTGCAGGCTAGCTTGGGCACCCAGCTCAAGTTTAGTACTGCATATCACCCACAGACAGACGGTCAGTCAGAGAGGACCATTCAGACACTTAAGGATATACTTCACACTTGTGTTCTGGATTTCAGAGGCTCTTGGGAGGATCACTTGCACTTAGTAGAGTTTGTTTATAACAACAGCTACCAAGCCAGTATCGAGATGTCACCATTCGAGGCGTTGTATAGACGGAGGTGTCACACTCCGTTATCATGGGATGATATAGGCGAAAGAGATTTGCTTGGCCGGAGATGGTGGTTGATGCGGCGGAGAAGGTCAAAATCATTAGAGATAGACTTCGGATGGAGTAGGACAGACAGTGGCATTGGGCCGATAGCCACCGGAGACCTTTAGAGTTCGAGGTATAGCTTAGAATCTAGATTTTGTTCTTGTGTTTGATTGTGATTGCTTATTTTAGATTAAGTCTAAGACCTTGTTTGTGCTAGGTTGGTAATCTGGTGTTTCTGAGGATTTCTCTGACATGGGGCACTATTTGCTTTGGTGGAAACGGGAAGCTTAGCCCACGTTTCGTCGGACCCTTCAGCATCCTTGAGAGGATCGACGCTGTAGCGTATAGGCTAGATTTGCCACCTACGCTAGAGGGAGTTCATGATGTATTCCATGTGTCACAGTTGAGATGGTACGTGGAGGATCCCAGTCACGTATTGGATCACTCAGAGATTATGGTGGGCCCTACTCTTAGCTATCCAGAGCAGCCGGTGGAGATTCTTGATCGGCGGGAGAAGGTGTTGAGGAACCAGACTATTTCCTTGGTTTGCTTTGCGTGGAGGCATCACTCTCCAGGTGAGTAGACCTGGTAGAGGGAGGATGAAATGCGCAAGCGATACCCTTAACTTTTCGAGCCATGAGGTATGGTTCTTTTCTTTTCCTTGCATTATTGTCCTAGTTTCGTCTTTTAATTTCGAGGACGAAATTATTTTAAGGAGGGTAGGCTTGTCACTACCCAATTCTAAAAAATAGGATTTTTTTATTTTATTTTGGTAAATTGTGTATTGATTATAAATAATTATATTTATGTTTAATTGTTGGTTGTATTATTTATCTATTGGTTGTTTTAGGGTTTTGGCTAGTCTGGACCCATGTCAGACCATAGTGGACCCATGTCAGACCCAACCAACACCCTTGTCAGACTCATTTATGGGATTATAATAGTTATTATATTTTTATTTAATTAGTTGGGTTATTTTGGATTAGTTAGAATGTGTTTAGTGAACCATAAACCTAAACCTTGGTTGCATGACTAAAAGAGAGGGCATTTTAGTCATTTTCTATTAATGTAAATCCTATATTACTTGTGTGGCCGGCCCCTAACCCTAATTCTCATATCTAGCCGAGACCTTCCCTCCCCCCTCCCCATTCTCATTTCCTTTTCACTCCTTCTTCTTCTCCATTTTCTTCTTCTTCCTTCTTCCAACTTCAAGTTTCAAGTAAGTATTTCTCTTTTTCTTCTCTTTCTTCTTCTATTTCTTCCATTGATATTAACTCTAATCCTTTACTTTTCCCTAACCTAGGTGTGTAGAGCCTAGACTTATTGTAGAGGCTTGGCTTGGAGGCTTGAGGGTGGTAATTTTAAGGGTTTTGGAGACTTTGGCCTTGGAATTTCAACTTTCAAGAGGTAAACTCTAAATTTTCTCTTAGTAATTGCTCTTATATAGTGTAATTAGTAGTTTAGAACCTTCCTAGACCTTAAGGCTACCCGTAGGAGGAAGTTAGAGCTTGTTTAGTTGTGTTTGGAGACTTTGACATTAGATTTTGTGTCAATTTTGGGTAAAATCCGAGATTGGCCCAATTTTGGTGATGCCCTAGGTTAGACGGACCTAAGTAGATGTGCTTGGGTGTCTTAAGGGTAAGTACATGTCTCCGTTCGGATACGTGAGGTCGTGTCGCGGAGATTTGGGCATTTCGGGCGATTTGGAGTTTTTTTTGTCATCGTAGGTTCTACTTGCGTGCGCATTTTTGCCATAGATCTAGAATCGACGAGTTAGCATTTTTTCTAGGTTCTAGACATCGATTTAAACTCGTGGATAAATTTTGGGTCAATTTTGAGTAGGTTTAATGTGCGTTTCATGAGGTTTCACGAACCACACTCCACGTGTTCGTCGAAATAACTTAATGGCCATTTCGACGTGGTTTCTAGGTTTCGAACTTGTGCGCGCATTTGTTTAGCTTCAGAAAGTGTGTAATAGAGTTCTCGAATTATATTTTATATATTTATATATATTTATAGGTGTTTGGGTGGTTGTGCGTATGTTGGTGGGGTATTGTGTGTGGTTGTGTGTGTTGTGCGTTGTGTTGTGTGTTGTGTGTTTAAGTGTGTATTTGTATATATGTATATGAGTCTCTCTCTCTATATATATATGTGAGTGTATATATATATATATATATATATATATATATATATATATATATATATGAGAGTGTGTGTGTGTGTGTGTGTGTGTGTGTGTGTTTGTGTGTATGTAGAGTGTGTTTATATATATATATATATATATATATATATATATATATATATATATATATATATATATACATATGTGTGTGTGTACCTATATATATATGTGTATAAGTGTGTATATATATATATATATATATATATATATAAGTATGTGTGTATCTATTTATCTATGTATGTATGTGTGTGGTGTGTCGAGGGGGGAGATGTATGGGCAGCTAGATGAAGGACCAGCAGGTACCAGCAACTGAATAGAGGGCCAACAACAGCGAGGCTGCAGTAATGGCCGCTGTAGTAGCAGCAAACGTAGTAAGAGCAGTAACAGATTGTACCAGAAGCAGCAGCAGATTGCACCTGCATCAGCAGTATTGCAGCATCTACAGCAGCAGCTAGCAGTGCATTTGCAGTAGCATGGAGCAGCTGCAGCAGCAGCATTTGCAACGGTGTAGCAACAATAGCAGTTTGTAAGGCACTAGCAGTAGCAGGTAGTGAGTGAAGGAGAGAGGTTGAGAGATTAGATAAGTATATATATATATATATATATATATATATATATATATATATATATATATATATATGTATGTATGTATGTATGTGTGATATATATATATATATATAGATATATAGGTGTATATATGCATATGTGTTTATATATATATATTAGCCTAGATATATAGCTAGGTATATGTATATATGCTAGATAATTAGCTAGATGGTTAGTGTTAGAGAGGGGGTAGTGGTTATCTCAATACCTTGAGATATCAAGGTATCTCAATACCTTGATATACCCAAGGTATTGAGTATCGGGATGAGATTTTTGAGTGATTGCCTAGGTTTGGTACTATAGTTGCTTTTATATGTATTGGTGTATATATTTATGTGTGTTAGTACAGGTGTTAGTGGGTATAGGCAGGGTGTGTAGCTTAGGTCGAGGTATTGGATACCGAGGGTATCCCGATATCTCAAGGAGGCGAGTTTGAGGGTTTACTAGCTTAACGAGCTAGTTTTGAACTAGAATTTTAGGGGCACCCTAGTTTGACCTAGAGTTGACTATAATTGTCCACATTGACCACAAAAGTCAATGTTTGACCTAGTTTTAACCCATAGTTAACTTTTTGGACCACGGGTTGACCTCTTGACCCATATTTCACCTGTTTGACCCGTTCGACCTAGAATAACCCTAGAAGCTTTTTTTAGTTATTTTATATCAATTTAACTCTTTAGAACCCTATTTAACCTTGCTTTTTGTAATAGGTTCTTGCGACGCCAGTCCAGATCTCGATCCTCACCAGTTGCTCAGGACGTCAGGCGAGTACCTACCTCTGATTGTTTTTATTTCATGATAGCGTATATATCACCTGTTCTAGAACTGTAATACTTGATTCTGTCACATTATTTCATGAGCTGGTACTAGTTGGATCTCGTCATGAGATGTTATTCTCCTTATCGTGTTCAGCGGGTACTATCACGTGTATTTCATCATGTGCTTCGGGTATTGACTCTCATGTGCTATCATATGCTTCGTGTGCTCTCGCCTTCATATGCGCAAGTTATTTATCATGTAGGTAGCGTGTCGTGGTTGGATCCAAGAGTATTAGTGGGAGAGGGGAGTAAAAGTTGGTAATGTGATCAAAGCCAAATAGTATTCATGTGTATGTCGGTTATGCAACTCACGTATAACAGAGTTATTGTAGATTATTCATGTACAACCTAAGTCGATCACATAACGAACTTGTGCTCAAGGCACTTAGCTAGTTTTCCTATTTCTCACATGTAGTTACTTCTCTACTACTTGTAATATTCCCTAATTTTATATTATAGTTACTTTATCTGTTCTACCATGTATTTACTTTCCTGTGTATCTTGTATATTTTTCTATTGCTAGTCATATAAACCTTACTATATATATTTGGAGTTGCTTTCAGAGTTATGTACTTCACTCCAGTCCTGACTGGAAATATATTTTCCAGAGGATCCTGAGAATATTTGCCCGACCTTCTATGGGCCAGGTGTCGAGGAGTGTTGTGACCCAAAGATTGAGGAGGAGCCCGTCGATGAGACGCCGTTAGCGCCTAGTATAGTTAGGTGGGTTTCCTTAGGTTGTTCCCAGTTGCTATTTTGGATGACTGTATTTATTATTTTGCTGCTGTGAGATGTTGTAGACTTAGACTTGGACTGTATATTGGATATTGTACTTGCTCTTTGGTTCTTTATTTCTTTGTTGTTATCTTATCGTGCTTTTACTCTTCCCTTAGTTATTGTGATTGAAAGCTTATATATATTGCGTGGTTGCCCTCCTTTTGGAGAGGTTATATTGACAAATTTTGTGAGATATAGATATTGTTGTGACCTAGAACGGACCTAGAAAGCATTTTACTGCCGATTCTGCGACATAGGCTGGACATACCCATGACTCATGCCCATTTTTTTGGTGCGGGTCGTGACAGGGCACTATTAGAAAGTAAGGCCACTCACAAGTTGGTGAATCGAGGAAGCAAAAGGGAAGATCTTTAGGACTCCGCTCGTGCATCGCCGACATGATCACCTGCATGCAGCAACAGATAATCAATATCTCCTTGCCTCGGTCTCCCAGAGTTTGATACGAAATATGAAGTTCAAAGAACGAAGATGTCACACCCGATTCTAGATTTGGTATTTCTTAAATTTCTAGAATTTAAATTTTTCTGATAATATATTCTTGCTGCATTTTGCATAGACCCAGTTTAGGATCTGTATGTAGAATGGATACCTGATTCGATTTATTTGATTGAACCCATGACTAAATCATCTTTCTTTTCTCTTAGTATATATATGAGTATTTATCTCTCTTCACCCATTTTCTTATTTCACTCTTCTTTCTTTCTTCTTCCTCCTCCCCTTTAAGCGCCCTCTAGCCAAACCCTAACCCTAGGAAGAAGTTGTTGTGACTTGGACCGTAAGAGGTAGAGGCTATGAGCCACCCATGGCAAGTACATCTTGCTCAATGGTGAAGCCATGGATTTTTGGATTTTTTGCTTATTTGTGTTAATTAAAAATGTGTATGATAAAAAATGTTCTCCTTGATGTTCTCATCTATTTTAGTTCTTGGATTTTTGGATTTTAATGTATAGATTTGCGTAGATCTAAGTTTTAACTTAGGATTTTATATGGGTTCCATGAGTTTTGTCTTGGTTTGATCTATTAAAACTTATTGTTTTCAAAAACTAGTTTTATTTGATGGAGCTTTATGGCCAAAACAAATTCTGGAGCTTTGTTCTTGGACTAGTCTAGTAGGGACGATAAATAGTGCCATACAGCAGTGCACCGTACATGGATTTTTATGCCGCAGTAGTGAACCGCGCATGAAGTTTCATGTCGTAGCAATGCGCCGCGCATTGATGCGCCGCGCATCATTTTCTTGTCGCGTAAAGTGTGCCACGCATGGAGTTTCATGCCGCAGTAGTGCATCGCGCACGAAGTTTTATGCCACAGTAGTGCACCGCGCGCATCACATCCTCTTCGCATATATCAATGGCCGCGCAAATCAATCCTTGTCGCGCAGTGCATCACGCATTGATTTTCTTGCCCCAGCAGTGCGCTGCGCACAGAATTCATGCTGCACGCAGTGTGCTACGCACATGGTAACCCAATGTTTATTTTTGCCTATTTAAATTATTTTTTGGCTAGAATTTCATAAAACTTAAAACTTGAAGTTGTAGATCTCTATTTTTCCTTTCCAAATCTTTTTGGATCACCTCATTTGGAGTTTATATGTGAGAGTTATCCTGAATTTACTATAATATATTATTTTTCTAATGCATAAACTGTTTTAGCCCAGTTGAGTATTAGAGCATAGTTGGATGTTGTGCTTCCCTATATTAATACGTGATTTGGATCCTCACGACACCATAAAAATGTTTATGTATGATAATTCCTTGCATTTTGGCATCGAACAATCGAATGTGAGTATTGTCCCATGTATTGCGTGTCACGGATACGATAACTCGTAAAAAGCTCGTACTCATGACTCGTCATTCTAGGAAGTTTTCAAGTGTCCACGATTTGAGAACTTAAAATAATTTAGTAATGATTAAACAAGATAAGATTTACCTAGATTATTGGGAGGAAAGAATATTGCGCTACCTGCTACCCCGATCTCTAAGGGCCCTATGCAGCATGGAACAACCCTGTTAGGCAAGGGTTCTATTACTGACCAAGTTTACGTATGCTGTGGCACTACAAGTTACTGTTATTGATCTGTGGTTCATAATATTATATATTTTCAGTTTATGCATTCCAGTATATGTTCCAGTTATGTTTCAGTTATGTTACAAGTCCATTTTCAGATAAGTTTATGTTTAAAAAATCAGTTTCATTTACAAAATCTCTTTATGTTTACAAAATTTGTTTTATTTACAAAATCTCTTTAAGCTTACAAAATCAGTTTCATTTACAAAACCCATATTTGTTTATACAACCAAATCTTATTTACAAAAATCTATTTATATCTTCAAAAGCTAGTTTATGCTTACGTTATGTTGTTATGCTATCAATTATCTGCTTTAGTTATTTATTCATTATTATTTATGATGTGCACTATAAGTACTAGACAAGTGTACCATTGCCATCTGGGTTAACTACAGTATCAGTGGTAGCGATATTCTTTAAAGCATGCATTTGTTTATAACTAGGTTTGTGATAACCCTAGTTAGCTAATTATAGAAAGCCTTAGAGATGTTTAGCCATGCGATAAATGATGTTACTTACATTATAGCTCGCTCTTTTAGTTTTTTTTCTTTCGGTACGTAGTTAGGGTGCTAAGTTCTGCTCAAGTGAAGGTCCGCAACTCCGATCCTTGTTTGGTTTAAGGGTTGTGGTCCCAATATAGAGTAGTTCCTATGCTCTCTTATCGCTCGTCGCATTTCTTTCCTTATAGAACTTATTATCAGTTCTTTCGGTATTTTATTTTGAGACAAGTACATTTGTACCGTACAAGTCTTGATCCACATTTATTTAATATGTCTATTTTTTGCTTTATATTGTGATGTGTTGGTCTATCACCTTGAGCTCATTTGTGATACTTGTTGCTTGGGGTTCTGATCCCCTGGTTTTTTATGGCCAGATTACCCCGAGGAGAACCAGGATCTACCGTACCTCCAGTAAGATGGTTGGCACTCGTAGGACTGCGGCTAAAGCTCGCGAGTGGGTTTCCTTCCTCCATCCCTCGTAGTGTTATTCTTTTTTGTGGTATTTTAGCAAGAGGCAGTATTAGTCCCTTATTTTGAGATCACTTCTCTGACTTAGGTCAACATGATGTATATATTAGACCATGGCTAGTATATTTGATCATGTATAATTATACCCTGCTAGTACAATATTTTGCATTCACTAGCTTCATGATCATATGTGGTTTGTAATTTGGGACACCTTTTTGCTTTTATATATGATATACTCTTGTACTTATGTTGATAGATTGAGATATTAGGATTTTTCAGCCTTAGTACCGACGTCATAGCATGCTAGAGTTCACCCATATGTCTTCTAGACAATCTTAACACATTACGGCTTACTTTGGTATTCTGCAAGGTACGGTTGGCCATGTCAGTTCTCGTATTTATCCCATATTCTGGGAGCGAGCGATGACAAGATTTTAGTGGTGGCCCATGTAGGTCTATTTTTTAGACTTTTGGGAGGACTCATCTTAATAGGATCTCAATCCTCTATTTAACTTCGATTGAATTCCACTTGTGACCTATACTTTTCGTTCCCCTTAACCTACAAGCATGCTTGACATGATTGTTCCATTCTCGTCACTTATTGATATCCTTGTGTCCTTATCCTTCAGGGATACCCCACATGCTCCTCCTTTCGAGGGTTCTGTTGTACCGATAACTCTATCAAATCTAGTAGTAGGCCAGAACAAGATTTTGTTGCCAATTCATAATCAAGAGCCAGCAACCTCTCATTATCAGTCAGCTCCGTCAGTCATACTAGGCCAACAAGTTCCACTAGTTCCCTTAGCACAACTAGAGTAGTTAATCTCACAAGCTATTCTAGAGATAGTCAGGACCATGATGGTGACTCAATAGCAGCAATAACAACAACTCCAGCTCCAGCAACAAGTGTTCCAGCTTTACCAGAAGTCCTAGCTAAAGTATAATCGCACCATCAAATGGAGTCTTCAGATGTTGTTAGAACACAATATGCATGGTTTGTCAGGAAAACTCCAAGCCAAAGACTTGCACCCAGATGGAGTAAGGATTAAAGAAGGACATTACCAGCCGTTCAGTAAGTCGTCATGTCCATCCCGAAATATCGCAGAAGTATCGCCAGGACATGAGTATATAGTCCGGGGGACCATATCAAAAACTGAAGGTCATAAGAGGAATTGTGCACCTCCGTTAGACTCTTTATTTCAGCATCCCTCACCAGTATCAGCTTACAATCATTCGTATCAGTGCCTGGAGGCTCCAATTGTATGTTCCTTCTGTAGGAAGGCAGGACACACTAGTGTAACATGTTGGAGGGCTAATCATCTATGTCGTATTTATGGAGAACCCGATCATATGATTACTTCATGCCCATGAATATCACCAGGACGACGAGCAGTGCCCTAGACCTCGATACCAGAATATCACCCGCAACAGCACCCGACAGAACAATAAGGATGTACCTACTATGGGAAGATAGGGCATTTTAGATTAGATTGTTGGAAGACAAATGGGTGATGTTCTCACTGTTTAGCTATCGGTCTTACAGTTAAACATTATCCGCAATTGTTGCCTCAAGAACGATCAGCTATGCCTGGCATGCCATCTCATACATTTCAGTCACCTCGATTATCAAATCCTATAGTGGTAAACTAAGATGAGATAATGCTAATAGTACAGCCATTGTCACAACATCCTCCCCCATCTCGAGCTCAAAGGGTCAGGCAGCACAGAGCACGGTTATATGCACAGTCCCAGATACAGTTTCAGTATCCTAGTCAGCAAAAGGGCAGTACCTCAACGGTCGCAGGTACCATCTTCCTTATTTTGTTCCAGTTTTATCTTTCAGTAACAGATTAGGTAGTGACAGTACATCTTGGGTTCTTGCCGATGGCCTTATATTCTACTATGTCAGGAGTGCAATGGTTAGCTTGACTTATTTAACGAGTGAAGGTGAGTTTCTCATCCAACTCTTAAGCCTGCGTATCTCATGATATGTGATATCTATCATGTGTCCCGACTATGAAGGTATGTCCTAGATTAGATTCATGTCCTCGGTATAGTCGTTAGTACCGTCTTACTGCTAGGCTTGGCTCTTATCAATTTTGTGAGTCAGCATAGGCAAGCGAGACGAGTTTCTATTTGACTGACTCAGGGGTATATGTATTCATATTCCTCCATTTCTCTGTGTGTTATTTTATGCATTTATTTATTAGTTACTTTCTGCAGTCATCTTTTATTTCAGTTACTTGCTTAGTATAATCTTTTGATTTATGATGTAATTTCTTGAGCTTTCTCGTGTGTTCCAGCTCGACTAGCCTTGGTAAAATTTTGAGGATAAATTTTTTCTAAGAAGGGTAGAGATGTCACATCCGATTACAAATTTGGTATTTCTTGAATTTTTAGAATTCAGTTTTTTCTAATAATGTATTCTTGTTGTGTTCTTATGTTGGTTCCTGTTATTTTATTTATTATTATTTTTTGTTGAGAGAGATAACCCAAGACCAGTAGAATACCCATTGGTATTTGCTATAGACCCAATTTAGGATCTGCATGTAGAATGAACACCTAGTTTGGTTTATTTGATTGAACCCATGACTGAACCATCTTTCTCTCCTCTTAGTATATATATGAGTATCTCTCTCTCCTCACTCATTTTCTTATTTTACTCTTCTTGCTTTCTTCTTCCTCCTCCCCTTCAAGTTCCCTCTAGCCAAACCCTAACCCTCGAGAGAAGTTGTTGTGACTTGGACCATGAGAGGTAAAGGCTAGGAGCCACCCAAGGCAAGTAAATCTTGCTCAATAGTGAAGCCACAGATTTTTAAATTTTTTGCTTATTTATGTTAATTAAAAATATTTTTGATAGAAAATGTTTTTCTTGATATTCTCATTTATTTTAGTTCTTAGATTTTTGGATTTTGATGCATAAATTTGCGTAGATATGAGTTTTAACTTAGAATTTTATATGGATTCCATGAGTTTTTCCTTGGTTTGATCTATTAAAGCTTTTTTTAACTAGTTATTTTATTTGATGGAGCTTTCCATTTTGAGCATTTTGGCTCTTGAATCGCTTAATTTGGAGTTAAATTGAAGTTTTTAAGGCCAAAATAAATTTTTGAGCTTTGTTCTCGGACCTGTCTGGCACGAACGATGAATAGTGCCGCGTCGCAGTGCATCGCGTATGGATTTTTATGCCGCAGTAGTGTGTCATGCATGAAGTTTTATGTCGTAGCAATGTGCCACGCATTGATGCGCCGCGCATTATTTTCTTGCCGTACGTAGTGCGCCGCTTATGGAGTTTCATGCCGCAGCAGTGCGCTGCGTGCATCACACCCTCGCTGCACGTATCAATATATGTGCACATCAATCTTTGCCGCGCAGTATGTCGTGCATGAATTTTCTTATCGCAGCAATGCACCACGCACAGAATTCAAGCTGCGCGCAGTATGCTGCACGCATGGTGACCCGAATATCTGTTTTTGCATATTCAAGATATATTTTGGCTAGAATTTCGTAATACCCAAAACATAAAAGTTTTAGATCTCTATTTTTTCTTTCCTAATCTTTTTGAATTACCTCATTTGGAGTTCATATGTGAGAGTTATCCTCAATTTACTATAATATATCATTTTTTTAATGCATAAACTATTTTAGCCCAGTTGAGTATTAGAGCATAGTTGGATGATGTGCTTCCCTATATTAACACCTGATTTGGCTCCTCACAACACCGTAAAAATATTTATTTATAATAATTTATTGTATTTTGGCATCGGGCAATCGAGTGTGAGTATTGCCCCATGTATCGCGTGTCACGGATATGATAACTCGTGAAAAGCTCATACTCATGACTCATTCTTCTAGGAAGTTCTCAAGTGTCCACAAATCAAGAACTTGAAATAATTTAGTAATGATTAAACAAAATAAGATTTATCTAGATCATTGGGAGGAAAGCATATTTTGCTAGCGGCTACCCCGATCTCTAAGGGCCACATGCAGCATGGAACAATCCTGTTAGGCAAGGGCTCCATGACTGACCAAGTTTACGTGTGCTACGATACTACAAGTTGTTATTGATCCACGGTTCGTAATATTATATATTTTCAGTATATGCATTCCGGTATATGCTCCAATTATATTTCTGTTTCAGTTATGTTACAAGACCATTTTCAGATAAGTTTATGTTTATAAAATCAGTTTTATTTACAAAATCTCTTTATTTTTACAAAATATCTTTATGTTTACAAAATTAGTTTTATTTACAAAATCTCTTTATCTTTACAAAATCAGTTTAATTTACAAAACCCATATTTGTTTATAAAATTAAATCTCACTTACAAAAATTTATCTATATCTTCAAAAGCTAGTTTATGTTATATTTTTATGCTATCAGTTATCTGCTTTAGTTCTTTATTCATTATTATTTATGATGTGCACTATAAGTACTAGACAATTGTACCCTTGGCCATTCGGATTATCTGCAGTGTCGGTGGTAGAGATATTATTCAAAGCATGCATTTGTTAGTAACTAGGTTTGTGATAACCCTATTTAGTTAATTATAGCAAGCCGTAGAGCTGTTTGGCCATGCGATGAATGATTTTACATTATTATAGCTAGCTCTTCTTGTTTCTTTTCTTTCGGTGCGTGGTTAGGTTACTAAGATCTGCTCGGATGAAGGTCCGTAACCCCGGTCCTTGTTTGGTTTAAGGATTGTACTCCCAATCCAGAGTAGTTCCTATGCTCTCTTGCCGCTCGTCGCCTTTCTTTTCTCAAAGCACTTATTATCAGTTCTTTCAGTATTTTATTTTTAGACATGTACATTGGTACCGTACAAGTCTTGATCCGTATTTATTTAATATCTCTTTTTTGTTGTACGTTGTGATGTGTTGGTCTATCACCTTGAGCTCATTTCTGGTACTTGTTGCTTGGGATTCTGACCCCACTGGTTTTGTATGGCCAGATTACCCGGAGAAGAACCAGGATCTACCGTACCTCTAGTAAGATGGTTCACACTCGTAGGACTGCGGCCAAAGCTCGCGAGTGGGTTTCCTTCCTCCACCCCTCGTAGTATTATTCCTTTTTGTAGTGTTTTAGAAAAAGGTAGTATTAGCCCCTTATTTTGAGATCACTTCTCTGACTTCGATCAACATGATATATATATTAGACCATGGTTAGTATATTTGATCATGTATAATTATACTCTGCTAGTACAACATTTTGTATTCGCTATCTTCATGATCATATATGGTATATAATTTGGGACACCTTTTTACTTTCATATATGATATACTCTTGTACTTATGTTGATGGATTAAGATACTAGGATTTGTCGGTCTTAGGATTGATGTCATAGCATGCTAGAGTTCACTCATATATCTTCTAGACAATCTTAACACATTGCGGTATACTTCAATATTCTACAAGGTACTATTGGCCATGTCATTCCTCGTATTTATCCAGTATTCTAGGAGCCGGTCGTGACAGAAGAAAATAAAATCCATCGAAACCTTTCAAGAAAATACATGTCACAAAACCAATGAGAAAGCAACCAAGCAGCATCAAAAACAACCAAAGAAACCAGCACAACGGCAAGGCCCCTTGTGACTCTGCCGTCGAATCCTTCCTTGAGGCATGATCCGTTGAATTTAGGACTTGATTCCGAAGAAACCAATCCATAACAAGGAAAGAATCTTGATTCAATCTTTTTTGATCGAATGATACCAAGTATTTCTTAGCCGCGCTCCCCTAAAAGGGGGAACATGGAACTACAGAAACCACTCTTTCAGGATGATTAGCCGGCCGGCAAATGCCCATGGCCCCCCTGAAGTATACTCTCCACATCTTCATGCAACCCAAAATTGATAAAGTAGAACCCATTCTCTCTCGCATGTAGCACCATAGATCCCATTCGATGCCATACTCTATGGGTGTAGGCCCAAATTTAACTGTAGAATGGTTTGTTCCCCAACTCATAGAGAATAAGGGTATTCTTACAGTACTCCACGATTTTAGCAATCTATTCCTTGGTGAAGGAGGCACACACCTGATCCCCTACTTGCTTTGGTGCCTCGAAGAACATGACCTCATCACTATGATCTGATCCCGCACGACAGGTCTCCGTATAGGTATGATTTAGACCTTGATCACCAGAGGAAGGATCCCAAGATGCCCCACCCTCAGGCGTCACATGTGTAACCCCACGTCGACCTTCTCCTTGACGAGGAGGAGAAAAAACCCGTACTCCTTGCTATGGAAGTGAGGGTACAGGGACCCCCGGGATGCGCATAGACCCCCCTATTGCATGGCCGCCCGACTAGCTAACTTTCCAGGTCCCACACCCACCTCTTTCCTCCTTGTTTCCTCGCTTGACGGCCACAGGACCCGGCTAATAAGATGGTCTCGCCTCTGCCTTCTGGACCATTCGCTTCCGACGCACGACCGCAGTCTAGTCGTCGCCCTCTGCTACTTGTAGACCCTCTGATCTGTTCTCTTCGGCAGCTGTAGAGCCAGGCTCCTATAGGGAAACCCTAACCCTAATGCACAATCGCCTGTAGAACTCGCCATAAATATATAAAAATGTCTACACCAATATTATATATATATATATATATATATATATATATATATATATATGGGTAAACAAGATATGAGCCATTGTGCTCATTTTCTTAAATGAGTCATGCAAATGTGGACCAATAGGAATAGAGTGTACTAGTGCACATGGGTGCACATGGAATGTAGGAATCCATTTCTATTGGTCCACATGTGCTCCACATGTGTATGGCTCATTTAGAAAAATGAGCACTATGGCTCATATCCCGTTTATCCTATATATATATATATATATATATATATATATATATATATATATATATATATATATATATATATATAAGAAAAAATAGAATATGAGCCATTGACTTATATTCTTACATGAGCCATGAACATGGGGACCAATAGAAATTGACTCCTACATAACATGTGCACTAGTACACTTAACTACTATTGGTTCACATGTGCATGACTCATGCAGGATTGTGAGCCATGCTCATATCATTTTTTCCCAATATATATATATATATATATATATATATATATATATATATATATATATATATATATATATATATATATATATGCACACACACACACACACAAATAAGTAGCTCAAAGAAAGTTGCAACCCTTGCATCCTCGTCATGTTGCGCTCCGTCGACTCGGCCAACTGAGTAGGGTGTGCTACATCGTCTGGATCATCTTCCTGAGCTCCATCATGTTGCGCTTGACTGCCTTAAAATGTGCCATGATTGTTGGCTCGTCTGGTTGGGGCTGGAACTGAGGCTCTAAAATCCTTCATAGCAACTCATCACAATGATTGACAATCTGCTTGTCAACAACCTAATGAAATCGTGTCGACTGCTGCTAATGTTGTGTGACTCTCGAATAATCACTACTAGAGGAGGCCTTGGAGGTCTGCAACACAACATAGGTGAGATATGTGTAGTGACTCGTTTCTTATTCGGGGGCACAGTGTTGGCAATCCTATTGGTATAGATTAATCATGACAAGTTGAATAAAGACCAATCCTCTTTTTGGATTGGCTTTATCGGAATCATGTTCCATATGCAGCGAATTGTGTCTTTAGGAAGCGCTCTATATAAGAGTCACTTTCTCAAACATTTTTATTGTTCGTTTTTGCTGCCGTTTTTGTTGTTGCTTTCACTGTTGGTTTTTATGAATATGTTTTCATGGATATTTTCGATGGTTTTCATTGCTTGAGTTCATCGACTTACGTAAATGTAGGTGACCGTGTAGGTGAGGTATAGCCGAACTGTTGGAGATCTCTTTCATCGACAATTCTCCAAATGCGAGTGGCTTTGTTCATTCTTTTCTTATATTCATAACTTGATAAAATGATTCTCTTGTTGCATCCATCGATCAATGATATCATTAATTTTAATTTTAATTTTAATTTTAATTTTAATTTTAATTTTAATTTTTTTTTAATTTTAAAATTAATTTGTCATATCAGCTATCATATAATGGAAGATGACATCATCCATCTAGATATTTTTGGTGACAGAATAACAATTTTTGGTTTTAAATAATATAATTTATATGGGTACAAAGAACTGAGAAACTTAAGTCATGATATGAATGAAGAACATTTCCAGAGTACGTAGAACGAAAAGAAAAATGTTCTTCACCGGCATGTCAGTAGAATCTAAGCATCAAAAACACCGCAAGTTGTTCTGTCGTACATGACAGGATCCGAACTATTAGAAAGCCGGCAGTTCGTTTGCTTTGTCTTGAGGCCGGCACATTTAGCTATTTAAGCTCCACAAACCAGCTTTAGTTACTTCAAAGAAGAAGAAGAAGAAGAAGAAGAAGAAAGAAAAGAAAGGAGAGATAATGTCGACGTCCTTAGCCGTCAGGAGCTTCATCGTACTAACGATTCTAATCAGCATTTCCGAGGTCCTTGCCGATGACGTTCCGGCTTGTTTCGGCAAGAAGCCAATCGCAGAACGGGAGGTACTTGAACAGCTACTGAGGGAGGCTATGAATGGTGCACTGAAAAAGCCCGTCGGAGCTCCTGCCCGTGCTTTGAAAGGCGGCGTCCAAGCTCTAGCATAATGCAATCGGTCGGGCGGCATTGACTGCAGCGACTGCCTCGCCGCCGGCATCAAAGTGCTCCTGAGCCAGTGCAGTAGCAAAGAGAGAGGCGGTACTCTGTCTAAGAGTTGCGACATCGGCTTTGGTCCGAAGTAAGTTTCAGATGGCAAATGTGGTGCTGTGTATTAGTTAAGTAATGGTTTTTGTGTTGTTACAACTTTGAAGTTCATCATCTGTTTGACTATTTTCGTTGGATTCTCCTCTCTTTTGCATTTCCCCTGTTGGCTGTCTGTGTATGTGTGTTCATACACATGTGAATAAAAGCTAACTTTCTCATTTTGCTTTAGTAACACATCAGTTGGACCACTCCACCTTTGTGTGTATATATTAGTTCTTCCTCTTTGCTTTCTAGTGGACTTGTGTGGGGAGCCCTATGGGCTACATGCACGCGCCGCCGCCGCCGTCCGACCCGGCTCGGTTCGGTTCGGCGCATAACGGGTGTCCACATCTGCGGACGTCGAATGCCGGTTCGATTTTCTCTTCGGATTCGGATTGAGACCCTTAAATGCCCCCAAATGTTTGTCGAATGAGGGGGAGATACCAACATTGGTTCACCAGGCACAAATCCTTGATCCGAGAGAGTGACCCGAAATCTCCTCTAGGGCGCAGCCTCCCTATCCCCGTCCAGTCTTCCACGAACGCGGAGGAGGAACTGTCTCTGATCCTGAGATAGATGGACTACTCTCCTAGCTCGCGACCCCAAATGAGTCTACGCCAAACTGAGAGGTGTCGCTATTCACGACGGCAGTAACTGGATGAGAATGAGGGAAGTAGTGGACCGTCATGTAGGCACTCCATAATGATGGCTTGGTCCTGATCTTCCACCACAATTTGACGAAGAATGCGTCGAACGCACTATATATATATATATATATATATATATATATGGTGTCGTTATTGACACTCATAAAATGTCATCATACACTCCTCTTTAATTTTTTATCATTCAAATTCCAAATCAGCCCCTATATTAAATATGATATTAATTTATGTATGCATAGAGGGAGGAGTGGAGGATGACATTCTAGGAGTTCAAAGAATAGTTTCCTAGGATGCCTTTATTAACGCTCCAAAATTTTTATCCTACACTCCTAATGTTGTGGCGGATTTGGAATTTGAATAATAGAAAATTAAAGAGAAGTAGATGGTGATATTCTAGGAGTGTAAATAACGGCACCCTTATATATATATATATATATATATATATATATATATATATATATATATATATATATATATATATATATATATATATATATATATATATATATATATATATATATATTATAGAAGGTAAATTTTATAAATAAACACGAATATTACAACTATGATCTAGCCCCAATTACAAAATAGGTCATTTGTGCTCTAGAATATCTATATCAGCTTGTACATTTCTTTATATAGAAAAAAAGTTGAAGGAAAGACTCTCAAAGATGCGCTGATTTTGTTTCCTCCAAACATGTCATACCACTGCCCCAAAGGATAGATGGAGACGGCGGTAACCACTCGCTCCACTGCCTTTCTGAGCTTTATCTCATCCATGACAGAGAAAATATCTCTGCTTTGCGTGGTTGTGAGACCAAGCCTAAAAATCTCTGGTTGCTCCATAATCCCCAAACAAAGTCACAGGCAAAAAATAGATAATCCCTATACATCCTCCTTATCACATAAACAACACTTCATATCCTTGCAGGGGATCTCGAATATGGCAAGCATATCCCTCGTAAGAAGTCTGATCCTGATCTTTCTGTAGAGACACATGGACATCTTTACCGTCACCCCTTTCTCCACACTACCTCCGCCAAATCAACCTCCTCATGATAGATGGCCCTACAGCTTCTACTCCCCCTCCTATAATTAAGACTACTCACCGTATTAATAGAGCCCATCATCTCATAAACATTCCAGCCCTCCCTCTTGATCCATGGGTCACGCCAAATGCTGGTTTGAGCCCAGAACTTACCCCAGTGAGCTCGTCCTTAGCCCAGCACCTCGTAGACAATAGACATTTAATCGTGATCGAGTAGTTGTTGTATCTTCCCAAAATTCTGATTGACCAAAAATATCCTTTCGAAAAATATCTTCCCTTGACCCAGTCAGCCCAGATAGGCTTCTTGTTAATGAATCTCCAAAAAAGTTTAAGGAATATTGTTTCTCTGAGGAGGGATAGAGATCTCAGGCCAACTCTGTCCTTTTTTTTTGGCCAGCACAGTTCCCCCTAACTTATAGCATGCATGCCCCTCCAGAGGATGTCCGTGCATATTCGTTCAATCTTTTTGATCGTACCCTTTGAAAGAATGATGGCCTGCAGCCAGTACACAACAATTACCGAAATGACGACTCTAATGAGTTCAATCCTACCTCCAAAGGAAAAATATTTTTCTGTCATCCCTCTAGTCTCCATTGTGTGTAGTTGAGAATACCCTCACAATCCACATCAGAGGCATAGTTGATAGAGTGTCACACCCCAGTCCCAAAATACATAGGACTAGGAATACGTAGCATGTCAGTCGTATGTATATGATACTCCAATATGTTAAAAAATTGTAACACACACATACGCTGTAACATGAATGAATAATTCATAAGTAGTACATATATTGTCAACACAAGTCACAAACATCTATTTCTCATCCACAGACACAAGTAAAGAAGTACCAAAATAAATAACTGCAAGTCTTAAGTACGAAGTAATAAAAGAATAATAGTCGGGTAGAGAGAAATCAACTACCAAACGACTATATCAACTAAAATGATAGAGGAGAACGTAACTCCAATATAAGACAAAATGTCAAATAAAGAAATAACAGCAAAAAATCCATCAGCTATAAAGTAGTCATGGGTACTCAGAGGGTAATACCTCCTCGACGGAGAATGATGCGTCAGGTCCTGGTCCGCACTCCTGCGGATAATCCTGATCATCTATACCTGGAAAGGAACCTGTCACGCCCCAGTCCCAAAATACATAGGACTAGGCCACGTGGCAATAGCCAGATGATACATCTCCGAGGATAACCCAATTTAATGGATCCTAACGAAGAGTGCTACGCTGTCCAAAAATACTAACATGTCCCATAACAATGAATCAACAGGTAACTAATCTCATCCACAATGTAAACTGCAAGAATAATAATAAACTGCTGGAACATAAACTCCAGTCTCAATATATCATAGTACAACTGATAATGTCTGGTGGAAACAAACCCACTACTATGACGAAAAAAAGTACTAAAATGAATGATAAAAGATAAGACTAGGGCATCGGCTGACTAGATAATGATGCTCCTAATCCTAGGCAGTAGGCCTACCAAGTGATCACGGAAACTTTAAAGGTAGAACCTCTAACTCCTCTGCAGTAGCAAATCTCGTCTCCTGTCCTGGGCCGTATACTGTGGGGTAGTAAGCCTCATCCAAATCTGGAAAGGTACCAGGTCCTCAGAGGAACGTAACAAGATACATATAAATATGCCATATATAAATACTGAATAAATACAACCAGGGTGTGCTAGCCATCTAAGTGAATGCAATGTGAGGACAACTTTGGTACGTATGGGTAGGCGTAAGCATAACGTCCAACATCCCGAACAGCGTGGCAGCAGTACAGTATATCGTCCATATCGCTCTGAAGAACTTGACAGCAGTGTAAAGGGAGTCAATGGATCCGTGGCTCCTCTGGAAACTACGGAATCCAATGGGTGTATCCCATACGCCTACTAATGTCCTCCCCGCCCAATGTAGATACGCAAGTCGACTACTCAACGTATATACCCCATATCTATATGCCAAGTCTCTATCAATAAAATATAAACTGAACTACGTACTAACCGTGATGTAGGTTACACGTAACGATAGCTAGTCGAGTACGCAAACCCGCATCCCAATATGAATATGTCTCTGTGAACATGTAAGGTGTCAGGTCTCAGATGATAACAGGGTATCATCCAATGGGTGGGTCTGCTAATGACTAGGCCAAGTATACAAATCATCGACGTATCTGTCGAATGCGCCGAGTCAATCTCGGACGCGCACAGTTGTATAAAGTAAAAATAACAAGAATACAATACAACAATTTCATAATTTAAATTAGACAGTAATATAAAAAGGTATCTTTCCTGGGTCCTGAAGCTGTGAATGCCAGAAGTCGGTTCCTGCAGTATCTCCTGGCTGATCCAAAGATCCTAAACACAAATATAATATAACAATCTAATATCAGACGCTAAATATTAAATGTACACGACTACAACGTGACGCTTGAATATTATCGCAAGTTCACATCTGTTCGAATACAACGTCACATGTGCGCGTAGCTAAGGTGCACACGTATTCTGTGCTCGAACATCCTGAGCCTTGGGACAATAATTTCAAGTTACGGTTTGACCACGATCTCGGTTCTGTGAGAACACATGTTCCTTGGTTTCTATGTTTATTACACAAGGTTTATGGACAGGTTTTTAGGGTGGAAACGCTAGTCCTTGGTGTTATGTCTCACGATTTAGGGTTTGCTAGTAAATACACATATTCTAAATCTTATTAGTCATTAATCCACTATGCACATGATTAGGGTTGTGTCCGATATCAATATTTATTGACACGTCGATACGACGCTACGATATTCATATGAAGAGCGAGGTTTGGTGTGGTTAACTCTACG
The DNA here is from genome assembly GCA_036927795.1 of Iris macrosiphon. Taxonomy (NCBI): domain Eukaryota; kingdom Viridiplantae; phylum Streptophyta; class Magnoliopsida; order Asparagales; family Iridaceae; genus Iris; species Iris macrosiphon. The sequence goes on along the minus strand of JAYESA010000007.1, from coordinate 32,195,461 downwards.
TGGCTTGCTCGGACAGGGTCTGCTCTCGTCGAGGCGTACTCCTGCAAGGTGGCAGCAGCGGCGACGAGGTGGCAGCAACGGCGACGGCACAGCAGTAGGCGCGGCAGCGGCAACAACGCACGCGGAGGCCGGGTTGGTGCTGGCAGCTCGTCGTGCGTCCGAGCGGCTGGGGTCGGTCGACTGAAGGGCAGTGGGTCGGCTGTAGGGCGGCTGAAGGGGGCAGTGGGTCGGTTGTCGGCGGTCGGGGTGGATGTAAGGGGGCAGTCGGGGGTGTAAGGGGGAAGTCGGGGTGTAAGGGGGCGCCGGTGGTGGTGATGGGTTGGTGCAAGGGAAATGAGGAGTATTCGGCTAGGGTTAGGGTTTGTGAGAGCATTGTTGGTTTAGGGTTTTATGTGGAGGAAGTTAAGTATTTATATAGGGGATGGGTTTCGGGCTTGGTCTCGGGGTTTGAGCCGGCCAGGGTCCAAGGATCTGGTTTGGTCGGGTCCAGTTGAGGTAAAATTAGCCATAAATCAATTAACTAATTTAATAATTAATTGTGCGAGGTGACGTTAATTCACATCGCGTAGCTATGGTTGCAATATGGTCAGAGGGTACCTAAAATTATCTCCCAAAATTTTAATTATCTCGGTTTGCCCCTAGTCTCAGTTTTTAAAAATATAAATAATCCCTAAATTGGTTGAGGGGGTTTACAATCTACCCTCCTTAGAGAATTTTGTCCTCAAAATTAAACGTACGCATAACAAGAATTCCTTACTGAATAAATAAAGTGCTAATACGTACCTAGTCTTTCGAAGAGGTGGGGATAGCGCTGTCAAATATCCTCCTCGTGTTCCCAAGTCGATTCACCTGGTGCATAATGTCTCCATATGATGCGGACTAAGGGAATAGTCTGCCCTCGCAGTACCTTCTCACTTCTGTCCAGAATCTCAACAGGCTCCTCCTGGTGAATCGACTTGGGAACACGAGGAGGATATTTGACAGCGTATCACCCACAAACAAAGTCTTGGTACATATCTGCTAAGGCCTCCGTCGATTGCCCAACTCTAAAGGGTAAAAAGTGTGCGGACTTGGTGAGTCTATCCATGATTACCCATACTGTATTGCGACCACTAGGACTCTCGAAAAGCCGTAACAAAGTCCATGGTGATGCGCTCCCACTTACTCAGTTTCATGTATATCTTGTTGTCCCAAAGAGTCTTTAGCATGGTCTACAAGTGCTCTGTATGTTGCTTTATGTTCTTCGAGTACACCAAGATATCATTAATGAACACTACTAAAAACTTGTCGAGATATGGCCGGAACACACGATTCATTAATTCCATAAAGGCGACAGGGGAATTAGTTAGTCCGAATGGCATTACCAAAAACTCATAGTGGCCGTAGCGAGTGCGAAAGACTGACTTCGGCACGTCGTCCGGCTTGATCTTGAGCTGATGATAACTTGAGTGAAGATTAATTTTTGAAAACACTGTCGCACCTTGTAGTTGATCAAATAGGTCATAGATCCTAGGAAGGGGATACTTATTTCAAACATTGGTCTTATTCAGTTTATGATAGTCTATATAAAGCCACATCGAGCCATCTTTTTTTTTCATAAGCAATACAGGCGCCCCTTGGAGACACGCTCAGATGAATATACTACGATCTAACAATTTTTGTAACTGGACCTTTAGCTCTTTTAGTTCTGCAGGGGCCATTCGATACGAAGCTTTGGAAACCGACCGAGTCTCTGAAAATGTATCTATAGTGAACTCTCTCTCAAATGAAAGGTATGCCGGACAACACTTCTGGAAACACATATAAAAATTCTGCCACAACGGAAGTAGACTCTATGTTTACACAATCTCGTTGTGTGTCTCGAATGGACGCCAAGTATCCTTCACAACCAGAATGTATCATCCATCGAGCAGATATTGCAGAAATTACCTTGTAGGCATTCGACGCTCTCGAAGCTGGACTGCACACGTAAAAAAATTTGGTCTCGCCAGGTAGACAAAACACAACTTTCTTTTCACATAATCAATAGTGGTCGACAAAGCACTGAGCCAATCCATTCCCAGAATAATATTATAGTCCCTGATGTCCAAGACTATCGCATCAAGTGACAGATTTTTTATCCAATATAAATATAACCGTCACGGCAAACTAAGCGAGCCAGCAAATCCACTCCTGATGGAGTAATAACGCTAATATTTAGGCCTAGCGGTGTCAAAAAATTTGTGTTCGACGGCAAATACGTTGCAATGAAACTATGTGTGGCACCAGAATCAAATAATACTCTAGCGGGTACATTATTGAAAAATAATATATCTGACACCACTATTTTGGAAGCGAACGTCTCTACCCGAGTCAGAGCATAGACCCGGTCTTGAGCGTTCTGCGATTTGGTTTGGTTCGCTCGAGGTGCTTGACCCTAATTCAGAGGCGAACTGTATGGTTGTGGTGGGCGCTTGTCCGGTCCTCCCTTCCGACAGTCCCGTGCCATGTGGCCCAGGTGACCACATCGGTAGCATCTCCGTTTGGTATACGACAGTCTTTAGTGAGGTGTCTGCTACGATTGCACTTGTCACAGTAGAGCCCATTGTTCCTCCCCGAGTTTGTACCCTGATAATTGCCATGGTTTGGACGCTTTGGCGCGTTATTACCACTTTTATTGCTAGGACGCTTGTGGTTGAAACTCTGCACAACACTGGTACGAACTGGAGGGTATTACAGCTTTAGGAAGAGGGCATGGTTTAGGGACTCCCTCATGGTTCGATACCGAGGGACGATGACATGAGCTCGAATAGAAGTTCGTAGGCCTATTTCGAATCTTCGGGCTCGACTCTCAGCGTCACGGAGATAAGATTTGGCAAATTTGGCAAGCATGTTGAATTCTGCGGTATAATACCGCACGATCATATACCCTTGTTGAAGATGTGTAAATTGGTATTCTTTCTCGTGGTGGACGGCTTGGGGAAGATACTCATCTTCGAAGGCTTTATGGAACATAGACCAGGAGATAGTTGCCTTGTCGTCTTTACTCAGGATAGCCTGCTTGTGCACATCCTACCAATTATATGCATTCAAACAGAGCTGAAGCTGAGCGCAAGCAACTCTTTTCGTCTTTTCTGTACGAAGCACTTCAAAGTGTTATTCTAGCTCAACCAGCCAATCTAACGCCACAGAGGGGTCCTTAGTCCCTTTGAAGGTAGAATGACAAATCTTCTTAAAATCTGATATTTGAAGGATGGAACCCTTCTCGTCTAAGGGCGGAGGTTCCTGTGATCCCTGCAGTCCTGCGGTCTCGGCTACAACTGGCATTATCGTGGCGACCGTTGATGCAGAATGGTTGTTGACAACGTGCGTTGTCACAATCGTTTGCAGGGCATTCATATAATTTTTTTATGCCTCGGCCTGAGTCTGCTGCGCCTGAAATTGAGCCTCAATCTGGGACTCGAATTATTTTTGGCATAATTTTGCTTGCCTTTGCTGCATTTCCATTATCTTATCGAACGGATCAACAAAGGACGCGGCTGCTTGACTTCCAGTGTTGCCCGAAGTATCGAAACTGCTCTTTTGCACCTGAGCCACTACTTGCACTTGTGCATTCGGCTCTGAGGCTGTTCCTTTAAAGAAAAATAAATTACAACAGTCTCAAAAAATATTATGGACTCACTATATGGAACACATCTTATTTTGGCCAAGGGAATTCAAGAGTTCAACTAGGAGGGACAGGGTCATTCAAGAAAACTTCTTCTAACATGAGGTCAAAGGATCTGAAGCTATGCTCTGATACCAATATGTCATATCCTGATTTTTGCTAAAATTGATAATCGTCTCCTGGGTGTGATATCGTGCGAGAGTAAGGCACGCCCGCACAAGTCCTTGGCATAATGATATACTTTAGAAAATATATCAGCAGAGTACGCAAATGAAAGATTACACGTTTTAATGAAGAAAAGTTTTCTTTATTGATAATGAACATCTTTGTTACAAACTCTTGACTCAAAAGTAAATGGGTGTCGGACGGGCTTACAAGATTGACTCAAAATGAGATAGCCGATCCATACATTACATCCCTTACAAAAATTTAAAAGATAAAACTACCTTGGGTACGTATTTGTACCATCGCCTTGGAGCTTCAAAATGTTATGTGCGAGCTCTGTGAGAATATGTACTTGCACTCCAAAAGTCACGAAGACGAACGCATCAGATCAATGAAAGGTTGGGAGAAATAATCAAGCTCTTCTCCGCGTCTCCTTAGCTTGGGGAACCTACTGCAACGATGGTCAGTACTTCAAAAATTATCGATGAGGGCAAGCTAACTCAAAACACCAAATCGATACAGTATTTATGTGAACATGCAACATTATCATTATGTGATTTTTTTTATCTTTGCCCTAGATCAAGTTACAAGCAATTCATAGAAGTAAATGATATAACGAAATATGCCACCGCTCGGTGACTTTTACCTGTGCTGTCTGAACTACCTATACAAAACTTACCATGACCTTCTATGCCACAAAGATATAGTTAGCTTGCATAGTTTAAATATACATAGCATGTCACGAGTCAGACTAGGGATAGTCGGCTGTCTTTTCGCTTCGGGTAGCTAGCCCTTAGCGAACATCCTGATTTATCCTGTGCTAGGACTTCAGCTAGCAAATATTCCACCTAGGCCAAAGTGGTCCCAGTGCCCTGGCAACAGTTTGTAGAACTCTACCCTTGTGCATAAGTTGTCCTTGACCATGCATCGTCTAAAGACTAAGTTATCAAATAAAGCATTTTAAGAAAATATAAGGAAATGAACATCATGCATATTCTGTAGTATAGGGTACTTGCTCAAGTGATCACATTATAAATTACACTACTCATTGCATAGTTATAGATAAATAACTTTTATCTATAACTGAAATATAAATAAGCATATACATAGAAGTCAAGCACGCAACAAGGTAATTGTTCGGTGAATCTGTGCATGTGACAAGCATTAAGTGTTTCGAGTCTACTTATTTTTTATCTTAACTCAATTTTATTATTATGGTATCGTTTATCGGAACGCACAAATGAGTCAGATTATTAAGAATGAAGACTTGGAAGAAGGGCGCTATTAGAAAGTAAGGCCACTCACAAGTTGGTGAATCGGAAAAGAAAAAGAAAAGATCTTTAGGACTCTGCTCGTGCGTCGCCTACACGATCACCTGCACGCAGCAATAGATAATCAGTATCTCCTTGCCTCGGTCTCCCAAAGTTTGATACGAAATTAAAGTTCAAAGAACGAAGATGTCACACTTGATTCCAGATTTGGTATTTCTTGAATTTCTAGAATTTAATTTTTTCTGATAATATATTATTGCTGTATTTTTTATAGACTCAATTTAGGATCTGTATGTAGAATGGACACCTAGTTAGGTTCATTTGATTGAACCCATGACTAAACTATCTTTCTCTCCTCTTAGTATATATATGAGTATTTCTCTCTCTTCACTCATTTTCTTATTTCACTCTTCTTGCTTTATTCTTCCTCCTCCCCTTTAAGCTCTCTCTAGCTAAACCCTAACCCTAGGAAGAAGTAGTTGTGACTTGGACCGTGAGAGGTAGAGGCTAGGAGCCACCCATGGCAAGTATATCTTGCTCAATGGTAAAGACATGGCTTTTTGGATTTTTTGCTTATTTGTGTTAATTAAAAATTTGTATGATAAAAAATATTTTCCTTGATGTTCTCATCTATTTTAGTTCTTGGATTTTTGGATTTTGATGTATAGATTTGCGTAGATCTGAGTTTTAACTTAGGATTTTATATGGGTTCCATGAGTTTTGTCTTGTTTTGATCTATTAAAACTTATTGTTTTCAAAAACTAGTTATTTTATTTGATGGAACTTTCCATTTCATGCATTTTGGCTTTTGAATCGCTTAATTTGGAGTTAAATTAAAGTTTTTATGGCCAAAACAAATTCTGGAGCTTTGTTCTCGGACCAGTCTAGTAGGGACGATGAACAGTGCCGCGCAGCAGTACGCCACACATGGATTTTCATGCCGTAGAAGTAAACCGCGCATGAAGTTTCATGCCATATCAATGCGTCGCACATTGATGTGTCGAGCATCATTTTCTTGTCGCGCACAGTGCGTCGCACATGGAGTTTCATGCCGCAGTAGTGCACCGCGCATAAAGTTTTATGCCGCAGTATTGTGCCGCGCGTATAACACCCTCGTCGTGCATATTAATGGCCGCACGAATCAATCCTTGTCGTGTAGTGCATCGCGCATGGATTTTCTTATTGCAGCAGTGTGCTGCGCACAGAATTCATGCTGCACGCAGTGCGCTGCGCATATGGTGACCCAAATGTTTATTTTTGCCTATTTAAATTATTTTTTGGCTAGAATTTCATAAAACTCAAAACTTGAAAGTTGTAGATCTCTATTTTTCCTTTCTAAATCTTTTTGAATCACCTTATTTGGAGTTCATATGTGAGAGTTATCCTCAATTTACTATAACGTATCATTTTTCTAATGCATAAACGGTTTTAGCCCAGTTGAGTATTGGAGCATAGTTGGATGTTGTGTTTCCCTATATTAATATATGATTTGGATCCTCATGATACCGTAGAAATATGTGTGTATGATAATTTCTTGTATTTTGGTGCCGGACAATCAAGTGTGAGTATTGTCCCATGTATCGCGTGTCGCGGATACGATAACTCGTGAAAAGCTCGTACTCGTGACTCGTCATTCTAGGAAGTTTTCAAGTGTCCACGACTCGAGAACTTAAAATAATTTAGTAATGATTAAACAAAATAAGATTTACCTAGATCATTGGGAGGAAAGAATATTGTGCTACCTGCTACCCCGATCTCTAAGGGCCCCATGCAGCATGGAACAACCCTGCTAGGCAAAGGATCCATGACTTGCCAAGTTTACGTGTGCTGCGACACTACAAGTTATTGTTATTGAGCCGTGGTTCATAATATTATATATTTTCATAATATGCATTCCAGTATATGTTCCAGTTATGTTTCAGTTATGTTACAAGACCATTTTCAGATAAGTTTATGTTTACAAAATCAATTTCATTTACAAAATCTCTTTATGTTTACAAAATCTGTTTCATTTACAAAATCTCTTTATGTTTACAAAATCAGTTTCATTTATAAAACCTATATTTGTTTATAAAACCAAATCTTATTTACAAAAAATTATTTATATCTTCAAAAGCTAGTTTATGCTTACGTTATGTTGTTATGCTATAAGTTATCTGTGTTAGTTAGTTATTCATTATTATCTGTGATGTGCACTATAAGTACTATACAAGCGTACCCTTGCCATCCGGGTTAACTACAGTGTTGGTGGTAGCGATATTCTTCAAAGCATGTATTTGTTAGTAACTAGGTTTATGATAACCCTAGTTGGCTAATTATAGCAAGCCGTAGAGATATTTGGTCGTGCGATGAATGATATTACTTTTATTATAGCTCGATCTTCTAGTTTCTTTTCTTTCGGCACGTGGTTAGGGTGCTAAGTTATGCTCGGGTGAAGGTCCGCAACCCCGGTCCTTGCTTGGTTTAAGGATTGTGGTCCCAATCTAGAGTAGTTCCTATGCTCTCATATCGCTCATCGTCTTTGTTTACTTATAGCACTTATTATCAGTTCTTTCGGTATTTTATTTTGAGACAAGTACATTTGTACCACATTTATTTAATATGTCTATTTTTTTGCTGTATGTTGTGATGTGTTGGTCTATCACCTTGAGCTCTTTTATGGTACTTGTTGCTTGGGGTTCTGATCCCACTGGTTTTTATGGCCAAATTACCCCGAGGAGAACCAGGATCCACCGCACCTCCAGCAAGATGGTTGGCACTCGTAGGACTACGGTCGAAGCTCGTGAGTGGGTTTCCTTCCTTCATCCCTCGTAGTATTTTTTTTTTTGTGGTGTTTTAGCAAGAGGCAGTGTTAGCCCCTTATTTTAAGATCACTTCTCTGACTTCGATCAACATGATGTATATATTAGACAATGGCTGATATATTTGATCATGTATAATTATACTCTGCTAGTACAATATGTTGTATTCACTAGCTTTATGATCATATGTGGTATGTAATTTGGGACACAATTTTACTTTTATATATGATATACTCTTATACTTGTGTTGATGGATTGAGATATTAGGATTTATCGGCCTTAGGAATGACGTCATAGCATGCTAGAGTTCATCCATATGTCTTCTAGACAATCTTAACACATTGTGGCTTACTTCGATATTCTGTAAGGTGCGGTTGGCCATGTCAGTTCTCGTATTTACCCAGTATTCTGGGAACGAGGCGTGACAAAGTTTTAATGGTGGCCTATATAGGTCTATTTTTTAGACTTTTGGGAGGACTCATCTTAATAGGATCTCAATCCTCTATTTAACTTCGATTAAACTCCACTTGTGACCTGTACTTCTCGCTCTCCTTGAACTGCAAGCTTGCTTGACATAATTGTTCCATTCTCGTCCCTTGTTGATATCCTTGTATCCTTATCCTTCAGGGATACCTCACCCGTTCCTCCTTCTGAGGGTTCTGTTGCACCAATAACTCTATCAAATCCAGTAGTAGGCCAGAACAAGATTTTGTTGCCAAGTCATAATCAAAAGCCAGCAACCTCTTATCATTAGTCAGCTCCGCCAATCATACTAGGCCAACAAGTTCCACTAGTTCCCTTAGCACAACCGGAGCAGTTAATCTCGCATGCTATGCTAGAGATATTCAGGACCACGATGGTGACACAACAGCAGCAACAACAACAACTCCAGCTCCAGCAACAAGTGTTTCAGCTTTACCAGGAGTCCCAGCTAAAGCATTATCGCACCATCAAACAGAGCCTTCAGATGTTGTTAGAACTCAACATGCATGGTTTGTCAGGGAAACTCCAAAACAAAGACTTGCACACAGATGGAGTAGGAATTAAAGAAGGCCAGTACCAACCGTTCAGTAAGTCATCATGTCCATCCGGGAATATCGCAGAAGTATCGTCAGGACATGAATATATAGTCAGGGGGACCATATCAACAACTGAGGGTCGTAAGAGGAATCGTGCACCCTCGTTAGACTCTCTATTTCAGTATCCCTCACCAGTACCAGCTTACATTCATTCGTATCAGTGCCCGGAGGCTCCAGTTGTATGTTCCTTTAGTGGGAAGGAAGGACACACCAGTGTAACATATCGAAGGGCTAATCATCTATGTCTTCTTTGTGGAGAACCCGCTCATATGATTACTTTCTCCCCATTACTATCACCCGGACGACGAGCAGTGCCCCAGACCTCGATACCAGAATATCACTCGCAACAGCACCCGACAGAACAATAAGGATGAACCTACTATGGGAAGATGGGGCATTTTAGATCAGATTGTTGGAAGGCAAATGGGCGATGTTCTCACTGTTTAGCTATAGGTCTTACAGTTAGAAATTACCCGTAATTGTTGCCTCAAGAACGATCAGCTACGCCTAGCATGCCATCTCATATATTTCAATCACCTTGATTATCAAATCTTTTAGTGGTAAACTAAGATGAGACAATTTTAATAGTACAACCATTGGCACAACATCCTCCCCCATCTCGAGCTCAGAGGGTCAGGCAGCACAAAGCACGATTATATGCGCAGTCCCAGATGCAGTTTCAATATCCTAGTCATCCAAAGGGCAGTACCTCGACGGTCACAGGTACCATCTTCCTGATTTTGATCCAGTTTTATCTTTCAATAATAGATCAGGTAGTGGCAGTACATCCTGGGTTCTTGTTGATGGCCTTATATTATACTATGTCCGGAGTGCAATGGTTAGCTCGACTTATTCAAAGAGTGAAGGCGAGTTTCTCGTCCAACTCTTATGCCTGCGTATCTCGTGATACGCGATGTCTATCATGTGTCCCGACTATGAAGGTATGTCCTAGATTAGAGTCATGTCCTCGGTATAGTCGTTGGTACCGACTTACTGCTAGGCTTGGCTCTTATCCATTTTATGAGTCAGCATAGGCAAGCGAGGACGAGTTTCTATTTGAGTGACTCAGGGGTATACGTATCCATATTCCTCCATTTCTTTGTGTATTATTTTGTGTATTTATTCATTAGTTACTTTATGTAGTTACCTTTTATTTTAGTTACTTGCTTAGTATAATCTTTATATTTATGATGTAATTTCTTGAGCTTTCTCGTGTGTTCCAGCTCGACTAGCCTTGGTGAAATTTTGAGGACAAAATTTTTCTAAGAAGGGTAGAGATGTCACACCCGATTCCATATTTGGTATTTCTTGAATTTCTATAATTTAATTTTTCCTGATAATATATTCTTGTTGTATTCTTATGGTGGTTCCTATTATTTTATTTATTGTTATTTTCTTGTTGTTGAGAGAGATAACCCGAGACCAGTAGAATACCCATTGGCATTTACCATAGACCCGATTTAGGATCTGCATGTAGAATGGACACTTTGTTCAATTTATTTGATTGAACCCATGACTAAACCATCTTTCTCTCCTCTTAGTATATATATGAGTATTTCTCTCTCCTCACTCATTTTCTTATTTTACTCTTCTTTCTTCTTCCTCCTCCCCTTCAAGTTCCCTCTAGCCAAACCATAATCCTTGGAAGAAGTTGTTGTGACTTGGACCGTGAGAGGTAGAGGCTAGGAGCCACCCAAGGCAAGTACATCTTGCTCAATGGTAAAATAATATATTTTCATATTTTTGCTTATTTGTGTTAATTAAAAATATATTTGATAGAAAATGTTCTCCTTGATATTCTCATCTATTTTAGGTTTTGGAGTTTTAGATTTTGATGTATAGATTTGCGTAGATCTGAGTTTTAACTTAGGATTTTATATATGTTCCAAGAGTTTTTCCTTGGTTTGATCAATTAAAGCTTTTTTCCAAAAACTAGTTATTTTATTTGATGGAGCTTTCCATTTCAAGCATTTTGGCTTTTGAATCGCTTAATTTGGAGTTAAATTAAAGTTTTTAAGGCCAAAACAAATTCTGGAGCTTTGTTCTCGGACCTGTCAGGCACGGACGATGAACAGTACTGCGTAGCAGTGCACCGTGCATGGATTTTTATGCTGCAGTAGTATACCGCACATGAAGTTTTATGTCAAAGCAATGCACCGCGCATCATTTTCTTGCCGTGCGCAGTGCACCGCTTATGGAGTTTTATGTCGTAGTAGTGCACTGTGCATGAAGTTTCATGCCGCAGCAGTGCGCCACACGCATCACACCCTCGCCACATGAATCAATGTCCGCGCACATCAATATTTGCCGCACAGTGCGCCGTGCATGGATTTTCTTGTCGCAGCAATGCGCCACGCACAGAATTCAAGCTGCGCGCATGGTGACCCGAATGTTTGTTTTTGCCTATTCAAGATATATTTTGGCTAGAATTTCGTTAAACTCAAAACATAAAAGTTTTAGATCTCTGTTTTTTATTTCCAAATCTTTTTGAATCACCTCATTTGGAGTTCATATGTGAGAGTTATCCTCAATTTACTATAATGTATCATTTTCTAATGCATAAACTATTTTAGCCCAGTTGAATATTGGAGCATAGTTGGATGTTGTGCTTCCCTATATTAACACATAATTTGGCCCCTCACGACACCGTAAAAATATTTGTGTATGATAATCTATCGTATTTTGGCATCGGGCAATCCAGTGTAAGAATTGTCCCATGTATCGCGTATCGCGGATACGATAACTCGTGAAAAGCTAATACTCATGACTCGTCATTCTAGGAAGTTCTCCAGTATCCATGACTCGAGAACTTGAAATAATTTAGTAATGATTAAACAAGATAAGATTTACCTATATCATTGGGAGGGCAAAATATTGTGCAACCGGCTACCCCAATCTCTAAGGGCCACATGCAGCATGGAACAACCCTGCTAGGCAAGGGCTCCATGACTGACCAAGTTTACGTGTGCTGCGACAATACAAGTTGTTGTTATTGAGCCGCGGTTCATAACATTATGTATTTTCAGTTTATGCATTCCAGTATATGCTCCAATTATATTTCTGTTTCAGTTATGTTACAAGAGCATTTTTAGATAAGTTTATGTTTACAAAATCAATTTTATTTACAAAATCTTTTTATGTTTACAAAATATCTTTATGTTTACAAAATCAGTTTTATTTATAAAATCTCTTTATGTTTACAAAATTAGTTTCATTTACAAAATCCATATTTGTTTATAAAACCAAATCTCATTTACAAAAATTCATTTATATCTTCAAAAGCTAGTTTATGCTTACGTTATGTTGTTATGCTATCAATTATCTACTTTAGTTCTTTATTCATTATTGTTTGTGATATGTACTATAAGTACTAGACAAGCGTACCCTTGGCCATCCGGGTTAACTGCAGTGTCGGTGGTAGCGATATTATTCAAAGCATACATTTGTTAGTAACTAGGTTTGTGATAACTCTAGTTAGTTAATTATAGCAAGACGTAGAGCTGTTTGGCCGTGTGATGAATGATTTTACTTTCATTATAGCTCGCTCTTCTATTTTTTTTCTTTCGGCGCATGGTTAGGGTGCTAAGTTCTGCTAGGATGAAGGTCCGCAACTCCGGTCCTTGTTTGGTTTAAGGATTGCAGTCCCAATCCAGAGTAGTTCCTATGCTCTCTCGTCGCTCGTCTCCTTTCTTTTCTTATAGCACTTGTTATCAGTTCTTCCAGTATTTTATTTTTAGACAAGTACATTGGTACCGTACAAGTCTTGAGCCATATTTTTTTAATATCTTTTTTTCTGCTGTATGTTGTGATGTGTTGGTCTATCACCTTGAGCTCCTTTCTGGTACTTATTGCTTGGAATTCTGATCCCACTAGTTTTGTATGGCCAGATTATCCCGAGCAGATCCAGGATCTACCGTACCTCCAGCAAGATGGCTCGTACTCGTAGGACTGCGACCAAAGCTCACGAGTAGGTTTTCTTTCTCTACCCCTCGTAGTATTATTCCTTTTTGTGGAGTTTTAGCAAAAGGCAGTGTTAGCCCCTTATTTTGAGATCACTTCTCTGACTTCGGTCAACATAATATATATATTAGACCATGGCTGGTATATTTGATCATGTATAATTATACTCTGCTAGTACAGCATTTTGTATTCACTAACTTCATGATCATATGTGGTATATAATTTGGGATGCCTTTTTTACTTTCATATATGATATACTCTTGTACTTGTGTTGATGGATTGAGATACTAGGATTGTCGGCCTTAGGACTGACGTCATAGCATGCTAGAGTTCACCCATATGTCTTCTAGACAACCTTAACATATTGTGGCTTACTTCGATATTCTACAAGGTGTTGTTGGCCATGTCAGTCCTCGTATTTAGCCAGTATTCTGGGAACCGATCATCACAGAAGAAAACAAAATCCATCGAAACCTTTCAAGAAAATGCAAGTCACAAAACCAACGAGAAAGCAACCAAGCGGCATCGAAAACGAGCAAAGAAACCAGTGCAATGGAAAGGCCCCTCGTGACTCTGCCGTCGAGTCCTTCCTTGAGGCATGATCTGCTGAATTTGGGACTTGATTCCGAAGAAATCAATCCATAACGAGGAAATGATCTTGATTCAATCTTTTTCGATCGAATGATACCAAGTATTTCTTAGCCGCACTCCCCTAAAAGGGGAAACGGGGAACTACAGAAACCACTCTTTCAGGATGATTAGTCGGCCGTCAAATGCCTATGGCCCCCCTGAAGTATATTCTCCACATCTTCACGCAACCCGAACTTGACAAAGTAGAACCCATCCTCTCTCGCATGTAGCACCATAGATCCCTTTGGATGCCATACTCTATAGGTGTAGGCCCAGGTTTAGCTGTAGAATGGTTTGTCCCCCAACTCATAGAGAATAAGGGTATTCTTCCAGTACTCCACGGTTTCAATAATCTCTTCCTTGGTGAAGGAGGCACGCACCTGATCCCCTACTTGCTTTGGTGCCACGAAGAACATGTCCTTATCACTATGATCTGATCCCGCACGATAGGTCTCCGCATAGGTATGGTTTGGACCTTAATCACCAGAGGGAGGATCCCAAGATGCCCCACCCTCAGGCACCGCATATGTAACCCTACGTCGACCTTCTCCTTGACGAGGAGGAGAAAAACCTCGTACACCTTGCTGTGGGGGTGAGGGCACAGGGACCCCCGGGAATCGCGTAGACCACCCTATTGCATGGCCGTCCGACTGGCTAACTTCCCAGGTCCCACGCCCGCCTCTTCCCTCCTTGCTTTCTCGCTTGGCGGCCGCAAGACCTGGCCAATAAGATGGTCTCGCCTCTGCCTTCTGGACCATTCACTTTCGGCGTACGACCGTAGTCCAGCCGCCGCCCTCTGATACTTGTAGACACTCTGATTTGTTCCCTTCGGCAGCTGTAGAGCCTGGGTCCTATAGGGAAACCCTAACCCCTAATGCACGATCGCCTGTAGAACTCGCCATAAATATATAAAAATATCTACACCAAGGTTATATATATATATATATATATATATATATATATATATATATATATATATATATATATATATATGGGTAAACGGGATATAAGCCATAGTTCTTATTTTCTTAAATGAGCCATGCATATGTGGACCAATAGGAATAGAGTGTACTAGTGCACATGGGTGCACATAAAATATAGGAATCCATTTCTATTGGTCCACATGTGCTCCACATGTGCATGGCTCATTTAGAAAAAATGAGCACTATGGCTCATATTCTATTTACCTTTTATATATATATATATATATATATATATATATATATATATATATATATATATATATATATATATATATATAAGAAAAAACAGAATATGAGCCATTGACTTATATTCCTATATGAGCCATGCACATGTGGACCAATAGAAATTGACTCCTACATAACATGTGCACTAGTACACTTAACTACTATTGGTTCACATATGCATGACTCATGCAGGATTGTGAGCCATGCACATATCCCTTTTTCCCAATATATATATATATATATATATATATATATATATATATATATATATATATATATATATATATATATATACACGCGCACACACACACACAAATGACTAGCTCAAAGAAAGTTCCAACCCTTGCATCTTCGTCATGTTGCGCTCCGTCGACTCGGCCAATGAGTAGGGTGTGCTACATCATCTGGATCATCTTCCTGAGCTCCATCATGTTGCGTTTGACTGCCTTAAAATCTGCTTGTCAACAACCTCATGAAATCGTGCCGACTGCTGCTAATGTTGTGTGACTCTCGAATGATCACTAATAGAGGAGGCATTGGAGGTCTGCAACACAACCTAGGTGAGATATGTGTAGTGACTCGTTTATTATTCGGGGGCATTGTGTTGGCAATCCTATTGGTATAGATTAATCATGATAAGTTGAATAAAGACCAATCCTCTCTTTGGATTGGCTTTATTGGAATCATGTTCCATATGTAGCGGATTGTGTCTTTAGGAAGCGCTCTATATAAGTCACTTTCTCAAACATTTTCATTGTTCGTTTTTGCTGCCGTTTTTGTTGTTGCTTTTACTGTTGGTTTTTATGAATATGTTTTCTTGGATATTTTCGATAGTTTTCATTGCTTGAGTTCATCGAATTACGCAAATGTAGGTGACCGTGTAGTTGAGGTATAGCCGAACTGGTGGAGATATCTTTCATCGATAATTCTCCAAATGTGAGTGGCTTTGTTCCTTCTTTTCTTATATGCATACCTTAATAAAATGATTCTCTTGTTGCATCCATCGATCAATGATATCATTAATTTTAATTTTAATTTTAATTTTAATTTTAATTTATCATGTCAGCTATCATATAATGGAAGATGACATCATCCATCCAGATATTTTTGGTGACGAATAACAATTTTTTGTTTTAAATAATATAATTTATATGGGTACAAAGAACTGAGAAACTTAAGTCATGATATGAACGAAGAACATTTCCAGAGTACGTAGAACGAAAAGAAAAATGTTCTTCACCGGCATGTCAGTATAATCTAAGCATCAAAAACACCGCAAGTTGTTCTGCCGTACATGACAGGATCCGAACTATTAGAAAGCCGGCAGTTCGTTTGCTTTGTCTTGAGGCCGGCACATTTAGCTATTTAAGCTCCACAAACTAGCTTTAGTTACTTCAAAGAAGAAGAAGAAGAAGAAGAAGAAGAAGAAAGAAAAGAAAGGAGAGATAATGTCGACGTCCTTAGCCGTCAGGAGCTTCATCGTACTGACGATTCTAATCGGCATTTTCGAGGTCCTTGCCGATGACGTTCCGGCTTGTTTCGGCAAGAAGCCAATCGCAAAACGGGAGGTACTTGAACAGCTACTGAGGGAGGCTATGAATGGTGCACTGAAAAAGCCCGTCGGAGCTCCTGCCCGTGCTTTGAAAGGCGGCGTCCAAGCTCTAGCACAATGCAATCGGTCGGGCGGCATTGACTGCAGCGACTGCCTCGCCACCGGCATCAAAGTGCTCCTGAGCCGGTGCAGTAGCAAAGAGAGAGGCGGTTCTCTGTCTAAGAGTTGCGACATCGGCTTTGGTCCGAAGTAAGTTTCAGATGGCTAATGTGGTGCTGTGTATTAGTTAAGTAATGGTTTTTGTGTTGTTACAACTTGAAGTTCATCATCTGTTTGACTATTTTCGTCGGATCCTCCTCTCTTTTGCATTTCCCCTGTTGGCTGTCTGTGTATGTGTGTTCAACACATGTGAATAAAAGCTCAACTTTTCATTTTGTTTTAGTTCCACATCAGTTGGACCACTCCACCTTTGTGTGTATATATTAGTTCTTCCTTTTTGCTTTCTTGTGGACTTGTGTAGGGAGCCCTATCGGCTACACGCACGCGCTGCCGCAGCCGTCCGGCCCGGCTCGGTTCGGTTCGGTTCGGTGCATAACGGGAGCCCACATCTGCGGACGTCTAATGCCGGTTTGATTTTCTTTTCGGATTCGGGTTGAGACCCTTAAATGCCCCCAAATGTTTGCCGAATGAGGGGGAGATTCCAACATTGGTTCGCCATGCACAAATCCTTGATCCGAGAGAGTGACCCGATATCTCCTCTAGGGCGCAGCCTTCCTATCCCCGTCCAGTCTTCCACAAACGCAGAGGAGGAATTGTATCTGATCCTAAGATAGATTCCAATATTGGTTCGTCGCATAACGGGAGCCCACATCTGCGGACGTCGAATGCCGGTTTGATTTTCTTTTCGGGTTCGGGTTGAGACCCTTAAATGCCCCCAAATGTTTGTCGAATGAGGGAGAGATTCCAACATTGGTTCGCCATGCACAAATCCTTGATCCGAGAGAGTGACCCGATATCTCCTCTAGGGCGCAGCCTCCCTATCCCCGTCCAGTCTTCCACAAACGCGGAGGAGGAACTGTATCTGATCCTAAGATAGATGAACTACTCGCCTAGCTCGCGACCTCGAATGAGTCTACGCCAAACTGGGAGGTCTCGCTATTCACGACGACAGTAACTGGATGAGAATAAAGGAATTAGTGGGCCGTCATGTAGGCATTCCATAATAAAGGCTTGGTTTTGATCTTCCACCACAATTCGACGAAGAATGCGTCGATTGCACTATATATATATATATAGTGTCGTTATTGACACTCATAAAATGTCATCATATACTCCTATTTAATTTTTTATCATTCAAATTACAAATCAGCCCCTACATTAAATATGACATTAATTTATGCATGCATAGAGGGAGGCGTGCAGAATGAAATTCTAGGAGTGCAAAGAATAGTTTCCTAGGATGCCGTTATTGACGCTCCTAAAATTTCATCCTACACTCCTAATGTTGTGGCGGATTTGGAATTTGAATGATAGAAAATTAAAGATGAGTACATGATGATATTCTAGGAGTGTCAATAACGGCACCCTTATATATATATATATATATATATATATATATATATATATATATATATATATATATTGAAGAAGGTAAATTTTATAAATAAATACAAATATTACAACTATGATCTAGTCCCAATTACAAAATAGGTCATTTGTGCTCTAGAATATCTACATCAGCTTGTATATTTCTTTATATAGCAAAAATGTTGAGGGAAAACCTCTCAAAGATGCGCTGATTTTGTTCCCTCCAAATATGTCATACCACTGCCCTAAAGGATAGATGAAGACGGCGGTAACCACTCACTCCACTGCCTTTCTGAGCTTTAACTCATCCATGACAGAGAAAATATCTCTGTTTTGCGTGGTTGTGAGACCAAACCTAATATCTCCGGTTTCTCCATAATCCCCAAACAAAGTCACAAGCAAAAAATAGAAAAATAGATGATCCATATACATCCTCCTTATCGCATAAACAATACTTCATATCCTTGTAGGGGATCTCGAATATGGCAAGCAAATCCCACGTAAGAAGTCTGATCCCGATCGTTCTGTAGAGGCACATGGACATCTTTACCGTCGCCCCTTTCGTCCACACCACCTCCGTCCAGTCAACCTCCTCATGATAGACGGCCCTGCAGCTTCTACTCCCCCTCATGAATTAAGACTACTCACCGTGTTAGTAGAGCCCATCAGCTCATAAACATTCCAGCCCTCCCTCTTGATCCATGGGTCGTGTCAAATGTTGGTTTGAGCCTAGAAGTTACCCCAGTGAGCTCGTCCTTAGCCCTGCGCCTCGTAGACAATAGACATTTAATCGTGATCGAGTAGTTGTTGTATCTTCCCAAAATATTGATCAACCAAATAGGCTGATCGAACAAAAATCTCCTTTCGAAAAATATCTTCCCTTGACCTAGTCAGCCCAGATAGGGTTCTTGTTAATGAATCTCCAGAAAAGTTTAAGGAATGTTGTTTCTCTGAGGAGGGATAGAGATCTCAGGCCAACTCTGTCCTTCTTTTTCGGCCAACACAGTTCCTCCTATCTTATAGCATGCATGCCCCCTCCACAGGATGTCCGTGCATATTCGTTCAATCTTCTTGATCGTGCCCTTTGAAAGAATGCTGGCCTGCAACCAATACACAACAATTGCCGAAATGACAGCTCTAATGAGTTCAATCCTACCTCCAAAGGAAAAATACTTTCCTGTCATCCATCTAGTTTCAATTGTGTGTAGTTGAGAATACCCTCGCAATCCACATCAGAGGCATAGTTGATAGAGTATCACGCCCCAGTCCCAAAATATGTAGGACTAAGAATACGTAGCATGTCAGCCGTATGTATATGATACTCCAATATATTGGAAAATTATAACACACACGTACGCTATAACATGAATAAATAATTCACAAGTGGTACATATATTGTCAACAAAAGTCACATGCATCTATATCTCATCCATAGACACAAGTAAAGAAGTACCAAAATAAATAACTGCAAGTCTTAAGTATAAAATAATAAAAGAATAATAGTCGGGTAGAGATAAATCCACTACCAAACGACTATATCAACTAAAATGATAGAGGAGAACGAAACTCCAATATAAGATAAAACGTCAAATAAAGAAATAACAGCAAAAAATCCATCAGCTATGAATTAGTCATGGGTACTCAGAGAGTAAGACCTCATCGACAGAGAATGATGCGTCATGTCCCGGTCCATACTCCTGCAGATAATCCTGATCGTCTATACCTGGAAAGGGACCAGGTCCTCGGAGGGATGTAACAAGATACAATAAAGCATGTCAATAATGTACTGAAAGTAAACATCCGACATGGTCACCTAACCAGTCTATGTGATATGCAATTTAAGAACAAGTTTTTTGTGTATGGACTATCTGGCTAAAATAATGGAATGGGCGTAGTTCTCTCGGAGATCTAGGGGCCTCGGACATAACGTCTTTCGATCATCATAGGCATGCAGTATATATAAGGGGTCATAATGCCTCGCGTCTCCAGCGGAGCTTACGGGCAAATAAGGAAAAGTGTAAAAGAGTCACATACGCTTACTTATTGTTCTTTCCACCCAATGTTACTAACGTGTCAAATCCATAACATGCAACACCTCTAGTAACTACTAAGTCTGCTAAAATAATATATCTCTATTAGCAGTTATTCCTTATCCGTCATACGACCTTTACGTACAGGTGGCCAGCCTAACACGCTAGTCCGTGTCCTACATGAGACTCAAAACCCGTGTAACAAATGTGTCACGACCAAATGAAACATAAGGATGCCTCAAATCATGGGGTGGTCTAGTAAAACTAGGTAAACATGCATAATATAAATAAAAGACAAAAGATGACGCAACCGTCGTTGCATCCAAGTCTTTCTTTGTCACTGCCCAATTCTAAAAAATAGGGTTTTTTTTTTATTTTATAAATTGTGAATTATATTTAATTAATTATATTTATATTTAAATAGTGATTGTATTATTTTTTTTAATGATTGTTTTAGGATTTTGGCTAGCCTGGACCCATGTCAGACCCTAGTGGACCCATGTCCGACCCAGCCCACACCCTTGTGAGAATTATTTTGGGGCTTAGATTTATTATTTTATTTTTAGGAGGTTAGTTGGAGAGATTTGGAGCTAGTTTGAGTGCATTTGGAGACCCGAAACCCAAAACCGAGTTGCGGGAGGGTATTTTGGACTTTCCTTCATGTAAACCCCATTTATTTCATAGTGGCCGGCCCTACCTACCCCCACACCCGACAGTGAGCATCAGCAAGAGCAGCCCCTTCCCCCTTTGCTTCATTCCACTCTTCTTCTTCTTCTTCTCCACTTCTTCTTTCTTCTCCTTCTTCCTCCAAAGTAAGTTTTCTTCCACTTTTCTTCTTTTTTCTTTCATTCCTTCTTCCTTAAGCTAACCCTCACCTTGCATTTTCTCTAACCTTGGTGTGAGGAGCTTAGATCTAGTGTGAGAGCTAGATTTGGTGGCTTGGAGCTTGAGGGAGGTGATTTGGAGTAGATCGGAGACTTTGGCCTTGGGATTCCAACTCCCAAGAGGTAAAACCTAACTTTTCTTTTGCTAATTACTCTTGTGTAGTATAATTAGTATTGTAGAACCCTCCTAGACCCTAACCCTACCCGTAGGAGGAAGTTGGAACTAGTTTGGGTGAGTTTAGAGACTTTGATATTAGGTTTTGTGTCGAATTCGGGTGGAATCCGAATTTGGCCCAATTTTGGGTGATGCCCTAGGTTAGATGGACCTAAGTAGACGTTGTCGGGTGTCTAGAGGGTAAGTGCGTATCTCCGTTTGGACACGGGAAGTCATGTCGAGGAGAAACGGGCGTTTCGGGCGAAATTGGGGCTTTTTGTCGTCGCCGATTCTAAGTGCGTGTGCGTTTCTGCCACGGGCCTAGAATCGACATGGGAGTGCATTTTCTAGGATCTAGACATCGTGTAGAGCGCGTGAATAAATTTTGGGCCGATTCCGAGTTCGTTTGGTGTGCGTTTCAGGAGGTTTTCCGAGCCGCGCACCACGTGTTCGTCGAAATGACCGAACGGCCATTTTGACTTGGTTTCCTCGTTTCGGCTTTGTGCGCGCGTTGGGTTAGTATCGGGGAGTGTGTGCTAGAGTTTTCGAGTTATATTTTATATATTTTAGGGTATTGGTGAGTGTCGGGGTCGTTGGGCGTGAGTAGGGCGTGTGGTTTGAGTGTTGTGTGCGTGGTTGTGTTTGTATTGATATGTGTCTATATATATATATATTTATATATATGTATGTGTGTTTATGTATATATATTTATATATATATATGTGTGTATTTATATTTATGTACTTGTATATGTATATGTCTATGTGTATATATATATATGTATATGTGTAAGTGTGCTTGTGTGTGTGTATGTATATATATATAGGTGTATGTATATATATATAGTTGAGAGTGTGTGTAGATATATATATATATAGTTGAGAGTGTGTGTAGATATATATATATATATTAAGTGTATATATATATGTAGCTATGTATATATATTTATGTGTGTGTGTGTATTAGTGTGTGAGTGTGTGTATTAGTGTGTTTGTGAGAGTGTAGGTGTGTGTGTTAGAGAGTGTTTAGAGTGTGTATATATATATCTATCTAGTAGTTATATATATAGTTATGTGTGTGTGTATATATATATATAGAGTGATATATATATATGTATGTTTATGGATGTATGTGTGTGTGTTTGTGAGTTGGAGGGGGGTTCAGCCACTGCCTGAAACAGCAAGTAGCAGCAGCGCAGCGGGGACACAGCACAGCAGCAGCAGCAGTAAAGGGAGCATGCAGCAGCGGGGCAGCGAGGCCGCAGCGCATAGCGCGCTGCTGTGCAGTGCACAGTAGCTGCAGCAGCAGCAGCATGCTGCTCAGCAGTAGCAGCAGCATGGGCAGCAGCATCAGCATGTAGGAGCAGCGGCAGCAGCAATATGCAAGGGCAACAGTAGCAGTACGCAGCGCTAGAGCAGCAGCAACATTCGCAGGGAGGTAGTTGGTTTAATAGTTAACTAGATAGACTAATGGATAGATAGATAATAGTTAGAGTATTAGTTAGATGGATATATAGATGAGTAGATAACTATATAGATATTAGTATTATAGATAGATAAGTTATTAGATACATAGATAAGATAGTTAATAGATAGATAGTTAGGTATTTAGATAGATAGATACTAGATAGGTAATACATAGGTAGATAGGTAGTTATCTACCTAAGGTATATATATATCTATATACATATAGTTATATGAATACCTAGAGATATCTAGATAGTATAGTAATATATATTTATGTATAGGTAAGGTATATGGGTATATGCATATGTGAGTGGATATCTATATATATATATGTATATAGATACTTAGATATATATAAATGTGATAGATATATATATTTTCTAGCCTAGATTAATAACTAGGTATATAATTATTAGTTAGATGGCTAGTTAGAGGGGTTCGAGAGCGGTATCTCAATATCTTGAGATATTCAAGGTATTGAGTTTCGAGCGGGGTATTTGAGCATTAGCCTAGGAAATACTTGGGAGTGATTTTTATATGTTTATATATATATAATTACACGTGCTAGCATAGGTTTTAGCGGGTTTAGGCGGGGTGCGTGGCCTAGGGCGAGGTATCGGATACTGAGGGTATCCCGGTATCTCGATTAGGCGAGTTTGTGAGTTTAGTAGCTTAATGAGCTCGGTTTGACCTAGAATTTCAGGGGCACCCTAGTTTGACCTAGCTTTGACCATAATTGTCCCCATTGACCGTAAAAGTCAACCTTTGACCTAGTTTTGACCTAGAGTTGACTTTTTGGACCCCGGGTTGACTTTTTGACCCGATTTTCACCGGTTTGACCCGTTCGACCTAGAATAGCCCTAGAAGCCTGTTTTTAATTATTTTATATCAGTTTAAATGCTTAGAACTCTGTTTAATCTTTGTTTTTCGTATTAGGTCCTTGCGTCACCGGTCCGGACCTCGATCCTCATCAGTTGCTCAGGACATCAGGCGAGTACCTACCTCTGATAGTTTCTATTTCATGATAGCGTTTATATCACCTGTTCTAGAGCTGTAATACTTGATTCTGACACTTTATTACACGAGCTGGTACTAGTGGATCCCGTTATGAGGTGCTATCCCCCTTACCGTGTTCAGCGGGTACTCTATCACGTGTATTTTATCATGTGCTTCGGGTATTGATTATCATGTGCTATCATGTGCTTCTTGTGCTCTCGCCTTCGTGTGCGCGAGCTATTATCATGTACGTAGCGTGTTGTGGTTGGATCCAATGGTATTAGTGGGGGAGGGGAGTAGGAGTTGGTTATATGATCAAAGCCAAAACAGTATTCATGTGTATGTCGGTTATGCAACTCACGCATAACGGAGTTATCGTAGTATTCTTCATGTGCAACCTAAGCCGATCATATAACGAACTTGTGCTCAAGGCACTTAGCTAGTATTCATGTTTCTCATCTGCAGTTACTTTTCCACTACTTGTATTGTTCTCCAGTTTACATTGCATCTACTTATTGTGCTCCAGCATATATTTATTTCCTGTGCATCTTGATTACTTTTCTATTGCTCGTCATATACACCTTACCATGCATTTGGAGTTGCTTTCAGAGTTATGTACTTCGCTCCAGTCTTGACTGGGCATATTTTTTCCAGAGGATCCTGAGGACTATTGCCCTACGTTCTACGGGCCGGGTGTTGACGAGGGTTGTGACCCCAAGATCGAGGAGGAGTGCGCCGAGGAGACGCCGTTAGTGCCCTAGTTAGCTAGGTGGGTTTCCTGGGTTATTCCCAGTGTTTTATTTTGGATGATTGTACTTATTCTTTTGTTGCTGTGAGATGTTGTAGCTATTATGGCCTTGGACTGTATTATTTTGGATTGTCTTGCTCTATTTGGTTTGGTTCCTTTTTGATATCATATCGTGCTTATATTCTTCCTCTAGTTTTGTGATTGAGATTATTGTCATATATATATTGATTGGTTGCCCTCCTGTTGGAGAGGATTTTATTCACATATATATATTGCGTGGTTTTGCCCTCCTTTTGGAGAGGTCATGCCGGATTTTTCTGTGAGTTATCTAGATAGTTGGTTGACCTAGAACGGACCTTTACAGCGTTCTACCGCCGATTCTGCGGCGTAGGCTGGACGTACCCACGGCTCATGCCCGATTTTTGGGTGCGGGTCGTGACACGTTTTTGGTGGCGGCCCATGCAGGTCGGCTTTTAGGTTTACCTGCAATAGGATATAGGAGATAGGCTGAAAGAGAGTGTGCTCAATCACAACTAGGACCCTTCCTACTTCCTTTTGCTATCTTTAATTTTTCCGAAATTGTTTTCTTTTGCAACATTACTGTCCTTCATTGATGATATCGTATCTTGCACCGTATTGACTTCTTTTGATCTGTGTTCTTCTTGATTCTATTCCAGCACTTGCTTTATTTGATTCTGGTGCTTCCCATAGCTTTATGTCTGTATCTTTTGCTGTTAGACACCATCTTGTTGCTGAACCTTTAGCTAGACTCTGCAAGATCACGACCGGGGGTGGTATCATCCTAGTCCGTGATGTCTGCAGAGACCGAAGAGTTACCTTGGGAGGCCGGGAGTTGAGTGTGTGCCTACACGTAATGCCACTTCCGAGCTATGATATTATACTCGGGATGGATTGGTTGAGTACGCATTGTGCTAGTATAGATTGTCGTGGAGGCAGAGTTTTGTTTAGTCGCCAGGTGAGCCAGAGTTTTAGTTTGCCAGAGGAGCAGCGGAGCAGACCGAGGGAGTCTTCTGCGGAGCCCTGGTGGTAGAGTCGAGGTCGCTACATCCACTGATAGAGGAGTATATGGATGTCTTTCCGGAGGAGTTGCCAGGGTTACCTCCGGACAGAGATGTGGAGTTCTCTATAGACTTGGTGCCAGGCGCGGAGCCGATATCCCAGCACGTCTATAGAGTCAGCAACAGCGAGCTGATAGAGTTGAAGAAGCAGGTGGATGAGCTTCAGGACAAGGGATTTATCAGATCTAGTTCTTCTCCGTGGGGTGCTCCGGTACTTTTTGTGCCGAAGAAGGATGGGTCGATACGGATGTGTATCGACTACAGGGCTCTGAACAACCTCACAATCAAGAACAAGTATCCGCTGTCGCGTATTGATGATCTTTTTGACCAGTTGAGCGGAGCGAGGGTGTTTTCCAGGATTGATCTGAGGACAGGCTACCACCAGGTGAAAGTCAGGAAGGAGGATATTCCAAAGACAGCTTTTCGGACCAGATATGGACAGTATGAGTTCTTGGTGATGCCGTTTGGGTTGACTAATGCCCCGGCAGTGTTCATGAATCTGATGAACAAGGTGTTCCATCAGCATCTGGACAGGTTTGTGGTGGTGTTTATAGATGACATCTTGGTGTATTCGAAGACCCCAGAGGAGCACGAGGAGCATCTGAGGATAGTGCTGGAGACTCTCAGGAAGAAGAAGCTTTATGGAAAGCTCTCGAAGTGTGAGTTCTTCCTTGACAAGGTTGAATTCCTTGGTCATGTGGTGACTGGAGAGGGTATCTCGGTGGATCCGAGAAAGATCGTGGCAGTTGAGGCATGGAGTGCTCCGAGTTCAGTAGCCGAGGTCAGAAGTTTCTTGGGACTGGCAGGCTACTACAGAAGATTTGTTCAGGATTTTTCCCGGATTGCAGAGCCGTTGTCCAGGCTGACCCGGAAGGACGTGGAGTTTGTTTGGTCAGAGGAGTGCCAGATCGCCTTTGATGAGCTGAAGAGGAGGTTGACGACAGCTCCAGTGTTGACGTTGCCATCAGGTTCTGGAGGATTCACTATCTATAGTGATGCATCGGGGAAGGGACTGGGTTGTGTGTTACAGCAGAATGGGAGGGTGATTGCCTATGCTTCCTGGCAATTACGTCCTCATGAGAAGAACTACCCTATCCACGATTTGGAGTTGGCAGCGGTCATTTTTGCTCTGAAGTTGTGGAAACACTATTTATACGGAGAGCGTGTGGAGATCTTCACAGACCACAAGAGCTTGAAGTATGTGTTTACCCAAAAAGAGCTGAACATGAGGCAGAGGAGATGGTTGGAGTTGATGAAAGACTTCGACATATCATTGCAGTACCATCCAGGGAAGGCGAACGTAGTTGCGGATGCATTGAGCAGGTATCCGGTAGCTATGTGCCTGACTACAGATCGTTATCTTCTGGCAGATCTAGAGAGCTTGGGCATTGAGGTGATAGTGCCTGGAGTTGAGATGCAGATGTGGGGACTGCAGATTCAGTCAGAGTTGGTAGACCGGATCAGGGCTACACAGTTTGAGGATGAGTCCCTGAGGAGCATCAGGGAGCAGGTTCAGATGGGTTTAGCAGACGACTTCACCATTGCTGATGATGGTTCATTGCGGCACGGTACCAGGTTGTGTGTGCCGAGTGGGTCGTTGCGCGAGGAGGTTCTCTAGGAGGCGCATCGATCCCAGTACTCTATGTATCCCGGTGCCAACAAGATGTATAGAGATCTGAGACAGCATGTATGGTGGTACGGGATGAAGCGGGAGGTAGCACGCTTCGTATCCCGATGCTTAGTGTGCCAGCAGGTGAAGGCGGAGAGGCAGAGGCTGGGAGGATTACTCCAGCCGTTACCCATTTCGGAGTGGAAATGGGAGCATGTGACCATGGATTTTGTTTCTGGACTTCTCCGTTCTCCAGGCGGGAAGGATACGATTTGGGTCATCGTGGACAGGTTGACCAAATCGGCCCACTTTCTACCGTTCAAAGTGGGTACGTCTACAGAGAGACTCGCAGAGATGTATGTGCGCCAGATAGTCAGACTGCATGGAGTTCCAGTGAGCATAGTATCAGATCGGGACAGTCGCTTTACTTCGTATTTCTGGAGGAGTCTGCAGGCTAGCTTGGGCACCCAGCTCAAGTTTAGTAGTGCGTATCACCCGCAGACAGATGGTCAGTCAGAAAGGACCATTCAGACACTTGAGGACATGCTTCGGACCTGTGTTTTGGATTTCAGAGGCTCTTGGGAGGATCACTTGTACTTGGTAGAGTTTGCTTACAACAACAGCTACCAAGCCAGTATCGAGATGTCACCTTTTGAGGCATTGTATGGACGGAGGTGTCGCACTCCGTTATCATGGGATGATGTAGGTGAGAGAGCTTTGCTTGGCCCAGAGATGGTGGTTGATGCAGCGGAGAAGGTCAAGCTCATTAGAGATAGACTTCGGGTGGCGCAGGACAGGCAGCGGCATTGGGCCGATAGCCACCGGAGACCTTTGGAGTTCGAGGTATAGCTTAGAATCTAGATTTTGTTCTTGTGTTTGCTTGTGATTGCTTGTTTTAGACTAAGTGCAGAGACCTTGTTTGTGCTAGGTTGGAGATCTGGTGTTCCTGAGGATTTCTTCGACGCGGGGCACTATTCGCTTCGGTGGAGGCGGGAAGCTTAGCCCACGTTTCGTCGGACCCTTCCGTATCCTCGAGAGGGTCGGCGTCGTGGCGTATAGGCTTGAGTTGCCGCCTACGCTGGAGGGAGTTCATGATGTGTTCCACGTGTCGCAGTTGAGACGGTACGTGGCGGATCCCAGTCACGTATTGGATCACTCGGAGATCGCGGTGGGCCCTACTCTTAGCTATCCAGAGCAGCCTGTGGAGATTCTGGATCGGCGGGAGAAGGTGTTGAGGAACCAGACTATTCCCTTGGTTCGCGTCGCATGGAGGCATCACTCTCCAGGAGAGTCGACCTGGGAGAGGGAGGATGAAATGCGCGAGCGGTACCCTTATCTCTTCGAGCCCTGAGGTATGGTTCTTTCTTTGCATTCCTGTCCTAGTTTCGTCTTTTAATTTCGAGGACGAAATTATTTTAAGGAGGGTAGGCTTGTCACTGCCCAATTCTAGAAAATAGGATTTTTTTTTTTTTATAAATTGTGAATTATATTTAATTAATTATATTTATATTTAAATAGTGATTGTATTATTATTTTTAATGATTGTTTTAGGGTTTTGGCTAGCCTGGACCCATGTCAGACCCTAGTGGACCCATGTCCGACCCAGCCCACACCCTTGTGAGAATTATTTTGGGGCTTAGATTTATTATTTTATTTTTAGGAGGTTAGTTGGAGAGATTTGGAGCTAGTTTGAGTGCATTTGGAGACCCGAAACCCAAAACCGAGTTGCGGGAGGGTATTTTGGACTTTCCTTCATGTAAACCCCATTTATTTCATAGTGGCCGGCCCTACCTACCCCCACACCCGACAGTGAGCAGCAGCAAGAGCAGCCCCTTCCCCCTTTGCTTCATTCCACTCTTCTTCTTCTTCTTCTCCACTTCTTCTTTCTTCTCCTTCTTCCTCCAAAGTAAGTTTTCTTTCACTTTTCTTCTTTTTTCTTTCATTCCTTCTTCCTTAAGCTAACCCTCACCTTGCATTTTCTCTAACCTTGGTGTGAGGAGCTTAGATCTAGTGTGAGAGCTAGATTTGGTGGCTTAGAGCTTGAGGGAGGTGATTTGGAGTAGATCGGAGACTTTGGCCTTGGGATTCCAACTCCCAAGAGGTAAAACCTAACTTTTCTTTTGCTAATTACTCTTGTGTAGTGTAATTAGTATTGTAGAACCCTCCTAGACCCTAACCCTACCCGTAGGAGGAAGTTGGAACTAGTTTGGGTGAGTTTAGAGACTTTGACATTAGGTTTTGTGTCGAATTCGGGTGGAATCCGAATTTGGCCCAATTTTGGGTGATGCCCTAGGTTAGATGGACCTAAGTAGACGTTGTCGGGTGTCTAGAGGGTAAGTGCGTGTCTCCGTTTGGACACGGGAAGTCATGTCGCGGAGAAACGGGCGTTTCGGGCAAAATTAGGGCTTTTTGTCATCGCCGATTCTAAGTGCGTGTGCGTTTCTGCCACGGGCCTAGAATTGACATGGGAGCGCATTTTCTAGGATCTAGACATCGTGTAGAGCGCGTGAATAAATTTTGGGCCGATTCCGAGTTCGTTTGGTGTGCGTTTCAGGAGGTTTTCCGAGCCGCGCACCACGTGTTCGTCGAAATGACCGAACGGCCATTTCGACTTGGTTTCCTCGTTTCGGCTTTGTGCGCGCATTAGGTTAGTATCGGGGAGTGTGTGCTAGAGTTTTCGAGTTATATTTTATATATTTTAGGGTATTGGTGAGTGTCGGGGTCGTTGGGCGTGAGTAGGGCGTGTGGTTTGAGTGTTGTGTGCGTGGTTGTGTTTGTATTGATATGTGTCTATATATATATATTTATATATATGTATGTGTGTTTATGTATATATATTTATATATATATGTGTGTATTTATATTTATGTACTTGTATATGTATATGTCTATGTGTATATATATATATGTATATGTGTAAGTGTGCTTGTGTGTGTGTATGTATATATATATATTTAGGTGTATGTATATATATATAGTTGAGAGTGTGTGTAGATATATATATATATAGTTGAGAGTGTGTGTAGATATATATATATATATTAAGTGTATATATATATGTAGCTATGTATATATATTTATGTGTGTGTGTGTATTAGTGTGTGAGTGTGTGTATTAGTGTGTTTGTGAGAGTGTAGGTGTGTGTGTTAGAGAGTGTTTAGAGTGTGTATATATATATCTATCTAGTAGTTATATATATAGTTATGTGTGTGTGTATATATATATATAGAGTGATATATATATATGTATGTTTATGGATGTATGTGTGTGTGCTTGTGAGTTGGAGGGGGGTTCAGCCACTGCCTGAAACAGCAAGTAGCAGCAGCGCAGCGGGGACACAGCACAGCAGCAGCAGCAGTAAAGGGAGCATGCAGCAGCGGGGCAGCGAGGCCGCAGCGCATAGCGCGCTGCTGTGCAGTGCACAGCAGCTGCAGCAGCAGCAGCATGCTGCTCAGCAGTAGCAGCAGCATGGGCAGCAGCATCAGCATGTAGGAGCAGCGGCAGCAGCAATATGCAAGGGCAACAGTAGCAGTACGCAGCGCTAGAGCAGCAGCAACATTCGCAGGGAGGTAGTTGGTTTAATAGTTAACTAGATAGACTAATGGATAGATAGATAATAGTTAGAGTATTAGTTAGATGGATATATAGATGAGTAGATAACTATATAGATATTAGTATTATAGATAGATAAGTTATTAGATACATAGATAAGATAGTTAATAGATAGATAGTTAGGTATTTAGATAGATAGATACTAGATAGGTAATACATAGGTAGATAGGTAGTTATCTACCTAAGGTATATATATATCTATATACATATAGTTATATGAATACCTAGAGATATCTAGATAGTATAGTAATATATATTTATGTATAGGTAAGGTATATGGGTATATGCATATGTGAGTGGATATCTATATGTATATATGTATATAGATACTTAGATATATATAAATGTGATAGATATATATATTTTCTAGCCTAGATTAATAACTAGGTATATAATTATTAGTTAGATGGCTAGTTAGAGGGGTTCGAGAGCGGTATCTCAATATCTTGAGATATTCAAGGTATTGAGTTTCGAGCGGGGTATTTGAGCATTAGCCTAGGAAATACTTGGGAGTGATTTTTATATGTTTATATATATATAATTACGCGTGCTAGCATAGGTTTTAGCGGGTTTAGGCGGAGTGCGTGGCCTAGGGCGAGGTATCGGATACCGAGGGTATCCCGGTATCTCGATTAGGCGAGTTTGTGAGTTTAGTAGCTTAATGAGCTCGGTTTGACCTAGAATTTCAGGGGCACCCTAGTTTGACCTAGCTTTGACCATAATTGTCCCCATTGACCGTAAAAGTCAACCTTTGACCTAGTTTTGACCTAGAGTTGACTTTTTGGACCCCGGGTTGACTTTTTGACCCGATTTTCACCGGTTTGACCCGTTCGACCTAGAATAGCCCTAGAAGCCTATTTTTAATTATTTTATATCAGTTTAAATGCTTAGAACTCTGTTTAATCTTTGTTTTTCGTATTAGGTCCTTGCGTCACCGGTCCGGACCTCGATCCTCATCAGTTGCTCAGGACATCAGGCGAGTACCTACCTCTGATAGTTTCTATTTCATGATAGCGTTTATATCACCTGTTCTAGAACTGTAATACTTGATTCTGACACTTTATTACACGAGCTGGTACTAGTGGATCCCGTCATGAGGTGCTATCCCCCTTACCGTGTTCAGCGGGTACTCTATCACGTGTATTTTATCATGTGCTTCGGGTATTGATTATCATGTGCTATCATGTGCTTCTTGTGCTCTCGCCTTCGTGTGCGCGAGCTATTATCATGTACGTAGCGTGTTGTGGTTGGATCCAATGGTATTAGTGGGGGAGGGGAGTAGGAGTTGGTTATATGATCAAAGCCAAAATAGTATTCATGTGTATGTCGGTTATGCAACTCACGCATAACGGAGTTATCGTAGTATTCTTCATGTGCAACCTAAGCCGATCATATAACGAACTTGTGCTCAAGGCACTTAGCTAGTATTCATGTTTCTCATCTGCAGTTACTTTTCCACTACTTGTATTGTTCTCCAGTTTATATTGCATCTACTTATTGTGCTCCAGCATATATTTATTTCCTGTGCATCTTGATTACTTTTCTATTGCTCGTCATATACACCTTACCATGCATTTGGAGTTGCTTTCAGAGTTATGT
Source organism: Iris macrosiphon (assembly GCA_036927795.1). Taxonomy (NCBI): domain Eukaryota; kingdom Viridiplantae; phylum Streptophyta; class Magnoliopsida; order Asparagales; family Iridaceae; genus Iris; species Iris macrosiphon. The sequence goes on along the minus strand of JAYESA010000007.1, from coordinate 32,163,385 downwards.
ACTTCGCTCCAGTCCTGACTGGGCATATTTTTTCCAGAGGATCCTGAGGACTATTGCCCTACGTTCTACGGGCCGGGTGTTGACGAGGGTTGTGACCCCGAGATCGAGGAGGAGTGCACCGAGGAGACGCCGTTAGCGCCCTAGTTAGCTAGGTGGGTTTCCTGGGTTATTCCCAGTGTTTTATTTTGGATGATTGTACTTATTCTTTTGTTGCTGTGAGATGTTGTAGCTATTATGGCCTTGGACTGTATTATTTTGGATTGTCTTGCTCTATTTGGTTTGGTTCCTTTTTGATATCATATCGTGCTTATATTCTTCCTCTAGTTTTGTGATTGAGATTATTGTCATATATATATTGCGTGGTTGCCCTCCTGTTGGAGAGGATTTTATTCACATATATATATTGCGTGGTTTTGCCCTCCTTTTGGAGAGGTCATGTCGGATTTTTCTGTGAGTTATCTAGATAGTTGGTTGACCTAGAACGGACCTTTATAGCGTTCTACCGCCGATTCTGCGGCGTAGGCTGGACGTACCCACGGCTCATGCCCGATTTTTGGGTGCGGATCGTGACACGTTTTTGGTGGCGGCCCATGCAGGTCGGCTTTTAGGGTTACCTGCAATAAGATATAGGAGATAGGCTGAAAGAGAGTGTGCTCAATCACAACTAGGACCCTTCCTACTTCCTTTTGCTATCTTTAATTTTTCCGAAATTGTTTTCTTTTGCAACATTACTGTCCTTCATTGATGATATCGTATCTTGCACCATATTGACTTCTTTTGATCTGTGTTCTTCTTGATTCTATTCCAGCACTTGCTTTATTTGATTCCGGTGCTTCCCATAGCTTTGTGTCTGTATCTTTTGCTGTTAGACACCATCTTGTTGCTGAACCTTTAGCTAGACTCTGCAAGATCACGACCGGGGGTGGTATCATCCTAGTCCGTGATGTCTGCAGAGACCGAAGAGTTACCTTGGGAGGCCGGAGTTGAGTGTGTGCCTACACGTAATGCCACTTCCGAGCTATGATATTGTACTCGGGATGGATTGGTTGAGTACGCATTGTGCTAGTATAGATTGTCGTGGAGGCAGAGTTTTGTTTAGTCGCCAGGTGAGCCAGAGTTTTAGTTTGCCAGAGGAGCAGCGGAGCAGACCGAGGGAGTCTTCTGCGGAGCCCTGGTGGTAGAGCCGAGGTCGCTACATCCACTGATAGAGGAGTATATGGATGTCTTTCCGGAGGAGTTGCCAGGGTTACCTCCGGACAGAGATGTGGAGTTCTCTATAGACTTGGTGCCAGGCGCGGAGCCGATATCCCAGCATGTCTATAGAGTCAGCAACAGCGAGCTGATAGAGTTGAAGAAGCAGGTGGATGAGCTTCAGGACAAGGGATTTATCAGATCTAGTTCTTCTCCGTGGGGTGCTCCGGTACTTTTTGTACCGAAGAAGGATGGGTCGATACAGATGTGTATCGACTACAGGGCTCTGAACAACCTCACAATCAAGAACAAGTATCCGCTGTCGCGTATTGATGATCTTTTTGACCAGTTGAGCGGAGCGAGGGTGTTTTCCAGGATTGATCTGAGGACAGGCTACCACCAGGTGAAAGTCAGGAAGGAGGATATTCCAAAGACAGCTTTTCGGACCAGATATGGACAGTATGAGTTCTTGGTGATGCCGTTTGGGTTGACTAATGCCCCGGCAGTGTTCATGAATCTGATGAACAAGGTGTTCCATCAGCATCTGGACAGGTTTGTGGTGGTGTTTATAGATGACATCTTGGTGTATTCGAAGACCCCAGAGGAGCACGAGGAGCATCTGAGGATAGTGCTGGAGACTCTCAGGAAGGAGAAGCTTTATGGAAAGCTCTCGAAGTGTGAGTTCTTCCTTGACAAGGTTGAATTCCTTGGTCATGTGGTGACTGGAGAGGGTATCTCGGTGGATCCGAGAAAGATCGTGGTAGTTGAGGCATGGAGTGCTCCGAGTTCAGTAGCCGAGGTCAGAAGTTTCTTGGGACTGGCAGGCTACTACAGGAGATTTGTTCAGGATTTTTCTCGGATTGCAGAGCCGTTGTCCAGGCTGACCCGAAAGGACGTGGAGTTTGTTTGGTCAGAGGAGTGCCAGATCGCCTTTGATGAGCTGAAGAGGAGGTTGACGATAGCTCCAGTATTGACGTTGCCATCAGGTTCTGGAGGATTCACTATCTATAGTGATGCATCGGGGAAGGGACTGGGTTGTGTGTTGCAGCAGAATGGGAGGGTGATTGCCTATGCTTCCAGGCAATTACGTCCTCATGAGAAGAACTACCCTACCCACGATTTGGAGTTGGCAGCGGTCATTTTTGCTCTGAAGTTGTGGAAACACTATTTATACGGAGAGCGTGTGGAGATCTTCACAGACCACAAGAGCTTGAAGTATGTGTTTACCCAAAAAGAGCTGAACATGAGGCAGAGGAGATGGTTGGAGTTGATGAAAGACTTCGACATATCATTGCAGTACCATCCAGGGAAGGCGAACGTAGTTGCGGATGCATTGAGCAGGTATCCGGTAGCTATGTGCCTGACTACAGATCGTTATCTTCTGGCAGATCTAGAGAGCTTGGGCATTGAGGTGATAGTGCCTGGAGTTGAGATGCAGATGTGGGGACTGCAGATTCAGTCAGAGTTGGTAGACCGGATCAGGGCTACACAGTTTGAGGATGAGTCCCTGAGGAGCATCAGGGAGCAGGTTCAGATGGGTTTAGCAGACGACTTCACCATTGCTGATGATGGTTCATTGCGGCACGGTACCAGGTTGTGTGTGCCGAGTGGGTCATTACGCGAGGAGGTTCTCTAGGAGGCGCATCGATCCCAGTACTCTATGTATCCCGGTGCCAACAAGATGTATAGAGATCTGAGACAGCATGTATGGTGGTACGGGATGAAGCGGGAGGTAGCACGCTTCGTATCCCGATGCTTAGTGTGCCAGCAGGTGAAGGCGGAGAGGCAGAGGCCGGGAGGATTACTCCAGCCGTTACCCATTCCGGAGTGGAAATGGGAGCATGTGACCATGGATTTTGTTTCTGGACTTCTCCGTTCTCCAGGCGGGAAGGATACGATTTGGGTCATCGTGGACAGGTTGACCAAATCGGCCCACTTTCTACCGTTCAAAGTGGGTACGTCTACAGAGAGACTCGCAGAGATGTATGTGCGCCAGATAGTCAGACTGCATGGAGTTCCAGTAAGCATAGTATCAGATCGGGACAGTCGCTTTACTTCGTATTTCTGGAGGAGTCTGCAGGCTAGCTTGGGCACCCAGCTCAAGTTTAGTAGTGCGTATCACCCGCAGACAGATGGTCAGTCAGAGAGGACCATTCAGACACTTGAGGACATGCTTCGGACCTGTGTTTTGGATTTCAGAGGCTCTTGGGAGGATCACTTGTACTTGGTAGAGTTTGCTTACAACAACAGCTACCAAGCCAGTATCGAGATGTCACCTTTTGAGGCATTGTATGGACGGAGGTGTCGCACTCCGTTATCATGGGATGATGTAGGTGAGAGAGCTTTGCTTGGCCCAGAGATGGTGGTTGATGCAGCGGAGAAGGTCAAGCTCATTAGAGATAGACTTCGGGTGGCGCAGGACAGGCAGCGGCATTGGGCCGATAGCCACGCATTTTTTTGTCATCGGTATACTTATTAGTATTCCAACTATTTTAAAAAAAAATCCTAGAAAATTAGGGGAGGTTACATTCTATCCAACTTACAAATATTTTTTTCTCGAAATTAAAGCTAACGCATGATAGGAAAACGAGATTATTATACGGTAGAAAAGAACAAAGTAAAATCATATCTTGCTTTTCTAACATATACGAAAAAATTTGCGAATGTCATCATCGCGCTCCCAAGTGATGTCTCCATGCCACACAAACCAAAGGAATAGATTGCTTCCTTAACATATTCTCTTGACGATCAAGGATCTCTACTGGCTGCTCTTGGTAAGCCAATCTCGGCCCAATGTAAACCCATAATATTCATCTATCATTCCTATAAGACTTCTATCATCCATTTACACTTCCCTACCATATGTAAATCTATAATCTAAGGATCTTGTGACAATCCTCTACAGAATGACCAATAAGTCAATATGTGATTCTGAACCTTTGTTTAATTCCTTAAATTTTGTATCACTTCGAGACTGATCAATAATTTTTACTCGTACTAAATTCTCAAAATTCCAAAAGTATTATAATTCATAAATGCTAAAATTATTATTCCTCAAGTCCATAGCACAATCCCTTCTCTTTGGATTATGCGACCATAATATATTTTCTTATGATTTGATTCCTACTCACCTTCATATCCTTTTAGTATGTTAATCTTGTTTTCAATTATAAGCCTCGTCAATCATGACCCAGTACTTTCTGCTTCGTAGTATAGATTTTTTAGACAACTGCCGAGTGATAAATCTTCAGTCCTTCCTAGCTCTTTCTCTTAATTTAAAATGTCCAAGATCATGTACTCGTGACTCTTCTTATTACCATTATACCTTCTTCATCTTGAACCTAAGATTTTCTCCTTGTTCTTTCCATGTATATCCTTCATCCAAACTACATGGTTACCATCTTGTTATAGCTTGTCATCTATTATAGGAAATTCAATATATCTAACTCAAGACTATAACATAAAACTCTCATCCTTTAACCTATTTGCTCTATCACAGATACTAGCTTGTCTACGGGTGGTACTCACTTGTTCAATTAACACTGACAACCCAATTAATCAAATACATCTAATTTAATTTTGAAAGCTATACTTTAGTACTCGAGTTATCTAATTACTCAAATATTAGGTCTAGCAATCTACCTATCTATTTAGTCCAGACTTAGTCCAGACCTATAGTCATCAATAATTTAAGGGGGTCATAAGATCTAGTTTTGATACTAAAAGTCACAAGACAACTAGAGATTTAACCACTATGACCTACTACATAAAGTTCCAATTTATTAAGGTCGTAATATAATTTCTTGTACCACCATCATGAGCCACATCTGATCCCTAGAATCTAGCTATGTATTCCATAAAGTATTCCAGACCATCTTTTTAACTTCTAATACTTCCAAATTACGGCTTCCTTAAGCAAGGGTAAGGTTTTATTAGTTCTAGGCCTCTGATACTATATTCAATTCTCATGCTAACAATATATACTAGCTCTAGCATATAGGAATAACCTATCTACCTATCCTACTAAGGGTAACCATGTTCTCAAAAATTTATATCCAGCATGTCTTCTTCCGCCTTGACAAGGATCTGCTTTTGGAGGAAACACTACGCACGAACATTCATCTCCATGAAATAAGGAAAGATGATAAACAATAATAAGGATGTCAATGGGAATAAAAGAGTACAATTATGAAGTCCAAGGGCGATAATCAAATGCTAAGAAATTTTCAAATCAATTGTGGATTGAGATACTAATACTGTTAATCCTGATTACAGGCTCGCTCGGTAATAGAAAGTAATCGAAACGATTTAATCAAGACCTGCATGGGCCACCACAAAAATATGTAACGCCCCAGTCCTAAAATACGTAGGACTAGGAATACGTAATATGCCAAATACGCATTCGACCAGAATCTGGTCTGACTCGAATACGTATAAGTTGTATAATAAAGGTAAATAAATACTAAAATCTCTATGTCTCAATCCACATAAAGAACAAAATATCAATAATGAACTACATGTGCTAAAGTCGACTGCCAGGCACAAATAAGCTCGAATAGACTCGAGAAAAGAATATGAGTCTATAAAACTAGGCTACATCAGCCTTGCACCAAGAATAAATACCTTGCACCAATGCCCGTAAGACAAAGCAACACACATCAACAACTCCAGGCAAGCTCCACAATGGTCTATGCTGCAAAATTGGCAAGGGACCAGGTCCTCAGAGGGACGTAACAAGGTATAAGAAACAGCATGCCAAAGTAAAATAGTATAATACCATAACTCAAAGGTAAACTAATATAACCATCTAAGTGAAATACAAGTGAGAGCATCACTAGTACTCAGGCTGAAACCACTACAAGCTCTATGTCGGGAAGCCCGTAGCAGTAATATCACGTAATGGGCAAGCTCTGATATAGAGACTAAAGCACCTCAATAATAAAGTATATATATACTTAATCAGCCTGTAGCCTATGTGTCTCTCCCCACCCAATGTAATCACATATCTCATGTCTACGACGTCCCATATCCATAATACGCAAGATTGTGACCTCTAACTAGTACAACGAATCATAATGATATATATGTATATATAAGTCTCATATCACGAATCATGTAAGCCTATACAGAATCACCATTAATAACTCAGGAAAGATTTTGTCACGTAAATAGTGTCTAGTGTCCTATGGTATGAAGTACTTGGTAAAGCAAGCCCAAAAAAATATATAGGATCGTGGTATCAACTCTCTAAGTGACGTTACACGACTTCGCGTACAGCGTCGACAACCGAATCTTATTCGGACGTTAAGCAACGTCTCACGGTCCTAAGTTGAACAGGTACATCACAGAAGTATATATATATAAATAACTCAAGCAAATAATATCAAAGGAACTACTACAAGTTTGGCAAGGTACACTTGCCTGGAACTCCAAGCTGATAATACAAAGAACCTGCTCTTGAATCCACTCTCGTGCGATCCCAAGAGCCTAAATATATAATATCATAAAATCAGTCACTATGACACGGTTTACTAAGCATGCACAAGAGTACAACTACTCTACATCATTAATCATTAGACAATTAGGGTCTAATTAATCAAGGATACAACTTATACAATGCCATCAGTTATTTAAAGTCTAAAATAATTAGGGGTTCTAACAAAGTAGGTTGGCTAAGGTTCACTAGTCAAGGACCAAAAAAGTATGTAAACACCAAGCCTACTAGTCACATAACATCATCAAGCCTCATAAATATGGTTATAATGAAGATTCATGTAGGTACTAGATGTTCTCACACTAGATTTCTATATACAACATATCATCAACCTTGGTATTCACTAAGTGTCAAACTATGTTAACCAACCTAGGGTTAGTTTTGTCTATTAAAACATGCACATGAGCATTAACAATAGGTCAAGTTAGGGTCATCACAAACAATCACATACTTTATTTTTCAAGTATATCCATTCATCCAACTATATACAACTCTCGTTCTACTATAAAATATCAAGTATACATAGACAAGTCAAATCTAAATTTATAATAAGATCATGGCAGATACCTCATTTATAACTTGTATTTATCATGAAACATGTGTGCAAACACTACTAAAACTAGTGATGAACCTTAAAATAACATCTTCTACATTCCAACATAGTATTTATAAACAATAAAACTAGCTATCAGAAAACCTAGGCAAAGTGCACTACTAGTTGCCCAACATTTAATCATGTCTCAGCCATGCATTTATTTATATATAATATCCTAAAAAAACTTGTATATTCTGAAATTTAGTGACAATTGGATTAAAAATTATGTTTTTCAAGTGGTTGCTTGGATTTTAGATCATGGCAAAGTGAATAGGACAACAAGTGCATAAATAACATTCAAGTCTAGACATGAGAAGTTATAAGTGTTTTTGGTGTAATATCATAAAAAATATGAATAGAAAGTTGGTAAATTTTAATAGGAATATGAAGTACATGTATAAAGGGTTGAGCAGGAGGAGTTGGAGCTCTTACCAAAGTGAAATGGGAAGGCAAAAGAGGGTTGTGCACTGCTTGCACAAATCTGTCCAGATTTGGACACTTTGTCTCGTAGTTGTTGTCCGGGGCTTCATATCCAAGTACTTTGGGGGTTAGAGAGATTAGGGGAGAGGTATAGTATGAGGATAGGGTAATTTTTGAAGGAGTTTTGGTGTTTAAAGTGGTGGCAACAAGGTGTTTAAGTGGTGCTATTGTTGGCAGGTTCAGCAAGGTATCTTCGTTTTGTAGGGGGTGTTTGGAGGAGTTGTGGGATGATTTAGGTGTGAGTTATAAATGAAACTTATTAAGGAGAGGTAGGGGAAGGATATTTGGGTATTGTAGTGGTGGTTTGGAGGCTATGGAGGTTGTGGAGTGGCCTAAGAAGAGGATACACTGAATTCGGATTCAGCCTGGACACCTCTGATGGAGGGCTATTTTGTGGAACTTAGAGGGAAATTTGATGGAATATTTTTGAAGAGAAATTGATAAAATTAGGGATAGGAAGAATCATACAAAATTTGAGATAATGATACTTACTTTGGAGAGAGATAGGGCCAGATTGGTGGGAGTGTTGCTGAATTCAGATTCGGACTGGGTAGGGTTGGATAGATGGAGGTGTGGAGGGAGATAGAGAAGGAATTTGGAAATGGTTTGTGAAGAGAAAATGTGAGGAAGAGAGTTGGAAAGAATTTTTCTTTAGGTGGTTTGAATGAGGGAGGTAAAGAGAGAGGGGTTTTGGATAGCCTAATCGGGAGGGGAAGGGTTTGGAGTTACCAATGGGGTGAGGAAGTGTCACAAGTTATAACCCATTCCCTTTCACATTCCACCCTAATGATTTAATAAACCCATGGATGTCCAAAACTTAAATGATGTTTAATATGGATGGTCAAACCTAGCTTAGTCAACCTAGGTTAAGTCCAACTACTTCTAGTTGGATCAGGTTCGAGTCGTTGCGGTTTAGCTTGACTAGGTTAGTCCGATTCACTAGGAAATTGATCATTTGTGACTATTGATGGTAGGTAGCACATAAAGATTCAATAGAGTGGGACACATATATCATGTGTGTATTAGACCTAGTTTAGATCATGATCATGCATTAGGTCGAAAGAATTGGTCGAAATTGGATCTCCAATTTAAATTGGAATGGTCAACGGTTGCACTATAGTGCTAGAAATTGAGTTTTTGACCCAAATATTTTATATTAAAAATAGAGCACAAGAAGATATGTTTGAGTGAGATATGATAATCATAAATTAAGGTGGGCTCGTCTAAATCATGCATATAAAATTTGTTTGGAGATAATGGCTAATGTTGTGCTCCTAAAAATTAAAGCTACGAAAAATATTTTTAAAGGATACTTTTGTTTACTTAATCCTAATTAATAATAAAAATAATAATTCTAAATAATATATTAAATTAAAATAACTAAATCTCTGGGTGAGGGGGTTTACAAACATGGCTGCTATCTGCTACATATCGCCATAGTTGTGACACATGAAATACATCATGCACTCCCTCAAGCGAAGGTGGTAGTGCCAGTCGATATGCAACTTCTCCAACTCACTATAACACGTAAAATGTTCCAATGTACCTTGGACTCAACTTGTCGCATCCCCCAAAGCGAATAGTGCTTCTAGTTGGCGATATCCTTAAGAAGACATGATCGCCTTCCTTGAACTCCAAGGGACGACGATGAAGATATGTCAACTGCTTCTATCTGTCTTGATCTGGTCGCAAGTGCCCCTGTATCCTCTTTACCTTCTCCACAGTGCTGACAACCAACTATGGCCCTAAAATTTGATGTTCTTCCACGTCGTTCTAACACTCGGGAGACCTACACTTCCTTCCATACAAAGCTTCAAATAGAGCCATTTGGATGCTCGCTTGGTAGCTATTATTGTAGAAAAACTCCACAAGATATAGGTGGTCCTTCCATGATCCTTCAAAATCTAACATGCATGCCTCAACATATCCTCCAATATCTGAATGGTATATTTTGACTGCCCGTCTGTCTGCGAATGATAGGACGTACTTAACTTCAGACGAGTCCCAAGACTCTCATGCATGCTCCTCCAAAAGTGAGATATGAAACGCGAGTCCTTATCTGACACAATGCTAACCGAAATGCCGTGTAATCTCATGATCTGTCTTATGTATAAGTCGACTAAAGCTTCTGTAGACTGGCCAACTTGAAAAGACAAGAAATGAGCGGAATGGGTAAGTCGATCTACAATGACCCATACAATATCTTACCCACTTGGACTCTTCGGGAAGCCCGTGATGAAGTCTATAGTTATGTGCTCCCACTTCCACTCAAGAATCGAAAGTGGTTACAATAACCCTGATGTCCTCTGATGTTCATCCTTGACCTGCTGATACACTAAACATTTGGCAACAAAGCGAGCTATCTCCCTCTTCATCCCATGCCACCAAAAGTGCTGTCGCAAGTTGCGGTACATGCATCTTGGTGCCTCCAGGGTGAATAAAATATATCAAACTATGAGCCTCTGCCATCAGCTCATGTCGAAGCTCTCTATTGGGAACATATAGACGATCACCATATCTCAATGTCCCTTCAGCATGAATGCGCAATCCTATCTGCTCTCCTTCCTCAATCCTCTCTCTCAACCTCCTGAATCTAGCATTCGTAGGCAAAGCTGCCATGATCCTTTCTACTAGTGATGACTGCACTTCCAAATTGGCTAGTGTCCCGTCTGATCCGGGTAATACAAGCACTATGCCAAGATTTTGCAAGTCCTCCAGTAACTCCCGCCGCATCGTCAAGAATAGTGCCATAGGCTTACGGCTTAACGCATCTGCTACTACGTTAGCCTTGCCTGGGTGATAATACAGCTCTATCTCGAAGTCCTTTATCAACTCAAGCTACCGGCATTGCCTCATATTCATCTCCTTCTGCGTGAACACATACTTTAGGATTTTGTGGTCAGTATGTCACTCCATGTTCCTAATATACGTATTTAGAACATATCAGCTTTACTGCTTATATTATTTCTTGCTTGCATAGTTAATTAGGTTACATGTCATGGAGACTACACCCATTCTTTGGTTCAATTAGACTCTTGATTTAATTATTGGGTTGGTTTAGTCATGAGAGAACCCATGGTCCAAACCTCAACCCTAGCTATATAAGCTAACTTCTTTCTCTCTCTCTTCCCTCATTCTTTATTTCTCCTTCTTTCTTTCATTTCTAGGCAAGTACACCTTGCATGACATACAAAAAACTCTATATTTTAAATCTTGTTTTTTTCCTTGTATTTTATTTGTCTAATATGGATACATCATGATTCTAAGCACTTTTAATACTTGGACTTTTCAGTTTTGATGGATAGAATTTAGTAGATCTACATTTTTAGTTAAGGGTTTTCATGGGTTCCAAAGTTTTTTTTAGTTTTGATCTATTAAAATATGGTATTTTAAAAAACGGTTTTTATTATTGATGGAGAACTTTATTTCAAGCATTTTGGCTTTTGGTTCACTTGATTTCGAGTTAAAATAATTTTTCTATGGAGAAAATAAAATTTTGATTTTTAGAATTTTTTGCCATGGCTGAACTTGCTTTCTAGAGAAGATGAAGTGCTCATGCGGCCAGCACCATATGCGACAAAGAGTGCTATGCGGCTTAAGTGCTATATGTCCTGATCTCTGTGCAGCATGTACCTTCCAGCATGCGTCCATCTTGTTGGATGCATGACTGATTATTACACAAAGTGTTCTAAGCGACAGAACTCCTTGTATTTTGCTTGCTGAACGAATGATAAATTTGCTAAGTCCAAGAGTCATCTATGCGGCAAGCAGAATATGCAGCAAGCAGAATCTTATGCGACATTGGCACTATGCACCTCTTCACTTTAACGCATAACTTTGTTTCGTCCTTACACATTTTTCTATGAGTTTTGTCTTTTCCTTCCTGACTTGTCACATCCATTACTTCAGTCACTTCACTGACACGCATTTAATACACGTCGCTTGACACATGTCCCGAGGAGTGGACTTTGCCTTAAACCAATGCGACCTGACTCCTATGCGGCACCGAACCTTGTGCGGCCTGACCCTTATGCGTCCAGACTCTTAAGTGGCCTAACCCCTATGCGGCCCCGACCTCTATGTGGCCTTGACCTATGCGACATTGATCCCATACGTCCATGGTTATTATGTGGCCCTATGTGCATATTTTATTTTTTTGCTTAGTTGGATATTTTATTGGATTTTGTGATTCTATGCCTGTTATACATGATTGTAAATACATGAGAACTAAGTGACCATGTGTTGTACCTGACTATATGCCTAACCCGACTATGAGTAAAAATAGACTATGCTGCCAAGTGACTGTGACTACCTATGTGCTTAACTCAATCCATGTGTTGTTATGTGCTAGAACTCATGTAATTTACCAATGATTGGTGACCTGACTCGAATATTGGTATCCGTGATGATACACTTACTACGTGCTATGTGTTCGTACGTGCTAAGTGTTCCTACATGATTATGTTACATGTTTTATACCGAGATGTACCTACGTGCTATGCGACATGTGATATAATACAATTCCTCCATCATGGACATGACAGTTGGTTAATAACCAAGCGTGGCTAGGACTTGTATTATTTGTTGCATCATGCTGGGGTGAATCCAAATTGAACTGCCAAGTGATAAAGTGGATTCGTATCTAGCATACCCGTACTATGGTACGACATGTAAGGGGAATAATATGTGACCACGCTATGTGATTCCAGCTAACCATAATCAGGCAACTAAAATATGTAGAGCATTGGGAGGGATTGAATTCCGAGATCGTGCTTAATTAGCCACCATCAGTCATATAGGGAGTGAAGGCTGGCCCCCATGGATATTATTTAAATACTCATTAGTGGATGTCAATATCCGATTATTATATTGTACTATGTGTTCTATGCGATCTTAGCACGGTGGCCTTCCGACGGACCGGTTTATACTACTATGTGCTACGCTGCGATTTATGGCTCGGCTAGCCCCTGCTAGAACATGGCTCGACCTGAGGATTCCTTTTATATGTATAATATTCTGTGATAACCCAGACTCCACCTAATAAGCCATACAAATGATTGACCGATTATGTAACTGAACTTGGTTGTACATTATACCTTCTGTTACATAGTTTATGGACATGGACTATCATGGTGCGATAGTCTAACCCTTATCTTTGTTTGGTTTTGGGGTTAGATTATTGTATCACGATAGGCTATGAATCAAAACTACGAAACAAAGGGCTATATATATATATATATATATATATATATATATATATATATATATATATATATATATATATATATATATATATGTGTGTGTGTGTGTGTGTGTGTGTGTGTGTGTGTGTGTGTGTGTGTATTTATTCTTTATGATTTTGTTTCTTCATTAGTGCTTCCTTTATGGAACTTGTTATTTGGGGTCTAACCCCACTGGTTTTGCATGGCCAGGTTTAGAGCCAGCACCCGAGGATAAAGCGTACTTTCTCCTGAACAATGGCGTACACTAGGCGGATGGTCGTTGAGGGATACGAGTAGGTTTCTTGATGAGCTACTCGTTATTGCATATTTTACTCTTTTGGGCATTTAGCCACCGACACTTGTTAGCCGTAAATCTGGATATTTAGTCTTCTTATATTATTATAATTAATCAGACTGCAGTTGATGATGGTCATTTACTTTTGCTACTCTGCCAGCTCATTATTTTGTGTGGCTGGTTTCCAGAATATTATGGCAGGGTGTTTGGGACACCTTACTTTCTTGTCATACATGTTCTATGTTTACTATCCTTAGTTGACTGATTGAGATATTCGATATTCTATGTAACCCTAAGTGACTTGCTTGTAGTATGAAACCCCTTGTCAAGTTACAACCATGACCGTCGTACGACGTTCTATACCTTGTACGGTGGAGCTGGCCATATCTGTCTTCGTATTTTGGTACTGGGGCATGATAAGGTTTTAGTGGTGGCCCATGCAGGTCAGTATTTTCAGACTTGTGTGGTATTGTGGTCATAAGGGTCTCAATCAAACATGTCGCCTTTGATATCTTGCTTCGTCTTCCTCAATAGCAATGCTTGAACTGTTTAAACTATTTTCCTACTTGATCCTTCCTGTCCTGTTCTTGATATTTCTTGTCATTTCCTTTAGGGCTTCTTCAATTTTTGAAGCAGCAAGCATGGCAGAACATGGTTCCCCTCAGCAACAGCGGGAGGTAACACCTACTCATAGTCAGATCCGAATAGAGCCAGTAGTTGAGCAAGCTGGCACGGTAGAACTGAAAGTTGGACATGATGAGCAACCAACCCCTGAAATCCCTGTACCCCTTGTAGTACCAACAATGCCAGCGGTACTTGACATCCGAAAATTACTAGAGATCCTTCGGGGAATGATAGCTACATAGCAGTATCAGATGGCAGTGCAGCAACATCAACAATTTCAACAACAAGAGCAGAATATCTTATTGAGTCAGGGCTTACAAACGACCTTAAAGAGAGGTAGAAGGACTGATTCAGGGGCGTAGGTCAGGTTTTGTCGACTTAACCCGAGGTATTTCGATGGCATGGAGGGCTCCATCAATGCAGACGCGTGGTTGCAAGACATAGAGGTTATTCTGGCGGCAGCGAAGGTCCTGGCCGATTAACAAGTTGACCGGATTCGACTGCAGCTTCAAGACCTTGCCCGTGATTGGTGGCGTCGGTTGAGGTTGGCTTGAGGTATCCTATCTCTTAGGACAATTTTAGGAATCAATTCTGGGCTATGTATTTTTGGATTCATCGCACAATATGAGCTCCAGCAGAGGTTTATCAGTCTCAAGCAGGCCGGTAGGACTGTGGATGGATATGCAGTCGAGTTTTGCAGGATGGATATATTTGCTCCGATAATGGTGTCTATGAAGTCGGATAGAGCAATAAGGTTCCAAAAAGTACTTTACCTGAATATTCTACAACTGGTAGAGGGGCACGACTACTAGACTTATGAAGAATTATTGATAGCAGCTCAGAGGTACGAGCTTACTATACAAAGGTTGTCGGCGAGGACGGGAGACCAGAAGAGGTCTCATGCTCAAAAAGGAGGAGGAGGTGGAGGAGTAACCCGAGCATCAGCACCATCACCTGGCATTCATATCCATGATTTTGCGCCACGAAGGGCGACAGTTTCAATAGTGACCGTACCAGCTCGGCAGCAGCCGAGGCAGCAACAACAGCAACAGCGCCAGGAAGCACTGGTGGGTTGTACTTATTGTAGCAAGGGAGGCCATACTAGAGATGTGTGTAGGACATCCAATGGGTTGTGCATGAGGTATGGCAGTACAGATCACTAGATTGCCAACTGTTTGATGATGCAGAGGCCAAGAGGGCCAGTCCAACAGTTACCAGCACTGTCAGCACCAAGGGCAGTCCAGCAGAGAGGGCCAGCGATAGCAGTGAGGCCATTAGCTCAGCGTCCATTACCGATGCAAGATCAGATGTACCAGCAGCAGCAGAATAAATAACAGGGCCAGCAGAGGCCACAACAACGCTTCTAAGGGAGGCAACAACGTGGAGCGCAACAGGGCCAAGGACAAGCATTCAATTTGTCCTTGGAGGAAGCTTTGGTATCGGGCTACGTGGTAGCAGGTAACATCTCTGTCATATCTTTTTCTGCTGTAGCATTGTTTGATTCCGGTAAATCTTATTCATTTATATTTGTGCAATTTATGACACGTATTGGATTGGAGTTCGAGGCATTGTTAGAGAGGTTGAATATACTCACTGGCGATGGGCTTGTAGTAGTTAGAAAAGTGTGTATAGCGTGTCCAGTCATTGTGTGCGAGCATTTATTACCAGCACGGTTGATTAAGTTTCCTATGGGTAACTTTGACATTATCGTAGGCATGGACTGGCTGAGAGACAGTCATGCTACGATAGATTGCTATAAGGGTAGGGTATTGTTTAGTATCCCAGGCACGAAAGATTTCGCCTTTGACAGATCTATGGGAGACCATTATGAAAAGAGAATTGCAGCGACAGAGATAGCAGAGGAACAGCTTCCCGAGATAGTCAAGGAGTTCCTAGATGTCTTTCCAGAATAACAACCAGGGTTACCCGTAGTAAGAGATGTGGAGTTTGCATAGAGTTAATTCCCGGAGCAGGAATAATATCTTGTAAAGTTTACCAAATGGCACCATCAGAACTGGACAAGCTGTACCAACACGTAGAAGAACTGAAGGCAAAGAAGTTCATCCGAACCAGTGGATCACCTTGGGGAGAGCCAGTGGTTCTAGTAAAGAAGAAGGATGGGTCAACGAGATTGTGCATCGACTATAGGCAATTGAATGCAGTGACAGTAAAGAACAAGTACTTATTACCAAGGATATATGATTTTTTTGATCAGTTGAGCAAGACTAAGGTTTTCTCCAAGATCGACCTCCGGTCAGGATATCATCAAGTAAGAGTTCGGGAGCAAGACATACCCAAGATATTATTTTGCCCATGATATGGACATTACAAATTCTTATTTATGCCATTCAGACTGACTAATGCTCGAGCAATATTTATGGATTTGATAAACCATATCTTCATGTCGTATCTAGATCAATTCGTAATAGTTTTCATAGATGACATTCTAGTCTATTCCAGTAGCAAAAAGGAGCACGAAGAGCATCTTCAGAAGGTCTTATTGATTCTAAGAGAATACCAGTTATAAGCAAAGCTCAGAAAGTGTGAGTTTTGGTTGGATCACGTATCATTCTTGGATCATATAATCTCGGGAGCAGGAGTGTCAGTAGATCCGAAGAATGTTCAAGCCGTAGAGAATTGGCTAGTTCCTAAGACAGTAGCAAAGGTGCGTAGTTTCCTGGGGTTGGCAGGATATTACAAGAGATTCGTGGCAGACTTTGTAAGGATTTTAGCACCATTGACCAATTTGACGCGCAAGAAGGCTAAGTTTGTTTGGTCCACGGAATGTCAAATATCCTTTGAAGAGTTGAAGAAGAGACTGATTTTGACACTAATTCTCGCGCTTCCAGTAGGTTCTGGAGGGTTTACCGTATATCCTGGTGCGTCTGGCAAGGGGCTCGGATGCGTATTAATGTAACATGGAAGAATGATAGCTTATGCATCTTGGCAGCTTCGAGATCATGAGAAGAACTATCCAACACACAACTTGGAGTTGGCGGCAGTGGTGTTTGCACTTTAAGCTATGGAGACACTACTTATATGGAGATAGGGTAGAAATATTCACGGATCACAAAAGCTTGAAGTATGTATTCACCCAGAAGGACTTGAACATGAGGCAGAGGTGGCTAAAACTGTTGAAGTACTACGATGTGAAGCTCCAGTACCATCCAGGGAAAGCAAATATGGTAGAAGATTCCCTTAGTAGGAGAGGTAGTGCATATATGCTAACATCACAGCAGCATATCTTGGAAGTCCTACAAATAAATGGGTATAAAGGTAGCACTTTCGTAAGACGTGGGAGTATTGGCCAGTTTACAGATTCAGTCTACTTTGATTGAAAGAATTAAGGAAACTCAGGCAGAGGACCCGAAAGTTCAGAAGCTTCAGGAAAAATGTGAGTCTGGTCTATGGAAGGAGTTGATAATTCATAAAGATGGGACTCTTAGGTTTGGAAACCGTCTAGGTGTACCTAGCGTAGATATCCGTCAAAAAGTTATGACCAAGGTGCACAGTTCCCAGTATTCGATTCATCTAGGAGGCACCAAGATGTATCAAGATATCAAGCAATATTTTTGGTGGAACAGAATGAAAAGGGAGATAGCGCAATTCGTTTCTCGATGTTTAGTATGTCAGCAAGTGAAGGCCGACCAGCAAAGTCCAGCAGGATTATTACAGCCGCTTTCTATCCCTGAGTGAAAGTGGGAACATATCACAATGGACTATGTGACCAGTTTACCTAGATCCCCGACTGGTCGTGATGCAGTTTAGGTAGTAGCAGATCGTCTCGCGAAAGTAGCTCGTTTTCTTTCTTTTCGAGTAAGACAGTCCACAAAGCAGTTGGCAAAAATATATATACTACAGATAATGAGACAACAAGGTATCCCAATGAGTATTATATCAGATCGAGATACTCGGTTCACTTCATATTTTTGGAAGAGCTTGCATAATATTTTGGGCACCAAGTTGAGATTCGGTACTGCTTACCATCCTCAAACAGATGGGCAATCAGAGAGAACTATCTAGACACTGAAAGATATGCTATGGACTTGTACCTTAGATTTTGGAGGGTCTTGGGAAGATCACCTTTATCTAGTCGAGTTCTCGTACAACAATAGTTATTAGGCGAGTATTCAGATGGCACCCTTCGAGGCGTTATATGGAAGAAAGTGCAGGTCACCATTGACATAGGGTGATATTGGCGAACGAAAGATGTTAGGCCCAGAGATGATTACGCAAATAGTGAAAGTTGTTAAGCAGATCAGAGAGCAACTTCGGGTTGCGTAAGATAGGCATCGGCATTGGGAAGACCAGTACCGTAGGCCTTTAGAGTTTTGTGTCGGTGATCACGTATTCTTGCAAAAAAATTTGAACCATGGAGTCACTCGATTCATGGTTCGCGGGAAGCTTAGTCCGTGATACGTCTGTCCATTCGATATTCTCGTGTAAGCCCCCTGATTTTTCAAGAATTTTTCTGTAATTTTTCGGTATTTTTCTGTCATTAAAACCTAGGTATTTTCTAATTTGATGATTTTTAATTGCTACTAATTAATATTAAAATATTATGGAAATAATATTTTATGGTTTAAAATGGAAAACCGAGCACGGGGTAATTTTTGGTGAATTTATTTGACTCCGGAAACCCGTTTAAAGCCCTTAAAGCTATTTATAAAATAAACCAACTTAAACCCCTGAAATAAACCGGGTTTATTTCAATTAAAACCAACCAACTTGAACCAACCCGATGCTGACCCAAACCAAATCGATTTCTTAGTGGGTTGGGTCGGGTCGGATCTGAATCGAACCCGACCCGAAACCCGTTAACCCAACTCAGAAACCCTAATCCTAATCCAGCCTCGACTCCGCGGCGGCGCAGCCTATAAAGTCGCCTCGACTTCCACGCCGCCGCCTTCTCGACTTCCACGCCGCACACCCCTCTCTCTCTTCTCAGCCCAGCCGCCGTCTCCGGTCATCTCCTCCGACGATCTCCCTGACCCGCTGCCCTAGCACCCGTCTCCACCTATCGCTCCACCTCCCTCTCTCCGCCCGCAGCGTCCTCGCCGTCGACCATCCGATCGACGCCGCCACCCTAACTGCCCAGCGCCGCCTCCCCCCCTTGCCGTAACCCTGGCCGCCCCAGGCCTCTCCTTCTTTCTCCCCTCTTCTTCACCTCAGACCCGAGAACCGCCCATCCCCTCACCGGACGACCTCCGCTGGCTCACCCTTCCCCGAGCCCAGCCATCCCAGCCCGCACGACCACCGCCGCTGCACCTCGCCACGCTCGAGCCCCCGACCAGTCGGCCGACCACCCCCATCAACCTTCTCCCTCCTCCCCGAGCCACGACGGAACCCTGACCCAGACATGGCCACCCGGACACGGCAAACCCTAGCTGTGGACACAGCAGACCCTAGAAGCACAGTGGACACAGGACACCGACTCGACACTCGGACACGCAGGAAACTCGGTTTTCAGACCAGTTCAGGTATTCACATCTTTCTCCTCGTAGCTCTGATTTCGTTTTCGTAAATTGTATTGCAAAGCCGGTATGACCCTCTCGGTGTCCGGACAAACTGTTCGGGGCATCGCGTCCGGTGGTGATCGCACACCGCGATCCAAAAAAAGAAAAAACCAGACCTTGTTTCACCCCGGAACTGAGTACGCCCCGCCAAATGGGACGACTTGGTCGCACGCGGTCTTTACCGAAACGTACGCGACGTTGATACGAACGTGTAGGATTTTGCAGAAGTCAATTCGGGTGTGCGTGTACACCGGAATCAACGCGTATCCGCCGACACCGCCCCGTATCCGTCAATTCTGGAACAAGCTGTAACTTCGTGTACACACGTCGAATCGAGACAAAACTTGCGCCATCAGACTCGTAGCGATACGCTGGTCCTGTGACCCAAGTTTGGTTCGATTCTGAGAACATTGACGAAATCACGTGTCGTGGGCCCCACAGGCCCCGCTCGACGGGCGATTTTGTGATCGGCTCATCAAAATTCAATTCTGAAAGTTCCGTTGGGTTCGTATCAGCGTTTCCGACCTGTTGACACTGAGTTTGGTGAATTTGGAGACCTTTGACCCTGACACGCTTTTCGGTGCAAAGTGGCCCACATGTGGACCCCGCTTTGGCCCGGAAATGTCGTTTTGCCCTTGTGTCCAAATTGGACGTAAGGACAGGCGTTTCTAGCTATTTGATATTTTCTGAATCTAATGGTGATGTTTATTTCAGCAACCGGAGTAGTACCTGCAGATCACACGGAGACCAGAGCTACAGTTGGAGCCCGGACCACAGGCAAGTGTACCTTGCCAAACTTTGCAGTCTTGTTGCATAATCTCTTTGATTCTTTTACATTGTTGTGCATGCTTAACCTAGGACCGTGTGACGTACTTAGCGTCCGATTATTAGTCGGGTGCCAACACCGCACGCGGTGTTGGGTACGGTCATCTAGAGATGGACATTCGTGATACTATATATTCTCGTACTTGTCTTATCAAGTACACTTTGACCCAGGACACTTGACACTATTCATGAGACGGGATCTTCCTGAGATATTCGTGGTGATTCTGTATAGGATACAGGACTTGACAGAGATACTATATTCTTAGATACTATATGACTTGTTGCATTAGATAGGATCATGCGTGACATGGATATGAGGCATCATGGACATGAGACGTGTGATTACATTGAGTGGAAAGAGACACACAGGCTACAGGCTGACCATATATATACACCCCTAATATTGTGAGGCACAAGACTCTGAAGCCCGAGCTTGGCCCATTACTCATTATTACTGCTGCTACCGGCTCCCCGACACAGAGCTTGTAGCGGCGTCAGCCTGAGTTCTAGTGCTGCTCTCATCTTGCATATCACTTAGCTGGTTATTTAGTATCCCCTTATTATTCCATCTATTGCTGGAGAGACCCGCATGCTACAGGTTGACTATATTATGTCGGCTACTCAGTCTCCCGCTGAGCTAGACCATCTCATGATACCACTGCTACCGGCTCCCCTACACAGAGCTTGTAGTTGTTTCAACCTGAGTACTATTGATGTTCTCTCTTGCATTTCACACAGATGATTACATACTTACCCTATTTATTTCATTATTTGCTGCACTGCATTCATTTTGGCATGAGCTTTCTTGTACCTTGCTATGTCCCCTGAGGACCTGGATCCAGATTATGTCCCCAGATATTGCAGACGAGATCTACCCCGAGGTTTACGGGACCGGAGCATTGGCATTAGCAGGAGCAGGTGCCTACATTGGAGCAGAACCAGGATCTGAGGACGAGATCGTACCAGAGGACTTCTCTTGAGTATTGGCTTGAGATACTCATTATTTTCAGTTTCTAGTTATTTACTTTCCAGTCTATTTCATTGATGTAGCAGACTTATACTCGGATTGTTCTCTGAGACATTTTATTGAGATTTGTCAGTTATTTATTTACTTTATTTCTGTCATTTGATCTGTGATTATCTGTTGTGGATGAGATTAGTATAGACTGTGACTGGTACCACTGGATCTACTTATTGTTATATCACAGCTTAAGTATGCCCTGATGGATCCATTAAATTGGGTTGTCCATCGGTGCGTACTGCTGGCCATTATCACGCGTCCGGTCCCTCGGTATTTTGGGACTGGGGCGTGACATCTCGAGGGGCGATGTTGCTTATCGTCTTGCCCTTCCGCCTTTGCTACGTGAGATGCATGATGTGTTTCATGTATCTCAGTTGTGTAGGTTTGTCCCAAATCTATGTTATATTCTTGACCATTCTGAGATAGTCGTTGGTACCGACTTGTCTTATGAGGAGCAACCCGTATCAATTTTGGACCGAGGGAGAAGGTGCTCAAGAATTCAACTATTTCTCTTGTCCGAATTTCTTGGGTCATCACCCTTTGGGAGAGTCAACGTAGGAGCACGAGGATGATATCATGTCTCGATATCCGTACATGTTCGACGCAGAAGGTATATTCGTTCTTGTGCCTTCGTAACTTGAATCTCGTGATTCGCTCATCCATGTTATGTGATATTGCTTTTCTTCATTATATGCTTGAATTTGATCGCATGTGTAGATAGGCTTGTGGTTAGTATAGTGCTTGCTTGATTTCTCTAGCTAGGCTTGGGGTTGAATTTTGAGGACAAAATTTTTCTAAGGTGGGTAGAGATGTCACTCTCTGTTCCCGATATACGTATTTGGAACATATCAGCTTTTCTGCTTATATTATTCCTTGCTTGCATGGTTAATTATGTTGTATGTCATGGAAACTAACCCATTCTTTGGTTCAATTAGACTTTTGGTTTAATTGTTGGGTTGGTTTAGTCATGAGAGAACCCATGGTCCAAACATCAACCCTAGCTATATAAGCAAACTTTATTCTCTCTCTTCCCCCATTCTTCATTTCTTCCTCTTTCTTTCATTTCTAGGCAAATATACCTTGCATGACATGGAGAAACTCTAGATTTTAATTCTTGCTTTTCTCTTGAATTTTATTTGTCTAATATGTGTACATTATGATTCTAAACACTTTTAATAATTAGAGTTTTCGGTTTTGATGGATATAATTTAGTAGATCTATATTTTTAGTTATGGGTTTTCATAGGTTCCAAAGTTTTTATTGGTTTTGATCTATTAAAATATGGTATTTTAGAGAAACAGTTTTTGTGGTTGATGGAGAACTTTATTTTGGCCATTTTGGCTTTTGGTTCACTTGATTCCGAGTTAAAATAAAGTTTATGGAGAAAATATTTTTTTTTATTTTTGGAGTTTTTCGCCATGGCTGAACTTGTTGTCTAGAGAAGACGAAGTGCCCATGCGACCAACACCATATGCGGCAGAGTGCTTTACGGCCTGAGTGCTATGCGGCCTGAGCTCTGTGCCTCATGTACCTTCTAACATGCGTCCATCTTGTTAGATGGATGACTGCTTATTATACAAAGTATTCTGAGTGACAGAACTCCTTGTGTTTCACTTGCTGAACAAATAAAAAATTTGCTAATTCTAAGAGACATCTATGCGGCAAGCAGAATATGCGGCAAGCATACTCTTATGTTGCATTGGCACTATGCGCCTCTTCACTTTGACGCATAACTTTGTTTCGTCCTTATATATTTTTCTATGAGTTTGTCTTTTCCTTCCTAACTTTTCACATCCATCACTTCAGTCACTTCACTGACACGCATTTAATGCACATCACTCAGCACTTGTCTCAAGGAGTGGACTTTGTCTTGAACCTATGCGGCCTGAATCCTATTCGGCACCGACCCTTGTGTGGCCTGACCCTTATATGGCCTGACTCTTATGCGGCCTAACCCCTATGCGGCACGACCTTTATGCGGCCTTGACCTATGCGACATTGATCCCATGCGTCATTGGTTCTGTCATAATTCGCATCCTGATATTCAGGTATCAATACGTGGGTACGTCCAGCCTACGCCGCAGCATCGGTGGTCGAACGTTGTATTAGGTCATCTATATATAACTAACAGTCTCACACAATAATATCAAACTCCATAAGTACAATGATATAAGTAGTATTGACTATACTCAATCAAAATATCTAAAAGCATGATATGATAATAAAACAAACAGATGATGTCCCAGAATGTCATAGAGTCAAGTCTGACAGTTACGAGTCCAACCCAAATAAAGATATATATGCCAAGAGTAGAGAATCATAGACAAATCCAATAATAGCAAATCTAACTGTCTAAACTAAACAGCTGCATATGGAACCTCAGCTGCAAACTCTATCTGTCCCTCCTGAAGGGAAGGACTAGACTCAGTTATTCCCTCATGTTCCCCATAATAAGTGGGATACCAGTCCTCAAGGTCGTCGCCTAATATATCAATATCCAGTCAGGATTAATGGAACAAAGTAAAATTAATGAAAGCAATTCCAGATAAATGACAGAGACTATAAAACAGGAATATAGTAAATGTATACATAATATAAAAGAAAAATTGAGAATCACATATAACATAAATAATAGAATAAGTAAAACTAGAATCGTGGTGGTAAATAGAGAAAACAGGAAATCAAGCTAAGCATGATTTATGACGACTATCTCTAAGTGTTTTGAAATGTTAATTGATATGTGACCGACTTAGGAGCAGCACAGAGTATCAGGTTCGGCTAATCACATGTAAGGTGTATAACTAGATATCCACACGAACTAACATATGGTTCTAAAGGTATTGATCACACATCAATTAGTATTTTTTTTGCCCCGACTAATACAAATGGATCTGAATCACGACATGTCACAACACGTAAATCATAATGCACGAACTAAACATGAGCACGATAATCACGGTAAAACATTAGCATAAGAGACAACATCTCCTTAATAGGAATCCATGCAGTACCAGTCCGTGTAACGTATGTGTCAAGAATCAAGTAAACACTACTAAAAATATGTAATATAGAAGTATCGTATACTGAAACAATCAAAGAATTGTACTTGCTTTTGCTCCTGAACTGAAAGTAATAATCATAGTCTGTATTGATGTCTAAGACCTATATAAGTAATAATATAATATCAGCCTGCTATCCTAGAGTTTGTTACACTACACAATATCATTTTAATATATACATAAAATAGACTATGATTCACAGGTAGAAAGGGACTAGTTTGGTCTATCGGTCACCTAACAACTAATGTTATAAATCATAATGATATTAATCCTAAATATTCTAACACATGAATTATGACATAAAAAATAGATAGGTTTGGGTAGGTTCATTCCTACAACTTGTCAAGTTGATTACATATGTTCTAGTGAGCAACAACGTCTACACGTCTCATTTTGGTAGAACCAACCATACGTGTTTACTCCTATAGGTTACTAAATATTTGTAAATTATTAAAACATGTTACTAAAGGGTCCAAAACAGAATAAAAACTAATACATGTCATGCCACACGTTCTACGGTAATTTTGACAGTTTCATGTATCAGCATATATGCTGAATTAAAATGTCAATAACACCTATTAAGGGACAAAAAAAAAATCAAGATCTAAAATATTTCCTAGCATGGTTTCTGAGTTTTAAATATGTTCCTAAAGTTTCGTGTCATTCCAAGAAAACTTTGTACATAAAATGATAGCGTTTGTCACGTTCTAGCACTGAATTCCAGTCTGGAATTTAGTGTTTTCCATGACAAAAATATGGTTCCACCCTATTTAGCATAAAATTAATACGAAATAAAATATTGACATGCTAAAGGGTGAATTTAAGGTTCTGTTTGTGAAGATTTCGGACAGAAATGATAAACTTTTATACATAAAATATCGCGCACAAAATCATATCGTTGTTCTGAAATTTAATTAAAAAGCAACATATGACATGGTTTCCACCTGGGTAAACATACTTTTAACATAAAATAATTGTAGATTATGCTAGGAGGGTAACATGTGCAATTATTTCAGAAGGTTCTGTGTATAAACCGTGTTTAACATGTGCAAACGGGTGTGAGAACAAAAGTGGACATAACTGAATTTTTCTACAAAAAATCGTATACTACATAATTTACGTTGGTTTTCCATGTTTTAATTATGGTTTCTACCTAGAGGAGTAAATTATTTATTTTTACAATAATTTAGGAATCTTACAATAAAGAAAAATCATAGGCACTTACCTATTTACGACACGTGAACGTAAGTTCGGCGCAACAGACACCCCAAAGTCACCGTCTGCGTACTTGTCGGAGAACGTTTGTACGGAAGGGTAAACGAAAGCAAAATATAGCAAATCATATATCAAATCAACGGGAACTGATAGAGGTACGCACTGGAAAATGTTAGGAAGCATTTACTAAGTGGTTTGGTATGCACACCCAATTCTTTGCACATAATTCGTGGACAGTACCCTGTTCTGGACACTTTGTCGTACGACAGCGATTAGAGGGTGTTAAAAACCTAGAAAAAATATGAAAAATATAGGAATAAAATATAAGATATTGAAGGATTTTTTTGAAGTACTTGAGGCTATTACCTGTTGTTTTGGTGGTGCAAAATGCTGTTGAAGTTGATGCAACCCTGCTGAATTCTGGATGTAGTTGGCTGAATGTATTCTGAGTTTGGAGGGTTGTTTGGAGTTGAAAAGTGATAGGAATGAAAGAAAAAGAAGCTTATGTTTGTAGAAGAAGGTGTAGGGGAGTAGTGGAAAGAGTGGTAGAGAAAATATGAAGGTGGCGCGGTGGTTTCTTCAACCACCAAGTGATGGAGGCTACATGTAGGGGGCGGCCAGGAATGGCTGAAGTTATATGATATGCACACACTTGTGTGTACACCAATTGGGCTTAAATTGGACATGTTTTGGGTTTTTAACATATCTAGTATATGTGGGTCAAGTTTGGGCTCATTTGGAATTAATTTGAGTAGGTTTAAGTAGCTTACACTACACCCTAGTCCAAATAAACCGAGGCTGAAAGTATGTGTCTATATATATATATATATATATATATATATATATATATATATATATATATATATATATATATATATATATATATATATATATATATATCCATGCAATACAACTATAAAAATAAAAATATTTGGGGTACGAAAGTTACAAGTTCTTATGCGACCCCATGTGCATATTTTATTGTTTTGCTTAGTTGGATATTTTATTGGATTTTGTGATTCTATGTGCGTTATAAATGATTATAAATGCATGAGAACTAAGTGACCATGTGTTGTACCTGACTATATGCCTAAACCGACTATGAGTAGAAATAGACTATGAGGCCAAGTGACTATGACTACCTATGTGCTTGAATCAACCCATGTGTTGCTATATGCTAGAAATTATGTGATTTACCGATGATTGGTGACTTGACTCAACTATTGATATTTGTGCTGATACACTTACTACGTGCTATGGGTTCCTACGTGCTAAGTGTTCCTACGTGATTATGTTACATATTTTACACCGAGGTGTACCTACGTGCTATGCAACATATGATATAATACAATTCCTCCAACATGGACATAATAGTTGGTTAATAACCAAGCGTGGCTAGGACTTGTTTTGATTGTTGCATCACGTTGGGTTGAATCCAACACTACCAAAAAAACACATATTAGCGACGTCCAAAACTTCGCTAATATGTAAACTAACGTCGCTAAAATAATTTGGTGACGTAATTAGCGAAGTTTTTACGTCGTCGCGTATTACATGGTCGTTGACAACAAAAACGTTGTCAGTCATCGTTTGAGCGAAGTATATTTGCGACGACACGATGTGGCAGAATATACGACGGTCAGCGATGTATCATCGTTAAATTGGCGATGTAAGCTTTGGTTGCAACACGTCGCTATATTAGCAACATTATGAGCGACGTTTTGCTACAACAATGCTGACATGGCAAGTTTTTGCTATGTCAGCATGCTAGGGACGTTTAGGGACATACTAGCGACGTCCTTGGTATCAGGTAATGACGTTTCGATACTTTTTAGTGACGTAAATTTAAATTATGGAACGTTGCAATACGTCGCAACGTCACTAAATTAAAAAAAATAGAATGCAGTTTACAAAATATTTTCCAACAAAACTCTACCTACAGTTATAAAATCACAGTTTATATAAATAGACCCGGAGCAACCCTCCGGTGAATTTCCTGGGTTCGCCGACCCCTTCGGTGGAACACTCAACACCGGTAAATTTTGGTGTACAGTTAATTTGAATAATAAACTAAACTCATATAGAAAGAAATCTACAAAGTTACATTACACTAAATATGTCCCAAGCAGTAGATAAATAAATTTAAAATAAGTGTCACATGCATCACAGAATGTAATAAAAAGTATAAAATAAATATATCAAAGACTCAAGAATGGGCCAATACACACAAACACACTAAAATATGTCCAAACAAGGACTACTATTGAGGAGCAGGAGCATCGCCGCACATCTGGGATAAAAGGAACTCATACTGCTCCTGTGAAAGAGTCATCGATGCCGATGGAGGAGAAAGTGATGGAGGCGGCATCGATGTCGGCAGACCAAGAGGACGTATCTGCTCCAATGCTAACAGTCGAGCATTGTATGAATCCATCGCAGATACCACCCTCGAAGTGTTCTCTGCCACCGACCGACTCAACAAATTTTATACAACATGGATCCTCGCAAGTGAGTCGCTCATGGCCGTATGCGACCCCTCCAGCTCCGTCTGTCTGCGCTCCGTAGACGCGGCCCGAGTTGCCAAGTTGTGCTCTGTCATCTGGCCCATAGTCCTAAGCTCCATAAGGTTGTGCTATGTCGTATGGCTCAGAGTCCTGATCTCCATAAGTCTATGCTCAAGCGAATTAAAATGTGCGATGATCGTCGCATCGTCTGTCTATGACACAGACTATGGCCGCTCCATAATCCTCTGTAGCAACTTGTCACGCAGGTCAGCAATCTGATGGTCAACGCTCGCCTGGGCTCGTGCCGATGCCTGCGAAGGCTACAAGGAATGCACACTGACAGAGGGGCCCTGGATGATTGCGTCGTAACATAGGCGTCGTAGGATCTCGTACCGTAGTACGTACCCCTCTGAAGACCACCAACGACGGACATCCAGATCTCGTCCGCCGATGGAGCTATAGAGGGCTGCGAGGAAGTACCATCCTCTCCCTCTGCAGGTGCACTAGCAGTCGTCCGCTCACGTAGTTTAAGATACTTGTCCTAGAAAAGTGGTTATTAATGTCTAAGTTACTTATTACTAACTATATAGATATCTATTTGCATATTTTCTAAGTTATATTAAAACTAACACAGGATAGTAAAGCGTACATAGGTCTGTGTGGCCTTCTCATCGATGAGCTTTTTGCCCTTCTGATGGGTGGCCAGGAAGACTGTCACCATGTTGGCATCCTCACCCCTCTGTACATGTTAAAAATTATATTGTTTGTTATTAAACTTAAATAAATAACTTATCCTACTTGCATTAAAATAATATATATTCAATAGAATACATACCAAACAACGAAAATGTTTCGTCATGGGAATCGAGCCACCACACCACTTTCCAGCCTTCGACCTAGCTGCCTTTGCCTTCTTCGACCGTTCTTTGTACTTGGGTTCATCGAATCTCGCCTTTATTGCAATCCACTTCTCATGCGTGATCCAACCGTGGATCGATTCTCTGTCGTGATCATAGAACTTCTGGTCGTTGATCGCATCACAGATCAGCTTGGCGGCGACGGCAAGAAACTGCTCCTCGATCTTCTGAGCCCGGTGTAGTGGATAGAAATAGATTTTCTACAAGAAGTAAAATAGAGAGTTACATAATATACATAAATAATTATTGATATTAAAAGTAAAAATATTTTTACCTTGAAGTGGGCAAACCAAAATATTTTCCTATCTTTAGGAGCATCTGAGTAGTTGATCAAAGGCCCACCATAGTTCTGCCTTAGAAAATGCCCCAGTACTTTCTGTACCGTCGAGGGATGATATCTATACAACAATAATTAAATTCATGAATATATAGATATAATCATTTGGAAAATGTTAACTATTTAAATTACTTGCTAGGCCTGTCCCACCAAATCTCCATCCTCGTCTCGCTCGGAAGTGCGCATGGAGGATCGCTCTGATCATACACAGACGGAGTCGGCTCGAACTCCTCCATCTGCTCCTCTGTATCTATGGTACCGTCAGCAAGAGGAAGGCTGGACGGGGGAGTAGTCTCAAGCATAGAATTGCTGGTCCCAAGTACCGTCGACGGAGTCGAAGTTGTGACTGGCCGATACACTGGAGTACTCCGCGACGAGGATCCGGAATAAGTAGCCAGTACCGAAGGAGCACTCCGTCTAGAGGATCTACCTCCATATGATCCTCGTCGTCCTGTCATACCTCATGATAAAACAAATACACAGACTTATAACAGTTCATAAAAATAACATATGATGACAAAACAAATACACAAACTTATAAAAGTATATGAAATATCACAGTCACACAATGAACACAAAATAAAAGTATCATATCCACAAAATAAGCACAATATAAAAGTATCCACACAGTTAAAATAGATTTTACATTCCATATTAAAAATAAAGTACATGGCTAGAGTTTTAAATAGATTTTATTTTATTTTTAATTACCTTCTGAAACTTCATCTAGATATTTAGTCTTCTTACATGATTTTAATTATTGCACATTTACTCTTTTGGGGACATGAATGGGTTTCTTGATCACTGCTTGTTATTGCACATTTCACCCTTTTGGGCATTTAGCCACCGGCATTTGTTAGCCATAAATTTGGATATTTAGTCTTCTTACATGATTTTAATTAATCAGACTGTAGCTGATCATTGTCATGTACTTTTGCTACTCTGCTAGCTTATTATTTTGTGCGGCTGGTTTCAAGAATATTATGACAGGACGTTTGGAACGTCTTAATTCCTTGTCATACATGTTCTATGTTTACTATCCTTACTTGACTAATTGAGACATTTGATGTTCTATGTGACCCTAAGTGACTTGCTTATAGTATGCACCCCCTTGTCTAGTTACAGCCGGACCTTCGTACGACATTCTATAAGCTGTCTATGTTCGTCCCCTTATTTCGGTACTGGGGCGTGACACAGTATAGATCTCCACTCGTTCCCCAGATAAGCAATATCTTTATAACTTCAGGACAAAAATAACAGCTGCAAGCTCCAAGTCATGAGTTGGATAATTCTTCTTATATACTCTCAACTGTCTATATGCATATGCAATCACCTTTCCATGCTACATTAATACATATCCCAATTATTTCCCTGATGCATCGTTGTAAATCACGTAGCCTCCTGATCCTGATGGAATGGTCAACACTGGTGTTGTAGTCAGTCGCTTCTTCAACTCCTTAAAAATGGCTTGACACTCATATGTCCATATAAACTCTCGGTCCTTGCACGTCAACCGAGTCATAGGCTCTGTTATCCTCGAGAAGTTTTACATAAACCGTCGATAATATCCGACAAGTCCAAGAAAACTTCTCACCTCCGATGTTGATGTAGGAACGGGCCATGTCTCAATTACAGAGATTTTCTCTGGATCTACAGAAATGTCATCTCCAGTAATGACATGCCCAAGAAATGAGACCATATCCAAGAAGAACTCGTATTTGCTAAGCTTCGCATACAACCGATATCTTCTCAATTTCTTTAAGACAATCTGTAAGTGCTTCTTATGCTCCTCATGGTTCTTCGAATATGCAAGGATGTCATCTATGAAGACTACCACAAATTGGTCCAAATACTAATGGAAGACTCGATTCATCAAGTCCATAAAGACAGCTGGAGCATTGGTCAACCTGAATGGCATGACCATAAACTCGTAGTGTCCATATCTCGTCCTGAATGTGATCTTCGGAATATCCTACTTTCGCACCTTCACCTGGTGGTATCCCGACCTCAAGTCTATTTTTGAGAACACCTTGGCTCTACTAAGCTGATCAAATAATTCATCAATGCGTGGCAGAGGGTACTTATTCTTCACAGGCACAGCATTTAAGGCTCTATAGTCAATGCACATGCGCACTAACCCATCCTTCTTAGGTTCAAACAACACTGGAGCTCCCCAGGGTGATACACTTGGTCGATTGAAGCCTTTCTCCTCTAACTCCTTCGACTATGCCTTCAGCTCATCCATCTCCTTCTTCGCCAATCTATAAATATGCAACGCTATGGGTGCTTCTTCTGGGATCAACTCAATCAAGAATTCCACATCTCTATCCGGAGGTAGACCTGGCAATTCTTCTAAAAAGATGTCTTAAAATTCTAAAATAATAGGATAATAAATGACATCGTCTAATGCCATATGAGCACCATCCTGCATCTCCGTGGATCCTTGTACAAACTCGAGCTCTGGCTGGCCTGTTACTTTAAAGAAAATGCTTCCTTCGTAGCAGTCGAAGAAAGCATGGTACTTGCTTAGCCAGTACATCCCAAGGACAACATCAAAGTTTGGCATGGAAAAAACTAAGAGTCGAGCCTTCATCTCCCTGCATGAATCACTACAGAACAAGATCTACAAACACGGCTAATAGGTACAACTCCTCCCCAGTGAGAATTCTAACACAACTAGACAAAGGTATAGTGGCAATATTATGATTAGTAACAAAACTAGAAGATATGAACGAGTGTGTGGCCCCAGTATCGAATAATATCACAGCAGGAAAAGTAGATACAAGGTTAATACCTACTATAACATCAATCTCCTGCTTTGTGTCATCCATCTCCATAGAAAAAGCATGTCCATTCCTCTGAGGAGGTCCCTGAGGCCTGACCCTCATAAACTGGTCCTCCTGCATAGGTAGCAGTGGTCCTCGCTGAAATCCTCCACCTGCTGGAGGTCAAGGTGCTCCCGCTCCTGGTGCCCCTAGCCTCGTCATCTGCTAGAAGTGATGGCCTTTGCATTGGCTGAGGAAGTGCCAAGGTCTGTTGTACCGGGCAGTCCCTCACTGAATGTTGTACCAATCCACACCTCAAACACTGGCCCAAACGAACTCGACAATCTCTCTGAATATTTCCTAACTTCCCATAGTTATGGTAAAGGGGCTTCTCTCGGGATTGATAGTATCCCGCTCTCTGTTGTTGTTGTGGTTGCTGCTGTGGAAAGGGCGTCTAATGGGTCCTCCCTGAGGCACTCTAACTGGTGCTAATATTAAAGGACGTATCTGCATCTGCCGTGTCTCCTTCAAAAGGAGCTCCTAACTTCTCGCTTCCTGCAGAACTACCATATGGGATATCCTCGACTGCGTACTAATGAAGTGTTGAATGTCAGGGGATAACCCATAGTAGAATCTCTTGGCTCTCTCCATCTCAGTGGGAATCAACATCTCGCCGAAATAACTCAGTCAGCTAAATTTTGCATTGTACTCGTCCACCGCCATATTTCCTTGCTTGAGGTGAAGGAACTGCTCATAGAGGACATCACGAACATTGGCAGGGAAGAACCTCTCGTTGAAGAGTTCGTAGAACTCCTCCCGTGTTAGGTCGGTACCATATTGTCTCTGCTCGGCCTTCTACCAGTGGTGAACGTTGTCTTCAAGCAGAAGGTCTACTGATGTCATCCATAGGTCCTCGGGTAACTGTGATGCCTTTATTAACTTATCGGTGCTGATGAGCCACTCAAATACCTCCAGCGGAGTCTCCGTACCTCTGAAGTGCTTTGGGTTCATCTGAGTGAAACCTTTGACATTGCCCTCATAAGGTCGTGGCGTCGGGGCTGGTGCTGGTACAGGGGCTAGTAGTGGAGGAGATGGCCTGATCATTGCAGTTATAAGAGCTTGTCTCAGCACCTCATTCTGTTGCCACTGAGCCTGTAGCATGGCCTGCATGAACTGGGTTGTGGTAACATTCCTGTCAGGTTGCAAAAATTATAGAGGTGTCACGAAGGGTATCTTTGAGGCAAACTGAGGCAAAAACTAGGGCAACGGTGGTGGCATACTCCCACCTTAGGGATTTACAGTCTACTGCGGCTGGTGCCCCACCGGAGGTACTGGAGTCTGAGGGTCTATCTAAACTGATGGGGGCGTATGGCCTACCTGTGATGGTTATCTCGGCTGGAGTGGGATAGTCGGGGACATCATCGAGGAAGGCGGAACTCTAGATTCCTCCTGAGTTGCTGAGTCGCCTGTTGTGATGGCGAGGGGAGCAACACGTCCGTTAAAAGGTTCATCTTGCTAGACACGAAGATAAGGATAATGTTAGAACAAGTTTAAGATAGATGCAATTCAAGCATTCAAGGAGAGTACGAAATTGGAATTCAAATGAGGTAATAAAATAAGCCGATAAGATCCTATCCTCTAATCTTATTTGTAGGCTTGCTCGGTATAATATTGTAACCGAGACAATATACTCCTGACCTGTATGGGCCACTACAAAAATATGTCACGTCCTAGTCCCAAAATACGTAGGACTAGGAATACGTAGCATGCCAGCTGTATGTATATGATACTCCAATATGTTAGAAAATCATAAAATACACGTACGCTGTAACATAAATAAATAATTCATAAGTGGTACATATATTGTCAACATAAGTCACATGCATCTATATCTCATCCACAGACATAAGTAAAGAAGTACCAAAATAAATAACTGCAAGTCTCAAGTACGAAGTAATAAATAAATAATAGTCGGGTGAAGACAAATCTACTACCAAATGACTATATCAACTAAAATGATAGAGGAGAACAAAATTCTAATATAAGATAAAGCGTCAAATAAAGAAATAATAGCAAAAAGATCTATCAGCTATGAAGTAGTCATGGGTACTCAGAGGGTAAGACCTCCTCGACAGAGAATGATGCGTCAGGTACCGGTCCGTACTCCTCCTGACGTAACAAGATACAAAAAGTACATGCCATAATGTAAATACTGAGTAAAATAAATCAGGGTATACTATCCTCCTAAATAAATGCAAATTTGAGGACAACTTAGTACGTATGGGAAGTGTAGGCTAGATATATGCTGATGTAATTCACCAATCGTCGTGACTGGCTAGTATATGCCACATATTCCTTCCATCTTGGGGCAATCTGCATATATAATAATGTTGTCACGCCCCAGTCCCAAAATCTATGGGACCAGACACATGGCAATGGCCAGCTGGTACGACTCCGTAGGGCTTCCCAATTTAATGGACCCGACGAAGTGCACTTACGATGTCCATGGTCAAGTGATCCAAGTAATAATCTATTTCTAACATACAACAACTAAATCTAAATCTCAATCCAAGGTAAGTATCTCAAGAAAGAACAATACGCATCATCAGTCTGCAGCCCAATAATACATCCGTTCGAATAGACCAGAAGAACAATATAGGTCTATAAACACTAGGCTATAAAAGCATAATAAAATAGAAAGTAATACATGACTAAAATAGCTGGAAATATAAATATACCTGCAATGATGTCCACACTCTACTAGATCAAATATCCTGCAACTGCACAAACAACCTGGAAGGGATCCAGGTCCTCAGAGGGACGTAACAAAATACAAAAATACATGCCATAAAGTAAATACTGAATAAATAAAGGGGGGTGTGCTAACCATCTAAGTGAATGCAATTTAAGAACAACTTAGTACGTATGGGAAAGTGTAGGCTAGACATTTGCTGACGTAATTCACCAATCGTCATGACTGACTAGTATATGCCACATATGCCCCCAGAACATGGGCACTCAGATAACGTCCATCTCCGAGGAGCATGGTATCTGAAATAGTATAACGTCCAAAGTTCTATAGAGTGTGGTATCTGTAAAAATAATAAGTGACATCCAACACTCTAAAGAACGTGGTATCTGCAATATATATATACGTCTGTATCACTCCGTCGAGTGCGGTATCTGTATAAAGGAGGTGGGGGTCCCATACGCCTACTAGTCGTCCTTCCCGTCCAATGATCTATGCATGTCGTATCCACAACACGCCTTAGCTACTACGCCGAGGCATCGTAACTCTGGCTCATAGTCTATCGTTAGAATAATAGTCCAACCTTACAACCAAACAAGGACAAGGATTGGACCTTCGTACCACAATATTCTATGCTCCGACTACTAATAACTGCTAAGTCTTCTATCATGCATCGCTAATAGCAGTTATTCCCTATCCGTCGCACGCCTACACGTACAGGTGGCCAACCACATACGCAAGTTCGTGCCCTACATGAGACTCACAACACGTGTAAGAAATGTGTCAAGGCCTGGGGAGTTATACTGATAACTCCACAACTTTAGGTGGGTCTACTAGACACTAGGTCAGACACAAGCCCTAACATCAACGCATTCGTTGACTGCACCCGAGTCTTCTCGGACGCGCACAGTTATATAATATTAAATTAAATAAACATGCAACTAAAAATAACTGAATTTGAACAGTACAACAAGACAAGGTATACTTGTCTGGCAAGAGAGCCGCAAATGTGTAACGTCCAGATGTCAAACACCAAGAGTCAGAAACTATGGCCTCAGAATGAACGTCTCCGGATGCTGAAATAAATATCACCAACATTCCCAGAATTAGCGAAATAGCTAGAAAATACTACCCTTTCGTCCAATTTGGACACAGGAGCAAAAATACAGTTTCTGGTCAACACGGGATCCACAAGTGGGCCCCGACTTGCATCGAAAAATGTGTCAGAGACAAGGTTCTTCAAATTTGTCAAACTTAGTGTCAACAAGTCCAAAACGTCGATACGAACCCAACGGAATGTCCAGAACTGGATTCCGATGAGCCGATCACAAAATAGCCCGTCAAGTGGAACCGTGGGGCCTACGACACAAGATTTTGTCAACGTTCTAAGAATCGAACCAAACTTGGGTCACAGGACCAGCGTATCGCTACGAGTCCGATGGCACAAGTTTTGTTTCAAAACGACAAGCATACACAAAGTTACAATAAGTTCAGCACAGGGCCGATACGGGGTGTCGTCGACGGATACGCGTTGATTCTGGTGTGCACGCACATCCAAATCAACTTTCGCGAAACCCCACATGTCCGTATTGACAGTGCGCACCTTTTGGTAAAATCGGTACGAGACGTGGATGCCCGGATTGACGGGTCCAACTCCGTATCAGAAAATTCCAATATTGTATAAACCAATCTTTTCTTTGATTTGGAACTCAAATAACTTAAAATAAAAATTTAACAAAAATATTCTAAATAAACACATACTATGAGGGTCACATAGTGAACACACCTGCGAAGATAGCTCACAGAATAGTCGAGGGACGGCGGCGTAATCGCGCCGTGAAGGGGGGTTGAGTGAGGCTCGGATCTGTCGATTGAAGAAGAAGAAGAAGAAGAAGAACAGTAGCGACAGCAGCGTTCTCAGTCGTCGCGACGGTGGCGGCCTACTGGTGGCGGTGGCCCGACCGAGGGGGGTGAGGGTGGCTCATCGGCGTCGGGGCTCTCCGGGCAGTGGGGGGAACCGGAGGGACAGCAGCAATGCAGGAACAGCCGCAACAAGGTGGAGGGTGGTGGTGGTCGGGTTGATACCGGGGATGATGACCGGGCGAGTAGCGGTGCGGAGGTGATATGGTGAACTGGGTGGCCGGTCGACTGGAGGGGCGGGTAGTCATGGCCGGTGGCACGTCGGAGAAGGAGGTCGGTCGAGGGGTGTACGTCGAGGTTAGTGGTCGTAGCAGTAGCTCGAGGGGCACAGCGGGTGTGGGGTGGTTGCTCGGTCAGGTGAGCTCTGGTGGAGCTGCTTGGCCAGAGACGAAGGGAGGGTGGTGATCGTGGGTGTGCAGTCGTCGCAGGAGAATGTCGTGGCAGCGGGATAGCCGGGGTAGCAGTCGGAGTAGATGCCAGGCATGGAGGAAGTCGAGTGGGGGTGATGGCGGGTGTCCGGTCGACTGGTGGAGCGAGGTGGTGGTGACAGCGGCAGATGCGGGTGGCGACTGGGGGAAGCGGAGGGGAAACGGCAGCAGGGGCCAGGTGGTGGAGTCAGGGCAGAAGTCGGTAGGTTCGTGGGAGTGAGGGTGGCTCGCCTTGCCGGAGTTGCAGAGCCGGCCGGCTGGTTTGCCTGAGGAGAGAGAGTGAAGAAGAAGGAGAAGAAGAAGAATAGAAAGAAGAATTCAGCTGCTAGGAAGAAGGAGGAGGAAGAGAGGAGGGGGGATTTCATTGTATTGGGGTTAGGACCTGCTTGGGAAGTGTGTAGAAAGAGGCATTTTTATAGGGATGTGTGATAGTGGTGTATGGTGATGATGAGTCCCCATTTGAATGGGTGGCTCAGATTTATCATGGGAAAATATACATACAAAAGAGAGAGAGGAGTAAGATTGACTAGTCAATGAGTTGAGGATGGCTCCTTCATTGACTTGGGGCCAATGAGGTGATGACACATAATACAATATTTGCAAATAAGCCTCTTAAATTTGGGGTATTTGCACAACCACATAAAATGATGGAAAATTTGTGGGGAAATTGGTGTTTGGTATTTTGTAGGGTGAAGGGGGTGTTGTGGGTGTTTTGCAAGGGCTTAATTAATGGAGTATTGGATTAAATCAGAATTAAGTTGGAGGGCTATAATTTGTATTATTTAAATGCAAGGCTATAATTAAGTGGGGGCGATGTTGCGCGTTGCACATCCCAAAAAATTACGAAAAAATCCACGTGAAGGAAAAATTGGGTTTCTTCACGTATTGTCCAATGGTGGGGATATCTCAACGCATTTTTGCATAAAAGCCTCCAACAATTGGAAAAATTACACAAAGACAGAAATTAGGATTTAATTAATTAAAATTACCACGTACGGTGTTCTGAAATTAATTAGGAGTACCTGAGAATAAAATTAGGTCGGAGTGTCTGGAGCATAGAAGATATAGTGTAGAATATTAATAAAATTGGGGTTGTACAAAACGGTCGAGATTGTGTCTCCAATTTCGATTGGGACGCACAAGGGTACAGAGTTAGAATTTAGTTTATAGTTAAAATAATAACGTCCGCGACGTTTACTGTGCGACTAAAATGTCGCACAGAAAGCATGATTATAAATTACACAAAGGTCAAAAAGGTAGGCGGCCACGTCTAGGACAAGGTTGTGAACTTTGTAGACAGACAATGTCCAGCAAGGTGCTCCATTTATCGAGGCAACGATACGGTGCACTAAGTAATATAAATATTGCACAACAGATATAAAATACTGAAATCAAATTCTAATTGGCTCTAAATTAACCCTAATCTCTCTATCTAAACTAAGTGAACCTAAATTTTGGTCGAGAGGGTTTACAAATGTCCAGCGCTCCGAAGAACGTGGTATCTGCATAAATAAATATGTCAAACATTCTGAAGAGCATGGTATCTACATGACGTCCAATGCTCTTAAGAGCGTGGTATCTGCACATGTAATATCCAACGCTCCAAAGAACACGATATCTGCATAAATATATACGTCTATATCGCTCCGAAGAATGCAGTATATGTATAGGTGGGTATCCAATACGCCTACTAGTCATCCTCCTCCTCACCCAATGCCAATGTACAAGTCTCAAGTGCGACGTGGACATCTCGTAACTATATGCAAGTCACTAAGAACCATACAACTACGTTAAATACCATCACACATGCTACTCGCACAGATGGCCAGTCAAGTGCGTAAGTTCGTGTCCTATCATGAACTCACTATGTGACGTAGAATGATACGGGTCAAGGCCTCAGAGTTATAATGATAACTCTGTCACTTAGGGTACGTCCACTAGACGCTAGATAAAACACAAGTCCTAATGTCGACGTCTTTGTCGACTGCACCCGAGTCATTCTCGAACGGATATGGTTATATAATATTAAGAGCATAATATATAATATTAACTGAATTTAAATAGTACAACAAGGCAAGGTATACTTGCCTGAAAGCTAGGCAAAGATTCGAACACGAACTCGCCAGGGAAGTAGCAGCGCAAGATGAAAACTGGAGCAGATATCCCCGGATTATGTCACAAATATCACCAACAGTCCTAGAATGAGTGAGATACTCAAAAAAGCATATTCAGACGTCCAATTTGGACACAGGGACAAAAATACAGTTTTTGGTCAACACGGGGTCTACAAGTGGGCCCGTCTTACACCGAAAAATATGCCAGAAGCAAAGGTCCCTAAAAATAGCATATTATAGGTCAAGCAAATTCTAAACAATAATACAAACTCAATGGTATGCCCAGATTTGGATTTCGGTGAGCCGATCACAAAAAAGCCTGTTGGAACGGATCGTAGGGCCCACGAAACGACGATCCGTACACTGCCTCAGAATCAGACGAAACTTGGGTCACAGGACTAGTCGAATGTCGCGAGTCCAATAGTGCCAGTTTTGTTACGATACGACAAGCATGCATAAAGTAATTGGGTAATTTGCAAAATACCGATACGGTAGATTTTCGACGGATACAGGTTGATTCTGGCGCACACACACGTCCGAATCGAGTTCCGCAAAAGTCCACACATCGAAAAATACCATACGCACCTTGTGGTGTAATCGGTACGCAACGAGGTTGTCCGATTTGATGGGACCAACTCCGTATCTAAGATTTCCAAGTTTTATAAAACTATTTTTCTCCGATTTTGGAACTTAAATTACTAACAATAGAAATTAAACTAAATTATTCTAATTGGAGGCATTGAAAGAGGGTTATATGGAGAGTTTAATAAGTATATAAATAGGTTATAACAAGTTGACTATTAGGTTGGATACACATGTCAAGGTGTCAACTACATTTAAGTGTATATACCATTTCCAACTTGCATTGCCCAATTTGCATACATGCATACACAACCTAAACATAAATACAACCCTAACATGGCATTTAATATTCTAGAATTAAATTCAAATAGGATTATTATCATGGTATAACAAGTATCAAATGGGTTTTATATACAAGGATAGGGGTATAACATTCATGGGTTCTCATGGAAAAATAACAAGGGGAAAAAGAAGATAATGAAGAAAGAGATAAAAAGATAAAGAAGGAGAAAGAGATGAATGTATATCTAGGGTCAATTTGAAATAGAAGGGGGAGGAGTGGTCGGCCTGCTTCGGCGGTTTGGGAGGGTGCTCCGGCTAGCTGTGCTCGACGGAGCAAGGCAGCACAGCAGCAGCAACTTGCAGTGGCGGCGGCAGCTTATAGCAGCAGCGGCAGCAGCTACGAAGCAGCAGTGGCAGTAGCTCATGGGGATGATGGTGGTGGAGGTGACTGTCGTGAGGTGGTGGAGGTTGGGTTGGAGTAGCAAGGGTGGAGGTGGTAGGGTGTTAGAGGGGAGAGGGGAGCTCGGGTGGTGGTAATGATGGTGATGGAGCTGGTGGCAGTGGTGGTGGTTTCGTGGAGGTAATAGCAATGGTGGTGGTCGTGGAGGTGAGGGTGGCGGAGGTGATGATGGTTGGCGGTGGTGATATCGGGGAGCTGGTGAAGGATAGGGTGGTGGTCGGAGTTGGGGGTAGTGATGGTGGTTAATGGTGGTAATGGTGGTCGGAGTTGTGGTGGTCAGGAGGAAGGAAAGAGGGTGGCCACATGTTGAGGGAGAGAGAGAGAGAGGGTATTGTTTTAAATGAGGAGAAAGTGAGAGAGAGAGAGTATTGTCTAGGGATTAGGGCCGGCTCCCCTTAGTATTTATAGGAGAGTGTGTAGGTTCTTATAAAGGAAATGGGTGGTGGTAATGGAATAAAGTTTGAATGAAGGGTTATGATGGGTTATAGGCAAAAGATGGTGCATAGTACCATACAATAAAGAAGGAAGAAGTGGTGTGACCGGTCAAGCCTCACCAAAAGAGTTTCTTCATTTGGTTTTAATCAATAGGAGGTGGACACCTAGCTAATCTTTTACACACAAGTCTTTAATAGTTTAGGAATTGCACAAAAGAAGGAAACTTGATTGGATGTGGAAAAAAGTCATGTTTGGTGTGTTGTAGTAGGAAAAATTGGTGTGTGGTATTTTGTATGAGCCATGAGGGTGTGTGTGGGTTTGGGTTGGTCTTGGATCTAGTTTTGGGTTAGGTTGAGTCATTGCACCAATTTAGTTAAAATTTTTGTCAATGGTGTTCTTTAATTAATTGGAAGTGCATAGGATTTTAATTGGATGGGACACAAGTGTCATGGACGTAGTAGACTCGAAATAGATTATTGATAAATATTGGTTTGTAAGGAACGGGTCAAGATTGTGTCTCCAATTATGATTGGAACGGACATAGACGCCAAGTTTGGGTTTACAATTAGATAATGTGCACGAATATTGTAAAATTAAAATGAAGCATAAGAGGGTGCATTTACGAGTGACACAAAGGTCAGGATTGAAGATGGGCTTGTCTTGGTCAAGGATGTAAAATTTGTTGGAAGGCAAATGCTAGTGCATTGCTCTAAATAATTAAGAAACGCCAAGGTGCAACGAGGGAATAAAATAAATAGATGAATTTATAACTCTAGTTAATTAATCCAAAATAATAACTAAATTGATCCCTAATCTCTCACTAAGCTAAGTATTCATTAAAATTGGGTCACGGGGTTTACAGGTTCCAATCCTGGTTATGTAGTCTATCTATCAAAATAATAAAATCGAACTTTGGTTCTTCTAATTGGAAGAAATTATCCTTCCAAGGGAGGGGTTTGGAACAGTTTTCATTCAACACAGTATTCACACGTATACAATTTTTTTAAGATTTTTATAGGGAATTTTAACATGCTTTAAGCCATATCTTATTCATATAAGTTACAGAATCATAAACTAGGTTAGGTAGTCTTCACATAGGATTAAGTAGATCATAAAACGGTCGAGTATATATAGAGGAATTTGGATCGAAAGAGGGGTACCTCGCTGTCGGTGGGGTGGTCATGCGCGATTCGGCGATGGTTGAAGGCGTGCAGAGGCGGTCGTGCAGCGCAGGGATGTGACGTAGGGGTAGGGGAGGTGGAGGAGATAAGAAGTTAGGGTTAGGGTTAAGATTTTTTGCTATATATATATATATATATATATATATATATATATATGGGGAGAGTGAAGAGTTGCTCGTGAGTAAGGGAGAGGTCGTAGGAGTCGGGTCTGGGCTGAGGAGAGTTAGGATTTGGTTGTTTTTGTTAGTTTAGGATTAGTGTTAGATTAAGGTTTTGGGTTAGGGCTTTAATCTATTTTTTTCTTTATTCTTTTTTTTCATTTTATTTCTTTTCTTTTCTATTTCCTTTAATAACTTTTTTTTACTTCTTATATTTTTCTTTCTAATTTTCTTATTATTATTATCATTATTAATTGTTAAAAATACTATTATTTCTATAAAATAATTTTTTATTTTAATTATTATTATTATTACTAATTATTGGTATGGCGTTAGTATACTTATTATTATTCCAATTATTATAAAAAAATCCTAGAAAATTAGGGGAGGTTACATAGAGAGAGGTAGCCCAAGTATTTAACAGGAAGCCTCCCTTCCATCCATCTTGTCAAGCCAATCCTCCATATTCCTACAGGTGCGATTCATGAACATCTGGCTCTTGTTTCCATTCAGTTGTAGTCCCGACCACCTCCTCAAAAGAGTCGAGAATATCCTTGAGAGTGTCAAGAGACATATTCGAAGGCTCCACGAATACTAGCAGGTCATCAGCATAAATCAAGTGGGATACCACAAGATTCGTCTTTCAAAATAAGTGGGTAATCAGCCCCTCTACAACCGTGTCATCCAGGAGACATGTGAGGAACTCTATTACGATCGCAAAAAGGTATGATGATAAGGGGTCCCCTTATCTCAGGCCACTGCTGCTGCCAAAAAATTCCTTCGGCTTACACCTGGCCATAATGGAGAATAAGGGTGAACAGATACATGACCTCACCTTGTCCACCCACTATTTCTCAAAGTCCATACATAGTATGATATAACACAGGAAGTCACGATTGACCATGTCATATTCTTTCCTGAGATCCAACTTCAGGCTTGTTGCCCCCTGTTTATTAAAATCCCTTACAAGCTCGTGAGCCAGCAAACAATTTTCAAACATAGAGCATACATTGATAAACGAAGTCTAATTAGGCAAGATAAGCTCCTGCATGACATCCCCCATTTGGTCGCAGATAAGGTGGGTTATGATCTTGTATAGGAAGTTGCAGCACGCAATAG
Organism: Iris macrosiphon; assembly: GCA_036927795.1. Classification (NCBI taxonomy): domain Eukaryota; kingdom Viridiplantae; phylum Streptophyta; class Magnoliopsida; order Asparagales; family Iridaceae; genus Iris; species Iris macrosiphon. The sequence continues at coordinate 32,119,897 of JAYESA010000007.1, read as the reverse complement.
GCCTAAAATTACCCAGTGAGGTTGCCCCCTCCACCTTTGCAATAAAGACCATAAAAGTATGATTAAGCTTCTTAAGCAGCTTACCAGAGCTGAAGAACTCTCTCACAACTTCCAAGACATCCTATTTAATCATATCCCAGTGATTCTCAAAGAAAGCAACCCCAAAACCATCATTCCCAGGCGATTTGTTAGGATCTGTCTTCTTAACAAAGAGTTTAATCTCCTCTAAGGACAACAAGGTCCACAACACAAAATTTCTTCAAAACATAGTTCAAAAATTATTCGAGTAGGAGTTTTGGTGATAGAGGTCCTGGTAAAAATAAACTACCTTATCTTGGATCCATCAGCCTCCCCCGTGATAAGCAACCCATTATGATCGAGAATTGACATTGTGATTATACATAGATTTAAAGTAGCATGGAAGAATTTAGAGCACTTATCTCCATCTATGAGCCAATTGCATTTAGCCCATTGTTTGACTTGAATCTCATCAAATAATCTTTTCATGTGTAGTTGATCATGGAGGGCAACCTCTTCTTCTGTGAGGACACGGTCAAGCGTGTCTATCTGAGCCCTAATTTGAATGTCAGTCAGCTTAGACTCTAGCTCTTAAAGAGGAATAGTCGTCTCCCCTTATTCCGGTCCTTCAGGAGACTTTTAATCGACTTCAAATTGTCGATAAGCCTAAATTAAGCGGTCCCATTCATCCCCCTCCCCCAACCTTGTTTGACCACCTCCTCATAAATCTCCATATGGATCCATGAATTGCAAAATTTGAAAGGCCTCATTTTGGTGACCGGCATCTCCGTTAACCTAATGACAACATGGTAGTAATACTAGTACCTAGGGGTAAGCATTCTGCCCGACATAGTTGGAACGTGTTCATCCACCTCCCATTGCACAGAGTGTGGTCTAGTTGGATAAAAAATAGTTTATGTATTTAATGGTTGTTCTAGGTCCATATGTGCCCGGTCTTATCTATACACATGATCCCAGAGGATAAGAGGCATTGTTGAAACTCCAAGAGGATCACTTGTTGAACTGGACGACCACCTTTCTTCTCATTAGCATAAAGAGTAGCATTGAAATATTCCACCACAACCAAGGGCCATATGTCCCCAGATAGCGTACTTGTAACGATGATATCTCTCCACAGCCTAAACCGCTTGATACGATCATTATGCCCATACACCACTCCCACCACAATTTGTAGACCCCTTTATTGATGAATTTAATGGTGCATAGTTGATTGGAGCACTGAATCACATATCCTTGCCAAATCATGGTGTCCCACATCACCTATATACGACCCATATCACCACAATCGAGGTTGTAGATGGAAGACCAGTTCTATGAGGTCTTCCTAGTAATCATATTGTCCGATTTGATTTATATATTCCAGAATATTGATAATAAAATAGATCGACTTCTTCGCATACTCCATTATATCCCTCCATATACCTATCAAATTTTCCCCTCATATTCCATGTAAATATAGTCATAAATTACGGTGGTTGATTTCCTTGTTAACATGCAAACTCTCTCTAGGGGGGAGAGTCCATCCTGTTGAGAGTTAGAAGATTTACTACTTCCCAATTTAGACTCAACTTTAGCCTTCTAGATGGGATTCAGGTAGGTCAAAGGTTCTTGGCTAGGTTGCATCACATTGTGGTACCACTCATCTTTGTCAAATTCATGAGAGGAACGGTCCATAGGATGCACGATACAAAGTGCTCCTCTCTTTATAGTTATCTCTGAACTCTGTCGTGCTCCCCTTCTTGACTGACAACCTTGGCGCTAAAGATAACCAAGTTAGAAATATCGTCCCGATGTTCCTTATCCTGTCTGAACACCATCACCACCTGTTGTACCTCATTGCATCCTCCCCCACTCCTTTCTTCCTCATTATTAGCTCACATCCTCTTCCCCAATAGAGATGAATGGGGGGGGCTTGTAAGATTGGCTCATCATGTTCATGTTTCTAGGTGATGGATTAATACCATCCTCCTCTCCCACAGATCTAGGAAGAACCATATTAGCTCTCGTATCTTCTTTAGATGATGCCTCCTCTTGATTAGTGACCACAGTAGGCTCTCCAACATCCGGGCACTGAGAGATAATGTGCCTAAAGCTATGACAAGAATGACAGCATGGCAAAACCCATTCATAAACTTTTTGAAATATGGTATCACATGTTGGCAGCTCAATCTCCAGTTTGTTAGGGAACATGTCTGTCACATTAATTTCAACAAATACCCTAGCAAAAGACAATTGTTCCCTTTTAGTCATGCAATTATATGTATGTAGTAGGATTCCCACTCTGCTCGCCTGCTTCAAGATAGCTGGACCACTTTGGAGTTGAGGTGAGAGCTAAGAAAATCCAATCCAAATAAGAACATTAGACAATCTATTTCGTTCAAAGTTAGTAGACGGGTCCCATTTTCTCAGAACTACCAATCTTCCATCGAAGGTCCATAGGCCATTTTGAATGACCCTCTCAAGGTCTTACGCTATCCCTAACTTGATGAAGTAAAACCCATTCTCCCTAGAGTGTATGTCCATACATCCTTTAGGCTTCCACATTCTCAAGGCGAATCCCTTGAGTTGACCAAAATATTATCGGTCTCCCATGACGTAAAAAATAATCATATTCTTCCATATTTCTTCCATTTTGGATATATCGTCTTTGAAGATAGATATGACATTCCTTCCTTGTTTGACTTTAGGCGCCACAAAGTGCATCTTGATGTCCTCCCTATCCAAGTTCGGCCTACACTGGTCTCCCCATGTGGTAGAGGCAACACCCGAAGTCTTGAAGGGGTTTGGGTCCCTTACCGACATTCTATCGAACACATGGGGGACGTGTATTGCCACAGGGGCAATAGGCTTAGCGGGAGCACTAGCGTTTCAAGAAATAAGTGTCAAAGCCGATTGGCAATGGGAGCCACCCTTAACCAACAGGGATATACCCACATAAGGGAGACTTCTCCTAGTCACTACCATCGAGTAAACTAGGTTATTCCCTTTTGCGCGACCACGCTCCACCGTCGTCCAACCATCGTTGGAGAGGGCTGGAGTCTGCTCAGGACGAGGAGAGAGAAAGGGAAGGAGGTCGTAGGCCTCCGGACCAGCAGCGGCTGCCGACCGCGGATCCAACACCGGAACAGGACGAGGAGAGAGAGAGAGAGAGAAGAAAAGTAGGTCGTTGGCCTTCTAGCCAGCTACAACGAACGGTCGAGGATCCGACACCCGAGGCGGGGAAAGGGTTGGCGGGGGAGAACACAGTGGAGGAGGTGAGGAAGCGGGGAGAGGACCATGCGCACAGGCAAGAGCGTGGAGGGAGCAACGGCCGAGGAGGAGGGGCGGTAGGAGTCCGCTGGCTCTCAAGTCGGGCTGCTCAATCGACCCACCCAGATTGTGTTGCTTGGAGACTAGGAAACGCGCATTTTTTATCTCTTTCTTTTTTATTTTTAGGTGTATATATATATATATATATATATATATATATATATATATAATCATTTTTTATTTTTAAAAATAAAGAAATGGAGCTCCCGCGCATAGAGCTTCCTCTACGCATCCTTCCCCTATGCCCGCTTCCGGTGGCCCGCCCCCCTCTTCCCCCCTCCCCTTCTCCACCGCGGCTACCTTCCCCCCCCCTCTACCCCTTCCCCTACTTTCCTTTTCTCGTCTCTTGCGTCTGGATCTGGATCCAGACCTGCGATCGTCGGTGGCCGTGGCCAGCCATCGGTGGCGCCAAGGCATCGGATTGCCCCTCAGCAAGTACCAATAATCTCTAGTGATGGATGTACGACAGTGACTCGACAATGCGGGAAAGGTGTTAAAGCCTCTGCCTCTTCATTTGCACCTAGGTGCGTTCCTTCGTCGGTGGCGCAACTTGTACCTTTGGTGGGTCTGCCCCAGATGGGGAAGGGAGGCGACTCTCGCCATCCGGCTTCGGCCAATCCTCCTCGAGCTTCTGGCTCCCCAATGGTCATGCCCAAAATTTTGGTGCGACACGTACTTAGGTGATTAATAAAATATCGACTAGGTTCCTAATAATTTTAAGACCTCAGGAGTGGCTCCTATCTCCTGGACAGATTGGTACAAGCCTGACCTGGCGACGGATGACATTAAGATTCTCTTCGTGGAGCCCATTCTTAAAGAAGGAAGAAAGGTCATCTCTATCACCAAAGAAGACATCGCCGAAACAGAAGTGTTCTAGAAGAACACTATTGTCCTCTACGAGCCCGACCTTACTTCGTTCAGCTAAAGGGATTCACCTTGCGAATATGGAGACCTAAAGGAAGCATGGTCATTCACTCTAAGGAGAATGGCTCTGATTTCATCAAGTTTGGGATGTCGAAAGATTTGGAAAGGGTGATCCAGAATAGCCCTTGGACATTCGATGGGAGACTGGTTATCATAAGAAGACGGGACCCCTCCACTCATTTTGAACAGGATCGGCTAGCAATAGTTCCTATCTGGATTGGGTTCCCTTGGCTTTCACCCCAACTATGGAGTGTCCCGGCTATTATGAATTTGGCTAGCGGAATTGGAATATCCCTTCGGCCAGACAAATATACGATTGATAGAGCTCGATTGTCCTTTGTAAGATTTTTTATTGAGATCAGTGCGGCTGATAAGCTTCTTGATAAGCTGGAGGTTGATATTCTGACAGGCAAAACCATTTTCCAAAAAGTTGAGTATGAATGGGTTCCGCCTTGTTGTAATTTCTGCCAAAACTTTGGACACATCGTAGCCCAGTATCCGGACGCTAGAGTTATCCTGGAGGCCACTAAGTAAGTCCCCTGCTCTAGTACAGAGTCGCCAACACCTACTAGAGCTACTAGAGCTACTAGAGCCAGTACGTCTATCCCTAGCTCGAGGTGAGAGGAAGTGTACTTAACTGTGGAGCAAAGGAGTATGGACACGGATAAGCTAGCCCTGCAGGAGGCTCCCCAATCCAACCTACTGGGGAAGAGAATGGGGGCTGAGAACGAGAAAAAAGGGAGAGGGGGAGGAAATGAGGAGACACAACATACGATGGTAGTATTCGCTACTGACAACCAACAGGGGAAAGAGTTTAGTGTTGAGGCTGAAGCTGTTAACCAAGAAAGTAATTATGTCAGAGTTAGGAGGAGACTGGTAAGTGGAGGAGCTCTATGTATAGTTTCGCATGTGGACAAATCCTTAAAAACCCCAAGTAAAGATGATGTATAACTCGACGGGTAGCAAATTAGCCAGGAACCGCTGACGTACCCAAATCCCATTTGGCAGGCAAAAGTGGAATCCAAAGTAGGAGATGGCAAGGCTAATAACCGACAAAAGGATGGACTCTTCCACCCCCCTTAGAGAGAGTTTGCATATCAACAAGGGATTCCACCAACGTAATTTATGACTATATTCACTTGGAATATGAGAGGGACAAATTCGATAGCTAGGTGCAGGGATATTTTTACGGTACAACAATAAATCCAAGTGCTCTATCATCAATATTTTAGAATCCAAAGTATGATTGGAAATTTTGATTAATAGGCGTACTCCGACGCACTGGGCATCCGTCCATAACCTAGATTGTAGCGATATAGTTCACATTTGGGTTATGTGAGACACCAGAATTTGGTAGAAAGATGTGATACAACGATCGGACCAACTCCTCACCATTAAATTTACCAACAAAGGGGGACTTCAAATTATGGTAGGAGCGGTGTACCCAAATCTTGTCGCTGTCTCACACTAATAAAATTATTCCATATTATAGAAGCATTCTAAAAGAGATGAGTGCACAAAATTCTATTTTCGAGAATCATGAAAACTTCGTCCAATATGCATGCTTAGACATGTTATGGAACATGAATGAGATAATCATCGATAATATTTTTGCATATTCAGTTATCATTGAAATAATAGAGTGTGACGATATTAAATCGTGTTCTATTAAAGAATATCAATGTAGAATTGATTGGTTATGGAAAGAAGCAATCCAGATTGAGTTACATTATTTATCGATTAAGACATCTAGTTCTAACACAACCTAATGTAAACCTATTGAGTATAAGTGGGTCTTCCTAAGTAAGCACAGTGAGCTAAATAAAATAGCATGATATAAAGCACGCCTCATAGCACAAGGATTCTCCAAACACCCTGGGATTGATTATGTATAGACATATACTCCCGTAATAGACAGTATTACGTTCTACTACCTGACCAGTTTATTAGTCTCTAGAAAACTAAATATACAGTTGATGGATGTAGTTATAGCATATTTGTATGAGGAGTTATATATATATATATATATATATATATATATATATATATATATATATATATATATATATGTGTGTGTGTGTGTGTGTGTGTGTGTGTGTGTGTGTGCGCGCGCGCACTTTAGAACCATCCTATGTTACATGGGTTGAATTTAGATTGGGTGGGTGAGATTAAAAGGTGTAGACCCTACCACCTTATAATCTCACCCACTCATTCACAATCAAACCCATGAAACATAGGGTGATTCTATAATATGTAACCACCCGAGTTATTTTAAGGCATTGTCATATATATATATATATATATATATATATATATATATATATATATATATATATATATATATATATATATATATATATATAATATGGGTAAATGTAACCGCCTAAGTGGGTCTTTGATAAGTCAGGGATATATGAATATTGAAGTATGCTCTTGCATATTTATCAAGAAATCACATACCAAATTTGCAATTGTAGCAATCTATGGCATAAATCTTATTGGGACTCCCGAAGAACTTGAGATAATTGCCTCGCAGCTGAAGTTGGATTTGAGATAAATGATTTGGAAAAAATTTATTTCTACTTAGATCTGCATCTTGAGCATTATATCAATGATGTTTTGGTTCACCAATCGAGTTACACTCAGAATGTGTTACATTGATTTAACATGGACAAAGAAAAATTCTCGAGTACATTTATGATCGTTCGTTCTCTAGATGCTAAAGGAGACTCGTACCATCCCAAAAAAAAAACGATAAAGAGGTATTGAAACTCTAAGTTCCATATCTAAGTATAATATGAATATTATTATAGTTAGCTCAATCCACTAGAATAGACATCTCATTTATTGTGAACGTCATGGCTAGATTTAGCACTACGCCAACACAACGCCACTGGAACGACATTAAATACATCTTTCGATACATTAAGGCTACTACGAACATGGACTTATTCTATCCCTATGCATCTTTGAGTAGATCAAACCTCCTTGATCCTCTAGATGATGCACGCCTAATCGACTATGCCGATGCCGATTATTTATCTGTCCACATAAAATGATATCTCAAAGTGGTTATATCTTGAAAGTATATAAAGCATATCATGGTCACAACTTCTTCAAATCACGCAGAGGTCATTGCCCTTCATGATGTCACCCCGGAGTGCATATGGTTGTGAGCCGTAATTGAGCATATTTGGAATGCGAGCATATTCTCTTCTATCAATGATGGCCCAATGACAATATATGAAGACAACACTACATGCATTGACCAGATAAAAAAGGACTACATCAAGGGAGACAATACCAAGAACATTATACTAAAATTCTTCTTCTCGCATCAGCAACGATAACAACAACAAAAGATTGAAGTTTAGCATATCTGATTCCAGTATAACTTAGCCACATGTTCACTAAGTCCCTACCAAAGTTCTCTTTCTAGAAGATCATTCATGGTAACGAATTGTGGAGGTTATCTGGCAACGCTCATAGGCCGAAATAATGTCAAAGTGAGGGGATATCCAGAAGTATAATCGCTTGACTTTGATTTATTATTTTTTTAACTTAGGAACATTTTTCCCCCTGGGTTTTTAGCATACTAAGAAGGTTTTAACAAGACATGTCTGGTTGGCCATACCTCTAGATATTTTCTCTTCTTGGATATTTATCGACATCGACTAACTTTTTTCTTAGATTAAGGTTTTTCTACTAGATTTTCTAAATCAAGATTTTGGTGAAGCCTATCTACATATGTATATCCCCATAAACTCGCGTCAATCTATTTCTAAAGAATGATGTTGATCATCCATGAAGACCGATGATGATGATTATTCGTAAATATTGATATTGATCATCCATGAAGACTCATGCAGATTATTTATTGAGTTGTCCACACTTAAGGGGGGGTGTTATAGCTAGTTATATCTAACTATTGGATATGATTGTGCAAACCATAATTATCGCTTAGAGGTTTGATTGTTATCTCTTGTAACCATAATGGGATTGTATATAAAGCTAGCAACACACTAGCCCATTCAAGGGTGGCTTGCCCGATTTCTATAATCAGAACCTTCTCTCCATCTCTCTTTTAATAGTTTTTAACATTGCACTATAATTAGCTTATGATTTATTTAATTCTATAACAACCTCATATTTGTAAGTTTATACAAATATTTCCATATTTGATATATAACTTTTTAACTTCCTCGTGTTAATCTGAATTAAGTCGAACTAGGAATCGGACACATGTATTGTCAGTGCAATTTCTAGTGAAAGAAAATATGGCACACAAAAGGGGAGAAAGAGAGAGATGGCTATGACGGTTTTTGATTAGTATGAAAGTTTAAGTTAGTGGGTGAATGGTGATATTTTTAGGTAAGAAAGTGTTTTACCAAAACATTAATGATGCCTATATATTAGTATAAATATTTGATTTAGATTTCTTAGCATACTTACTAATCAAATGAAAGAAAAATCAAGAAAGTGAGTTTTTCTTTTCTGTCTTTTTTTTATCTTTGAAAAATGTAGGATGCAAATTGATTGATTTGAAATTTTACATATTTAAAAGGAAACAGCTAGAAACATAAATAAAAATAATAATAACTTGTGAGGAGTTCTTCGGAAACTCTAATGGAAGAGAGAGAGAGAGAGAGGTATTTGTTGATTTATATTGGAAAGTAACCCTAGAATGAATGGGTATGTTGCTATATTTATATACAAAACTAAGTTGGTTACAAAGGATAACAATCATATTCATAAGATATATACATTTGTTGACACAATCATATGTAATAGCTAAATATAATTAACTACTACATAAGATTTTGTAAGCCACTAAAGTGGTCCAGATGTATTGGGATTGGTTGGGGTTCCTCAAGGTAAGAAAAAAAAACAAATTTATTTGAAATTCTAAATTATTCATTGCATTAGTTAATACTAGTAATATGCTTGTGTCCTGCACATATTTAATAGTATTTGGAAAGAGTAAACAACAACTTTCTTAAGTTATTTTCTGGATAATATTTACGGATTTTTTCGTTTAAAGTAATATAATATAATATATTTATAAATAAAGGAATAATTTGTGAGAATTAGCGGGGGGGGACCACTCGCCAACTCAGTTGGCGAGCTGCTGAGTTGGCGAGAATCTCGCCAACTGAGTTGGCGGGGCGCTCTCCTCGAGAGGCCACGCGCCAACTCAGTTGGCGGGGCGCTGACCGTTCCTATCCAACCGTTGCACAACGGCTCCCTCCAACTCCTATAAACACCCCCCCACCCCCCCCCCCCAAACACTCCTCACACAACACATTCTCCTCCTCCTCCTCAAATTTTCACAGCTTTCTCCTCCTATTTTCACAGCTTCCTCCTCCTGTTTTCTGTAGCAAAAGTTCTCAACCGTCATGGATCGTAACGTAAGAATTGTATGCTCGCACGGCGGTAAAGTAAATGGGTTAAATTACGAAGGAGGAGAAAGTATAATTTTTTTAACTTATCCGAATATTAGTTTTGAAAATATACGTAATCATATTATTGAACGTTGTTCTATTCATTATGATTTTATTCTGAAGTCTATTTTTTGTTCTAATTGTTTTTTGATAGATAGTGAAGATGCATGGAATTATATTCTTGAGATTAATTCACAATCACGATATATAAAAATATATGTTATTAAAGTAGCAGCAACCTTAGATAGTAGAAATAATGAATATTTTTCTGAAAATCAGCATGTTAGTTCGGGTGCTAGTTCTTCTCAACAAATAGTTTCATTTATCCAAGAAGGTCATTCATCAGATGAATCTAACCATGATGATGATAGTGACAACGACGATGGAAATAGTAATAATTTAGTTAAAAATATAGATTATACAGTAGATGATGATGTTGTAAAAGCTTTCATTGATAAATTATTTAAGGGACAATCATTTCCTAGTCGTTCTCACTTTAGAAGCTTTATAAGTAATTTAGCAATTAAATATAATTTTAGTTGTTCAGCTAGTCTTATGAATAATGCTCGTGGAATTATATATAGTTGTGATTAACCGAATTGTAATTGGAGAGTATATGTCAAATCTATTGGAAATGGCGATATAGTTAAAGTTAGTACATTAGAAAATCGTCATTCTTGTTTAGGAAGACTTAGTACAGGACGTCATCGACTAGCTACCGCTTCATGGATTAAGACCATGATAATTAACATTATTAGAGATAACCAGTCATACAGTCCATCACAAATTGTTAAAGATATATATAGGGAGCACTGTATACAAGTTAGTTATTCCAAAGCATGGAGAGCCCGAGAGACAGCACTAGCTGAAATTAATGGTAGTTATGATGAGGCATACGCTAGTCTTGAGGAGTATTGTTATAGAATTATGGAGACAAATCCAGGTAGTACATATTTTATTAAAACTGCCGAAAATAATAGCTTCCAACGATTTTTTATTTGTTTTAAGTCGTGTATTGATGGATTTTTAAGTGGATGTTTACCAATTATTAGTACTGATGCTACATTTCTTTCGTCTAAATATCAAGGTATCTTATTTATTGCTTGTGCTCATGATCCTAACTATCAATTATATCATATAGCTTATGCTGTTGCTGAAGGTGAGAATAGTGATTCTTGGTCTTGGTTTTTAAATTCGCTTAAAATATCTTTTGAAAGTTGTTTTAATGATTGGAGTGCAATTTTATTTATATCTGACAAGCAAAAGGGATTAATAAATGCTGTTCGTGCTATTTTTCCTGCATCTCCTCATTTTTTTTGTATTCAACATTTTAAACAAAACATGAAAAAAGTTTCAAAAGAACTAGTATTTCAACGCTTGTTAGACTCGCTTGCTAGATCATATAATAAAACGGATGCAGAGAGTGTGTTTGATATAATTAAAGTCGAGAACATAGTGTTGTACGATTGGCTTATTGGTGTAAACGATGAAAGTTATCGATTTGAACATTGGATAACAGCGTATGCTACTTGTCCTAGATTAGATATTAACACTTCTAATCTTGCTGAATGTTTCAATAGCTAGATTAAGAAATTATGAGATAAGCCAATTACAATACTTCTCGATGGTATTAGAGCCAAGATTATTACACTTCATGACAATCGTAGAAAGTTTGCTGAAAATATAGACACAGATTATTGTCCGAAGATGTTAAAAAATATGGCTTCTATTATCAAAGAGAAGAACCACCTAGAAATATTAGCTATTGATAGTTATAAGTTTGAAATAATAGACCGGGCAATAAGTAGAACCTATATTGTTCATATAACTGACAGATCTTGTACATGTTTAAGATGGTACCATACTTATATACCATGTATACATGCATGTTTTGTTTGTAGATATTGCAATATTAGTATTGATACTTTTTATCCTGCAGTATTTTCGACGGAAAACTTGAAAAGTGTATACGCGCCAAAAATGGAGCCAATTCCAGTTCCCTACGAGATCCAAGGTCCTTTGGTAAGAGGACAAATTGGGGTGCCAGATGTAAGACGCAAAGCCGGAAGACCAAAGAAGAACCGCATCAAACCCCGGGATTCATCGACAAGAGATCTACGTTGCAGTAATTGTGGTGCTATGGGACACAACCGAAGAAGATGTACTAGTCAACCGAGAGAGTAAAATAGAATTATTCAATACAAACTTAAAAATATTGTAATAGTGAGTCTGATAATGAGAGAGTAAAATAGAATTGTTCAATATCCAAATATTGTAATAAAAAACTTTACAAATCATACAAATATTACAATCAAACATTGTTACAAATTATCTACTCATCCTCCTCCTCGTCTTGTTGAGTTTGGGTAGGCAGCGGTGCTGATGGAGTCGAAAAAAATTATGTGAATATCTGGTAGCTTTCATCTCCAGCAGTCTGGTAACTCGGGCCTGCTCCAGCAGTCAGGTAACTCGGTCCCGCTCCAGCATACTGGAAACTCGGACCCGCTCCAGCATACTGGTCACTCGGGCCCGCTCCAGCATACTGGTCACTCAGGTCCACTCCAGCATACCGGTCACTCGGGCCCGCTCCAGCATAATGGTCCTCTGCAGTATCCCGCCTACGACGACAAGAGTGTCTCTGTCGTACTAAGCCGGTCGGATAGTCCGGTGGAAGACGGGATTGTACTGGAGGCATTTCCGGTTCTCGTCCAATACCCAGATACTCAACACGAGTCACAAGTTCCTCCATAAGACGCCGACTGTCTGGGGAAAGGTTTCTATGAGGTCGTTGTAAATGTTGTCGGTATACACCACTCTGAAATTTAAAACTTGTAAATTAATATATTTATCATATCTATGTATATGTATTTTTGAAAGTATAATGAAGTCATACCAAATCATGCATTCCATCGACAAAAGCACGCAGAGTAGAATCGTCTACGGATCTACTCTTGAACCTTTGCTCCTCGTAGTGGTATACTCGGTTGCTCATAAGAGGGCATCCCCACCATTGTCTATAGTCCAGACTACCTATGTCTGCAAAATGTAAACAAAATTTTAGCAAATTATTTACACTAAATCAATATGAATAATGAGTAACTTATAACTTACATTCCTCAGTAGAATTTAGTCTGGGAGACATGTCCCTCACACTATAATTCTCGAACTGATTATTCCAGTCAGCAACGAGACCAATGATTCGTTGTAATGCATTTGATGTCTGATAACCAACTGTCGGTGGATCATGGGGAATTATTGGGGCCATTTCGAATTGCCGAAGAACACGGTCTGCCGGATGGTACATGGTGAACCGATCATATATAATATGACATCTGTGTAAACTAAATGCATAGGATGTCATCTTGATTTTTGGAGCATCAGGTCCACATGAGTACGGTAACCAGGTTACCTATTTAAAGATATTGTATCAATTATATGTGATGTTTATCTACGATCAAAACTTAAATAATTAAAATATATTTATTGCATATTTAAAAATTACCTCATTATACTGCAGGGTATCAAATTGGCTACCATATAGTGATACAGTCCTGTATTGGTAGTGTTGATAATCCACTACGTCTGTAGGCCAGCGCATAGCAACTGGAAATACATCACTGGGAATGCTGGTAACAGGCCTACCAATATAAAAGTGCTCGTAGGACCAGAACTATAAAACAAAAATATGACATTAGTACAAACAAAATTTGCGTATAAAATTACTCTAACTTTTTAAGGTCTTTCATTCATACATGTATCAGTGAAATACATCCACAAATACTCTTGCGATTGGATCTGACAAATTTTGTCAGATTGGCGTACAAAAAGGCAAGAGTAGCAGCTCCCCACGCATGCTCAGTAGGTTTTGTCAGATCATCCAAGAATGGTAAAAGCTGCACATTTACCATATTTCCCGATGCATCGGGAAATAGAATTGCACCACATAAACAGAGCAGATACGCTCTAGTGCAACGAATGACCTGGATTTATTAAGTGTTATATAGAATTGTACCACTAAATTAAGTAATAAACAAATTTACTAATAAGAATACATACCCGAATTTCATCTACATCAACCAACCCATCAATAGTTTGATGTAGGTCCATAAAGTTGCCACGGAGCCATGTAAATTTCACATAATTGCCGTCTTTTAGACCTGAAGGAGGGCTAACACCGAGATACCTCCGGATCATATCAGATCAGATCCCTTTAAGTGCGGATCAAAATATATAGCGTTACCGTTAATAGGTAACCCTAGTATATTCGCCACATCAAAAAGGGTGATCGTCATCTCGCCGAATGGGAGTTGGAAAGTGTTGCGTTCTGGCCACCAACGCTCCGCAAGGCTTACAACTAAATGAAGATCGTGGATTAAATATCTAACACGATCTATATAGTGGAATCCAAAGGATTCCACCAACGCCTTTTGGACCGAATTTAGCTCCCACGTACGATAATTCCTTTCGGACCGCCAATGTACGTGGATCCAAGTTCGTAAAGCATGATCATGGTCGTATAACTATAAAAAATATATGCATTATATTTTGTGTGTAAATTTATATGCATTAATAAAGTAAAACATAGGCATTATAAAAAATATATGCATTAATAAAGTTGGCAACTTGTAATTTCAAAAATTACCTCGCCAGTAAATATCTGACTAGAAATGTGGTCTTCACGTTGCTTAATAATAAGCGCGGTAGTCGGTCCGCCAGGAATACGACCGTCATTGTGGGTAGCCATCGCCAGTAAATATCAGGAGGAGAAAGAGAATTGCTGTGATTAAGGAGGAGGAAGCTGTGAAAATAGGAGGAGGAGGAGGAGAATGTGTTGTGTGAGAAGTGTTTGGGGGGGGTGTTTATAGGGGTTGGAGGGTTGGAGGGAGCCGTTGTGCAACGGTCGGATGTAACGGTCACTGGCCCGCCAACTGAGTTGGCGAGCGGCCTCTCGAGGAGAGCGCCCCGCCAACTCAGTTGGCGAGATGCTCGCCAACTCAGCGCTCGCCAACTGAGTTGACGAGTGCCCCCCCCCCCCCCCCCCCCCCCCCCCACTATTTCTCCGAAGTTATTCCTTTATTTATAAATATATTATATTATATTATTTTAAACGAAAAAATCCGTAATATTTATTTTTCATGAAAATATATAACTCATCGGCATACTCGAGTCATCTAGCTCATTGGCATCCTTGTATGGGTCGGGTCCAGCTCTTATAAGTGAAAAAAAAATGTTATAATAAATTATGTTGTCGGAATTCAATCTCTCCTGTACAAAATAATTGAACAATGTCTTAAGCAAGTAAACCCCTACAACTTTTGTTTATGAATACAAAACAGTTTAATATAACTAGGTAAAAATAAAAAAGAAATGATTATACATGAGTCCATTCCCAGAAACATTAAATCTAGACCAAATATAATAATTTAATTTTTTTTTCATGAATTCAATACCCGAAAATATGATTCATAGGAATATAGAATTTCGGACTATATAGCATTTTGCACGCCAAACCTCCCAAAAAAAAGTGGAGGAAAAAAAAAATAACCATCAGATTATTTGGTCAGAGAATGTAAGGATACTTCTACATAAAATCTGTTTCTCGTAGTATCCACTTAACTTAAAGGGATTGTTTGGTAAACCTGAATTTTGTCCTCGGATTTTCCCTAGTAGCTGAAAGTGACACAAATCCATTAAATTTCATGTTTGGGTCAGTTGGAAAGTGACCTTGGAAATGAATTGAAGTGACAGGTGCAGTTTCTGTAGACTTGTATTTAACTCTTCTCCACTTCCTCTTTCTCGGTTTGAATGTGGGAATGGAAGTTGGTTGGGGGGGGGGGGGGGGGAGACATCCTCCAACATCTCCTCCCAACCTCACCCTCACTTCCCGACCTCCCCCTCGACGCTGTCGCCGATTCAGAAGTTGGTATAGCTTCTGTATATCTCGAGGGACTTGGTGGCCCACACCCTCTCTCCGGAGGAGCCAACATCATCTTCGTCGTCGTCGTCGCCACCATTGGCAAAGGAGCCAGTGGAGGAGAGGCTGGAGTTGTGGTCGTAGTCGCTGTTCTTGGCAGCGTTGCGGTGCTACAGACTGGAGCAGTAGTAGCAGGGACAAGGGCGGGGACTTGACGAATAACCTTGGTACCAAACAAGAAATTAGGATCAACTCAAGTTCCATACAAAATCTGAGTTTACCAAACATGATACAAATTCTAAATTTCGTTCCTAATTCTAGAATTTGGATTTGCAATTTCAATCAAAATTCAACTCACACATACCAAATAGCCCCCAAGGGAAATCATAAAGACAGTACGTTCAGCTGAACGTGAATTTACTATAAAGCTTACATCCAGACCGAAAAACTAAAGAGCCATCGGGCATCGGCTTATTTTATCAAGCACGAGAAGAGTGGAAACTAGTGCAGATATTACAAAACGTGGGGATCATGTCCCACATCAAAGGCACTTATATATATATATATATATATATATATATATATATATATATATATATATATATATATAAAGCTCCATACAGAGTTCAAAAGGATTACATAATGTGGGGCTAAAATGCAATCAAATTCAACATAATAGAAAGAAAAAAAATTCAGAATTGAACAGCCCCTACGCTAATTATATGGGAACCTTCTCGCTTTCATGACCAGCGATGACAGCAAGGGCATGAAGCTGCCAAAAGCAGGCCATTCTCTCTATAACCCTTCACATACAACATAGCCATCATAAGCAAGACTCCCAGCATACAACATAGCCATCATGAAGTCGCTGAACTGATAACATGCTAGTAGTGAACATGTCTACTAATACTACCCAGTCTACAAGCTCACTCTCCACTATGAGCGCTAACGCGAGAAGCACCAACTCCCCTACCATGAAAGTCAGCACCACCCACTGGATGATGACAGCCTTGCTCCCTGTACCTGTATCCAGGAGCTCGGGAACCCTCACGTGCTCCTCCCCCAAAAGCAGGGTTCTGCTCATATAGTTCACCAGGCTTACTGTGATAACTTACAACCTGCTGATATCCCATGTTTGTGCTACTTTTCCGCGTATCACATTTTGCTTGCCATTGTTGTTGTAGTGTCCCGGCTGATTGACTCCCAAATTATTATGCCGCAGATGCTGAGGATTAACATTAAGGGGAGTTAATTCAACACTAATATCCTCTTTCGATGAATCTGCAACAACCTTCCTTTCTCTTTTAGTCTCTTGATGACGTGCAAATCTTGCTTCAGTTGCAACAGTCCTTGGGTTCAGGCCATTATTGTGCTCATTCTGAACAGCATCGTTCTCTGTGTCTTGTGCAGAAACCCTTTGCAATCCTCCACTAACCCTATTTCCAAGCCGGACATGATTTTTTTTGGTCTGAGATTTAGGTTGCCAATGAGGTTTTGTATTATCGCCTATGGCCTTCTGGCTTTCATTTTTCATGACTTCCCCATCATCAGAATCCTTCTGAGGTTGAATTTCACTTCTATCAGTGATCCCCCCAGTGTGCACCTGTATATTATTGGTAGGATAGATACTTCCGGGAACTCTTTGTACCCTATATGGTTGACGCCTTTGTCTATTTGCTACAACATCCTTCAAAACCGCAGTTGAGGCAACAGAGGCACTAGGTGGCAGACTGTCACTAATATCATTGCATACATTGTTAGTTTGTTTCAGCTCTCCTTTAAGTGCGGTATCAACCATAGGTGGTTGGAGATCAGAGGCCTTTTGAACAGATTTTGCAGGCTCAAGAGATAAGGAACCCTCTATTGATGGAGATTCATCAGAGCTCCGTTGACGACATGATGCAGATATTTTTCCATGCTTGCTATGCTTGATGTTCTCCCTGTCCTTGGTATCAGAAGCAATCCTAACTTTTCCAATTGTTATACCATCGGGTCTGGCACATTCAACATTTGGCGTAACAGAATCGGGTTTTCCCAGTCATATAACCTGATCTTCCGTGTGCAGGAGGGAGAATCTTGTTGAGAGCTAACCTGCTGAGAGAGTTCTTTGGCAACTGGCTTTGGGACGTACCTCTCCATTTCAGCCCTCTTTGTTTTCATTACAATTTGCTTGTCATGTCCACTCTTTCCAGACGGATTGGTAGCTTCAATCATACTATTCTTGCTAACTTCTACAGATGGTTCATTCTTGTTTGGTGGCTTGACAGGTGCCCAGATGACAGCCTCAGTTCCACCAAGATTCTTGGAAACTGGCTTATTAGCCTGTTGGTTTTTTGCCCACTTTCTATGAGCATGAGGCTTCCACTGGTTACTTATCCTAGTGTGTGATTCTTCAGTTGCTATGGTCAACTCTTGGTCCAAAGGAAATACTTAACACTTCCCTGGAACTTTGTACAGTCGAGGCTTCTGTTGATACTACTGTTTCAGTCGAACTGTCAAAATGAGCGGATACAGCTTCTGCTGCTGACAAAGACGATTTGTTTTTTCTACTTCCAGGGTGAAGCGAACAAGTATAGTTTGGTAGAGCCTCCCTCATCCGGCTCGTTCCGATTACCTTTTGCACTCTTATTGTTTTTCTTCTTGTGGTGAACAGAATCATCCTCATTGTTAGTCAAAGGCTCACTAGTTGATATACTTGTAGCTACATCACCAGTATATGTGGAGCCCCCGGTGCTCATGGAAGGTTGTTTCTCACCCATAATTTTATCCCGTGGAACATCCTGCCTTCTTCGGTAACCCAACTGCTTATGCTTGGAAGATGTATCACGAATATCTGAGGCAGCTCCAGGTAAATATTGGTTCTGTGGCAAGTCAGAAGTTCGGATAGCAGAATCTGAAGTTAGAGGACACAATAATCAAATCTCCAGTGTTTCTAATTCCATTGCCATCTGTGGGTGTCACTGCTTCCGACCCACATGCTAAGGAACCACTGGAAGCTTTAAGGAAAGTAATATCATCTTTGGGAACCGCACCAGCTCCAGGACCCTGTTTATTGTTCAGAACATCATTGGTTGGTGGTGGAGAATGAATGACTAAACTTCTGGTTTGAACTTTCTGCTGACGTTCTTCTGTTCAACTCTTCCAACTTAGCCAAAGCTTTTGCCTTTTGTTCCCTTGTTCGTTCCTCTTCCTCCTCCTGCAGCTGTCTCGCACGCTGCCTTGCTCTCTCTTTTATCTTTGTAAGCTACAAGTCAAAAACATAATCAATACATATTCCTAAGCAAGTTATCAATATACTAGACACTATGCAGATACTGTAGATCAACAGAGTTTGATATATGCAGGAAGAACAAAGTCTAAAAGAAATGGAGAACACATAATGGTGACAGTTTCCAAAAATAATAGAGTAGAAGCAGCCATGGCAGCCATGACATTACTATTTTCATCCACAAAGCTTTTTTCAGATAAAAAGATCCTCAAGTAAACAAACTTTAATAATTCAGTAGACAATAATAAATAAGTAAATTTTTCATGATGCATTGCATCGGTTTTACAATTTCCCACACGTAAACTCTCAGATTTTTAACACTAAAGAAAAAGTAGAAAATTTTCTTTTCTTTCGCGTTCAACGCTCACACAAATTCCATATCTCCACATCCTCCTTGCAGCTAAATTCGAATTAAGAATTTCGCTTAGTTTGGATCATACACATAATTAAGACGTTCCCGGAATACATGCATTTCAGCCAAGCTTAGTGATAACGAATTTGGACAAGTTACAAGGGTATCTTCACATCCGAAACACTAATGGTTTCACTCTCGACTGAACTGACCCTAACGTTCAACCTACAACTCATTCACACGCGCATTGTTCCTGAATACATGATTCTTCACCGACGATCTCTGCATCTGACCCCATTCAATCCGCGTTCCAGCTCGATCCATTCCCTAGCGATAATCCAATGCACTCACGTAAAGTCCTTGCGCCTCCAAGCGTAACGAGTATTCTGCAAGGCCCTACCATCCAACTATTTTTGAATTCTCGCTTGCATCGTCCGAGCTATGTTGTGAAAAGCGCGCTCGATATTTTCAATTCAGACGCCTCGCTTAACGAAATATCGCCCAAGAAAAGCTTTGAGCGCTTAGGCGGCACTTAGTAGCGCCTCGCCTCGCCTCACGGATTATTATTTTTTTACCGTACCGAAAACTTAAGCTTATGTATAAATATCTATGTATATATATAATATATGTATCTATGTATAAATATCTATATATCTATGTATAAACCGAACCGAAAGCTTAAACTTATCTATAAATATCTATGTATAAATATCTAGGTATATAAATATATTTATAAAGGTGTGTGTGTATAACTATAAAGCTTATGTGTATATAAAGTATTTTACATGTAGGGAGCCAAAAAAAAAATGAGGCGCTAATTAAGCGCCATTAAGCGAGGCCTCATCGCCTTGTCTCGCCTCACGCTTAATACAACATAGCATTCGAGCTCAACCAACTAAACTCTAACACTGACTTCAATCGCACTATATCTCGTATGCACCATCTCCATATCATCTTCATTCTCTGAACGATCATCACATCTGATACTACCCCAGCTAAGCGACTTACCCAAACATCGCACTTAACTCCTAGATCAGTTAGGCCCAACACCCTATTGACATTCAAATCCTCTCTGGGTGAACACCTATATTGAGGTTCATATGATCCGCGAAGATTTCGCCACCAGGCCATAGGGATAGTGTGGCCATGATTTCGACGCGGACACAATCATCACAATTCCTAGGTCATGTAGAATGGCTTCTTCGCCCTGCTTCAACTGTCTCGAAGCATAGGATGTCACCTCTGCCCTCTGCATGAGCACGTACCGCAAACTAAGTCCAATTTTATCTTGTAGATCTTAGGCACATTTGTTCCTTCCGGAAGTGCAAGGATTTGAGCTGATTCGACTCGCGGCCTTACTCCTTGAAGCTAGTTTCGCAGTCGTCAATTTATATGAATATGATTCCCTTATAGGCAAGACGAGTCAGAAGCGATGCCATCTTCGTAAATCTACGACTCTGAATCTCATTAGCTGACGCAAGCTTGTTCCCATACCACCGCTTCAATCTTCTGGCTGCTTCTTCAGCTGAAGGCTACCCCATCGAACTCTGAAACTAAACACTCAATCACCTAGACCTATCTTCAACATGCACCACTCAACATCAATCCTCGACGCATTCCCAAATGCGCCGTTGCAAGGGTCATTCTATGGGTCTTCACTATTCACTTCGATTCGGCGGTCAAGTCGCTAGGGTCAGCTGTCCCGAAGTTACGCTTGATAAATGTAAGTCATCACGATGGACAGTTGCTATGAACCATGTTATATCGTCATCCAACACGTTTTATGGGACTTTGCTCCAATCTGATATCATACTTCTGAATCCGAGCACTACATGCACTACCGCTGACGCATCTGCTAACTAAAACGCCGCCTAACCACCTAGAGTCTGACTATCTATCCAAACTACTAATCGAGAAACCGTGCTCACTGAAAACTGTCTTCCAATACTCCGTCGTTCTGCCCTGATTCCATCAAAAATCTCAGACCGCTTTGTTCGACTCTGGCGCAGTGCTGCTTACAAAATTCTTCGCCATCATTGCTTGCTTTGTTTGTTTTCTTACGTCCTTTTTTTTGCTGTATATCCAACTCGCTTGAGCAACATGACAATCTTTTGACGCCACGATCATGTTCAGCTATCTCCGAAGATCCATTATTTATGCTCCACACTTCCGTTCGTTCCTTAACCCCGCATTGATTCTCTTTTTTCAAATGTGTCCGCACAATCCCGTTGAATTGTTCACCAAATCTAACTCAACTTTCACTCTCCTGTCGAACTCCATCAAAACTTGTTTTCGCTACACTCATCCTGATGTGCCATGTCCCTTTTGATACCGCAATGGTTGACTCTGAATCTGCCCCAGCATAAACTTAACTCACGTTGCACTCGTCCAAGTTTCCTAGAGGGCATGCCCATCTTTGTTGCATCGTTTTACTAGATCTGCATCCACTATACTCTGAGTCGAACTTCTCGAGCGCTAACGTCCATATCCTCTAAGTTTCGGTGTGACACAATTGCACTACTCCTTCAAAACCGAACGTGTTTCTCTGCTCGACCGACTGCACCTTTATGTTACTAAAATCCATGGTCCGTGCTCGTTACTTTTCGACACATCCATCGCTCCAAGTTTCGAAACATAACTCAACCGATACGCACAAACCAATTTACATTTTTGTTACCAGCATCCGCAATTTCATTGATGTCCATCTGAAACGTTCTGAAGCTTCACATCACTACGTGGTACGCCATACACCCACTCAGAATCGAGTCACTTCTCGCATCATACTTTCCTTTGCACTGATCCAAAACTATCCATTATGTCGACCACAACTTAATTGTTCGTTCCAAGTCTGATGCGAAACTCAGCCAACGCACACCATCACTCACTATTCTCATATGATCACGTCTGTTGCAACTCATGCAACGTTCCATTCTCAATACTCCCAACTATTTCTCAAACTGTTCAACACGTTCGTTGCAAGTCATGCAACGTTCTCTTCCAATATTCCAAGCCATAACTCAAATTCGTTCAACTATTTGTATCCTTCCAAAGTTTCGACTCAAAACATGCCAGCATACCCCAATCTCGTCCAACAAATCAACTGTCGATGCAACCAATATATCCTAGAACAACTAGCTACACAAATGCAACGATGACATACAACTTGTTGCACGGATGCAACAACACATAACGGTGCTACTCGATTCTATCGAAATTCTACGAAAAGAATGCAACAAAAATCATGCACACACACAACATATATATAGACTTATTGCATGGAACATCCAATGTGGTACCGAGTAGAGTCAAGAGTCATTCGACTCGCAGAGGCCATTTAGACTTTGTGATGAAACAAAGGAAAAAGTCCGAAAAAATTAATCGGGCGCTCTGATACCAATCTGTCACGTCTCAATCACCCGCAAATTCGATTATCTTCGCTGGACGTAATATCACCACGCCAACGCTCCCGCAGGAAATCGTCCTCATCAGGACGTGATGTCGTACGAGTTTGGAGTTGCGCTCGCACAAGACAAGAACGTTAAACGTTTTGGTTATTATCGAAACGACCAAGTTGCAGTGGAAGAAAAGTATTGTTACAAATAAGAGCACATCAGAGTATACGAAGCGAAACTATTTATTGAATAAGGAAACCAAGCACAAGTTCTCAAAGGGTCCAAATGAAGATGCCACGAAGGCTTACAACACTCTAACTTTCTCTTGCTTACAAAGGATCTCATTGTTCCATAGATCATGTCATGTATATCCAAGCTAAGGTCTCGTACCTAAGTAAATGAAAAGGATGCCCACAAACGTGGGTCAGTACACACCATGTACTGGTGAGCAGGATAACCCACTCGCCTAAACCAACACTAAGTAATCAAGTGAATGCAAACAGTTATTATATGGTGGTCTTTCTGGTTATTTACTTAGATCGATTACAAGTCATTCATGGCATGTTATGAAAGCAGTAAAGCATCTTACTCATGTAAGCATTGAAATCATGTAAGCACATTAACATGTTATATTCTATTCGCACAAGCAAAACATATGAAACCTATCGAACCGTGTCACTATCTGAGTCTTATTATCATCATTGGTGCACACACGCTGACCCGAGGCAAGGTGAGCACTAGCCGTCAACACAAACGTACATTATCAAATCGACTCATATCTATATGAAGGTCACTGGCCGAGCCATAATGGACATATATAACAAATGTGGGTCGTCCTTCTAGTATATTTGGTTGCAACACCTCAACTGTAGTTCCCGCAATTGCCTCGTGTCAAAACACGAGTCGAAGTAAGCGATGTGTCATCCATCCGAAGGTTGCAAAACCTCAGTTGTATGTCTCGCTATATCGTGCTTCAAAAGCACTTCCAATGATTCCTCCTAGGCCGAACAGTTTCGGTGCCCCGGTGCCTATCCCGTTCGAGAAATCTCCAAACCCTGTGCACAGGTTGTCCATGACCATGCAACGTCTAAGCCACAAGCATGGTATCGAATGTAAGGCGAGGTACGTACATGTGTGCCTTCTCGCCCCACTATACCATACTCGACCTGTTCCATTTGACTTACCATATCCGTTCTCAAATTATATCACAAGGCATCATGCTGCTTCTCGACATAGTGTTCAATGGGTGCAACACCCCTCTCCGACAGTTGCATGATTTCGAAGTTCAACTGCACGTTTCGCTTGACGAAGCGATAAAACTTGATACCACGAGCTCGATGCGCGCCTCGTGTTGGTGTTTCCGATGTTCCAATCATAATGTTCCACTCAAAGCCACAACTTTTATTTATCCGAACGACGCACACTCTATGCACGCCACAGTGCAGTGTTTCCAATGTTCTGGACTAAGTGTTTAACATACAAGATTATATCTATTTGTTAGGCATGAAGGAGTAGACGAGAAGGGATAGATCCCACTCACCAAAGTGAACCTGCTCGCTGCTCTGTCTGGCCGACGCGGTCGATTCCTTGATTTTGTGGTCCGATGCAAAGCACGATCTACTGAACTATGATGACAGTGCGAGCAGGTCGTGCTTTCCAATCATCCGATCCGACCGAACTAAGGAAAACGGCATCATCGATCGAATCCCACTATCTCTGCACTGCCCCCTAATCCATCCCATCCAGACTACCTCAGTGCCTCAGTCCGTTGCGAGACGATACTTTGATCACACTGAACTCCGCACATAACATGCACACAAAAATCACTCACTCTATCGATACTTCTTCCATTCAAAATCTTAGCGTAATGCACCGTGTGGGTGCAGGGCATTACATAGACCAACTGGTGCCCCACCTCTATACGAAGCCCCATCAGCATGATGCAGCGGAGGATTATGCCAAGAGTCAAACTGGCGAGGCGGTATGTTTATATTTGCATATGAATGTGCCTGCTGGGGATCCTTGTGCCAGTTCTCCATGTATGGTAGAGCCCCATCTCCTACATAATGGTGGTTTTCTGCCTTGCAGGTATCGGCATTTTGATTGTCCTGGTGATCTATAATCCAATTTCCTGTCACAAAAGAACAAGAGCAAATCCCTCATTAACATAGGGCAATGGTAATAGATATCTAAAGAGAAATAACAACTTTGACCTCACTCATGTATATACTCACCAGCTAAGTTGCGCTCGGGAGTCTCCTTCGGGGTAGAAGCTGTACCAGAAGCAGCAGGACGCCCTTGAGAACTGTGACCTGACATCAAGGGAGAAGCATACAAGAAAATTAAACAAAAGGTGTTAAGTTCTAACGGCAGATAGCAGAGAACAATACTCATATAACTGGAGTCGAGCATGGCCAAGCTTATACTTAAAAAATTTGTGCAAGAACTCCATAAAATCAGATATTTGCTCCAGTTCTATTCTATGTTGCACATGCGCAGAATGGCAGACATAATACAACAGACTACGTACATGGCATCAGTTTTGGTGTGTCCATGTCATGCAGAATACAAGTCTGACGAGGATAAAATATGACAGTGGCAAAGTTTTGGAGTGCTGGTGTCTCGTACCTTCTGTCTCACTCGCTCATGATCCAACGATCATAAAGTGGTCTAAGAAAGGGGGTCTGATCATGTACATAATATAAGCTATGTACGGCAGATCAAACTGCATGTTGGAGTCAGGAGGTCAATATATGCTAATAGAACATCAAACAAAACCTGACAGATATCCAATCATTCCTATTCATTTAGTACAATAGATCAATAAATGCTAATAGAAGAAAACAACATATGGGCATGACCAGGACAACACTGAATTCCTGATAAAGAGTGTGAGGTACAAAGTAGTAGGACAATCTTAAATTTAAACCTTTCAAATGAAGGTTAGAGTAAGGATAACTTATAAAATGGAAGATGCTGAATCATTTAACATTGTACACAATAGCATTATCTGACCATATGAAATTTGAAATTATGACGAAGTTTGTATGTAGCTTATGATTCATTTTTTATTATTGTTTCACTTTTTACTGTATTTGACCCATTAAAGTGTTTATCCACAAAATATCAGTTATCAAGAAAAAATAGTTTAACGTATGGTTAGGTTTATGTCCAACCTGAACAGGATATAACACTGTTTCAGAATTGGGTTGCATAATCGGTTTTACAGCAAAAAAAAAGAATGTGAATCTACTTGGAGGAAATATGTTCCTCCCAATTCAGCTATATTGGTTTAAGTACATGTGAATTAAGCTGATCACTGAGCATGATATCCATTTTGCCTGCTTCAGACCTATAACACAATCTGGATGCCTTATGAGTTCTTATTGTAGCAGGAGGCACTAACAGCTGGTCTAATGAATCCTCAATTTGACACTGAACTTTCAGGGCCATCATACTAGGTCATCATGAAGTATATAAACGGCCGTAAAGGGGAGGTATGTTCTTCCTGTGGCTGGCAGCTAAAAGACAAGAGTTATCTTTAACTCTTTCCTAACCCCTCGGTTTTTCTTCTCCTCTTATCAACCTCAAATATTCCTCCTTCCAGCCAATGTTTTAAAAACCTACCTATAAATCTCTCTTCAAAACGCTTTAAACCATAGACCTTGTTGCAATTTCCTTAAACCCAATTGATTAAAGCTCTTGCAAACAGAACATGAAACTCACGCTATTTGCATAGAAACATCCGCCTTTATAATTTGCAACGCATGCCAATTGACAAAGATTACATCAGCAGAGCCCCTCTCTGTTGAAGTGAAAGGGTTTCCTCCCAACTGTATCCCATTGGCAACTGCCACCTCCTAGGTTATCCATTTCCTACTTGCCTTTCATAGTGCATATTAATGCATCTGCTAACTTGTAGATTAACAATGACCGTCATTAAATGGCACAATATCTGAAAGAACCTTTGATAGTTCCACATCTCGGACTTCCTTATTGAAGGTCAGGTATCAACTAATTTGTAATGCACCTTTCACTTCTAGCTTAAATTCTATAAAAAAAAATTCCCTTTAAACTTTATCACTGTTTAAACGTTTAAAGCTTAATTCTGAAAGTACATAACCTTTAATATAATGCTTGAGTTTGTCCTACTGTTCCATTTAAGTGTTTGCCTCTAGAGAGGTCAGTATTGAGTACTCTCTTTCCACGAACTTGAAATATCCAAGGTATAGTATGGACATTGAGATCCTTCCACAAAAATCATCTGGGTTCTTTCCAGAAGAGCTTGAGACCCTGCTCAGTTGACTCTCAAATATAGTTCATACATGTAGAATATTTTGGAGTAATTGTTATATTTTTTATTGATAATCTCTTGGCTATTTATAGCCTTACAACCCTTCATCTTACATTAATACCCCATTAAAAAACCCTGTAGAATATTCTAATATCCCAACAAATATACCAAGAATATTCTAATATACCAACACTCCTCCTCAAGATGGACAAAAGATATTCACCAAGCCCATCTTGTCACATCCTCTAATCAATCATATCTGCAGAGCTAAGTCCCTTGGTTATACTGTCTGCTACCTGCTCTTTGGTTGGAACATGACCTAGCTCCAGTAGTCCATGGTCCAACTTCTCCTTGATGAAGAATCTATCAATCTCGATGTGTTTGGTCATGTCATGCTGCACTGGATTGTTGACGATACTGATGGCTGACTGGTTGTCACACCACAGGTTCATCTTGGCTCCTTGATCCAGTTTCAGCTCCACCAGCATACTCTTCAGCCATAGCAGCTCTGCAACTCCCAAGGCCATAGCTCTGCACTCCGCTTCAGCTGTCGATCTGGCCACCACCGAGTGCTTCTTACTCCTCCAAGAGACCAAGTTGTCTCCTACAAATATGCAATAGCCCGAGGTAGACCTCGTGTCATCAGTACAGCTAGCCGAGTCAGAGTCACAGTAGCCATCGATGCTCAAGTGATCATTCTTCATGAATATCAACCCCTTTCTAGAGGCACCCTTCAAGTATCTCAGATCCCCTCTGCTTCTCGAGCAATCTCAATCCCAAGGAAGTACCGAAGAAGGCCAAGGTCCTTCACCTCGAACCCCTTGCCTAGCTTCCCCTTGAGTCGGGCAGTCTTCTGCTTATCATCTCCTGTGATAATCATATCGTCCACATACACCGCAAGCATGGTGATGTGGACTCCACTCCGACGGAAGAACACAGTATGATCAGCATTGATCTGCTTATATCCCATCTCTATCATCGCCCTCATGAATCTGTCAAACCACGCTCGAGGAGACTGCTTCAGTCCATAGATGAACTTCTTCAACCTGCAGACCTTGCCAATTGTCTTATCGGTGCAGAATTCTGGTGGTATCTCCATGTACACTTCCTCCACTAGATCCCCATGAAGAAATACATTTTTCACATCCAGTTGGTGTAGCTTTCATCCACCATTCGCTGTCAAAGAAATAAGGGTCCTAACGGTGCTCATCTTCTCCACTGGTGCAAAGGTCTCATCATAGTCAATGTCGTACGTCTGACTCTATCATTTTGCCATCAGTCGAGCCTTGTAGTGCTCTACTTTTCCATCTGGGTTCTGCTTCACAGTGAAGACCCACATGCATCCGACTGCCTTCTTCTCCTCTAGCAGTTTTACCAGTTCCCAAGTGTGGTTCTTCTCAAGAGCGCCTAACTCCTCGTGCATCGTCGCTTTCCACTTTGGATCGTTCTTGGCAACCTGTCAATTGTTAGGTACAGTAATACTATCCAAAGATGCAATGAATGTTCCATGAGAAGAAGAGATGTTATTATATGAAACAAACTGAGCAAGGTCCCAACAATATCTATCAGGAGGATTTCCTACATTGCAGCGAGTGGTCCTCCGTACTGATAATGGTGTGGGAGGAGTAGGAAGAATGATATCACCTGAAGAAAAATCTGGAGGTGGTGGTGTAGGTGTCTCAGGAGTTGAGACGGACGCAGACAAGGGACTTGACACTGGCACTGTAAACACCCTAATTTTTAGAATTTAATTTAAAATTTTATTAATTTTTATTGTAGAAAAAAAATATTATTTTTAGTTAATTATAATAAATGTTATTCATGGATTTATATTTTTTTGTATTAAATTAATTATTAAAATTGTGCAAAAATTATATTTTTTTGGTGTATAATTAATAATAAGATATTGTGTAATTTTTCTGGAATTTATTGGGTTCCAAAACTAATTATTTATAGCAAAAAAAAAAAATTTATTAAACCAAACCAAATTGAACCAAATCGAACCAAACCGAATCAAACCAACCAACCCATACTAAACCAATCGGACCCGGATCCTACCCAAACCCGCAGACCCGAAACCCGACCCGCCCCTTCACCTTCAGAAACCTCCCCCGACCGAACACTTCCCCTCCCCCAAACGGATCGCCGACCGACCACTTCCCCTCCCCATAACCGCCCACTCTCCACCCTATAAAAACCTCAGCATAGCCGACCCTCACCACCCACAACCCCTCTCCCATTTTCGACCATCGCCCCCTCCGTCAGCCGCGGGACCGCCGCGCACCACCGCTGCAAAGACAGGCCGCCCAACATCCCGAGCACAGCAGTAACGAGGTACTCTACTTCCCACTCTCATATCTCCCTGCACAGAAATCCAAATGTCGATCTGTCGAATCCTATGCGAAGACCACATGACCCTCTTGAACCCTGTATAATTAGTTCGGGGTATCGTGTCCTGTGTCGGTAGAAATTCGCGACGCAAAACAGAAAAAAAAGACCCAATTTGTAGTTCAGAAAATTGTTCCAAACACCCATATTCATAGTCGTTTTTCTTCCAACCTAGTTAATATTTTTAAATTCTATTTGAACAGTAATTTAGACAACATAACCAAGATTTAATCCCTTAAATTAGTTTATTTTAATTTGTTGTATGCTGTGATTTATTCGGAGTTGAAGTTGACCAAAAACTTGATTTTCTAAAACAAAATTTTTCGAAACTGGGTGCGTCCCACTAAACGAGGAGACTTCGTCGTGTGCGAATTGCAGCGAAATGCGCGTATCGTCAACACGGACGTGTAAAATTTTACGAAAGTTGATTTGGATGTGCGTGCCACCGGAATCAACGTATATCGTCAAAAAGCCCCGTATCGACCCGTTCTGACACTCGCCATAATTTTTTGTGTGCTTGTCGTTTTGCAACGAAACTTGCACATCGGATTCGTAGCATTACGCTAGTCCTGTGACCCAAGTTTGGTTCGATTCTGAGAATCGTTGACGAAACACCGTTTCGTGGACCCCACGATTCCACTTGACGGACAATTTCGTGACCGGCTCATCGGAATCCAGTTCTGGACGTTCCGTTGGGTTCGTATCATCGTTCTGGACTCGTAGACACTAAGTTTGACGAATTTGGAGAACTTTGTCTATGATACATTTTTCGGTGCGAAGTGGGCCACATGTGGACCCCGTTTTGACCAGAAACTGTCAATTCTGTCCCTGTGTCCAAATTGGACTTATGGGTAGTCAATCCTAGCTATTTCATGTATTCTGAGAGAGATGATAATATTTGTTTCAGCATCCGAAGGCGTACCTGGAGATTTCACTTTTACAGAAGCAACTGAAGGAGTTCAGAACCCAGGCAAGTGTACCTTGCCAAACTTGCAGTAGTTCCTTTGATATTAATTGCTTGAGTTATTTATAAATATATATACTTTTGTATTATACCTGTTCAACTTAGGACCGTGAGACGTTGCTTAGCGTCCGAAAAAGATTCGGGTATCGACGCCGTACGTGGAGTCGTGTAACGTCACTTAGTGAGTTGATACCACGATCCTATATTTTTACGTGCTTGCTTTATCAAGTACGTCATACCATAGGACACTTGACACTATTCATGAGACAGAATCTTTCCTGGATTATTCATGGTGATTCTGTATAGGCTTAAAGGATTTGTGACATAAGACTTGCATATACATAGATATCATTATGACTCGTTGTACTAGCTAGAGGTCATGATCTTGCCTGTTGTGGACATGAGACGTGTGATTACTTGGGTGAGGAGAGACACACAGACTACATGCTGATTACATACATATATATTTTATTATTGCGGTACTTTAGTCTTTGTTCCAGAGCTTGGCCCATTACGTGATATTACTGCTACCGGCTCCCCGACTCAGAGCTTGTAGCGGTCTCAGCCTGAGTACTAGTGATACTCTCATTTGCATTTCACATAGCTGGTTACATAGCTTGCCTGAGGATCTATTTTTTTATATACTGTATTTTATTTGGCTTGAGTTATTCTTGTACCTTGCTATGTCCCTTGAGGACCTGGATCCGGATTGTCTCCAGGTACAACAGAAGAGGAATACCCCGAGATATACGGGACAGGAACTGACGCTGGAGCAATACTGGCACCAGAGGACGAGGTTGTGCCAGAGGATTTCTCCTGAGTATTCTGTTACATACTCAGTTATTTTTGTTTCCAGTTATTTCATATCTTGACTCTTGGATTTATGTATTAACTTATTATCGAGTTGTTCCACGAGACACTTTTTATTTGGACCAGTTGATGGACCATATTTATTTAGCTATTATCTTGATTAGTCTATCATATTGAATTGTGTTTACTTTCTGTGGATGAGATTAGAATTAGACTGTGACATGTATCGTAAACCATTGTGTTTGTTTTACAGCTTAAGTGCACTCTAACGGGTCCATTAAATTGGGTTTGTCCATTGGAGTTGTGCTGCTGGCCATTGCCACGTGGCTAGTCCCTCGGTATTTTGGGACTGGGGCGTGACATAGTTTTTGTGGTAGCCCATGCAGGTCTACGACTATTGTTTCGGTTTCAACTAAGGGACCGAACAAGCCTGCGATTATGATAAATTATAGGATCTCATCCACTTGTTGATCTGTTCTTGACCGCTATATCGACTTTAAAATAATTTTTTGACTTGCATCATGTCTTGATTCCTCTGTGCGATTCTCATAGTTTACTTTTAATGCAAATTAATGGATCCACGAGCCGGCGACGAGACTCTCGTAGGTACACCACAAGGTGTTGTGGTCACCTACAACGATGGAGTGACACCATTGGGTGGAGGTCCATCTGCTCAACAAAGCAATCAAGCATATCAGCACGCCTCGAGGTTCCGGCGAGACGACATTCCACCACCGCCGCAGTTTACTCCACCAATGTCCGTTTTTCCACCGGGATAGGCTATGGACGAACAACAGATGTTCCACATGTTTTACGCAATGATGCAAGCCCAACAGCAGGTTCATCAAGAGGCTCAGCATCACGAGACAGAGAACTTGAGGAACAGCCTAGTAACCGCACTGGAGCAGGCGAACCCACCAGCTAGGCAACCATCGACGGGATCTATCACTGATTTCCGCCAGCTAAAGCCCCGTATCTTTTCTGGCAAGGAGGAGTCCACTGAAGTTCATGAGTGGCTCACAAACACTCAACAACAATTGGAAGCAGCTGAGCTTCCGAGGGAGCGGTGGATGACTGCCATCAGGATGCAGTTGACGGACAATGCACATCATTGGTGGCTATCTGGGGAGGGACGGCTCGGACCGGACCGAGTCACTTGGGAGGAGTTCTCTAGACTCTTCCAGGAGATGTATATTCCAGCCATTGCCAGAGCGGAACTTAGAGATAAGTTAAACCGCCTCATTCAAGGCAACATGACGGTAGAAGAGTACAATGCAGAGTTCATCCGTTTGGGTCGCTTCGCCCCTACTCTGATTCCGACAGAAGAGGAGAAGGCGGAGAAGTTCTTCGACGGACTTAGCTTTGAGCTACAGAGATTGATCGGATCGGTTGCACCTACTTCATACACGGATGTCCTTGCTGCAGCACCACACATGGAACGCGTCACCAGGAGAGTCCAGCCTGAAACGGCCGTTCACATCAGCACCAGCCAGAGCACCACACGGGGAGTCTGCAAAGCGACCCCAGAGGAATCCACCACAGAGAGCAGCATCAAGAGCCACATCCCTTCCTACTTGTCACTACTGTGGCAAGGTAGGCCATATTGAGAGGGAGTGCAGACATAAGTTGGGACTATGCTTAATTTGCGGATCCAACCAACATCTAGCCAAGGAGTCCCCTGAGCTTCGAGAGGGAGCACAGATTGTAGACCAACCAGCTTTACCAGCACCGAAACCAGCCCAGCAGCCACCTAGGTCAGCTTATCCAGCATTAGGAGCACCACAGACGGGAGTTGGAGGAGTCAGACCACCAGCACCAGGAGGATATCAGCCGAGGCCACCTTTGGCACCACAGGCAGCACTATTCCAGCAGGCTCGGCAGCAGAGAGGACCAGCTCAGGGACGAGGACAGGCATTTGCATTGGCTATTGAAGAGGAAGCTACTGCAGGAGAGGTCATAGCATGTACTATATTAGTAGCTCCATTACCTGCTGCAGCTTTATTCGATTCTGGAGCATCGCATTCATTCATAGCTGCTAGCTTCGTAGCCACACATAGAGTAGCTACCGCACCCCTTCCGAAGACTAAGAGAATTCTTACGGGAGGCGGAATTATCCCAGTTAGTGACATTTGTAGATCTTGTTCGGTAGTAGTCTGTGAGAGAGAGATGCGAGCTCAATTCTTGATCTTTTCCATGCCGGATTATGATGTTGTTATTGGTATGGACTAGATGAGTCAGGGCCATGTGACTCTAGATTGCCGGCTTGGACGGGTTATATTTAGACCGCCTGAACATCCGGAGTTTTGAGTTTCTTCAGGGAGCCAAAGAGCAAGGTGTTCAGCTCCAGGAGGGTATCAGCCGAGGCCACCTTTGGCACCACAGGCAGCACTATTCCAGCAGGCTCGGCAGCAGAGAGTACCAGCTCAGGGACGAGGACAGGCATTTGCATTGGCTATTGAAGAAAAAGCTACCGCATGAGAGGTCATAGCAGGTACTATATTTAGTAGCTTCATTACCTGTTGTAGCTTTATTCGATTCTGGAGCATCGCATTCATTCATAGCTGCTAACTTCGTAGCCACACATAGAGTAGCTACCGCACCCCTTTCGAAGGCTAAGAGAATTCTTACGGGAGACAAAATTATCCCAGTTAGTGACATTTGTAGATCTTGTTCGGTAGTAGTCTGTGGGAGAGAGATGCGAGCTCAATTATTGATCTTTTTCATGCCAGATTATGATGTTGTACTTGGTATGGACTAGATGAGTCAGTACCATGCGACTCTAGATTGCCGGCTTGGACGGGTTATATTTAGACCGCCTGAACATCCGGAGTTTGAGGTTCTTCGGGGAGCCAAAGAGCAAGGTGTTCAGCCTACACTTAGAGTACTCTCTGCAGAAGGGGAGACTGAGTACCCAAAGGTTGTATCTGAGTTTGTAGATGTATTTTCCGATGATCTTCCAGGCTTACCACATGATCGGAAAATAGAATTCACAATAGACTTGACTCCAGGAGCGGAGCCTATCACTTCATCAGTGTACCGGCTAGCACCTAAGGAGTTGGTGGAATTGAAGAAGCAAGTTGATATCTTCTGGAGAAGGATTTTATTCGGCCCAGTGTTTCACCATGGGGAGCATCCATACTATTTGTGCCGAAGAAGGATGGGACGGTACGCCTGTGTATTAACTACAGGGCACTGAACGCTGTAACCATCAAGAACCGGTATCCCTTGCCACGCATTGACGATCTATTCGATCAATTGAGTGGTGCTAGTTGTCACGCCCCGATCTCGCAGGAGGACCGTTCGTCCTCGCTTGGTCCCTAAGGAACCGATCATTCTCGCACGGGCGTGATGCCGTGCAAGCCTAAGCACAAGGCCAAAGCTTTGAACAAGGAGCAGCGGCACATATATTGCAGAAAAGTAAAGAACACAATGGCATATGAAAACAAGCTCTTTATTGATAATCAAGATGTGTTACAAGCAACGCTTAGCCGAGGTTACAGCTCGCTCAAGCTCTCTTTCTCTCGATTACAATGACATCGTTCCATACATTATGTCCCTCTATACAAAAGTATCTCAAAGCAATCTCGATACGTCTCAAGACATCGACTCTAGATTTCCGGGTCCCTGGATGAGGCACGGCAATCGCTTCCTCGGACGGTCCAGCACCTGAGAACAAGCAAACTGTTGGTGGGTCAGCACTTTGGAGAAAGTACTGGTGAGTATAAAATCAACGAACAGAAGCTTCCCCTCCTGAAACCCACACTAAGTAATCATGTTATAAAATATTTTATACTAGTAATCTTTCTAGTTTTACATATGTTCATTTCATGCAACACAGGAACAGAGTCATATTACTTCTTTTTGAAAACATCTTTGAAAACAGAGTTCATATTCGATATATATAGGCAAGCAGGCAAGACAAGCAGTTCATATACAATAAGCAGATTCATTTACTATCTCTGGTGCGCAGCGTGTCTCGTGAATCATAAGCATTCTCTAAAGACTTTAGCAAGCATCTAGTGGACTATCTTCTTAGCATCTCTCTCTTAGCATCTCTATCATTCTCTTAATAACATCTTATCGTGTGAACGAGATCGAAGCATATACGAAAACAAGACTTCTCTATGCAAGCATTTAATACAGAATAGCATGTTCGATAGCATGCATATCACTTATTCAGTGATTCTTATCCTTTCGCCGAGCGGTTATCCCTGCAGCAGACATACAAGTTAGCAACAATTTGCATAAACATATATGTATAAGTAAGGCTCTCTCTTTCTCTGTCCGTCTCTGCATCAAACAGTTAGGTATGCAAGAAGGCTAGCCTAGCATGCGCCCTAACTATATGATGGTCCATGAGTCTCCTTCCTCAAGATTAGCAGCGGTGTCATCACGTTCTAGCACTGCACTATGTATACTCGCTCATATACATAGCTGCTTTGACACGTGAACCAGCTATCTAATAGACATGAATACGCCCTGATCGCGATGACTTCTTTGCCTCAGGTATTCCTCTAATCCCCCCAGGGCGAACGGTCCCCAGCGTTCCGAAAAACCGTTCGTGGGATCTTCCCTTGTGCACAAGTTGTCTAAGACCAATGCATGAATGCAGCTCTATCAGATAAACTCTATATGGATGCAGCAGTTCAATAACAAGCATATATTCAATCTTTTCTCTCTCTGTCTCTTGTCTCTTGTCTCATGTCTCTGTGCGGACAGGCCGTCATTTCTATCACTTATGCAGACTGACTGCCACATTCTCTAATACCGTTCAAGCATTTCGATAACTTCTATAGAAACATATAACAATCTCTATTTAAGCAAGCAAGCATGTAAACAGTTCTCTATCTCTTTAGCTAAACATGCAGTTCTACTCTTTCTCTTAGCATATACGAAGGAAACATATGAACATCTTTTACTCTCGTTTATTAGCATGGCACCGGTTTGTTTGATAGCGGTGTCCGTGTAGCTAAGCATGCAACATTTCTATCTCTTAACTAGCATGGCAATGGTTCTATCTCTATCTCTTTAGACAAGCATTTCAAGTTCTCTAGTTAGGCAAGCAAGTTCCTTTCAATGACAAGCTACGTGAGTTCTCTTATTAGCATGCAGAGGGAGGTTCTGTCATTCTTCTTATGAAACTATCTTCTTAAGCAAACAAGTATTCAAAAACTCTGATTCATTATTAAGGCATGCAAGAATCAGAGAATGAAGTTCTGCCCACTCACCTAGATCAATCGTCTTGTGTTTCGATCGGGAACTCTTCGAGAAGGCTTCCGCTCGAGCAAGCAAAGCGATATCTCTTGTATCCGTGAAGACGATAGCACTTGGTCACGTCGTGACCGAGACGACCACAATGGGTGCACTGTGGGCGGGGCATGTCAGAAAAGCGAGACTCAATTGGTTTGGACTGAGCAGCGAAGGCCACAGCGTCCGTCTTGGATTCACGATCCTTCATTAGCGTTCTGTGACTCTCTTCTTGAACTGCACGCGCATAAACCCGATTGAGAGGTGGGAGGGGTTCTTGAGCTATGAGGCCAGGGCGGAAAGTGCCAAAGGTGTCATCGAGGCCCAATAGAAACTGGTGGAGACGCTCCTCGTCTCGCTCAATATGAATCTGAGTGGTGAGATCGCAAGAGCAGTGTCCGCAATGGTAGACCTTAGGCGAGACGTAAGTCAATAACTCATCCCATAATTTCTTCAAGGAGCCGTAGTAGGATGCAACAGATTGTCCTCCCTTGCGACAATTGGCGATGTCGGATCAAATTTGCAAGATTCTTGGTCCGTTACCGACCGAGAATCGCTTACGCAAATCGTCCCATAATTCAAGAACCGTCTCGGGATAGGAGATCGAAGTGCGCAGCAGCGGATCAATGGATTGAACGATCCACCCAATAAGCATCGAGTTGACGCTCCACCAATCGTTGATAGCTTCGGAGTTGACGTCTGGTTGAAGTAGTCGGTCGTCGATGAAGCCGAGCTTCCGCTTAGCCTTGAAAGTGTTCCTTATGGCAGCTGTCCACTCCTGATAATTATCGCCCTTCAAGACCACGGGACATATTTGCAAGCCCGGATAATCCGAAGGATGAAAGTAGAACGGAGATGTATGATCGAGGGGACGCGTCGATGTGGCTTGACGAGCAGTGTACAATGGTGAGGTGGGATTGAGAGTGTCTGTGTCTGATTCACTCATTGCATAGGAGAAGCAGAGAATGAACTAGACGAAGGAAGATCGAAAAAAAATTCAGGGTTTGGAAACCTGTTCCGATACCATGAAATAATGGGATACAGATTGAAATTATTCTTGTATTCCTTCTGCCTCAAATGGCTGAACTTTATACAGAATGACAAAAAACTAAAGATAAGAAAGAGTAACAATGAAAAAGATATACTCACTACCTATCCTAACAATAGCAATATCTCCAATAACAATAACTAACATTATCTCTAATAACAACAGTATTAATATAACACAAGGTACAGGGATAAGTATACAGAATTGGACCACAAATTGAAGATTCCACAGATAAGTATACAGAATTGGACCACAAATTGAAGATTCCACAGTTTAATTTTATGATTAGAGCCATTATATGACCCCACGATATGCTAAACTATATAAAAGGATATCATAGGAAATCTGAACCCATCGACTTCATTATCATGTCACTCGAAGTTTTTCTCTACATATGCAAACAAATAATGTAATTTCTTAGAGAAACATATACAAATATGATCCCACCTATAGCT
Source organism: Iris macrosiphon (assembly GCA_036927795.1). Taxonomy (NCBI): domain Eukaryota; kingdom Viridiplantae; phylum Streptophyta; class Magnoliopsida; order Asparagales; family Iridaceae; genus Iris; species Iris macrosiphon. Next base: position 32,082,052 of record JAYESA010000007.1, on the reverse strand, counting down.
TTGCCACACATCATCTGCTCCTCTTCATACCACACTCATCTTGCATCAAGTCAACCTTCTTCCTAAAGTAATATGTCTGATTAACAGGGTTTTGTTTCCTAATCTTTAATACTAAAAGTAAAATATTAACCTTGAATCACCCAGCACTTGACAACAATGTTGCAAGGATACAGAAAATGCAACACAACAAAAATACAGCAACATAGAAATTATGAAAAAAATAGGAAACCATACCACTGGGACGTGACAATAAATAATAAAATAATAAAACATACTAAGTTTTTTTTTTTTTTGTTAAAAATAGAAACAAAAATTTATCAATAACATATTTAAGAAACCAATTTTTGTTTGTATCACTATAATTGAAACTAATGCAAAAAAAGGGAAAGAAACATTCTTTTATAAACTTCCAAGCAATTATTTCATGTTTCCGTTCTCTTCCAACTCTTTTGACTCGTTGATAAATCTCATATATAGCAAGTACAGTACTACAGTGTTAATATCTAGCTAATTTGTGAAATGCATCGCATCTGAGTATCCCTCCATTGGAGTATTTATGCAACATAGCTCGTCATTTACTAACTGTGGAAGTAATTCTGGAAGAGACCAAGTATTGTAAGGGTTTGCTTGGAACGATGTTTTTATCAGTTTTGAAATATTTTTGAACCGATCGTTTATGAAAATTCCTGCTTGTTAATTTTTTCGAGGCACTGGTTTTGGTCGGCTCAAAAATTCTTCAAAACCAGTGTAATGTAATTTTTGGTGGCTTTATAAACACCCCCAAATCGATATATTTTGAACGATTTTATTATTTTATTTCATTTATATGCTCTCCAAAATATATATAATTATAACTATTAATATCATATCCTATTTTTTCTTTCTCATATGTGTTATCTTCTACTTCTTTCAAATTATGGCTACTTTTCTGATAAGTTTTTAAAATCTTTCTCTCATACTTTCATCTAGAAGTTTCTATTATTTATGTGTTTCTATTATTTTGATCAAATATGGACTTTAACCTGATTGAGACATGGACTGGGTAGCATTTCCGCGCTCGAGAGTATTTTGTTTATATATGGACATATAGGTAATTTTATTCGTGTAAAAAACTTTCAGAACTGTTCGTTAATGAATTACCAAGCATGAGTCAGACTGGTTTAAAAGCCGTTATTTAAAACCACACAAAATCGAACCCTTCTTAACCGGTACCGTAAAAACAGCTTAGTAACCACTACCCTACGATTGCCCAGCAGACCCAAAATGTTCCGTTGAGAACTACTCGTAACACCAACTTGTGGTAGCTACTCTTAACAGTAACCATATAAAGAACCGATTTTTTCTATTTCTAACACATACTGCTCCGAATTCCGATTTCAGACGTTATGTAGTCTCTCAAATGTACAGTTCAATTAGAACATTAGCGAAATTAACAAAAGATCTGCAATCTTGAAAAAAAAAATCGCATCGATCGAAACGAAGAAGTGTAGTATCTACCAATTCAATCGCTCGAACACAATTAAAATGAAAGAAATGGTAGGAAAACCGATCTAAAATCCCGAAGCGGACTCGAAGCCCAAACTCTAGCCCTAGAGTGGAGGAGCCGAATCGAAAACCTAACCTGTTCACGATCGGACGGAGGAGAGGAGACGGATCTGGTTTGTGGAGAATCACGGCCGCACGTAGGCGATCGGATTGTCGGCAGCGCCGGTGGTACGGGGAGGAGGAGAGAGAGGATGAATAAATAGAGAGAGAAAATTGAAAGGGAGTCGCAATCTCAAATTGGTCTCACAATCGGGCCGGACCAGACCGGTCCCAGAATGGACCGGATTTAACTACTTTTAGACTGGGCCAGTCAGCCCAGAAAAAAAATTAGGTTGGACTGGACCGGACTTTTAAATTAAACCTCCATACGCGGTCTGAACTTTGGAGAATATATATACTACTCATGTCATGCACGTACAAAAAAAATTATGGTAGTGTTGGAAGATTAGATAAAGATTTAAATTACATTAAAAAATTAAATATCATTTGAATATATTTTAGTTAGGATTTGTTACAAGGGCGGATCTACACTATATTGTGGGGTGGGCCAGAAAAATAATTTTTTTTTTCCTTGTGTTTTTTTTATTTTTTATATAGGTTATTCTACATTTAGCTCAGCCAGATCTGTTGTAGCCCAATCTAATTTTAGTTTCTGGATCCGCCCCTGATTTGTTATCGATATGTTTTTAGGATTTTGGATATATATTTAGTTAGATACATCATGTACTTAGTTTAAATATAATTTGAATATTAAATATATTTTAGGATTTAATATATGTTAGGTAGTTAGAAGGATTTAGAATTTTTAATTTAATTTTTAACTACGTGAAGAGGTACAAAGGCTCAGATAGAAGAAAAAAAAATATTTAGCGAAGGATATGCATACGGCTTGGACAGCTCACTTTTAAGCTGTTTTCAAGCAACATTATAACAGTAAAGATGGTTATATATTTAACGGATTTTTTCGTTTAAAGTAATATAATATAATATATTTATAAATAAAGGAATAACTTGGGAGAATTAGCGGAGGGGGGGACCACTCGCCAACTCAGTTGGCGAGCTGCTGAGTTGGCGAGAATCTCGCCAACTGAGTTGGCGGGGCGCTCTCCTCGAGAGGCCGCTCGCCAACTCAGTTGGCGGGGCGCTGACCGTTCATATCCAACCGTTGCACAACGGCTCCCTCCAACGGCTCCCTCCAACCCCTATAAACACCCCCCCAAACACTCCTCACACAACACATTCTCCTCCTCCTCCTCCTCAAATTTTCACAGCTTCCTCCTCCTATTTTCACAGCTTCCTCCTCTTGTTTTATGTAGCAAAAGTTCTCAACCGTCATGGATCGTAGCGTAAGAATTGTATGCTCGCACGGCGGTAAAGTAAATGGGTTAAATTACGAAGGAGGAGAAAGTATAATTTTTTTAACTTATCCGAATATTAGTTTTGAAAATATACGTAATCATATTATTGAACGTTGTTCTATTCATTATGATTTTATTCTGAAGTCTATTTTTTGTTCTAATTATTTTTTGATAGATAGTGAAGATGCATGGAATTATATTCTTGAGATTAATTCACAATCACGATATATAAAAATATATGTTATTAAAGTAGCAGCAACCTTAGATAGTAGAAATAATGAATATTTTTCTGAATATCAGCATGTTAGTTCGGGTGCTAGTTCTTCTCAACAAATAGTTTCATTTATCCAAGAAGGCCATTCATTAGATGAATCTAACTATGATGATGATAGTGACAACGACGATGGAAATAGTGATGATTTAGTTGAAAATGTAGATTATACAGTAGATGATGATGTTGTAAAAGCTATCACTGATGAATTATTTAAGGGACAATCATTTCCTAGTCGTTCTCACTTTAGAAGCTTTATAAGTAATTTAGCAATTAAATATAATTTTAGTTGTTCAGCTAGTCTTATGAATAATACTCGTGGAATTATATATAGTTGTGATCAACCGAATTGTAATTGGAGAGTATATGTCAAATCTATTAGAAATGGCGATATAGTTAAAGTTAGTACATTATAAAATCGTCATTCTTGTTTAGGAAGACTTAGTACAGGACGTCATCGACTAGCTACCGCTTCATGGATTAAGACCATGATAATTGACATTATTAGAGATAACCAGTCATACAGTCCATCACAAATTGTTAAAGATATATATAGGGAGCACCGTATACAAGTTAGTTATTCCAAAGCATGGAGAACCCGAGAGACAGCACTAGCTGAAATTAATGGTAGTTATGATGAGGCATACGCTAGTCTTGAGGAGTATTGTTATAGAATTATGGAGACAAATCCAGGTAGTACATGTTTTATTAAAACTGCCGAAAACAATAGCTTTCAACGAATTTTTATTTGTTTTAAGTCATGTATTGATGGATTTTTAAGTGGATGTTTACCAATTATTAGTACTAATGCTACATTTCTTTCGTCTAAATATCAAGGTATCTTATTTATTGCTTGTGCTCACGATCCTAACTATCAATTATATCCTATAGCTTATGCTGTTGCTGAAGGTGAGAATAGTGATTCTTGGTCTTGGTTTTTAAATTCGCTTAAAATATCTTTTGAAAGTTGTTTTAATGATTGGAGTGCATTTTCATTTATATCTGACAAGCAAAAGGGATTAATAAATGATGTTCGTGCTATTTTTCCTGCATCTTCTCATTTTTTTTGTATTCAACATTTTAAACAAAACATGAAAAAAGTTTCAAAAGAACCAGTATTTCAACGCTTGTTAGACTCGCTTGCTAGATCATATAATAAAACGGATGCAGAGAGTGTGTTTGATATAATTAAAGCCGAGAACATAGTGTTGTACGATTGGCTTATTGGTGTAAACGATGAAAGTCATCGATTTGAACATTGGATAACAGCGTATGCTACTTGTCCTAGATTAGATATTAACACTTCTAATCTTGCTGAATGTTTCAATAGCTGGATTAAGAAATTACGAGATAAGCCAATTACAATACTTCTCGATGGTATTAGAGCCAAGATTATTACATTTCATGACAATCGTAGAAAGTTTGCTGAAAATATAGACACAGATTATTGTCCGAAGATGTTAAAAAATATGGCTTCTATTATCAAAGAGAAGAACCACCTAGAAATATTAGCTATTGATAGTTATAAGTTTGAAATAATAGACCGGGCAACAAGTAGAACCTATATTGTTCATATAACTGACAGATCTTGTACATGTTTAAGATGGTACCATACTTATATACCATGTATACATGCATGTTTTGTTTGTAGATATTGCAATATTAGTATTGATACTTTTTATCCTGCAGTATTTTCGACGGAAAACTTGAAAAGTGTATACGCGCCAAAAATGGAGCCAATTCCAGTTCCCTACGAGATCCAAGGTCCTTTGGTAAGAGGACAAATTGGGGTGCCAGATGTAAGACGCAAAGCCGGAAGACCAAAGAAGAACTGCATCAAACCCCGGGATTCATCGACAAGAGATCTACGTTGCAGTAATTGTGGTGCTATGGGACACAACCGAAGAAGATGTACTAGTCAACCGAGAGAGTAAAATAGAATTATTCAATACAAACTTAAAAGTATTGTAATAGTGAGTCTGATAATGAGAGAGTAAAATAGAATTGTTCAATACCCAAATATTGCAATAAAAAACCTTTATAAATCATACAAATATTATAATCATACATTGTTACAAATTATCTACTCATCCTTCTCCTCGTCTTGTTGAGTTTGGGTAGGCAGCGGTGCTGATGGAGTCGAAAAAAATTGTGTGAATATCTGGTAGCTTTCATCTCCAGCAGTTTGGTAACTCGGGCCTACTCCAGCAGTCAGGTAACTCGGTCCCGCTCCAGCATACTGGAAACTCGGACCCGCTCCAGCATACTGGTCACTCGGGCCCGCTCCAGCATAATGGTCCTCTGCAGTATCCCGCCTACGACGACGAGAGTGTCTCTGTCGTACTAACCCGGTCGGATAGTCCGGTGGAAGACGGGATTATACTGGAGGCATTTCCGGTTCCCATCCAATACCCAGATGCTCAACACGAGTCACAAGTTCCTCCATAAGACGCCGACTGTCTGGGGAAAGGTTTCTATGAGGTCGTTGTAAATGTTGTCGGTATACACCACTCTGAAATTTAAAACTTGTAAATTAATAGATTTATCATATCTATGTATATGTATTTTTGAAAGTATAATGAAGTCATACCAAATCATGCATTCCATCGACAAAAGCACGCAGAGTAGAATCGTCTACGGATCTACTCTTGAACCTTTGCTCCTCGTAGTGGTATACTCGGTTGCTCATAAGAGGGCATCCCCACTATTGTCTATAGTCCAGACTACCTATGTCTGCAAAATGTAAACAAAATTTTAGCAAATTATTTACACTAAATCAATACGAATAATGAGTAACTTATAACTTACATTCCTCAGTAGAATTTAGTCTGGGAGACATGTCCCTCACACTATAATTCTCGAACCGATTATTCCAGTCAGCAACGAGACCAATGATTCGTTGTAATGTATTTGATGTCTGATAACCGACTGTCGGTGGATCATCGGGAATTATTGGGGCCATTCCGAATTGCCGAAGAACACGGTCTGCCGGATGGTACATGGTGAACCGATCATATATAATATGACATCTGTGTAAACTAAATGCATAGGATGTCATCTTGATTTCTGGAGCATCAGGTCCACATGAGTACGGTAACCAGGTTACCTATTTAAAGATATTGTATCAATTATATGTGATATTTATCTACGATCAAAACTTAAATAATTTAAAGATATTTATTGCATATTTAAAAATTACCTCATTATACTGCAGGGTATCAAATTGGCTACGATATAGTGATACAGTCATGTATTGGTAGTGTTGATAATCCACTACGTCTGTAGGCCAGCGCATAGTGTCACTACCCCATTTCTAGAGCAGGGTATTTTTTTTAATTTGGTTAATTATGTATTATTTATAATTAATTATATTTATATTTAATTAATGATTGTATTATATTTTTATTGATTGTTTTAGGATTTTGGCTAGCCTGGACCCATGTCAGACCCTAGTGGACCCATGTCCGACCCAGCCACACCCCTGTGAGACTTATTTTTGGGTTTAGAATATTTATTATATTTTTAGTGGGTTAGTTGGAGAGATTTGGAGCTAGTTTGAGTGCTTTTGGAATCCGGAACCCGAAACCAAGTCAAATAGGGGCATTTTGGGAATTTAGAAACTTGTGTAACCCTTTTTATGTGCTTTGGTCGACCCATTCAGCCCTCCCCCACCCGTGGACAGCAGCCCTCTCCCCCCTCTTTTCATTCCACTCTTCTTCTTCACTTCTTCTTCTTCTCCACTTCTTCTTTCTTCTTCCTTCTTCTTCAAGGTGAGTTTTTCTCCATTTTTCTTCCTTCTCTCTTCCATTTCTTCTATTTACTTGAACCCTAACCTTGCATTTTTCCCTAATCTAGGTGGGTAGAGCTTAGATTTGGTGTTGGAGCTAGATTTGGGAGCTTGGAAGCTTGGTTTGGAGGATTTGGAGCATTTTGGAGACTTTGGCTTGGGATTCCAACTTCCAAGAGGTAAACCCTAATTTTCTCCCTTGTAATTATTTTTATATAGTATAATTAATAGTTTAGAACCTTCCTAGACCCTTAGGCTACCCGTGGGAGGAAGTTGGAACTAGTTTGGTAGTGTTTGGAGACTTTAACACTAGGTTTTGTGTCAATTTCGGGTGGAATCCGAATTTGGCCCAATTTTGGGTGATGCCCTAGGTTAGACGGACCTAGGTGGACGTTGTCGGATGTCTTGAGGGTGAGTGCGTGTCTCCGTTCGGACACAGGAAGCCGCGTCGCAGAAAAACGGGCATTTCGGGCAAATTTGGGGCTTTTCGTCGTCGCCGATTCTAAGTGCGTGCGCGTTTCTGCCACGAACCTAGAATCGACGTGGGAGTACTTTTCTAGGATCTAGGCATCGTTTAGAGCGCGTGGGTAAATTTTGGGCCGATTCCGAGTTCGTTTGGTGTATGTTTCAGGAGGCTTTCCGAGCCGCGCACCACGTGTTCGTCGAAATGACCGAACGGCCATTTCGACTTGGTTTTCTTATTTCGGGCTTGTGCGTGCGTTGGGTTAGTATCGGAGAGTGTGTGCTAGAGTTTTCGAGTTATATTTTATATATTTTAGGGTGTTGGTGAGTGTCGGGGTCGTTGGACGTGAGTGGGGCGTGTTGTTGTGTGTTGTGGTTGAGTGGTGTTGTGTCTCTCTATATATTTATAAGTGTCTATATGTATATATATTTATATATATATATATGTATGTGTGTTTATGTATATATATTTATATATATATGTGTGTATTTATATCTATGTACTTGTGTATGTATATGCCTATGTATATATATATATATATATATATATATATATATATATATATATATATATATATATATATATAGATGTGTGAGAGTGTGTGTGAGTGTGTTGACATGTATATATATATATATATGTGTGTGTGTGTGTGTATGTGTTTATAGATATATATATATGATTATGAGTTTGTGTATATATGTATATATATTTATATATATATGTATGAGTGTTTGTGTGTGTGTGGTTGTGTGTTTGTGAGAGTGTGTGCTAGTGTGTGTGAGAGAGTGTGTGAGGGTGTGTGAGAGTGAGTGTGTGTGAGTGAGGATATATAGATATATATATTTGTGTTTGAGTGTGTGAGTGTGTATAGGTATAGATATATATAGATATATTAGTGTGTATATATATAGATATATGTGTGTAAATATATAGATATGTGTTTGTGTATAATTATATGAGTGTGTGTGTGTGTGTTTATATGTGTTAATATGTGTGTATAAGTATATATGTTAGTTAGTGTGTATATATATATATAGAGTTATATATATATGTATATATATGTGTGTGTGTCCTTGTGTTTGTGTGTGCGTTTGTGCGTGTGTGGCCGCGGCAGCGAAGCGCACAGCCGCTGCAGCAGCCAGCAGAGCGAGGCAGCGTCGCGGCAGCAGCTCGCTCGAGCGGCAGCACGCCGCGGCAGCACGCCGCGGCAGCAGCAGCAGCAGCACAGCAGGCTGCAGCAGAGCGCGCGGGCGCAGCAGCGCCGCGGTAGCAGCAGCAGCGCGCCGCGACAGCAGCTAGCTGCAGCGCGGCCTGCAGCAGCAGCAGCAGCAGGCAGCAGGCGCCGCGGCAGCAGTTCGCTCGAGCGCAGCTCCAGCAGCGAGCAGCAGCAGCTCCAGCAGCTCCAGCGGTCAGCACAGCGGCGTTTGTGCAGCGCGAGCGCGTTTGAACCGTGCGCGCGCGCGAGCTTGTTTATCCCTCCCCCTTTTTTTTCATATGTGTATGAGTGTATATATATATAGAGATGTATATATGTATAAATAGATAGGTAGATATTAGATAGCTAAGTAGTTAGATAGATGCATAGATAGATAAATAGATATATGATAGATAGATGGATAATAGGTAGTTAGATAGATACGTATATAGATAGATAGATTAATAGGTAGATGGATAGATAGACGGATTGATAAATAGTTTGATAGATAGATAGGTAAATGGATAGATAACTAGATCTATAGTTAGATTAGATATTAGAGATTATTGATAGATAGACATATAGATAGATAGGTAATAGAAAGAGGATAGATATATAGTTATATAGCTAGCTAGATAGATAGATATCTATAGATAGGTAAATAGGTAGATTAATAGATAGATAATTAGATAGATAGTTAGATAGGTAAATACTAGATATAGATAACTAGTTAGATAGTTAGATAGATAACTAGATAGGTAGATGGATAGGTAGAGGGATAGCTAGATATATAGATCTATATGTATAGGTATATACATATAGCTAGGTAGATAGTTTAGATATCTAGATATAGAGATACATATATATTTATGAGGAGGGTAAGGTAAGGTAAGGTATGTAGATACCTAGGTATATGCCTATATGTATTAGATATATGTATTTTAGCCTAGATTATAGCTAGATATATATGTTTATGCATAGTTAGTTAGCTAGAGGGGTAGTCGGGTTGAGTTTAGAGAGGTATCTCAATACCTTGAGATACCAAGGTATCTCAATACCTTGAGATAACCAAGGTATTGAGTTTCGAGCGGGGTATTTGAGCAATAGCCTAGGAATAGTATTGGAGTGATTTTTATATGCTTATGTGTATATATTTACGCGTGCTAGCATAGGTTTTAGAGGGTATAGGCGGGGTATATAGCGTAGGTTGAGGTATCAGATACCGAGGGTATCCCGGTATCTCAAGGAGGCGAGTTTGTGAGTTTTCTAGCTTAATGACCTCGGTTTGACCTAGAATTTTAGGAGCACCCTAGTTTGACCCAGACTTGACCATAGTTGACTCGGTTGACCGCCAAAGTCAACTTTTGACCTAGTTTTGACCCAAAGTTGACTTTTTGGACATAGAGTTGACTTTTTGACCCAGATTTCACCGGTTTGACCCGTTTGACCTAGAACGACCCTAGAAGCCTATTTTTAGTTATTTTATATCTGTTTAACTCATTAGAATCCTGTTTAATCTTGCTTTTCGCATTAGGTCCTTGCGACACCGGTTCGGATCGCCAGTTGCTCAGGACGTCAGGCGAGTACATTCTCTGATAGTTTTCATTATCTGATGATTATTATGATTCAGCTTCTAGTATAGTATCATCTGATTATTCTGGCACAACACAGGACACTGACTGATATTTCTGGATTCATTTACTTGTGACACGTACATTTTATGTTTCTGGCCTCTATTCTGGAATCACTACTGGCATCACCTATAGGCATCACTACAGGCATCATTCATGTTCAGGCTGGACTCATCTTGATTTGCGTGTCGGGTCTTGGATTCACTTGTATTAGTCGGAACGGGAAAATACTCGAGTAGACATGTAAATATTCCTATCTGGCATCATCAGGAATCACTCCCTCTGGTCTAATCTGGAATGATAGCAGCCGCGCACCCAGTGCGCGGTGAGCCATACTTACCCCTAGCTGTTTACATGTCGAAACAAGTATTTCAAAGACACCGAGTTCATTCTTTATAGTCTAGACTCACTTGCATTCTTGTTGGTCTCACTTACATGTTTCTGGACTTGACTCACTACATATTTTTCATGCTGGACCCACTACACGTTCTTGTGCATGGACTTGATCTTAGCTTAGATTTCCTGTATCTTGCAGTTATTACTATCTTGCTCTGATATCCATGCATCTTTACCTTTATGCACCAGTGATTTATATATATTTCTTGTTTCATACTTGCTTCATTCTTCTTGCTACTTGCTATAACTGTTTTATAGTTTTTATCATTTAAATGGAACTGCTATTAGAGATGTACTTGCTCCAATCCTGACTGGACATATTTTTCAGAGTATCCGGAGGAGTGGTGTCCGACGTTTTATGGACCTGAGCCTGTCGATGGTGAAGACAGGGACCCTCTGTCACTACCACATTTTAGGAAAAAGGGTATTTTAGTATTCTCCTATTTAAATAAATATTGTGCATAGTAAATAATTTTTGTTGTATTATTTAATTGTTGTTGGATGTTATTTAATTATTTTGGACTTATTTTAGTGGACCCAACTAGTGTAGTTTGGACCCATGGACCAACATAAATTAAATAGTTAGATTTGGCCCATTTAGAAAGCCCATAGTTAAGGAGATGGATTAAATTAATTAAGTGATTAGACTAGAAGCTTCCTTCCTTAATTATTTTTTCATGAGAGGCCCCAAGGGGTACATTGGACATTTTACAATTGCTTGGGAAAGGGGCAAGGTCGGCCTATTAAAAGAGGAGGGGAATTTCTCTCTCCTCTCATTCTCATTCCAAATCTAGATCTAGAATTTCCCACTCCCAAATTCTCTCCATTCCCATTCCAATTCCCTACCAAATTCATTCCAAATTCTTTCCAATTCACCATTAGAGAAGGAGGAAGCAAGGATCTAGAAGAAGGAAGCAAGGATCTACAAAGAGGAGCAAGGATCTACAATTTGGAAGCAAGTTCTTCTCAATTGGAGATTTCATTAGGAATCCATCTCCCAATAGGTATAATTCAGATTTTCCCATTTAAATAGCTTCTAAATCTGAGATTTAATCATGTAAAATCAACCTATATGTATGTACTACCCATAGGACTTTGTTTTGTGTTCATAGGAGACCAATGGAGAAAGTTATGGTGCTTTTTGTGTTAATTTTGTTGGAATTCCGAATTTACATTTTGTTGTGTGTATCAATTGATCCTATAGATCAATTGGACATGAGCTTATGTGTTTGGGGCTAGTGTCGTATCCATAATTTGGTACATGTGGTTCGTATCCCAACTATTTGGTGATACGTGTCATTTTGGGGGTTTTCCCTCCGACACGGGGCTTTGAACATGTCGTATTTTGACACGGACACATAGATCTACTTTTGACACTTTGATTTATTCATAAATATTATTTGTGACTTGTTTGTGTCCTTCGGGGTGCAATTGGTTGTGTGTTGGACTCGTGTCACATGCGTATCCTAGATCTAGTGGGATACGGTGTGATACTCTCCAATTTGGTGTGTTTATATGTAGATCTAATTATTTATACTTTAAATTCTTCATTTATAACTAGTAAATATATATAGATATTATATATTATTTTAGTGTATTTATTATGGTATTTATTGTAGCATAGATCTATATTTCTATGTGTTCTAATGTGATATATAAATATATGTATGTAGCTTTCTTGCATGCAAATATATATGTACTTATGTTAATAACATAAATTATACATAAATATTTTATAAAATATATTTATGCGTTTAAATATGTAATTATATTATTTATAATTATTATATATTTAATTGTTAATTTAATGAATGTATTTTTATGTGTGCTTCTAGCCATGTAAAATATGTACATTAATATGTGCAATGTGTTTTGTAATTATTAATATTTAAATGTGCAAGTTTATGTGTATATATATACAAGTATATATATTTATTAAATTGTTTTATATATGTATATATATAGATGTTTTTGTGAGGTATAATACTAATAATAATATATTATTTTATTTGTATAAATATTGGTTTGTATATACATTATTTAGAGTGTGCATTAATTGTATTATTAGTATACTTTGTGTGGGTACCAATTGGGATCTAATTTTGATTCCTAAATTATTGTATTTTATTTTCTATATTATTTATATAGATGTCTTGTGAGGATGACCTTGGTTTGACCATGTTTGACTTTAGTTGGCTTTAGAGTTGACCATAGTTGACTTTTAATTTAGAATTGATTTATTGACCTAGAAGTTGACTAGTTTGACTTGTTCTCTTTCCGGGACCTTGTTTTAATGTGGTATTCCATATCTAGGTCTTCGAGGCACCGAGTCAGACATCTGTGAGACTGTTCTTTAGATTTCAGGCGAGTACATTCTCTGATAGTTTCTCATTTATGATATCCTCTATGCTCGTTGTATCTAGTATAGATTTACATGTTTCTCTCGACACTATGGTTACACGGATTGGTATATTCGGATCTCGTCATGAGATGTTATTCCTTGGTATATGGTGTATATGGTGCAAGTATTGTTTCATTGGTTATCTTGTACATGTACAGACACCGATTCTCGGGGAGACTAGCTATCTTCTTGGGGAATCTAGTGCCATAGCATATCGTGGTTGGATCTATTATACCAGTTGGGGGTGGGGAGTATTAGTATAGATATGTGATCAAATTCCTATTGAATAAAGTATTGGTAAGCGAATAGTGTTGATCATGCACCGCACGTATGATTAGCCAGGCCGCATTGTATCTTGCCCAAGCCGATCACATGTTAAGCTAGTACTCACACACTTAGTCATTAGTATTATTGTTTCATTGGCATATTGTTCATTATTGTATTTCTTTCCAGTATTTCCTTATTGTCTATATATCTCTTGTATCTATTTTGTGCATCTTGTTTATCCACAGCTATTTACTGTTACATAGTTTTTATCATGGATTAGAACTGCTGTTAGAGATGTACTCTGCTCCTTTTCTGACTGGATATATATTTTTTCAGATGACACTGAGGAGTACCCTACCTATTATGGATCCCAGGATGTTGTGGGTTTAGATTCGGAGACCCTGGCTCAAGAGGGACTTATCCCAACTGAGACAGTTGACCCTGGAGTGTAGCTTGTAGTATGATAGTATTCTTTTGTACTGGATTTGTCTCCAGCTTATTTTTGTTACTCTTCAGACTCATTGATGTATTATTTTAAACTCATGAGTTGATGACTATTCTATTCTTATCTGATCCGTGTTCATTCTATCTTAGTTCTGTGATTGAGTACACTATCTTTTGGTGGTTCATTATATTAGATAGACTTTCTAGACAGCGTTCTACCGCCGATTCTGCGGCGTAGGCTGGGCGTTGTTTTCGACTAGTACCCTTACCCCGGGTGCGGGTCGTGACACGTTTTTGGTAGTGGCCCATGCAGGTCTAGCTTCACAAGTATGTGATGTCGTGGTAGTGCGACAACTTAGTTGTACTACTGCGAGCCTGCAATAGGATATAGGATATAGGCTGAGATACTCAATCACATCTAGGAAAATTCTTTTGATTCAACTATTCTCCTTTGATATTGATACTTGATCCCTTAAACTGTCCTTTCCTTGATGTCTTACATCTTGTGCCATATTGATCCTCATTCCGTCTTTTTATAAGACATACTCGGAGATACTTGCGGAGGCACGCAAGGTTGAGCGGGATCTGGGTTTGAAGACCAAGAGAGACCGTGATTCTTTTCTGGGGGCCAACGGCAGTGCAGTATCTGCCAAACGTCCTCATTTCCAGTCCAGACCTTTCCAGCAGCCACAACAGAACCAGACTCCAGCTAGAGCGCCTTTTCACCAGGCACCTCAGCAGCAGAGGCAGTTACAGCAGGCTCCATGCAACTTCTGCAAGAAGCCCGGCCACATCTGGGAAGTTTGCAGGAGGAGGCTAGGAGTTTGTTTGTATTGTGGTACTAAAGGGCATCAATCGAGGGAGTGTCCTCGTCGTGCAGTTCAAGGAGCAGCTCCAGCTCCGAGGACACAGACGAGACCACCTGCAGCACGGCCGAGGGGACCACTTCTGACACAGCAGCAGCGTTTTGTCCAGCATCAACAGCAGGGAGGTACTCGGCAGGGACGAGCGTTTGCTATGACCGTCGAAGAGGAGGAACCCACCGGAGATGTTATCGCAGGTTCTATTCTTCTTGATTCTATTCCAGCTTTAACTTTGTTTGATAGTGGTGCTTCCCATAGTTTTGTATCTGTTTCTTTTGCTCTGAAGCATGGTTTGGTAGCTGAGTCTTTGCTTAGGACTTGCAAGATCATGACCGGGGGAGGCATTATCCTGGTTAATGATATTTGTAAGGATCAGAGAGTTACTCTGGGAGGCCGGGGGTTGAGTGCGTGTCTACTTGTAATGCCACTTCCAAGCTATGACATTGTACTTGGGATGGATTGGTTGAGTAGGCACCGTGCTAGCATAGACTGTAGAGGAGGTAGAGTTTTGTTTGGTTCGCCAGGAGAGCCAGAGTTCGAGTTTACTAGAGGAGCTGCGGAGCAGAAAGAAGGCATTATTTGTGGAGCTATGGTAGAAGACAAGGAGTTGCCACATCCGTTGATAGCAGAATTCTTGGATGTGTTTCCTGAGGAATTGCCAAGATTGCCACCAGATCGAGATGTTGAATTTTTTATAGACTTGGTGCCAGGTGCAGAACTAATTTCGCAACATGTCTATAGAATAAACAACAGCGAGCTGGTCGAGTTGAAGAAGCAGGTGGACGAATTGCAGGATAAGGGATTTATCAGATCGAGTTCTTCACCATGGGGAGCCCCGGTATTGTTTGTACCGAAGAAGGATGGATCGGTGCGCATGTGCATTGATTACAGGGCTTTGAATAATCTCACTATCAAGAATAAGTATTCTTTGCCACGGATTGATGATCTGTTTGATCAGTTGAGTGGTGCGAAGGTGTTTTCTAAGATAGATTTGAGATCAGGCTACCATCAAGTGAAGGTGAAGCCGGAGGACATACCGAAGACTGCTTTTAGAACTTGGTATGGTCAGTTCGAGTTTATGGTGATGCCGTTTGGTTTGACTAATGCACCGGCGGTATTTATGAACTTGATGAACAAGGTGTTCCACCAGTACCTTGACAAGTTCGTGGTGGTGTTCATCGATGACATACTCATATACTCGAGGACACCGGAGGAGCATGAGGAGCATTTGAGGATTGTGTTGGATGTGCTGAGGAAGGAGAAGCTGTATGGGAAGTTGTCCAAATGTGAGTTTTTCTTGGACAAAGTAGAATTCTTGGGACATGTTGTGACTGGTGATGGTATTTCAGTGGATCCGAAGAAGATTTCAGCAGTGGAATCTTGGAAGACTCCGAGTTTGGTAGCAGAGATCTGGAGTTTCTTGGGATTGGCAGGCTATTACAGGAAGTTTGTGCAAGATTTTTCGAGGATTGCCGAGCCGATGACTAGACTCACAAGGAAGGATGTGGAGTTTGTTTGGACGAAGGATTGCCAGGTTGCTTTTGAGGAGTTGAAGAAGAGGTTGACGTCTGCTCCTATTTTGGCATTGCCATCAGGGTCCGGAGGTTTCACTATTTATAGTGATGCATCGGGGAAGGGTTTAGGTTGTGTTCTTCAGCAGCATGGGAAGGTGATTGCCTATGCATCCAGGCAATTGCGTCCTCATGAAAAGAACTATCCTACCCATGATTTGGAGTTTGGCAGCTGTCATATTCGCCCTGAAGTTGTGGAAACATTATTTGTACGGAGAGCGTGTGAAGATCTTCACAGACCACAAAAGCTTGAAGTACGTTTTCACGCAGAAGGAGTTGAACATGAGGCAGCGTCGGTGGTTGGAATTGATGAAGGATTTTGATATCTCTTTGCAATATTATCCTGGGAAAGCCAATGTAGTTGCCGATGCTTTGAGCAGGTATCCGGTAGCTATGTTCTTAACGCAGGATCGATATTTGTTGGAGGACTTGGAGAGCTTGGGCATTGAGGTGATTGTTCCTGGGTGTGCTATACAGATGTGGGGATTGCAGATACACTCAGATTTGATGGACATGATCAAGGCAGTACAGTATGATGATGTATCTTTGAGGAGTATCAGAGCTCAGGTGAGAGCAGGATTGGAGGATAATTTCACTATTGCAGAGGATGGATCCTTGAGGTATGGAGTTAGATTGTGTATGCCTAGTGGGGAGTTGGGCGAGGAGATATTGCAGGAAGCGCATCGCTCTCAGTATTCCATACATCCAGGTGCTAACAAGATGTATCGGGATATGCGAGAGAGTGTGTGGTGGTATGGCATGAAGAGGGAAGTGGCACAGTTTGTATCCAGATGCTTAGTGTGCCAGCAGGTGAAAGCCGAGAGGCAGAGGCCAGGAGGGTTACTTCAGTCATTACCCATTCCAGAGTGGAAGTGAGAACACATGACTATGGATTTTGTGTCCGGACTTCCACGATCTCCAGGAGGGAAAGACACAATTTGGGTCATTGTTGATAGATTGACCAAGTCGGCCCACTTTTTGCCTTTCAAAGTGGGTTTGTCTACGGAGAAGCTGGCAGAGATGTATGTGAGGCAGATCGTTAGGATACACGGAGTTCCCGTCAGCATAGTCTCAGATCGAGATAGTCATTTCACTTCTCATTTCTGGAGGAGTTTGCAGGAGAGTTTGGGCACTCAGCTCAAGTTCAGTACTACATATCATCCCCAGACAGATGGGCAGTCAGAGAGGACTATCCAGACTCTCGAGGATATATTGCGCACTTGTGTACTAGATTTCAGGGGTTCTTGGGAGGACCATCTCTATTTGGTAGAGTTTGCTTACAACAACAGTTACCAGGCCAGTATAGAGATGTCACCTTTTGAAGCTCTATATGGTCGGAGGTGTCGTACTCCTTTGTCTTGGGACGATGTTGGAGAGAGAATTTTGCTTGGGCCAGAGATGGTTGTGGATGCAGCGAAGAAGGTTCATTTGATCAGAGACAGACTTCGAGTGGCGCAAGACAGACAGCGGCATTGGGCCGATAGCCATCGGAGACCTTTGGAGTTTGAGGTATAGTTTAGATTTTGTTTGTGCTTGTTCTTGTTTGTTATAGATTAAGTTCTTAAGATGGTGTTTTGTTCTAGGTGGGTGGTTTGGTGTTTCTGAAGATTTCTCCGACACGAGGCACGATTCGCTTCGGTGGAGGCGAAAAGCTTAGTCCGTGATTCATCGGACCTTTCACTATTCTAGAGAGGGTCGGTGCAGTTGCTTATAGACTAGACTTGCCACCTGCATTGGAGGGAGTGCACAACGTATTTCATGTGTCGCAGTTGAGACGATACGTGGCAGATCCTATTCATGTATTGGATCACTCAGAGATAGAGGGGGGCCATACTCTTAGCTATCCAGAGCAGCCAGTTGAGATTCTGGATCGGAGAGAGAAGGTGCTGAGGAACCAGACTATTCCTTTGGTATGCGTCGCATGGAGCATCACTCTCCGGGGGAGTCTACCTGGGAGAGAGAGGATGACATGCGAGAGCGTTATCCATATTTGTTTGTACCTTGAGGTATGTTATTTTCTAGTTATGTTCTGTTCATTAGTTAATTGTGATTCTTTAGTTCTGTTCTATGATTTTTCTGGGGGTAGTTTTCATCTTTAAATTTTGAGGACGAAATTATTTTAAGGAGGGTAGACTTGTCACTACCATATTTTAGGAAAAGGGGTATTTTAGTATTCTCCTATTTAAATAAATATTGTGCATGGTAAATAATTTTTGTTGTATTATTTAATTGTTGTTGGATGTTATTTAATTATTTTGGACTTATTTTAGTGGACCCAACTAGTATAGTTTGGACCAATGGACCAACATGAATTAAATAGTTAGATTTGGCCCATTTAGAAAGCCCATAGTTAAGGAGATGGATTAAATTAATTAAGTGATTAGACTAGAAGCTTTCTTCCTTAATTATTTCTTCATGAGAGGCCCCAAGGGGTACATTGGACATTTTACAATTGCTTGGGAGAGGGGCAAGGCCGGCCTATTAAAAGAGGGGGGGAATTTCTCTCTCCTCTCATTCTCATTCCAAATCTAGATCTAGAATTTTCCACTCCCAAATTCTCTCCATTCCCATTCCAATTCCCTACCAAATTCATTCCAAATTCTTCCCAATTCACCATTAGAGAAGGAGGAAGCAAGGATCTAGAAGAAGGAAGCAAGGATCTACAAAGAGGAGCAAGGATCTACAATTTGGAAGCAAGTTCTTCTCAATTGGAGGTTTCATTGGGAATCCATCTCCCAATAGGTATAATTCAGATTTTCCCATTTAAATAGCTTCTAAATCTGAGATTTAATCATGTAAAATCAACCTATATGTATGTACTACCCATAGGACTTTGTTTTGTGTTCATAGGAGACCCATGGAGAAAGTTATGGTGTTTTTTGTGTTAATTTTGTTGAATTCCGAATTTATATTTTGTTGTGTGTATCAATTGATCCTATAGATCAATTGGACATGAGCTTATGTGTTTGGGGCTAGTGTCGTGTCCATAATTTGGTACATGTGGTTCGTATCCCAACTATTTGGTGATACGTGTCATTTTGGGGGTTTTCCCTCCGACACGGGGCTTTGAACATGTCGTATTTTGACACGGACACATAGATCTACTTTTGACACTTTGATTTGTTCATAAATATTATTTGTGACTTATTTGTGTCCTTCGGGGTGCAATTGGTTGTGTGTTGGACTCGTGTCACATGCGTATCCTAGATCTAGTGGGATACGGTGTGATACTCTCCAATTTGGTGTGTTTATGTGTAGATCTAATTATTTATACTTTAAATTCTTCATTTATAACTAGTAAATATATATAGATATTATATATTATTTTAGTGTATTTATTATGGTATTTATTGTAGCATAGATCTATATTTCTATGTGTTCTAATGTGATATATAAATATATGTATGTAGCTTTCTTGCATGCAAATATATATGTACTTATGTTAATAACATAAATTATACATAAATATTTTATAAAATATATTTATGTGTTTAAATGTGTAATTATATTATTTATAATTATTATATATTTAATTGTTAATTTAATGAATGTATTTTTATGTGTGCTTCTAGCCATGTAAAATATGTACATTAATATGTGCAATATGTTTTGTAATTATTAATATTTAAATGTACAAGTTTATGTGTATATATATACAAGTATATATATTTATTAAATTGTTTTATATATGTATATATATATAGGTATTTTTGTGAGGTATAATACTAATAATAATATATTATTTTATTTGTATAAATATTGGTTTGTATATACATTATTTAGAGTGTGCATTAATTGTATTATTAGTATACTTTGTGTGGGTACCAATTAGGATCTAATTTTGATTCCTAAATTGTTGTATTTTATTTTCTATATTATTTATATAGATGTCTTGTGAGGATGACCTTGGTTTGACCATGTTTGACTTTAGTTGGCTTTAGAGTTGACCATAGTTGACTTTTAACTTAGAATTGATTTATTGACCTAGAAGTTGACTAGTTTGACTTGTTCTCTTTCCGGGACCTTATTTTAATGTGGTATTCCATATCTAGGTCTTCGAGGCACCGAGTCAGACATCTGTGAGACTGTTCTTTGGATTTCAGGCGAGTACATTCTCTGATAGTTTCTCATTTATGATATCCTCTATGTTCGTTGTATCTAGTGTAGATTTACATGTTTCTCTCGACACTATGGTTACACAGATTGGTATATCCGGATCTCGTCATGAGATGTTATTCCTTGGTATATGGTGTATATGGTGAAAGTATTGTTTCATTGGTTATCTTGTACATGTACAGACACCGATTCTCGGGGAGACTAGCTATCTTCTTGGGAAATCTAGTGCCATAGCATACCGTGGTTGGATCTATTATACCAGTTGGGGGTGGGGAGTATTAGTATAGATATGTGATCAAATCCCTATTGAATAAAGTATTGGTAAACGAATAGTGTTGATCATGCACCGCACGTATGATTAGCCAGGCCGCATTGTATCTTGCCCAAGCCGATCACATGTTAAGCTAGTACTCACACACTTAGTCATTAGTATTATTGTTTCATTGGCATATTGTTCATTATTGTATTTATTTCCAGTATTTCCTTATTGTCTATATATCTCTTGTATCTATTTTGTGCATCTTGTTTATCCACAGCTATTTACTGTTACATAGTTTTTATCATGGATTAGAACTGCTGTTAGAGATGTACTCTGCTCCTTTCCTGACTGGATATATATTTTTTCAGATGACACTGAGGAGTACCCTACCTATTATGGACCCCAGGATGTTGTGGGTTTAGATTCGGAGACCCTGCCTCAAGAGGGACTTATCCCAACTGAGACAGTTGACCCTGGAGTGTAGCTTGTAGTATGATAGTATTCTTTTGTACTGGATTTGTCTCCAGCTTATTTTGGTTACTCTTCAGACTCATTGATGTATTATTTTAAACTCATGAGTTGATGACTATTTTATTCTTATCTGATCCGTGTTCATTCTATCTTAGTTCTGTGATTGAGTACACTATCTTTTGGTGGTTCATTATATTAGATAGACTTTCTAGACAGCGTTCTACCGCCGATTCTGCGGCGTAGGCTGGACGTTGTTTTCGACTAGTACCCTTACCCCGGGTGCGGGTCGTGACACCCTCTAGTTTAGGGGTGAGTTCCGGGTTGGTAGCCGGGATCACTAGGACCTTGTTGTTGTTTTTATTAGCTTTTAGCACCGGATTTGTCTCCGGTTTTGGATTGAGACCTTGTTTGTATATTATTTTGGATGATGTTATATTGTTGTATATTTATTGATGTTGTGGTTGTTGTAGTAGTTGTTGTTGGTTAGACTTTGGAGTTGTTAGCCTTCTGTGTTATCTTATCGTGCTTAGATTCGTGATTGAGTATATCGTGATTATCATTATGATATTGCTCCTCCGTTTGGAGTTGAGATCTTGACAGGTTTATATATTGATTGCGTGGTTGCCCTCCTTTTGGAGAGGTCATGGCAGATTTTTTGTGAGTTATCTAGATAGTTGACCTAGACAGCGTTCTACCGCCGATGCTGCGGCGTAGGCTGGACGTACCCACGACTTATGCCCGATTTTCCGGGTGCGGATCGTGACACATAGCAACTGGAAATACATCACTGAGAATGCTGGTAACAGGCCTACCAATATAAAAGTGCTTGTAGGACCAGAACTATAAAACAAAAATATGACATTAGTACAAACAAAATTTGCGTATAAAATTACTCTAACTTTTTAAGGTCTTTCATTCATACCTGTATCAGTGAAATATATCCACAAATACACTTGCAATTGGATCTGACAAATTCTGTCAGATTGGCGTACAAAAAGGTAAGAGTAGCAGCTCCCCACGCATGCTCAGTAGGTTTTGTCAGATCATCCAAGAATGGTAAAAGCTGCATATTTACCATATTTTTTGATGCATTGGGAAATAGAATTGTACCACATAAACAGAGCAGATACGCTCTAGTGCAACGAATAACCTGGATTTATTAAGTGTTATATAGAATTGCACCACTAAATTAAGTAATAAACAAATTTACTAATAAGAATACATACCCGAATTTTATCTACATCAACCAACCCATCAATAGTTTGATGTAGGTCCATAAAGTTGCCACGGAGCCATGTAAATTTTACATAATTGCCGTCTTTTAGACCTGAAGGAGGGCTAACACCGAGATACCTCCGGATCAGATCAGATCCCTTTAAGTGCGGATCAAAATATATAGCGTTACCATTAATAGGTAACCCTAGTATATTCGCCACATCAAAAAGGGTGATCGTCTCTCGCCGAATGGGAGTTGAAAAGTGTTGCGTTCTGGCCACCAACGCTCCGCAAGGCTTACAACTAAATGAAGATCGTGGATTAAATATCTAACACGATCTATATAGTGGAATTCAAAGGATTCCACCAACGCCTTTTGGACCGAATTTAGCTCCCACGTACGATAATTCCTTTCGGACCGCCAATGTACGTGGATCCGAGTTCGTAAAGCATGATCATGGTCGTATAACTATAAAAAATATATGCATTATATTTTGTGTGTAAATTTATATGCATTAATAAAGTAAAAACATAGACATTATAAAAAACATATGCATTAATAAAGTTGGCAACTTATAATTTCAAAAATTACCTCGCCAGTAAATATCTGACTAGAAATGTGGTCTTCACGTTGCTTAATAATAAATGCGGTAATCGGTCCGCCAGGAATACGACCGTCATTGTGGGTAGCCATCGCCAGTAAATATCAGGAGGAGAAAGAGAATTGCTGTGAAAATAGGAGGAGGAAGCTGTGAAAATTTGAGGAGGAGGAGGAGGAGAATGTGTTGTGTGATGAGTGTTTGGGGGGGGGTGGGGGGTGTTTATAGGGGTTGGAGGGTTGGAAGGAGTCGTTGTGCAACGGTCGGATGAAACGGTCACTGGCCCACCAACTGAGTTGGCGAGCGGCCTCTCGAGGAGAGCGCCCCGCCAACTCAGTTGGCGAGATGCTCGCCAACTCAGCAGCTCGCCAACTGAGTTGGCGAGTGGTCCCCCCCCCCCCCCCTCCCCCGCTATTACTCCGAAGTTATTCCTTTATTTATAAATATATAATATTATATTACTTTAAACGAAAAAATCCGTATATTTAAATAGAATTTGTTATATATTTTGATTATAATTTTTATGGATATATTTCTATTTTTCATAAAGGGTCTTGAAAACGTTTAGCTGTCTAAGCATATATTCTTACGTAATTAAAAATAATAATAAATTTAACGAATTGTTTAACTACGTAATATTATCTAATTATAAACAAAATTTCTTCTAATTCATGTGGTTACGGTGGAGGTATTCTCCTTGATTGGTTGGGGCTGCGAATCCCCAGAGTGTTATTTATAACAAATTTATTTTTTAAACATATTTTTACGTGATTAATTTTTTTTAAATTAATTGAGAATTTATAAACGACTTAAACGGCTCAATTTTGAACCATTTTCAGGTCCCATATATATATATATATATATATATATATATATATATATATATACCAAACTTATTTCTAATATATATATATATATATATATATATATATATATATATATATATCAGAAAAATTACTGTAGCAAAATTAATTTTAATTAAATTATGTGTAACGAAATAAGTTTGATAAAATTAGGTATATAGATACGTTCTGTCATCTTAGATGACGGAAAAACGTAAAAGCGAGCGACCGTTGGACACATGGAGGAGTGGCGGGTGGGGGGGGGGGGGTGCACGCGGGTGAATTCTGCCAACTAAGTTGGTGGAAATTTGGTAATCGCAAATTTTCGTCAATTTAGTTGATGGAAATGTGTGTGGGCCGGTTCGAGGACGGTTCGGAAGGGTTGGTTTGGTTTTATTTGATTTTTTTTTAACTTTGAATTAATCTATTAGTTAATTTGTTATTATCTATATTAATTTATTATTATCCATATTAATATTTATCATCAATATTATTATTTTTTTGTTATTTTTAAAAAAGTTGATACCATAACTATAACATACAATTATGTATCAAATATTTCTTAATTATGGTATAAAATATAATTACGGTTTCAATTTTTTTTAAAGATATTATCTAAATAATTTATTTATTAATTATTTTATTACACATAACTTAATTAAAATTAATTATGCCATATTATATTTAAACTAAGTATATGATATTATCTAACTAAATATATATCCAAAATTATAAAAACATATATGTAAAAAAAATATTATTTAAATAATTTATTTATTAAAATTTTATATTTAAACTAACTAAAAAATTTATCTAAATAAGTTTATTATTATTATTATTTATTATTATATTATCTACAGATAATTTATTATTTATAACAAAATAAGAAGAATTGTAGATAATATAAGTTTATTGTAGCAAATATAAGTCCCCAAAACTCAGTGTAGGCATGTCATGTTTCACCGTTGGATCATTCAGATGATTTTGTTTATGCTAATTGTACTCTCTCTTTTTTGTTGCACTGCAGATTACAGATAGAAGTATACAAAGCAGATAAGGAGAGTCCGACACCGGTTGCTGTCAGTACATAGCAAGATAATCAGCCCAAGAGAATCAATGATGTAGGCGAGTCGTGACGAGGTTTCCTTGCGCTATACTCTTAAGGATATCTATCGATGTCGTTGTTACGAACTATGGGTGACGTCACTGATAAAGGACAACGACTGGTGCAAGGCCAACAACGTCTCATTCAATTCCGACTATTAGCCGCAATGCTTATGTGGCACGGATAGCAATCGAATGGGAACAGATATTTAGCTACTTTGGTGTCGTTACTTGAAAATATATTTTAGATTTTTTATTTATTTTATTATATATAAGATTGAAAATTAAGAGGGAATATGAAAGGCTTCATATTTTCATGTATGTGGAAAAGTAATTTCAAATATCCCCCTTGCAAATATTTTTGTTTTCCTCAAAATGTTTATGGGTGCAATTCGGACGGGTCGGGTCGGACTTGAGCTCAGTCCAATCCGATGAATCATAAGTCTAGTCTGAGCCCAAGTCCGACCAGACCTCATGTTCAACATATGTAGTCCAGATCAAGTCCGGAGGATCGGTTGGGCTCGGGTTGGGTCGGATCCATATGAAATAATTTTAAATAAAAAAATATTAAACACATAATCAAATAGCAATCAAACATCAATCATTACAAAATACAAACTGAAATGAGATTGAGGATAATGAGTTGAAGAGTTGGAGTGGAGATTTAGAATTTAAACTTTGTTATTTAAGAAGAAGGAAATTATATATATATATATATATATACATATATATATATATATATATATATATATATATATCGGGTTTTGGGTTATTTGGGTAACCCGAACCCAATCCGATTTTTGATCGGGTTCAAATATTTTAGATTTTTTTTTCTTTTTTTAATATATATATATAAGATTGAAAATTAAGAGGGAATAGGAGAGGCTTCATATTTTCATGGTTGCGGGAAAGTAATTTTCAATATCCTCCTTGGAAATATTTTTTTTTTCTTAGAAATGTTTATGGTGCAATTCGGACGGGTCGGATTGGACTTGAGCTCAGTCCAATCCGTTTAATCATAAGTCTAGTCTGAGCCCAAGTCCGACCCGACCTCGGGTTCAACATATGTAGTCCAAGATCAAGTCAGGAGGATAGGGTTGGACTCGGGTTGGATCGGGTCCATATAAAATAATTTTAAATAAGAAAAATATTAAACACATAATCAAATAGCAATCAAACATCAATCATTAAAAAATACAAACTGAAATGAGATTGAGGATAAGGAGTTGAAGAATTTTAGTGGAGATTTAGAATAAAAACTTTGTTATTTAAGAAGAAAATATATATATATATATATATATATATATATATATATATATATATATATATATATATATATATCGGATTAACCCGAACCCAATCCGATTTTTGATTGGGTTCAAATATTTTAATCCGAGTCCGAGTCCGAACCAAAGTATCTTCAACCCTAACTCAACCCATTAACGGGTTTACCTTATCGGGTTCGGGGTTAGCCCGTCCGAGTTGCATCCCTAGAAATATTATTTAAATATTTTGTTTGGACAATAACATCGTCACTGTACTTTCAAAATTTTAACTTCTATTACAAACATGTAAATTTAGGTAATAGAAGCATGAAAGGGTATTATGGAAAACTAAATAAATTAAGATTCATTTTTCATATTTTCAACTTAATATAACCAAACATGAATATGTGAATGTTGAATTCATTTTTCGTGGAAATAAAATAAAAAATAAATTTCTAAAAATACAAAACCTACATCCAAATGCTACAAAATTGCTTTCCTAACAACAAAAATTGCTACAAAACCTCTATAGAGCATCCACAGTGGAATATATTTTAAGTACTATATTTTAATTTTAGTCAAATTTTATAATAGGTGGCGGCTATAGTGGACATTTTATATTTAAAAATTGCTAGAAAATTAAAAGACACTCCAGATTTGAAGCGTATCATAGCTCCTTATATTAATTTTTGCGTCCATAAAAATTAATCGCTCTTACCAAACAAGAAAGAAAAATAAAGAAAAAAATGAGGAAAAATCTTACCGAAAAAAAAATAAAGAGAGAAGAGAGGGAGGGAAAATATAAGATTAATTTGGAGTATTTATTTTGAATGTACTTATGGGCGAAGCAATTGGTGGATTGGGGTGGGCTCTCTCTTCATTAAATAGCACATATAATGAATTTATTATTGTGACTGTCATTAATGGGCTGACTTTTTTTTTTGGGCACCAAACGAAGAAGAAATGTGGGACTGAGCCCACCACTACTTGCAGTAGTGAATGGTAAACATGTCAATTAATATAATGACAAATGGTAACATTAAAGGCCAAAAACATCCATAATTCTTTTTATGAATTGTAATTGAAAATATTTTGGACTAATATGAACAGCCAAACATCAATTTCAACTATAATTTTGGAATTTTGGTCTTAGAAACAATTTTTATTCTTCCACAAGAAATAATCATGATTAAATGAATGTGTATACTACAATCTGGTTCTCCTCTTTCTGAATGCAGATTATGTTAGTATACTCCAATCTAACTCTCCTCTTTCTGAATGCAGGTTATGTTAATTAGCATGATGGTAGACTAAATTTTTTTTTGTTTATGTCCAAAAGAGTCTACATGGTAAAATAATATAATTTTTGTCATATTCTTTTTTTTTTAGTATGTTGGACATTGTTTTACATTGACCAGACACGGTTGGTATGTTTGACATGGTTTTATATTTGCCAGACATGGTACGGTGTGGATATGATGATATATGGACATAACGGCACTGACACAACATTTATTTTGTTAAAAAAATTCAGAACATTTTAAGTTCAGTCCGGAATAAACTAAAATTCTGACTCCGCACTTGAGTGTACCATTGTGTGCCAATATCAAAGAGACACTAAAAAAATAGTAATTTGTCCAATTTTTAATAATTTGGAGTATGTATTTGGAGTGTTCCCACTATAGATGCTCTTATAATTGTTTTTTTAATTAATTTAAAGCTTGTTTGATAACATTTTTTTGTTAAAAAAAATTATAATAGAGTTTGATTTTGGGATAATTTTTGGAAGCAGGTGAGAAACTTTTGTCAAAACCGGATTTTGTTGTTATATTTGAAAAACACAAAAAAACAAACCTACCTACGAAAGCAGATTTTTGACATCTTTTTTATGCTTCCAAAACTGTACTTGGGTCTAACTGACTTATTTTTGTTTTTTGATAAACTACTATTAACCAACATTTTTAAGATATGGTTTTTAGAAAACAAGTAAAAGTAGACATAATAAGCATTCTCAAACCATGTTTTATGCATTTGTGACAAACAACGACAAAACAAAAAAGACAAATTAGAGTTTAGATCCTATATTTTATAGCAGCTTAGAGTTTAAGCTATGTTATATCCAATTAAAATTTTTAGGTCATGTATTTTTATTTTTTGTTTAATCTTTCTTATTATATCTTTTCTTGCATATATATATATATATATATATATATATATATATATATATATATATATATATAGAAGTTTATGTCACGCATGGAGAGGTAGGATATAATAGAAAAAATAAAACAAAAAATAAATATCAAGGGTCCAAACTTTTTAATTAGACATGTTAGGACTTAAACTTTAAAATGCTATAAAATCTAGGGTCTAAACACTAATTAGCCCAAACAAAAACTATCATTCTAAAGTTGCAAGAAAGTGAACTGGAAAATAAAATAACTTCATAAAAGTCAATTTTCTTAAGCATTTTTGTTCTTCTTGTTATTATATAAGGTTAAAAAAAATATGCATATTCGAAGGGTAAATTTCATACTTTACCTTAAGGGTGCAGCTCGGACGGGTTGGGTCGGACTTGAGCTTAATTCGAGTCCAATCCGGTGAATCATAAGCCCGGTCCGAGCCCAAGACCAACCTGACCTTGGATTCAACATATGTAGCTCAAGGCCAAGTTCGGAGGATCGGGTTGGGTCCATCGGACTCTAATATTAAACACATAATCAAATAATTTTAAACAAGAGTAATATTAAACACATAATCAAATAGCAATCAAGTATTAATCATTACAAAATACAAACTGAAATGAGATTTAGGATAATGAGTTAAAGAGTTTGGGTGGAAAAAATTTAGGTTTAAACTTTTTTATTTAAGAAATATATATATATATATATATATATATATATATATATATATATATATATATATATATATATATATATATATATATATATTGCCAAAAGTTATAGGCTTCACCATGGAACTTTCATGTTCCAAAAGTGCCTTTCTCCAACCTTATATATAACAAAATATATAAATTTAAATTAACTAGGATAAAACATGTAAATTACACATATTTTTACTAACATAATTACTAACTGCTAATAATTACACATTTTCAACTACAATAAATGTTCATAAGCTAAAAAATATGTATACTTTAAAATATTTCATATTATTTTAAAATAGATTTGTCATACTTTAAAATATTTCATAATTACTAACTACTAATAATTACACATTTCCAACTGCAATAAATATTCATAAGCTACAAAATATGTATACTTTAAAATATTTTATATTATTTTAAAATACATTTACAAATTGTATTTTAAAGTGAGGTAAAAAAATATAAACAATAAAACGTGCAACGCACGTACACGACATCTAATATATATATAGTTGTGATTGAGTGTCTGAGATTAAAAGGTAGTGGGGTCTACACATTTTTATCTCAACCATCAAATCTAAATCCAACCCATATAGCATATGGTGGTTCCATAATATGAAACCACACGGATGGCTCTAGATCATTACCATATATATATATATATACATATATATATATATATATATATATATATATATATATATATATATATATATATATATATATCGGTTTCAGGTTCCTTGGGTAAACCGACACATGAATCCGAGCCCAACCCAATTTTTGATCAGGTTCAAATATTTTAACCCGAATCCGAGCCTGAACTCGAGTATCTTCAACCCTAACACAACCCATTAACAGGTTTACCTGATAGGGCTCGAATTTAGCTCGATCGAGTTGCATCCCTACTTTACCTGAAGTTGTATATACTTGTCAAATAGTGAAAGGTTAATACCTCAATAAGAAAAATGTCAATTTTCATCTTATTTCAAGTTTGGAGGGAGGACGAGAATCCAAAATTTTTAAGAAGGCTAGATTTATTGTCAAGAAAAAAATAAAAAAAATCTTAAAAAATAATTAAAATAAAACTATACTTGTAACAAAATGGCAAAAGGCATGAAAGACATGGAAAAGAAATGTTGTTTGCTTACTAATATTTCCTTGAGCAACAAAATACAAAGAAAACTCTGCCGAAATTTTTGAAAAATTCTAGAATAAATATGGAACGTAGTTGTAAGACTAGGTTCGGAGTAGTACTAGTTACCCTATATTGTGACCTAAACTCTCGTGTCACTTGTCAAGAGCACCTTTGGCCTAGGGAGAACTACCTTTCATGGTTGGAATTGGTAGTTGGATACTCGTTCTTTCACGACCTAACCATTTATTTGAATTGTATTCATAATAATTTATTTGTCGATTTTCCTTAATGTGTGATTAAAAAATTCATGTTGTTTGATAGCTAGAACTTGAGTAACTCATAATTTTGAATATCTTGCATGATACTTGATTTGGAACAGCTTGCAAGACACCTGATTTGGAACAACTTGCTTGACTTGTGTTTTGGAACAAATTGCTTGACTTATATTTTTAGAACAATTTATTTTTATGGGTTTGGGATAACTCGATTACCTTTGATGTTTGCACATTGGTGTTGCACTACGATACTTGGGTGCTCCATTATCTATCGGCATTACGTGTATATGTATTATTTTTATGTAACTCATATGCAGGCAAATCCGCACGCATGTATGATCCTCCTACTTAATTTCTTTACTTACGCCTTTAATTACATTATTTATATTTCACACATGTACCTTAATGTAGCCTAGTTCTTCTTATGTTTATATTGTTATGATGGACATAGCTATATTTATATATTTGTGTTTGAGGTACTGTTATGAGTACGGCTTCCTTTGGACCCTCGCTCTTCCTGAATTGACGGGCTGGATTTGTGTATCCGGGTTACGGGAAAGTGAGTGACAGAGGATTGAGGATTTTCAGCTGCGACGCCATCGAGAAGTCAGGTTGAGGCGCCAGTACCCGAGCAGCAGCGGGTACCCTCACATAATATCGCTTATCTTATCTTTCATATTTCTTTTAGTACTTGTTTCGTGAGGAGCAACATTAAAGGACCGTGAGGCAACTCTAGAGGGGGAATGAATAGAGTGTAGCAGAATAATCTACCCAATTTAAGATTATTAGAATTAAGGCAGTTGCTAACTAACAGTGTATATAGAGATAGTAAAGTAAAACAGTAAAGTAGAGAGAGAAAGCAAACACAAACACCAAGATGTGTACTAGTTTTCCTATGAGAGGACTAGTCCAGTCCCGACTTTTCAAGCTCGGAGTTTTATCCACTATAATCACCAATAGTGAATCACAAACTTTGATCCGAAGGCTTGCCACTTCTTTACACCACGAGGTTTGATCCGAAGTCTCACAACTTCACAGCTTAGAGAGTGAGAGAGAGTAACTAATGGAATAAAGCTCTTTACAACTCTGAAGACTTCTAGATCGAGATCACACTTGGCACTAGGAAGGCTAGGGAGTTGCTCTTTGAGATGGAAAAGTTAAGGCTTTAGAGGTTTGGTCATAATAAGATAGAAGACTAAAGAATGATTGAGTGAGTAAGAATGAAGAATTCTAATCCTATTTATAGGGTGTAGGCAAACAAAATTCGGCTAGAATTCGGATGGGGTTTAATTCAAATTTTCAATTGTTGGGCCAAGAAATCAGGAGCTTATTGAACTGGTTGATTCATACCAAAAGGGTAACCGAGTTCGGTCCGAGTTCGGCATGAGTTCGGCATGAGTTCGGCCCGAGTTCGGTCTCTAAGTATGGTAGACTTTGTAAATGAATGTGGACTGATTTGGTGGAAGGTTCTTTGGTTTATTTGAGTGGACAAGGTATCTGGGTATAGGTACTTGGATTTGCCAGTGCGACTCAGCTTACATCAGTCCTAGACTCAAATAAATAAAATATTATATTTGAATAGACGCAATACAGATAACATGAGATAGCAGTGTTTAGGCTTCATATCGCGATATATTAATGCATGGTTTAGTTAACTATCAAAATCAAGTTGACTGAGACCGGATGGACCAATAATCTCCCCTATTTTTATAATTGACAAACTATGAATGATACTGCAAGTCTTTGATATACAAGGCTTGAACGACTGTAAGGCAACTCTAGAGGGCGGTGAATAGAGTGCAGCGACATAATCTACCCAATTAAAAATTAAGTAGAGTGAAGGCAGCTACCAAATAACAGTGTATATGCAAGACAGTAATATAAATCAGTAAGAGTAAGAGAGAGCAAACGCAAACACCGCGATGTATACTAGTTTTCCTCTGAGAGGACTAGTCCTGTCCGGAGAACTCTTGCTCAGAGTTGTATCCACTATAATCACCAATAGTGAATCATAAGCTTTGATCCGAAGGCTTGCCAACTTCTTACAACCACGAGATTTGATCTGAAGTCTCGCAACTACACAGCTAGAGAGAGAGAGAGAGAGAGAGAGAGAGAGAGAGAGAGAGAGAGAGTAACTGATGGAACCAAGCTCTTTACAACTCTGAAGACTTCTAGACCGAGACCGCACTTGGCACTAGGAAGGCCAGAGAGTTGCTCTTGGAGATGGAAAAGTTAAGGCTTAAATGTTTGCTCACAATAAGATAGAAGATTAAGAATCGTTGAGTGAATAAGAATGAAGAATTCCAATCCTATTTATAGGGTATAGGCAAACAGAATTCGGCCAGAATTTGGATAAGATTTAATTCAAATTTCCAACTGTTGGGCCATAAAATCAGGAGATAATTGAACTGGTTGATTTCATACCAAAAGGGTAACCGAGTTCGGTCCGAGTTCGACGTGAATTTGGCTCGAGTTTGATTTCAAAGTATGGTAGACTTTGTTAATGAATGTGGCTTGATTTGGTGGATAGGTTCTTTGGTTTATTTGAGTGGACTAGGTATCTGGGTATAGGTACTTGGATTTGCCAGTACGACTCAGCTTACATCGATCCTAGACTCAAATAAAATATCAGGTTACATATAAAAACTAAGAGAACCGATGACGCCAAACTTTTGAAACATCTGATGACTTGAAGACACTTTTTTCCTTTACGACAGTTGTCCAAAGATAACCAGATTTGGGAATTTGAATCCTTTCAGGGACTTCGCCCCCGAACCCCCATGAGGGACGCTGCCCCCTCGACCCCCGTCCGCTGACCGGGCAGCGGAACCCCCGGGTGTGAGGCTCTAGATAAGTCGTAGGCGGTTGGACGAAATCTTCTGGTATAATGTCGTCTTTGGCTCATCGTCATATATCATCTGTCAATTGCTTATCTTGCTTATTACTTTCTATAAGTACATGTTAGACGACCAAGAAAATATACAGAAGCAAATATTATATATCTGGATAATGCTGAGATTAAGTAGAAGATACTATAGTGATTGATCGATTACCATAATGCTAAACTTAATCGATTAGCCATATTCAAAAATTTAACATAAATATTGTGCCAACAAGGCTCCCCCGTAACTGTGGAGCAGTTGATATGCTGAAGGCAACGTCTGCCAAGTATCATCTTGTATGCTAGTATCATGTATGTCTTTCTCCCCCGTTGTCATTTGATCGAAATGGCATGCTTCCCCGAAATCGGTGAGATGACAAAAAAATAAGAGATTAAAGTGTATACATGATAATATATAATGACTAAAGAAAAATTGCATTAAACTTTTATTTATTTGAAAAAAAATATACAAAAGAAGATGTATAGTGGAAACATCATAGTAGAGCATCTAAAAGTAAACTTTTTAAACATTTAAATCCATTGAGTAACTAGTTGTTATTTTCTTCATCTTCATCATCAGGTTTAACTATTCTGTTTGGATCAAAGAAGGCATCAGCTGGATCCAAATATCGCAGAACATAGGGGTAATCAATACAAAATTCTTGTGGATTCGAATTTCGGAGATTTGAACAAGGTCCGGCTGGGTGCTTCGACAGGGTGTACTGGATGTCTATCAAAGTGTTGCCAAGAGCCTAAGTTTAAAGAGTTTGGCGATAATTTGTAGCACGATTGCGTATATCTTCTTGGTGGAAGCAATTACGCAACAGATTGAAAATAGACTCTAAGGTTTGTGGTTGTTCATCAACAGGAGGGACGGAATCAACATGATGAGTGTTGGAGTTTGATGATGAGTTATAAGGTAGAAGCATAGTTGGCTCAATTCTTCGAATTCTATTGAGGTATAAAGGTTCCTCAAGATTTGGATCCAGTGGAATATCGAAATAGCTGAAAATTGTTGGCAAGTACATGGCTTATAGTAGTAGACGCCATTTCTTGCGATATTGAACCATTTGAGATAAGATGGTCTGGAAAATATTGAAGTTAATGCTGAAATGCAAGTGATATAAAGCTGATATTTTTAGATAAGAGACCTCATCAAAGTAAGTCTTCTTAGGTAGAAAAGTTGAAAAGATAATACGATGCATTTCAAAGAAGTGACAATTCAAGGTGGACATTCAAGAGGGCGACAAAGGATATTTTTGAAAGAATCTAGAGTTAAGACATGGTCGAATTGAACTTGCGTGATGTTGACTAAGGTATGTCCATCAACAAAAATGCGTAGGATTTCACCTAAGTCGTCTGTATCGAATTCAATTGGAATACCACGAACTCTAGATGAGATAATGTCTTGTTCATATGTTAAGTTACAATAGAACATTTGAATAACATTGGTGTAAATATTGGTACAAGTCGTAACAAATTCTTCAAGTTGTACTTTTTGAAGAATAGGTAGATAGTCTTTGTGTTGGGAAGAGAAATCAATAGGATGGCCAAAACAGATATGTCTCTTGGAGAAGTCATTAAACCAATCATTTGAAATTTTGAGGCTTCAAAAAGTAAAACCGTTGAATTCTCCTATGTTTGGCATAATGGGACAGAAAAGAGAGTCGAAAAAGTAATCTCTATTTTTCTTTTAGGGGCTATTGGGAGAAGATGTAGGAGGAAAAGCTAAGTTTATTTATGGAGGAGGGATGTTTTCTTTGGTATGAATGAATGAGCAACGAAAATATCTATATATAGAGTAGCAGAAACCCAAATTAGGAAGAAGATTAAATGACATGGCATATTTTGGAATTAAACTAACCGAGTTCGGTCCGAATTGTGTTGACATTTATTTCCAGAATCTCAATATAACTTTAATCAATATTATCCCTTTCTTGACTTGATATAAATACAGAATAATAAGTGCTGAACTTAAATCATACGTTTTCAAGAGTTTAAATCATCTCGGAGTAGCTGTAGGGGCCGGATCCCAGCTAGCGGTGGTCCAAAGAAACTTAAATACCGTATCGCTTAAGGTTATTTATACCTTTTTGACCGAAGGGCCCTTTCGGCTTGTATCCAAAATTTTCAAATTTTTTTGAAAAGTGTGACGATTTTTTTTTAAAGCATCTTATGATTCTTATATTTTATCAGAATCCAAAAGACCTAATTCTTGACGGATAAAGTTGAATCGATATTCAGCTAAAGGTTTAGTAAAGATGTCTGCTAATTGATGTTCCGTGTCCACATACTCTAAACAAATATCTCCATGTAATTGATGATCCCTTAGAAAATGATGACGGATTTCTATGTGCTTAGTGCATGAGTGGCATACTGAATTTTTGGAGAGATTAATGGTGTTAGTGTTATCATAGAAAATATGAATGTTCTTATAATGCAGATTGAAGTCTTCTAGGGTTTTCTTCATCCACAAAATTGAGCACAATAACGTCATACAGTGATATACTCTGCCTCAGTTGTTGATAATGCAACCGAATTTTGTTTCTTACTAAACCAGGAGACTAAAGACTTTCCTAGGAAATGACACGTGCCGCTGGTGCTTTTTTGATCGACTTTGCATCCAGCAAAATCAGCATCCGAGTAACCGACAAGTTCATAGGACGTGGTTTTGGGATACCATAAGCCTGCCGACAAAGTTCCTTTAAGGTATCTAAAGATACGCTTAATTGCACAAAAATGTGATTCCTTAGGATTAGCCTGATATCTAGCACAAAGGCATACAACAAATATAATGTCTGGGTGACTAGCAGTTAGATATAACAAATTATCAATCATACCTCAATACTTATGTATGTCTGTTGGTTTACTGCTATCATCAAGGTCAAGCTTAGTGGATGTTGCCATTGGAGTTCCGATAGGCTTTGCATTGTCCATGTCAAACTTTTTGAGCAAATTCTTCGTGTACTTAGCCTGATGGATAAAAGTTCCTTGTGAATCTTGTTTGATTTGCAATCCTAGAAAGAAAGTCAGTTCTCCCATCATGCTCATCTCAAATTTACTCTGCATACACTTAGCAAACTCGTTATATAGCATCTCATTAGTAGATCCAAATATGATATCATCAACATATATTTGCACTAATAATAAATAATCAACAGAAGATTTTATAAAAGGGTAGTATCAAAATTTTCTTTTGAAAAATCGTTTCCAAGTAGAAAGAAGCTAAGACGTTCATACCAAGCACGAGGGGATTGTTTGAATCCGTATAGAGCCTTTCGTAACTTAAATACGTGGTCAGGGTGTTTAAAATCTTCAAAACCAGGGGGTTGTTTGACAAAAATATCTTCTTTGATAACTCCATTTAGAAAAGCACTTTTAACATCCATTTGAAAAAGTTTAAAGTTATAAAAACTAGCAAAAACACAAAGCATTTAGATAGATTCAAGTCTAGCAACAGGAGCATAAGTTCCATCGTAGTCAATACATTCTTCTT
Source organism: Iris macrosiphon (assembly GCA_036927795.1). Taxonomy (NCBI): domain Eukaryota; kingdom Viridiplantae; phylum Streptophyta; class Magnoliopsida; order Asparagales; family Iridaceae; genus Iris; species Iris macrosiphon. The sequence continues at coordinate 32,045,315 of JAYESA010000007.1, read as the reverse complement.
GGTTGTATTCTTGAGCTACGAGACGTGCTTTGTTATGTGTAACTGAACCATCCTCATTTAATTTATTTTGGAAAACCAATTTAGTACCAATGATCGGATAATCATTAGGTTTAGGAACAAGTTCCCAAACTTGATTGCGTTCAATTTGGTTGAGTTCATCTTGCATAACAGAAATCCAAAATTTATCAGCAAAAGCTTCATCAGTATTTTTATGTTCTATTTGAGAAATAAAATCAACATTTGCAATGATATATCTATTTGAGGTATGTGGACTTACACCTTTCGATACATCACCTATTACCAAGTCCTCAGGATGATCTGTAGAGAACTTTAGTCTCCCTGGCAGACTTTTCAGATGACTTGTACTGTTTGTATCTTCTGATGTCTTGTTGGTTGCGGGTTGACTACCTTCATTGTCGCTGTCGTTTAGTGCTTGAGTGTTGTGTTCATCAAATGTAACATTGACTGATTCTTTAACAGTCAATAAGGTCTTGTTGAATACTCTGAATCATTTACTTTTGGCGGCATAACTTAGAAAAATACCTTCATCGACCTTGGAGTCAAATTTTCCTAGATTAACTTTGGTATTAAGAATAAAATATTTGCAACCAAAAACTTTAAAGTAACTAATTATGGGGATTCTACCAAACCAAAGTTCATAGAGGGTTTTCTTCGATATAGGTCGAATAAACATCCTATTCAAAACATGGCATGAAGTACTTACAGTTTCAGTCCAAAAGTATTTCGGAAGGTTATACTGATTTAACATAACTCTAGCCATATCGCTAAGAGTTCTATTCTTTCGCTCTACAACACCATTTTTTTGTGGAGTTCTAGGACAAAAAATTTATGAGAAAAACCATTTTTCTTGCAAAATCTTTTCAAATTACTATTTTCGAATTTCCCTCCATGATCACTTCGGATACGAGTAATCATGAAACCTTTTTTGTTTTGAACCTTTTTGCAAAAAGTAACAAATTTAAAAAATATTTTATTTTTATTTGCAAGAAAATAAACCCATATGTATCTAGAAAAATTATCAACAATAACATAAGCATAAAGCTTACTGCCAAGACTGGCGGCTCTACTGGGTCCAAACAAGTCCATATGCAAGAGTTGTAGAGGTCTAGAGGTACTTACAGAGTTGATTGATTTAAAGGAAGATTTAGTAGATTTATTCTTTTCACAGTCAGCACATACCATATCTTTCTTGAAAGTAATCTCTGGTAACCCTCTTACGAGTTTTTCCGTAGGTAGTCTTGCAATAGTGTCCATGTTTGCGTGTCCTAGATACATATGCCATAGCCAGCTGTCATCTTTGTTGGCATATAGATATTTAACTAAATTGTCAGTGTCTTTTGTAAGACATAAAATATATATATTGTCTTCCTTGATCCCTTCAAAGATAACCTTACCAGTGGATCTTTCATAAATATAATATTTGTTTTTAACGAAGTTAATATCGTAACCATGATCAGCTAGATGACTGGTGCTGAGTAGGTTATGTTTTAATTCTGTTACTAGACAAACATCTTTTATGACAGGATATGAAGGAATACCTATATTACCATTACCAATAATGTATCCTCTGAGGTTATTGTCGAAGGAGACATAACCGTCTTTCTTTATCGATAGCGTTGTAAATAGATTAGCATCACCAGTCATATGTCGTGAGCAACCACTATCGAGAATCCACTTGCTTCTAGCATGAGAGGGTTTGTCCACCTACAAAATAAGTTGTAGATGTAACCCTTGGTACCCATTTCTTTGAGGGTCCTGTTGTGTTAGTTTTTGGTACCCATGCATAAACATTCATATCTACTAACTTTTTTTTCCTACATAATCTAGATATATGTCCGTTCTTACCACAATAGTGATATATACCTGTATGATTAGTGCTTGGTGCAGCATGATAGATATGATTGTGTGAAACAGTTCTTTGTGGTCTATGTGGATAGAATGCATGATTGTGTGGGACATTTCTTTATGGTCTTCGTAGATATTTATAATAGAATGTATGATTATGTTTGGTTCTATGTGTATGATATGTTCTGAACATATGATTGTAAGAATTATTATGTATGTAGGTAGGATCATAGCCGTGAGTGTTCTTTTGTCTTGCTATATGTCTCGTGTTAGGTTGGGTGGAGGTTTGTTCGACATGTTTTCCCAATTTAATCTCTAAACTTTTAGAGGCAGCATATACTTTATCATATTTAACAGTGAGAGCATCTATTCTACGTGCAGCAATGGAATACTTTTTCTTTTCAGATTTAAGTTCTTCCTTATGTTTAGCGTTCTCCTGAGAGCTCTTGTCAAGACTGGCAAGTGCCTCGTGGAGGTTAAGCTTAAGTCTAGAATTCTCATCTGAATCGTTTGAGGTATCCTTTACTTCACTCAGTAGAGATGTTAGTCTCTCTATTTCAGTTTGACATTCGTAAACATCTTTCTTAGCATGCTTGTACTTATTTCCAAGTTTTCTAAAATTATCAAGCAGATCACTAAAAGCATTACCTAGTTCATCAAAAGTAAAATCATCATAAAAGTTGTTATCCGTTACCTGATCAGCTAACGCCATGAAGCATAGGTTTGCTGCTTCTCGAGGATTCTCTTCTTCGGATTCACTAGCTTCACTTTCGTGTCAAATACTAGTATTTGTATATTTTCGTGATAATGTTCTTCTGGATGATTAATTGTGGCAATTTTCTTTTCTTAGGGTTGGACAATCTTTCTTTATATGCTATGTCTTCTTAAAGTTGTAGCATATAGGCTCTTCATCACTGTTGTCAGTTAGCTCATTCTTCTTTGATCTCTAAAGCTTTAAAAATTTCTTGAAGTTTCTAGTGGTCAGGACAACTTCCTCATCTTGAGACTAATTATCGTCCGAGTTATACTTGGTGACCTTTTTGTGATGTGCCTTAAGAGAAATCGTCTTCTCCTTGGGAGTGGGTTCTTCAAATTCCTTGAGATCCAGCTCGTGAGTCATCAACTTGCCCATGAGTGTCTCGAGGGTCATCGTGGTAAGATCATTCCCTTCTATGATTACAGTGGCCTTGAGATTCCAATTCTTGGTGAGTCCCCTGAGTACCTTGCGAATCTTCTCGTGATTGCTGTACTCCTTGCCAAGTGATAATAGATGATTGATGATGTCGAGGAATCTCGTGAACATTTGAGTGATCGTCTCATTTTGCTTCATCTTGAATGCTTCATACTCTTGTGTTAGACGACTTATTTTTGATTCCTTCACTTGGTAGGTTCCTTCATGAGTAACCTCAAGAACTTTTTATACTTCGTGTGAAGTTCCGTAAGTGGAGACCCTATTATATTCAATTCTGTCTACAACACAAAATAGAGTGTTAATAGCTTTAGCATCAAGACTAGCTTGTTTCTTTTTGGTGTCTGTGTACTTATCATGAAGATTCTCTACAAGGTTACCATCTATGACTATTCTAGGTGGCTTCTTGTATCCTTCTACTACTACTACTACAGCCCAAAGGTCAAAATTAAGTGACTTTAGGTAGAAGCTCATACGTGCCTTCCAGTACGTGTAGTTAGTACCGTCAAATAGGGGTGGCCTATTTGTGGACTGGCCTTCACTATTGTTGGTGTGGATAGATCTAACAGTTGCCATAAGTCTCTTAGGATGTTAAGCCAAATATCAAGAGAACTAGCTCTGATACCAATTGAAGGGCCGTGATTCAACTCTAGAGAGGGGGGAATAGAGTACATCGAAATAATCTACCTAATTTAAGATTATCAGAATGAAGGCAGTTGCTAACTAACAGTGTATATAAAGACAGTAAAGTAAAGCAGTAAAGTAGAGAGAGAAAGCAAACGCAAATACTAAGATGTATATTGGTTTTCCTCTGAGAGGACTAGTCCAGTCACGAGAACTCAAGCTCAGAGTTTTATCCACTATAATCACCAATAGTGAATTATAAGCTTTGATCCGAAGATTTGCCACTTCTTTACACCACGAGGTTTGATCCAAAGTATATCAACTTCACAGCTTAGAGAGAGAGAGAGAGAGAGAGAGAGAGAGAGAGAGGGAGAGAGAGAGAGAGAGTAACTGATGGAACAAAGCTCTTTACAACTCTGAAGACTTCTAGACCGAGATCACACTTGGCACTAGGAAGGCTAGGGAGTTGCTCTTTGAGATGAGAAAGTTAAGGCTTTAGAGGTTTGCTCACAATAGGATAGACTAAAGAATGGTTGAATGAGTAAGAATGAAGAATTCCAATCCTATTTATAGGGTGTAGGTAAACAAAATTCGGCCAGAATTCGGATGGGGTTTAATTCAAATTTCCAACCGTTGGGCCAAGAATTCAGGAGCTTATTGAACTAGTTGATTTTATACCGAAAGGGTAACCGAGTTTGGTACTAGTTCGGCATGAGTTCGGCCCGAGTTCGGTCTCTAAGTATGGTAGACTTTGTAAATAAATGTGGCCTGATTTGATGGATAGGTTCTTTGGTTTATTTTAGTAGACTAGGTATCTGGGTATAGGTACTTGGATTTGTCAGTGCGACTCAGCTTACATCAATCCTAGACTCAAATAAATAAAAGATTATATTTGAATAGACACAATACAGATGACATGAGATAGCAATGTTGAGGCTTCAGATCGCAATATATCAATGCATGGTTTAGTTAACTATCAAAATCAAGTTGACTGAGAACGAATGGACAATAATATGTGCTACCCATGCTATTATACTCTTATGTGTTTAGTTTTATATGTCCAAGTTCTTATATTTTGGACATATTTGAACATAAATGCTATCGGGTGGCCAACTTTAGTATTCTATGTTCTGTCTTGCTTTTATTACTCGTGTGAATTGAGATACAATAATAGGCCAACCATAGGTTATGCATGCTAGAATACCCAACTATAGATAGTTTATACGTATATCGTTGGTCAAGATTCCACGGTAAATGTAGCTGGCCGTTGTCATATGGCTCGGTCCAGCGTATTTTGGGACTGGGGCATGGCATTGTCATTACTACCTACTACGAGGGGACTGACATTCGTCGGTGTAGTATCCTTATGCGAATGAACTAGCAAAACTTCCTCCATATTCGTACTTAACAGCTCTATATAGCCTCTAGGAGATCCTGTACTGCAACTGCTTGTAATACTTCTTGAACTTCCATACACAACTCCTCACATGTAACATCCGGACAATCTTTCTCCGTGTGTCCAATGCAAAAACACACACAACACATTGGCGAATACCATTTATATGTGATTGGTTGATGAAACATGGTCTCATCTGGCAATATTATATGCAAATGCTTAGGCAACTCTTGACACGCAGATAGCTCCACGGGAATGCATACAAATGCTAAATGTTGTCGACGTATCGTCACATAGTTCATCTTCACCAGCACGCCTACAATGCTTGTAATTTTGTTAAACGCGACAGTTTTCACAGTTGCAATAGAATCCGAGAAAGTACATCCAAACCATAGTCAAAGACAATAAATCATGTCCCAAGGATGTCGACGACGTCCATCTCTTTATGATCACCAATCGATTGTTGAGCAACCAAGGTCCCCTATTGATGATTACTTCCAAGTCTTCTTTTTAAATCTTGGCAAAAAAATAACCATCTTTACGAGAAAAAGATGTATGTCACACATATCGAATTCCATACCCAACACATAAATGAGGACACCGCTAAATATGATGGACATTCACCTAGAATATAAAGGACAACCAAAGATCTCCATTTAGTCAAAGATGACTCCATGTCTGCCGAGGAGATGACCACATCTTTGACTCCCTTTATCATTAAAGGCTCGATCTCTCTCCGCAAAGACTCCTAGCTTTGGATCAGCATTGTAGGACTGCATACATAAGCCTAGTTTTCGGCTTCATGTTGACAAAGGAGATCGGGCTACAATTTATAATCTCTTTTGCCACAACTTCAGGCTGAACACTAATGGCACGCGTAGGATGAGGATCTACCTACCTACCCTTATATTCTTGAAAAATATCTTCAGTCCTTGAGGCTTGCTATTATCCCGCGACGTGTGATTACGTTGCCCATCTTGTCCTTTGGTAGTTTCCTTCCTGACACCCGATCACGACTACTACATCACCCATTTTTGTTACGCCCCCATCCCCGAAGGGACGAAAACATCCTCGCTTGGGCTTAATGTCACGCGAGCCTGGGTTGCACTCACGCAAGGCCAGGTTCGAACATGCATTTGATAACTAGTTCACAAAGACGTCATAGCGGAAGCATTAAATAAACACACGTATGAAGCAAAAAAAAAACTCTTTATTGATATAGAAATAATATTACAAGCGGCGCTAGGCCAAGATTACAAGTCGCTCATGCTCTCTCTATCTCTCTCAAAATAATAAAGGCGTGCCAAGCGACTTACAAGAATATGATGATACATAGATGATGTTCCAATATTATATCATGTATATGTGCTTCAGCTCCTGACGCTACACTCCAAGCCTCCATAGCGAACTTTACACCTTAGCGCGTACGAGGAGAAACTCTGTACCGAACGAGGTTCTCTTGCACCCAGCAAGCAACCTAGTGGGTTTTTAGTACATGAATGCACTGGTGGGGAGGCTTCTCGCCCGCTCAACAAATCCAAACACGTTTATAAGTTCTTTGCACCATTTATTATGTTGCTTTCTAATCTTGCTTAGGATCAGTTTTATGGCATAAGATACAAGCCTAACTCGTGTGGCAGTGCGACGTGCGATATAAGAGTAACACGACAAGACTTACCAACTTACCATCTGTCCTCCCACGTCCAAAGATAAAACCAAGTTAACCAGCATAATATATGTAAAGACTCAAGGATTTGCATAAAGAAAACACAAGTGCCACGGGCGTGTTTCTAACTCAGGTTAACTAGATACTCAGATTACTTTGTTACTCAGATTATTCAATTATAATATACTCCGTCTGTTCAGGTGTGTTATATCAGATTACTTATTTCAATACAATAACTCGTACATGAATTGCCGCAATCAAGTTGACTTAATCTATATGAACATGTCAGTTGTAGTCTCCGTACGGTTATTGGGCGCTAGGCCCCCCGAGCACAGTACTTAAGACTACTACGACATAAAACGATCACTGGCATATCCATTAAGGACTTAGTCTCTCTTAGGACAGAGACTACCGTTGAGACAGATGGGTAAACCAAGTGTACGATGCCATACCTTGGGCCCTCTACCGATATTTGTGTCACCCCAAACCGGCGAAGCATCTTATAACCGTTTGATCGCACAAATACCATATGATTCCTCCCAGGCCGGCACAATCCCGGTGCCCCGGTGATCATCCAAGGAATCCACATACCTCGTGCACGAGTTATCTGTGACCAAGTATGATTCTTTTTTATTATTTATCTTTTCTTTCGATCCACTTATTATGGGCTCCCCGAGCCATTATTTTCACTTAACGGGCTCTTAGAGCTATAACAGATTTTTGACTGGGTTGGCGGCGCTCCATGCAGCACGGGTAGCGAGCCCCGCTACACGTCCCGACATAACCGTCCATAATCTTACTTTACTTCTTGCTTTCTTTTTTTCTTTTATTCTACTTTATTATTTCATTCTTTCATTTCTTTCATTCATTATTATGCAGTTCCCGGGATGGAAAATCGCCTTGGCGACCTTATGGTCCCGAAGTCCTTCTATATTTTTATTACTTAGCTCAGAATGACTATTTTGATAGTCTTCCTGCCTAAATAGAGTGAATCATTTAAGTAAAGTGCTTTAACTCGTACCATAGTCTAAGTGAGGTGAAATACAGTAATGCGCAGGATAGTGCTACTAAGGCATAATGAACGATCTCTACTTTAACAGTAAAATGCACAAGGAAAAATCTATCGAGGCAAACAAACATTTCTATCTCTAGCAGCCGGTTTATATTCCATATTCTATACAAGTAATACAAGATGGGATTATTCCCTTAGCTAGGTGCGTTGAGCTCTTTTATTAGCATGTAATAGGTGATTCGCCTAGCGACTAGCATGTATCGTCCGTATTTTTAAGTGTACAGGCTAAGCAAAGACAGGTTCATCGTAGCCACCCACCTTAGCGATGATTCGCATCGGCTGAGCAATACTCCGAGCGTGCATTTAAAAGTCTAAGTCTGAACTTCTGAAGGACCAAGTCTAAATTCCTTTGCCTCAAGCGAGTCTTCTCGTCGAGCTAGGCGTGACAGGTCGTCGCACTTGCGCCGTTTGAATCGGCTCTCTCGCTGAGCGGAGCGGGTCGTTACATTATACACCACTCATAACAAGTCTCATCCTCGAGACTTCCTGAGTGCAAACCGTTCTATCGCATACTTATCGTATCTAACTCAAGCATATTACTTTGTGTCATTAGACCCGTTCGTACACAACTTTCTACTCATTTTTCTCATTCTGTGTCGCATGCATGCTTAAGCTGGTTCATTGAATGACTATTACTCAATTTGAGTTAACTATATATATCCACTTGATCTTTGCGTTAACTGACTCAGTCTCTGTTGCGCCTTAGCACAGAACATATATCGCTTACATGGGGCATGGGGCATGATCTACTATGTACGAAGATCTTTGGTTCAGGCTAACTTACCCAAGGCGCTATATTCATCCATGCACATCTAAACATATTCATTTGTAGCCGTATTCGAGTTCAGTATATCGCTGAGTCTAGATCTTACACATATATAAGGTGTCTCCCAAATATATGCATTTCAATCAAGCTTAGCGATAGCAAAGTCGGACAAGTTACTCATGAAAAATCTTACTTTCGAATTGTCGATCGTTTCGCTAACTCGACTAAACCGAACCCCAAGTCCGATTCACTTACGTTCTATCTCCCAGAAACTTCCAACTCTAGCGAAAAACCAACCGAAATTCGAATCTCTCGCTTATAACTCTATCACCCTCTTCCAAATTGATCTCAATCCTAACGATATCGTCCAACCCTACCAAACACAAGTCCGTCTATGTTAAGTCATCAAGATGACATGATCCATTTTCCAAGTATTCTTGTCTTATGAAATTGCCACTATACCTCAAGCGGAGTCAATCAAAATCTACGTCGATCTAAGTCCAACTGGAAACCACGCATGTGCACTACCATCAAGTACGTCTTTCAAGCGACGATTCGATTCGTTATCCCAACTTTACTTAAGCATCTCAAATTCCTATCATTCCTTCTGTTCGTGTCAAACACCAAATTTATAGTGCACACTAACCGTTCCAAGCTTAACTATAAGTCTTACTGCCCTAGTTATATCGTTTACTCAAGCGATACTCTAAAGTCGGGCACACCGGTTCTTTTAATCGGCATTGGATTGTCTGCCTAACCGCTAGGTCAGCTCATAAGGTTATAGGTACATATTGTCACACCCTAATCTCCCGCAGGAATCGGCCGTTCCCGCTAGGCGCGAATCACCGTGCCAACGCTCCCGTGGGACGATCGTTTCCATCGGGACATGATGCCGCACGAGCCTGGAGTTGCGCTCGCATAAGGCAAGTACTGGAACGACCGTTGATAACTAGTTCACCAAGTCGATATAGCTAAAATATAGAATAACACAAGTTTGAATACATAAACAAGCTCTCTTTATTTATAATGAATGAGGTTACAAGCGGCGCTAGGTCGAGATTATAAGTCGCTCAAGCTCTCTCTCTAATAATAAAGGCGTGCCAAGCGGCTTACAACTTGGAATGATACGTAGGTGATATTCTAACATTATATCTTGTATATATGCTTCAGTTCCGGACACAACACTCCAAGGATCCAAAGCGAACTCTACGCCTTAGCGCGCACGAGGGGACATTCCGTACCGAATGAGGTTCCCCCGCACCATAGTGTGTCGTATATCCTTTACTTGCCACAAGTGCCTACGAGCCCATATGCGGGTTGCCGCCACGTATATAATATACTAATGATACAAACTTAGTCTTATGACCTGACGAGCCTCCATGGACAAGGTATAGTCTCGGTACGGGAATGGAATACAACGCAGGTAGCGAGCCTCGCTATACTCCTTCCCGTCCAAAGCAAACGACTATCTGAAGTATTCCTGACCGGTTCGGATCGGCCCCGGCGCGACCAGCGTACCGTCCGCAGGAACCATAAGCATGTGCACAGGTTGTCTATAACCATTGACCATAAACACTAAACTTTTATTATATGCAACATCTTAAGACCTTGAATGACCATAGCTACTTGACACAGTAATTATGTATTTTACTCGTTCAGAGATCTCATGATCTGGTGTGTTTCTATTTCCATGCACCATTTATGCTGACGGTTTACTACTTATTGCAGATCTTATTTTGGGCGTTGCCTTGGCGACCCAACGGTCCCGAAAACTTTCTATGTTTCTATTATTTGGCTTGGAACGACTATTTTGATAGTCTTCTGCCACAGGTAAGTTAACCAGAATCTATATTGTGCTTCTGTACCGAGGCCGTATCTATGTGATGAGCATTTCAAGACATATGGAGCAATGTACTTCAAGGAACATATAAGGAACAAAAGTAACACTACGAGATGAAATTATAAGAACTGTAAAGCGAGCCTATCATTCCGTTCAACCGATATACTTCCATATTCTATGCAAAGATATAACAGATGGGATTATTCTCTTAGGTAGATGTGTTATATTCTTTATTAGCATGCAAGGGGTGATTCGTCTAGCGACTAGCATATATCAACTATATTTTAAGTGTGCTGGTTAAGCAAAGACAAGTTCATCGTAGCCACCCACCTTAGCGATGATTTGCCTCGGTCGAGCGATAATCCGAGCGAGCCTCTGAAAGTCTAAGTCTGAACTCCTGAAGGGCCAAGTCTGAAAATCTTTTGCCTCAAGCAAGTCTTCTCGCTGAGCAAAGTGGGTCGGGTCATCGCACTTGTGCCGTTTGAATCGACTATCCGCCACTCAAAACAAGTCTCGTCCTCGAGACTTCCTGAGCGCAAACCGTTCTATCGCACACTATGGAATCTAACTCAAGCATATCAATCTGTATCATTAGATCCGTTCGAACACAATTTCCTACTCGCTTCTCATTCCGTGTCACGTGTGTGCGGGGTCTGCCTCATTGAATGACTCTATCATTCAATCCAACTTCTGACTCGGTCTTTACTGTGACTTAGCGCAGAACATATATCGTTTAATGCAGAGTATGTTATAATCCATCAGAAATGATGATCTTGGGTTGAGGCAGTCTTACTTTAATTGCTATACTTTTCCATGCAAATTCGAATATTTTTATTTGCAGCTGTATTCGAGTTATGCATATTGCTAAGTCTGGATCGTACCCATATTCAAGGCGTCCCCCAAATATGTGTATTTCAACTAAGCTTAGTGATAGCTAAGTCGAACAAGCTACTCATAAAAATCTTTCAAATCGTCGATCGCTTCGCTACTCGAATAACCGAACTCTGGTTCGTTTTAGTTATCGTTTACTCCATTCTCACCCAAATTCAAGTATTGCATTACTAGCAACGCACATCTTCCAAGCAACGATTTAACTTGTTATGCCAACTTATCTCGAGTATCACCAATTTCAATCCTAAGAGTTTCGTCCAATAATTCTCTAATACCGTTTTATTCCTCACCGTTGCATTACTTATCCAACCAAATCAATTATCACTCAAGTCCTATATTCCATTGTGTTCGTTTCAACGCCAACGTCACTAGCTTACACTTCCAGTTCCAAGTCCTAACTCTAAGTCTCGTTGCCCCAGTTCTATTATTTTCCCGAACGATACTCGAAAGTCAGCCACTCCAGTTCAACTCAAGGCATAGGGTCATTTGCCTAGCCACTAGGTCAGCTCACAAGGTCATAGGTACATTTTAAGTTCATAATTCTTATCGAGAAAATTTGTTGCACGATACTCGTCCCAAATTCCTAAGGTCAAACCATTATTCTTTTATACAAGATATTCTCCCCAAGCTCATTTTACTCAGATTTTTAAACATCGAGCACAGATCATTCTATCCACATCAACACATTTATTTGCACAGGATCCAGGTTCATTAGCAAAACCATTCCTAATATACGTTCGTTCAATAAAATCTACGATATATCCACGTCGCAGGTCAAATCCATCGATTTGTATAGTCTAACTCCTCCATTACGTTTGATAGAATCCACCTATCCATTCTTTTCTAAGCCTGGACCACCAAGTCACGATCCCATTCTAAATCATCGATGTATATCATAAACTCTAAGTCGTCTAACATAATCTACGTATCCGTTCATGAAACCATCCAGCATATCTTACTTTACATTCTAGACTAACTCCTCCTCAAAAATACTTAGATTTATTTGTATCCTAAAACTTGTCTTATCGTGTTGAGCCACAAGTTAAGACGATCATTTAATTATCATGCTCCGGTCTTCCGCAAGTTCAATCATCCCCGTTGGACGTAAAATTACCATGCCAACGCTCCTGCGGGATAACCGTCCTAATTCGGATGTGACACATGTACGAGCATAACATTTTACTCGTACAAGACAAGAACGTCAAACGTTATGGTTATCATCGAACGAACAGACACCTTATTGTTTATACTTGCTCCATCCAAGATATATATACTTACCCATCAAGTCATGTCCGTTCATGCCGTGATTATAATTCGTCTAGCAAAATCATCCAACTTCAATGTTTCCGTTTGATAAATCCATAGTCTACTTCTAGCATTCCTCAAACAACTAAGTTTCAAATCCCAAACCCAAGTCTATTCACTTTCGATACATTCCATTTTATCGAGTTCGTTTATAAAATCTTCGAACATGTCCCTGCGAGTTCGATCATCCCCGCCGGACGTAAAATCACCACGTCTGCGCTCCCGCGAAATAATCGATCTCGTCTGGGCCTAATGTCGAGTATTACCTTTGAACTCGACTCAAGATCTGTAAACTCCCTCGACCAGATTTCAGTATTTTAATATTATTTCTAGTTAATTAGAATTAGTGTAACTTTTTAAAAATTTATTTATTAATATATTCTATTGATTGTGCACCTGTTTGTTACACAATAAATTAGGGCACCACACTAGCTGTTAACCCTAAACTAATTTTACAATCCTGTCCTAAACTTGCTAGACTACATTTTCTGTATTTTTAGCAACTCCCAGAAACCTCGTTTTATGCTTCGTTTTAGTCGCACAAATATCGTTACAAACGTACGTATTTAATTCCTATTTAATTTTCTGCTCTTTACCAACCTCTGTACCCTAGAGATTTGAGGACCAGTAGGCACCTGTTTTGCCCAACCAAAAATACGATAATATTCTACACTAATTGTATTACAATTATCGTATTGACACCGTAGAAAAATTATGACCCTAACTGCCCCTAAATAATTAGTGAACACCGTGCGCAGTATTTATTAAATAATAAATACGGTGACCCGTATCACCTGCAGAATCAGGCCCTGCATCTGCCCAGACTCATCCCCGCACTTCCCAAAACACTTCCCCAGCATTTCCCCTCAATTCTGTAAATTTTGGTAATTTTTAGAACCAGATAATTTTTCAGACAAATTTCATAATTGCGCAATTTCCCAATTTTTGGACTTTTATGCAATTTATGAAAAGTCAGGGGTTTTTATGCAAAAATTCCCATGTGAGGTGGCATCACCTCATTGGTTATTGAATAGGTGGATTGGGACCCACAAAATATCAGATAAATATCCTTAATTATCTGAATTAGATATTTATTAATTAATTTACTAAAATACCCCTAACATTTCAATTAATACCCAACATGTCCTAAACCCTAATCCTATTTAAACCCTACCCAGCCCCATTCCCGAACACACCCCACCGGCCCTCCGACCACCCTCCGGCCACCGGACCACCGCCGAACACCTCGCCCCTCCCCCGGCTACCTCCCCGTCCATCGCCACCCTCTCTGGCCACCGCCTCCGCCGCCCTGAGCCACCGCAGACCCGACTCCCCAACACTACCACAGCAGCTACTTCCCCTCCGACCGCCCACCACCGACGCCATAGCCGTCGCCGACCACCGCCACCACCACCAAACGCCTCGCCACCTCCTCCTCCACCGTTCTGACCTGCCCCCACCGCCCCACGACACCCTCCGCCGCCGGCAAACTCCCCGCAAGCCTCCTCCCTTAACTGCTCCGCGATTCCTCCCCTACCTCCGACGGCCTCCAGCCACCGCCACCGCCGTCGTGGACCTCCGCCACCACCACCAACCTGACCGCCTCCCTTCCCTCCACCGTCTCCCCACCCTGCCCGGCCACCTCCGCCACTCCCCCGCCGCCGGCAGCCTCCGCAAGTTGCTGTTGCTGCTGCTGCTGCTAGGAGCTACTGCTACTGCAGGCGACTCTCCGGCCAGCCGCCGGCGAATCCGCCGCCGTCCTCCTGCCGTCGACGGCCAGTAGACCCCACCTGTAAGTAGGTAAATTCCTAAACCCTAATATTTACGTATTTTCATATATATCCCTATATGTATATATATATATATATATATATGTATATATATATGTATATTTATATGTATAATTATATATATGTGTATTATACTATTAATATATATTATATATACTGTTATTTATACAGTGTATTATACTGTATATTATAGTATTATATATTTTTTTTTACCAAATATATGTATATATATCTATTATTCTATATATGTATATATATATATATGTATATATATATGTATATTTATATATATATATATATATAATTATATATATATATGTATTATACTCTTAATATATACTATATATATACTGTTATTATACAGTATAATATATTGTATATTATGTTATTATATATATGTATATACATATCTATGTATATTTATATGTATATACTTATATATATGTTATGTAATAATTATGTATATATGTTTATATGCATTTTCAATTCTGTTTTTCTTTTATAAATATATATATATTCATGTATATATATATACATATAATATATAGTTATATGTAACATATTATGTATATGTTATATATATTATATATTTATTAATATATTTATAGTATATATATGTATATATATACTATACATTTTTTTCCTTTATTTTATTTTTCTGCACTTTATTTCCTGCACTATTTATAATGAATATATATATATATCTATATATATATATATATATATATATATATATATATATATATATATATATTATCTATATGTATATATATAAATTAATACTGTACTGGATAATACAGTACATAAATATACATATGTATTTACTTTTCTGCCCTATCTTTTATTTATACTATATTATATATTTATATCAGTGGATAATACCCTGCTAATATATATTATTATATTTAACAGTGGTCACATATAGACCCTGATATGGCTGAACAGTACAGCATTAATATATGTATTTAAATTCCTGCAATGTCATTTTATTTTATCTATATATATTTATATCAGTGGATACCCCCTGATAATATTATAGTACTATATATAAACAGTGGATATACCCTGCTATTATATCATTTACATTCCTGTATTCTCTTTTCTGTATATATATATGCTATATATATATACTACTACTACATACTATATCTATAAGAATATATATATATACTATATATATATATATCTGTGGTGTGTATCCTATATATACATAGGTATATATACTTTTATATTACAGCCTTGATATTCACGAACCCTGTCTATTTTAACAGAAACCAACTCCAGCACAGCCGGTGACCCCCTGTCACCAGCAACCTTAAACCTGACTGCAAGATCAGGTTATCAACACTATCAGGGAGTAGGCAAGTATACCTTGCCAAGTTAATGCTTAAATTCAATTCTTGATATCTGCGTTGTTCTTAAATTTCATATACTTTGATCACCTGAGACTGCCTTGGTACAGTCAACTGTTATGTTGACTTGTTATTAACAGACTCACCAACAGCTGAGAGTATTCTAATATTCTCCTAGACCCTATCACGGAAACACGCAACATGGTTGCAATGCATATTGGGATGCGAGCTGCGTAGTTGACTAGCTACCAGTACGTGGGACCGCATCACGGATTAGAATAATTTAGGAAATATGCGACTTGACATTTAGTTACATTGGGAGGGGAGAACAACTAAAATACGTATGGGATACCCACCTCTTTACCATGTGCCACACTCGACGGAGTGATACGGATGATATAAATATGTATTCATGTGACCATTCTCATCGTAGATGGAAAATTGTATAGTGCCCTTGAACGGGGGCATATGTGGCATATACTAGCCTGTCACTACAGATTGGTGAATTATGTCAGCATATGTCTAGCCACACATTTCCCATACGTATTAGGTTGTCTCAAATTGCATTTCACTTAGATGGTTAGCACCCTGTATTTATTTATTTATTCAGTATTTACTTTACATGGCATGTCATTTTTCTGTATCTTGCTACGTCCCTCTGAGGACCTGGTTTCCTGCCAGGTTTAGCTGAGACACTCCACCCCACAGTATCTGGACCTGGACAGGAGTCTGGACATGCCCTTGAGATGGAGTTAGAGGAGATGCCGTCAGAGTCTACCTGAGTACCCCTGGAGATGGAGCTGCATATTTTGAGGATGGCATGCTAGTTTATCTTATTTTACTTCTGCTACTTTTTGTAGTGGGATTGTTCCCACCTGACTTTATCTGGGTTATAAATGACATTTCGGTTATAGCATCTTTATATTCAGCACTTTCCCTGTTATTCTTGTGGATGAGATAGATTTATCTGTATTTAGACTTGTAGTATTTTAGGACAGCGTAGCACATCACTTTGGGTCCATTAAATTGGATAATCCCTTAGTGACGTGTCAGCTGGCCAGTGACACGTGGCCTAGTTCCGTATATTTTTGGGACTGGGGCGTGACAAGATCGTTCATCCAAGTCAAGATTAAATTCGTTATCGCCTACCTTAATCATTGAACCAAGATTTTCTAACTTGCATCAATCCATGCTATCTTCCAACCAATGATATGATATAAAGTCTCCAAAATTTGAAACCGTAGCATTCGCACTTAGACCGAACTCTATCGAGCGATATCCTACTCAAATCCAATTTTTTCACGCGCGCTATCATTCGTTCGCGCCATATTCCCATTGTACTAACTCTGATCGCATCTCCGATTATTTCATCTCAACTCAAGTTTTAATTTATTTGATTCAATTCAAAATCACTCGTACGATCCACTATATTTTCCTGACCATGATATCAATTCCAAGTACTCTTTATTCTTATTCGATGTAAGCCATATCCCATATTCAACTCATTCTAACTTGTTCAAATCAAATCATGTGTCACGCCCCAGTCCCAAAATACCGAGGGACTAGACACGTGGCAATGGCCAGCAGCACACTCCAATGGGCAAACCCAATTTAATGGACCCGTTAGAGTATACTTAAGCTGTAAAATAATATAAAGGTCTACGATATATGTCATAGTCCAAATCTAATCTCATCCACAAAAGATAATCACAGTTCAAATATCAAAATAATTAAGATGAAATATAATTCAACAACAAGTCTCAATAAAATGTCTCGAAGAATAACCCGATAATGAGTTTAATACAAAAATTCACGAGACATGAAATAGAGTATCAAGAACAGGAATGACTGAGTATATAAAGCAAATACTCAGGAGAAATCTTCTGGCATCACCTCGTCCTCTGGTACTGGTACTGCTCCAATGTCTGCTCCTGTCCCGTATACCTCGGGGTAGATCTCCTCTACTATACCTGGGGACATAATCCGGATCCAGGTCCTCAGGGGATATAGCAAGGTACAAGAATAACTCAAACCAAATAAATGCAGTATAAAAATATATCAGTAGGGCAAACTATGTAACCAGCTATATGATATGCAAGTGAGAGCATCACTAGAACTCAGGCTGAGACCACTACAAACTCTGTGTCGGGGAGCTGGTAGCAGTGATATCACGTAGTGGGCCTAGCTCTGATGTAGAGGCTACGACACCGCAATAATAAATATATATATATATATATAATCAACATGTAGCCTGTGTGTCTCTTCCCACCCAATGTAATCACACGTCTCGTGTCCATGACGTCTCATGTCCATAACACACAAGATCATGACCTCTAGCTAATGCATCGAGTCATAATGAAATCTATGCATATGTAAGATCTATGTCACGAGTCCTGTAAGCCTATACAGAATAACCATGAATATCTCAGAAAATATTCTGTCGCATGAATAGTGTCAAGTGTCCTATGGTATAACGTACTTGATAAAGCAAGCACAAAAATATATAGGATCGCAATATCAACTCTCTAGGTGACGTTACACGACTCCGCGTATGGCGTCGACACCCAAATATTATTCGAATGTTAAGCAACGTCTCACAGTCCTAGGTTGAACAATTATATCACATAAATAAATTAAGAGAATAATATGAAGCAAGTACAGCAAGTTTGGCAAGGTATACTTGCCTGGGGTTTGAATTTCTCTAATTGCTCCAGTAATAGTGAGATCTTCAGGTACGTCTCCTGATGCTAAAATAAACATTATCAACATTCTCAGAAGATATAAAATAGCTAAAATTGCCTACCCATAAGTCCAATTTGAACACAGGGACAAAATTGACAGTTTTTGGTCAAAGCGGGGTCCACTGTGGCCCACTTCACACCAAAAAATGAGCCAGAGACAAAGTTCTCCAAATTGACATATGATACGATATCCCAATCAAATTGCACATGGTTCGAAAGGGTTATACAACGAACATGTCGCAATAAGCCGTTCGAAAATCCACACAGCGATGAGGAAGAAAAGCTTACCGGAACAGGGGGTCAGAAACGTCTGTACTACGCGTGCACGGGTGGTGCTCGACTGCCGTGGTCATTTATGGCAGCGGTGGAGGTCGTCGGAGTTTCCGGGGTCTTCGTCGGAGGTCGCCGGGTAAGCTTGGGGTTCGTCGCCTGAGGAGAAGAAGGTATCGGAGGCAGTGGTTTGGTGATGGCGGCGGTGGTGGTGTTGGGTTTAAATAGGAGAGGGTTCTCAGCGGTTACAGGGAGGGGGACCGTCTAGGCGGCCGCGGGTAGGCGAGCGGCCGACGGTTGAGGGAGGTGGTCGGTCGTTGAACGACGGCGGCGGGGAGTCGACGAGTCGGCGGCGTCGGTTTGCTTTTTATTTCTTCAGTTACTGAGAAATGGGTTAACGGGTCGGGTTTACGGGTACGGATCAGGTTCAGATCCGACCCACTAGGGTTGGGTTCATTTGGTTTAATTGGGTTTGGCTTAGTTCGGTTCGGTTCAGATTGGTTTAATCTGGTTTATTTAAAAACGATGTTTTTAGCTGTTTAAAAATAGTTTTTAAGTCCACTAAATTCCAAAAAAATTATACTATGTCTAATTATTTATTTTAAAATTAATAATATAATTTTTATAATATTTTAATATTTAATTTAATACTAAAAAATAATTAATCCCTAAAGAATATTTATTTTAATTATAAAAAAATTACAGAAAAATCTCAAAAATTCATATTTTAATTTCTAAAAAAAATTGGATGTTTACATCATGCATGATTCCTTAGAATTCGCGTACTTGCTAGGCATTATTTATACTAAGGCTTTTACACAATCTCGTCGCTTGCGACTAGACTCGTTTAATACTCCAAAATTCATGATTCGTTCGAACATTTCTAAGCCAACCAATACACCACTCATGGTTCGAGCTACACTCTATGAATCTTTATAGCTTATTTTTATTCTCAATTCTCTTAGTCGATCCTGAGACTATCGAATACACCACTCAGAAATTGAGTCATCTTATTAACTCCTGAATCGCGTTCGCGTAATTCACTCATATATCTAATTTGTTCCTTAGAACTCCAGTACGGTCCCTATTCGCTGCCTTAACGATCTTAGTCTCGTATGTACCTCTATTGATAGTCCTCCATGCAAACTATGTTCTGAATCGTAACTTATCGCTATGAATAACCGTTCAACTATATTTGAAAAATCCAAACACGATTTCCATTATTCGCCTTAGCGGTACTCCGATAACGTCTCTATCGATTTTTCTTCTAAGTCCAACTTTATTCTTATTCGAACAATACCCAAATCTTGCTTGTAACTCACTAGCACCAAGGGTCTTGTCATATGGTACTGAATACAACTTAGCCAAAAGGCTGTGTGCATAGGCAACTGTCCGAACGATATTCTATCTCGCATACTAACCCGCTTGGTGTTCTCGTATAAAAATTTGGGTTCACATATAAGTTGCAGATTCTAACATAAGTCTATTTCCATAAAGTCTGACACAGATTGGCACAAAGGCCTTTGCATCGAAATCCCGATCAAGCAATCATATCATTCACATGCACCTTTCAAAAATATTTAGACTCATTGTATGGAATATCCCGTTAGAACTTTGAGAGAGAGCGTTTGTAGCATAACCCATGAACGAGCTTTCAAAATTAAGAGAATCTATAAGAAGTCCAAGGATACAAAGCCATGCTCTAATACCAATATGTCACGTCCTGATCTCCCGCAGGAATCGGCCATCCCTTCTAGGCGCGAATCACCGCGCCAGTGCTCCCGCGGGACGATCATTTCCATCGGGATATGATGTCGCACAAGCCTGCAGTTGCGCTCGCGCAAGGCAAATACCAGAACGACCGTTGATAACTAGTTCACCAAGTCGATATAGCGAAAACGTAGAATGACACAAGTTTGAATACATAAACAAGCTCTCTTTATTTATAATGAATGAGGTTACAAGCGGCGCTAGGCCAAGATTACAAGTCGCTCAAGCTCTCTCTCTAACAATAAAGGCATGCCAAGCGGCTTACAACTTGGGATGATACGTTGGCGATGTTCCAACATTATGTCTTGTATATGTGCTTCAGCTCCGGATGTAATACTGCAAGGCTCCAGAGCGAACTCTACGCCTTAGCGCGCATAAGGGGACATTCCTCACCGAACGAGGTTCTTCCGCACCCTGTAAGCAATCTGGTGGGTTATCAGTATATGAATGCACTGGTAGGGAGGCTTCTCGTCCGCTCGACAAATCCAACACGTTATATTAGTTTTGTGCACCAACTATTAAGTTATCTTGCTATTCTTGCCTTAGGATCAATTTCATGCATAAGATACAAAGCCTATCTCGTGTGGCAGTGCGTCGTGCGATATACAAGAAACACGGCGATACTTACCAACTTACCATTTGTCCTTCCCTGTCCAAGTATAAAACCAAGTTAAGCCAAGCACGAACATATATATATATATATATATATATATATATATATATATATATATATATATATATATATATCCCAACGGTCGCATAACGAACACATGTATTCTACGAGCATATTTCTAAATCAAGTGCATAATATACACTGTTTATAATACTCATATCATTTTGTGACTCAGGTTGTGCAGATTACTCAGATGTCTTACACTTATTTTACGCCGGCATGTTATACTTGTATAGGCATATTTTACTCAGACTACTCAAATGTGTTTCAAGCTTCAGGTTACTTGGTCCAACTAACAATCTGTATGCATAGTGCATCTTATATCCGTTACTTGCCACAAGTCCCTACCAGCCCATACGCGGGTTGCCGCTACGTATGCAATATACTAATGATACAAACTTGGTCTTATGACCTAACGAGCCGCCATGGACAAGGTATAGTCTCGGCACGGGAATGGAATGCAATACAGGTAGCGAGCCTCGCTACAAGCCTTCCCGTATGAAGCAAACGACTATCTGAAATATTCCTGACCGGTTCAGATCGGCCCCGGCGCGACCAGCGTACCGTCCGTAGGAACCATAAGCTTGTGCACAATTTGTCCATGACCATTGACCATCAACACTAAACTTTTATTATATACAACATCTTAAGACCTTGAATGACCATAGCTACTTAACACAGTGATTATGCATTTTACTCGTTCGAAGATCTCATGATCTGGTGTATTTTTATTTCCATGCACCGTTTATGCTGACGGTTTACTACTTATTGCAGCTCCCATTTTGGGCGTTGCCTTGGCGACCCAACGGTCCTGAAGACTTCCTATGTTTCTATTATTTGGCTTGGAACGACTATTTTGATAGTCTTCTGCCACATGTAAGTTAACCAGAATCTATGTTGTGCTTCTGTACCGAGGTTGTATCTATGTGATAAGCATTTCAAGACATATTGAGTAATATACTTCAAGGAACATATAAGGAACAAAAGTAATACTACGAGATAAAATTATAAGAACTATAAAGTGAGCCAATCATTCCGTTCACGATCTACTTCCATGTTTTATATAAAGATATAACAGATGGGATTATTCCCTTAGCTAGATGTGTTGTATTTTTTATAAGCATGCAAGGGGTGATTCATCTAGCGACTAGCATATATCAACCATATTTTAAGTGTGCTGGCTAAGCAAAGACAAGTTCATCGTAGCCACCCAACTTAGCGATGATTTGCCTCGGTCGAGCGATACTCCGAGCGAGCTTCTGAAAGTCTAAGTCTGAACTCCTGAAGGGCCAAGTCTGGAAATCCTTTGCCTCAAGCAAGTCTTCTCGCTGAGCAAAGCAGGTCGAGTCATCGCACTTATGCCATTTGAATCGGCTATCCGCATAGATGCGGAGTGGGTCGTTACACATATTCAAGTTCCCGATTCTTATCGTGCAAATTTATTGCATGATACTTGCCCCAATTCCTAAGGTCAAACCATTATTCATTTGTATAGGTTATTCTACCCAAGCTCGCTTTACTCAGATTTCTAAACATCGAGCAGTGATCATCCTACTTGCATCATACATTCAGTTCAAGGGCTTCGAGTCCATTTTAGCTAAGTCGTTCCTAAGGCACATTCATTCAGCTAAATTCTCGATATATTATGTCACTCGTTAAACCTAGCGATTCACATAGTCTATCTCATAAATATGGTAAATAGAATACATCTGTCTATTCTTTCCTTAATCTAGACCACCAAGTCATGATTTAATTTCTAAACCTTCGATATAAATCACAAACTCTGAGTCTTCCAATATAATTCACATATCCGTTCATGAATCCACCGAGCGTAACTTTGCATCAATTCTAGACTAACTCCTCCTCGAAGCACTTTTATTTCATTTGTATCCTTAAACTCATCTTATCGCGTCGAACCATAAATCAAAATGATCATTCAATTGTCATGTTCTGATCTCCCGCTAGTTCAATCATCCCCGTTGGACGTAAAATTACCACTCTAGCACTTCAGCGGGATAATCATCTCCATCCGGGAATGACACATGTGCGAGCCTGGAGTTATGCTCGCACAAGACAAGAACGTCAACCGTTATGATTATCATCAAAATGACCAAGACACCCTATCATTATACTTTGTTTTATCCCAGTTATATATTAATACTTAAAGTTGGGTTTATCTAATAACTATTCATGCCGTAATCAAAATTTGCCTAACCAACTCGTCAAACTTCAATGTTATCGTTCGATCAATCCGTAGTCTGCCTCTAACATTTCTCAAACAACTAAGTTCAAATCCTCTAGCCAAAGTCTATTCACCATCATTACGTTCTCTTTCATCGAGTTTGTCTTATATAATTATCGAACATGTTAGGCCCTGATCTCCCGCGAGTTTGATTCATCCCCGCTGGATGTGAAATTACCATGCCAACCCTCCCGCGGGATAATCATTCTCATCTGGGCACGATGTCGAGTGCTTATATTTCGAACTAGATTCAAGATCGTTCGTCCAAATTCATGTTTAAATCCGTTATCGCTTACCTCAATTCATTGAACCACAAAATTCTCTAATTTGTATCAATCCATGCTATCTTCTCTCTATCAATATCATATCAAGTCTTCCAAATTTTAAACTATAATTATCCATACTCGGACTAATTTTATAAAGCGATATCCTACTAAATCTAAATTTTTCCATGCGCACTATCCTTCTTCCGGACTATCGTTCTAATCAGGCTAACTTCGATTGCATCCTCGAGTATTCATTCTCAACTTAAGTTTCAATCTATTTGATTCAATTCAAAATTGTACGTACGATCCATTTAGTTTCCTCAACCACTATATTGATTCGTTTACTCTGAATCCCTTGTCGATGTAAGACTTATCACTTGCTCACACATTCTTAATTGTCCGACCGAAGTCTCGTACGAGACCTTTGAATTTGCTTCTTACTAGGCATTACTTGTACTAAGACTTTGTACAATAACGTTGTTTGCTGATAGACTCACTGGTTACCCCAAAAATACTTGATTCGTTCGAAATTTTTTAAGATGATCCATACACCACTCAGGGTTCGAGCTACTCGATAAATCCTCAAAACCTAGTCTATCCTTAAATCATTTATTCGTTCCCAAGCTATCACATACACCACTCAGGAATTGAGTCATCCAAATAATTCTCGATCGTGTTCACATCGTTCACTCGCTTATCCATCTAGTTTGTTCCTTAAACTCATATACGATCTTCTAGCATCGCCTCGATAATCTTAGTCTCATATACACCTCTATCGACAACCATTCCTTAAAATCTAAGCATGATTCCTTATATTCGCCTTAGCGATATACCGATAACATCTCTATCGATAGTCATTCTAAGTCTGACTTATCCTTATCCGAACGATACCCAAACTCGCTCGCAAACTTGCTTGCACCAAAGGGTTTAGATGCGCAATACCCAACACGACTTAGCCAAAAGGCTGCATGAATAGCTATCCCGTCTGAACGATATTCCAGTCTCGTATACAAACTTACTAGTATTAGCGTAAAGGTAGTCTGGTTCGCATGTAACTTGCCAATTCTAGCACGAGTCTATTCCCATAAAATCTGATACAACTAGGCACAAAGGCCTTCGTATTACTATCCCGTTCAATCAATCATTCACATGCACTTTTTAAAAATAGTTATACTGGTTGTATGGAATATTCCAATGGGACAATAAGATATAGCGTATGTACACAACCCACGAACGAGCTTTCAAAATTGAGAGAATCAATACGAAGTCCAAGGACGTAAAGCCATTCTCTGATACCATTATGTCACGCCCCCATTACTAAAGGGATGGAAACATCCTCGCTTGGGCATGATGTCACGCGAGCCTGAGTTGCGGTCACACAAAGGCAGGTTCGAACAGGCATTTGATAACTAGTTCACAGAGTCATCATAGCGAAAGCATTGAATAAACACAAGTATGAAGCAAAAACAAACTCTTTATTGATATAGAAATAATATTACAAGTGGTGCTAGGCCGAGATTACAAGTCGCTCATGCTCTCTCTCTCACTCTCTCAAAACAATAAAGGTATGCCAAGCGGCTTACAACAATAGGATGATACATAGGCGATGTTCCAATATTATATGATGTATATGTGATTTAGCTCCTGACGCTACACTCCAAGCCTCCAGAGCGAACTCTATGCCTTAGCGCGCACAAGGGAAAACTTTACACCGAACGAGGTTCTCCCGCACCCTGCAAGCCACCTGGTGGGTTATCAGTACATAAATGTACTGGTGGGGAGGCTTCTTGCCCGCTTAACAAATCCAAATACGTTCATAAGTTCTGTGCACCATCTATTATGTTGTCTTTCTAATTTTGTCTTAGGATCAGTTTCATGGCATAAGATACAAGCCTAACTCGTGTGGCATTGCGCCGTGTGATATAAGAATAATACGACGAGACTTACCAACTTATCATCTGTCATTCCATGTCCAAAGATAAAACTAAGTTAACCAGCATAATATATGTAAAGACTCAAGGATTTGCATAAAGAAAACACAAGTGCCACGGCCATGTTTCTAACTCAGGTGAACGAGATACTCAGATTAC
This sequence comes from Iris macrosiphon, assembly GCA_036927795.1. NCBI lineage: Eukaryota > Viridiplantae > Streptophyta > Magnoliopsida > Asparagales > Iridaceae > Iris > Iris macrosiphon. The sequence goes on along the minus strand of JAYESA010000007.1, from coordinate 32,019,506 downwards.
TTTGTTACTCAGATTATTCAATTATAATATACTCCATCTGTTCAGGTGTGTTATATCAGATTACTTATTTCAATATAATAACTCTCACACGGATTGCTGTAATCGAGTTGACTTAATCTGTATGAACATGTCAGTTATAGTCTCCGTATGGTTATTGGATGCTAAGCCCCCCGAGCACAGTACTTAAGACCACTATGACATAAAATGGTCACTGGCATAGCCATTAAGCACTTAGTCTCTCTCAGGACAGAGACTACCGTTGAGATAGATGGGTAAACCAAGTATACGATGCCATACCTTTGGCCCTCTACCGATATTTGTGTCATCCCAAACTGGCGGAGCATCCTATAGTCGTTTGGTCGCGTAAATACCATATGATTCCTCCCAGGCCGACACGATCTCGGTGCCCTGCTGATCGTCCGAGGAATCCACATACCTCGTACATGAATTGTCTGTGACCACACATAATTCTTTTCTATTATTTATCTTTTCTTTCGATCCACTTATTACAGGCTTCCCGAGCCATTCTTTTCACTTAACAGGCTCTTAGAGCCAGAATGGATTATCGACTGGGTTGACGATGCTCCATGCAACGCAGATAGCGAGTCCCACTGCATTTTTCGATATACCCATCCATAATCTTAATTTTTTCTTTCTTTCTTTCATTCTAATTTATTATTTTATTCTTTTGTTTCTTTCATTCATTATTATGCAATTTCTGGTACCAAAACTGCCTTGGCGACCTTTTGGTTCTGAAGCCCTTCTATGTTTCCATTACTTGGCTCAGAATAACTATTTTGATAGTTTTTCTGCCTCAACAGAGTGAATCATTTAAGTGAAGTACTTTAACTCGTACCATAGTCTAAGTGAAGTGAAATATAGTAATGTGCAGGATAGTGCTACTAAGGCATAAGGAATGATCTCTACTTTAACAGTGAAACGCATAAGAAAAACTCTAACGAGGCAAACGAACATTTCTATCTCTAGCAGCAAGTTTGTATTCCATATTCTATACAAGTAATACAAGACGAGATTATTTCCTTAGCTAGGTGCGTTGAGCTCTTTTATTAGCATTCAATAGGTGATTCGCCTAGCAACTAGCATGTACCATCCGTATTTTTAAGTATGCAGGCTAAGCAAAGACAGGTTCATCGTAGCCACCCACCTTAGCGATGATTCGTATCGGCCGAGCGATACTTCGATCATGCCTTTGAAAGTCTAAGTCTGAACTTCTGTAGGTACAAGTCTAAATTTCTTTGCCTCAAGCGAGTCTTCTCGCCGAGCTAGGTGGGATAGGTCATCGCACTTGCGTTATTTGAATCGGCTCTCCGCACTGAGCAGAGCGGGTCATTACAATTTCCCCTATGAGTCTTTTATTTGATTTCAGGGGACCACCGCCTCCATCTTACTTTCTCAATAAACATGAGTCCACCCCGTGGTATCACCATCATCCTCTGGGTCCTAGTAAAATGGAGGAACCGCTACCACATTTGATCTTGCCGTCGCCCGCATAGGTCAGTCGCCTAGCCTATATATATATATATATATATATATATATATATATAGAGAGAGAGAGAGAGAGAGAGAGATGTTGCGGTTATCATCTTGTGTTAATATACCTCTATAGCAGCAGAGGTTGTGGGCTTAAATCCTTTCAAAAGGACCCAACCAGACCAGCCTTGGTGGGTGGGACTGTCACGACCCGCACCCAAAAAATTGGGCATGTGTCGTAGGTACGTCCAGCCTACGCCGCAGCATCGGTGGTAGAATGCTGTCTAGGTCTACTATCTAGCTAACAATCTCATGCAATCAATATATATACCTGTCAAGATCTCAACTCCAAACGGAGGAGCAATATGATAAAGATAATCATAAGTACTCAATCACGAATCTAAGCACGATAAGATAATAAAGAAGACTAACAGCTACAAAGTCTAAACAACTGCTACTAAAACAACAACAATAATAATAATAATACAACAACATCCTGAATCATATACAATACAAAGTCTTAATCCAAAATCGGGGACAAATCTGGTACCAAAAGCTAATAAAAACAATAACTGAGGTCCTAGTGATCCCGGCTACCAACCCGAAAATTACTCCTAAACTAGGGGGTTTCTGTCTGCACCATCGACAGGCTGAGGTCCATAAAACGTCGGACACCAATCCTCCGGATCCTCTGAAAAATATATCCAGTCATAATTGGAGCAAGTACACCTCTAACAGCAGTTCCAGTTAAATGATAAAAACTATAAAACAGTTATAGCAAGTAGCAAGGTGAAGGAAATAAAGTATGAACAAGGAAATATATATGTATCACTGGTGCATAAAGGTAAAGATGCATAAAAATCAGAAGCAAGATAGTAATGACTGCATGATACAAGAAATCTAAACTAAGATCAAGTATGTGCACAAGAACCTGTAGTGAGTCCAGCAAGAGTACATATAATGAGTCAAGTCCAGAAACTATGAGTGAGTCCAGCAAGAAATGCAAGAGAGTCCAGACTTGAAAGAATGAACTCGTGTCTTTGAAATACCTATTTCAATATGTAAACGGCTAGGGGTAAGTACGGCTCACCGCACACTGGGTGTGTGGCTGCTATCATTCCAGATTAGACCAGAGAGGGTGATTCCAGTGATTCCAATTGGGAATGTTTACATGTCTACTCGAGTATTTTTCCGTCCCGACTAGTACAAGTGAATCCAAGACCCGACACGTAAATCAAGTATGAGTCCAGCCAGAAACATGAGTGATACCTGTAGTGAGTCACAATGTGATGCCAGTAGATGATTCCAGAATAGAGGCCAGAAACATGAAATATACGTGTCGCAAGTAAATGAATCAAGAAATACCAGTCCGTGTCATGTCAGAAAAATTAGATAATACTATACTAGAAGCTGAATCATAATAATCATCAGATAATAAAAACTATCAGAGAATGTACTCGCCTGACGTCCTGAGCAACTGGCGATCCGAATTGGCATCGCAAGGACCTATTGCGAAAAGCAAGGTTAAACGGGATTCTAATAAGTTAAACAAATATAAAATAACTAAATACAAGCTTCTAGGGTCAAACCGGTAACATCTGGGTCAAAATGTCAACTCTGGGTCCAAAAAGTCAACTCTGGGTCAAAACTAGGTCAAATATTGACTTTGGCGGTCAACCGGGTCAACTACAATCAACTCTAGGTCAAACTAGGGTGCCCCTAAAATTTTAGGTCAAAACTAGGTCATTAAGCTAATAAACCCTCAAACTCGACTCCTTGAGATACCGGGATACCCTCGGTATCCGATACCTCAACCTACGCTATACGCCCCGTCTATACCCTCTAAAATATATACTAGCACGTATATATATATATATATATATATATATATATATATATATATATATATATATATATATATATATATATATATATATATATATATATAAGCATCTCTAACCTCATTCCTAGGCTAAAACTCAATACCTTGCCCTGACGCTCAATACCTTGAGTATCTCAAGGTATTGAGATACTCAAGCCTTGCCCCTCACTAACACTAGCTAACTAACTAACTATCTATATATATACACTACCATATACTAATATATATATAACATATATCTATATATATATATATATATATATATATATATATATATATATAACCTAGTGTATAGGTAAACACCTCAATACCTTACCTCTGATATCCAACTTATCTCAATACCTTGGTATCTCAAGGTATTGAGATACCTTATTGTCACGACCCGCACCCGGTGTAAGGGTACTAGTCGGAACAACGCCCAGCCTACGCCGCAGAATCGGCGGTAGAACGCTGTCTAGATAAACTATCTAACAATTTAATGAACCACCAATAATGATAGTATACTCAATCACAGAACTAAGGTGGAAATGAGCACGAATCAGATAAAGAATAGAATAGTCACAATACAACTCATGAGTCTAAAATAATACATCAATGAGTCTAAAGAAAATTACAGAAATATGCTGGAGACAAATCCAGTACAAAGAATACTACAAAACTATAAAGCTACAACTCCAGGGTCAACTGTCTCAGTTGGGATAAGTCCCTCTTGAGCCAGGGTCTCAGAATCTAAACCCACAACATCCTGGGGTCCATAATAGGTAGGGTACTCCTCAGTGTCATCTGGAAAAATATATCCAGTCAGGAAAGGAGCAGAGTACAACCCTAACAGCAGTTCTCAAATAATGATAAAAACTATGTAACAGTAAATAGTTGTGGATAAACAAGATGCATAAATAGATACAAGAATGTATAGACAATAAGGAAATACTGGAAAGAAATACAATAATGAACAATATGCTGATGGAACAAGAATACTAATGACTAAGTGTGTGAGTACTAGCTTTAACATGTGATCGGCTTGGGAACTTGCACAAGAGTATGATGGCCTGGCTGATTATACGTGCGGTGTATGATCAACACTCACAAGGAACAAGATATGCACAAGGAGGGTATGATCACATATCTACACTAAAATACTCTCCACCCCGACTGGTATAATAGATCCAACCACGGTACGTTATGGCACTAGATTCCCCAAGAAGATAGCTAGTCTCCCCGAGAATCGGTGTCTGCACATGTACAAGATAACCAATGAAACAATACTTGCACCATATACACCATATACCAAGGAATAACATCTCATGACGAGATCCGGATATACCAATCCGTGTAACCATAGTGTCAAGAGAACATGTATATCTACACTAGATACAACGAACATAGAGGATATCATAAATGAGAAACTATCAGAGAATGTACTCGCCTGAAGTCCAATGAACAGTCTCACAAATGTCTGACTCGGTGCCTCGAAGACCTAGACATGGAATACCACATTAATACAAGGTCCCGGAAAGAGAACAAGTCAAACTAGGCAACTTCTAGGTCAATAAGTCAATTCTAAGGTAAAAGTGAACTATGGTCAACTCTAAAGTCCACTAAAGTCAAACATGGTCAAACCCAAAGTCAACCTCACAAGACATCTATAAAATAATACTACAATAATTTAGGAATCAAATTAGATTCAAAAAGAACTCACACAAAGTATACTAATAATACAATTAATATATACCCTAAAATAATATATACAACCCAACATTTATATAAATAACATAATATATTATTACAATTATTATTCCTCACAAAATACATATATATATACATATATATATATACAATTATAATATATAATATATACATTAAAACTGTCAAAGCGTCATTGAAAAACAGTGAATAAAATAGGATTAAATCAAAACAGTTTAAATAGTGACAGTCGGGACTGTCACCGAAGGACTGTCACCGAAACCCAAATAATAAACTGCCACTGCTTTGGTTTTCGCTGACAGTTAAACTGTCGCGGAAAAGCGTCGCAGAAAAGCTGCTGTTTCCCGCTGCTGCAATTAATGACAGGTTTGTCATTAATTGCCCGAAGGCTACAGCGGCTGCTATTAGTCGGCTAATTAATGACAGTTTTTACTGTCATTAATTCACTGTCACTAAAACAAGTTATATATATAAAAATAGAATATATAAAACAATATATATATATATATAAACAGAATATATAAAACAGTATATATATATATATATATATATAAACCATTAATACAAAAATGTACATATATATATTAATATACACATAAACTTATACCTTCAAATATTTAACAAAGAACATATAATTTACATGGCTAGAAGCACACCTAAAATATTTACATTAATATCCAAATAATTACATAATAATTATAAATAATATAATTACACAATTAAACATACAAATATATTTTATAAAACATTTTATGTATAAATTATATTATTTAACAAGTAGTAACATATATATTTGCATGCAAAAAAGCTACATATTATATTGTACATTATATTAGCACACCCAAAATATAGATCTATGCTACAATAATTACTATAATAAATACACAAAATAAATATTTAATATCCATATATATATACTAATTATAAATGAAGAATTGAACCACAATTAATTAGATCTAAAAATACACACAATTGGAGAGTATCTTACCGTATCCCACTAGATCTAGGATACGCATGCGACACGAGTCCAACACACAACTAAATGCACCCCGAAGGACACAAACAGATCACAAATAATATTTATGAACAAATCAAAGCGTCAAAAGTAGATCTATGTGTCCGTGTCAAAATACGACATGTTCAAAGCCCCGTGTCGGAGGAAAACTCCCAAATGACACGTATCACCAAATAGTTGGGATACGAACCACAAGTATCCCAATATGGACACGACACTAGCCTCAAACACAAATCTCATGTCCAATTGATCTATAGGATCAATTGACACACACAAAAAAATGTAAATTCGAAATTCCAACAAAATTGACACAAAAAGTACCATAACTTTCTCCATGGGTCTCCTATGAACACAAAACAAAGTCCTATGGGTAGTACATACATATAGGTTGATTTTACATGATTAAATCTCAGATTTAGAAGCTATTTAAATGGGAAAATCTGAATTATACCTATTAGAAGATGGATTCCCAATGAAACCTCCAATTGAGATGAACTTGCTTCCAAATTGTAGATCCTTGCTCCTCTTTGTAGATCATTGCTTCCTTCTTCTAGATCCTTGCTTCCTCCTTCTCTAATGGTGAATTGGAAAGAATTTGGAATGAATTTGGTAGGAAATTGGATTGGGAATGGAGGAATTTGGTAGTGGGAGAATTCTAGATCTAGATTTGGAATGAGATGAGAGGAGAGAGAAATTTCCCCCCCTCTTTAATAGGCCGGCCATAGCCCCTCCCCCAAGCAATTGTAAAATATCCAATGTACCCCTAGGGGCCTCTCATGAAGAAATAATTAAGGAAGGAAGCTTCTAGTCTAATCATTTAATTAATTTAATCCATCTTCTTAACCATGGGCTTTCTAAATGGGCCAAGTCTAACTAATTAATTCATGTTGGTCCATGGGTCCAAACTAAACTAGTTGGGTCCACTAAAATAAGTCCAAAATAATTAAATAATATCTAACAACAATTAAATAATACAACAAAAAAATTATTTACCATGCACAATATTTATTTAAATAGGAAATTACTAAAATACCCTTTTTTCTAAAATATGGTAGTGACAAGTCTACCCTCCTTAAAATAATTTCGTCCTCGAAATTCAAAGACGAAAACTACCCCCAGAAAATCACAGAACAGAACTAAAGAATCATAACTAACTAATGAACAGAACATAACAATGAACAGAACATAACTAGAAATAATATACCTCAAGGTACAAACAAATATGGATAACGCTCTCGCATTTCATCCTCTCTCTCCCAGGTAGACTCCCCCGGAGAGTGATGCCTCCATGCGACGTGCACCAAAGGAATAGTCTGGTTCCTCAGCACCTTCTCTCTCCGATCCAGAATCCCAACTAGCTGCTCTGGATAGCTAAGAGTAGGGCCCACCTCTATCTCTGAGTGATCCAATACATGACTAGGATCTGCCACGTATCGTCTCAACTGCGACACATGAAACACGTTGTGCACTCCCTCCAATGCAGGTGGCAAGTCTAGTCTATAAGCAACTGCACCGACCCTCTCTAGAATAGTGAAAGGTCCAATGAATCGCGGACTAAGCTTTCCGCCTCCACCGAAGCGAATCGTGCCTCGTGTCGGAGAAATCCTCAGAAACACCAAACCACCCACCTAGAACAAAACACCACCTTAAGAACTTATCTATAACAAACAACCAAGAACAAGCACACAAAATAAAATCTAAACTATACCTCAAACTCCAAGGGTCTCCGATGGCTATCGGCCCAATGCCGTTGTCTGTCCTGCGCCACTCGAAGTCTGTCTCTGATCAACTGAACCTTCTCTGCTGCATCCACAACCATCTCTGGCCCAAGCAAAACTCTCTCTCCAACATCGTCCCAAGACAAAGGAGTACGACACCTCCGACCATATAGAGCTTCAAAAGGTGACATCTCTATACTGGCCTGGTAACTGTTGTTGTAAGCAAACTCTACCAAATGGAGATGGACCTCCCAAGAACCCCCGAAATCTAGTACACAAGTGCGCAACATATCCTCGAGAGTCTGAATAGTCCTCTCTGACTGCCCATCTGTCTGGGGATGATATGCAGTACTGAATTTGAGCTGAGTGCCCAAACTCTCCTGCAAACTCCTCCAGAAATGAGAAGTGAAACGACTATCTCGATCTGAGACTATGCTGACGGGAACTCCATGTATCCTAACGATCTGCCTCACATACATCTCTGCCAGCTTCTCCGTAGACAAACCCACCTTGAAAGGCAAAAAATGGGCCGACTTGGTCAATCTATCAACAATGACCCAAATCGCGTCTTTCCCTCCTGAAGATCGTGGTAGTCCGGACACAAAATCCATAGTAATGTGTTTCCACTTCCACTCTGGAATGGGTAATGGCTGAAGTAAACCTCCTGGCCTCTGCCTCTCGGCTTTCACCTGCTGGCACACTAAGCATCTGGATACAAACTGTGCCACTTCCCTCTTCATGCCATACCACCACACACTCTCTCGCATATCCCGATACATCTTGTTAGCACCTGGATGTATGGAATACTGAGAGCGATGCGCTTCCTACAATACCTCCTCTCGCAACTCCCCACTAGGCACACACAATCTAACTCCATGCCTCAAAGATCCATCCTCTGCAATAGTGAAATCATCCTCCAATCCTGCTCTCACCTGAGCTCTGATACTCCTCAAAGATACGTCATCATACTGTGCTGCCTTGATCCTATCCATCAAATCTGAATGTATCTGCAATTCCCACATCTGCATAGCACACCCAGGAACAATCACCTCAATGCCCAAGCTCTCCAAGTCCTCCAACAGATATCGATCCTGCGTTAAGAACATAGCTACCGGATACCTGCTCAAAGCATTGGCAACTACATTGGCTTTCCCAGGATGATATTGCAAAGAGATATCAAAATCCTTCATCAATTCCAACCACCGACGCTGCCTCATGTTCAACTCCTTCTGCGTGAAAACGTACTTCAAGCTTTTGTGGTCTGTGAAGATCTCCACACGCTCTCCGTACAAATAATGTTTCCACAACTTCAGGGCGAATATGACAGCTGCCAACTCCAAATCATGGGTAGGATAGTTCTTTTCATGAGGACGCAATTGCCTGGATGCATAGGTAATCACTTTTCCATGCTGCTGAAGAACACAACCTAAACCCTTTCCCGATGCATCACTATAAATAGTGAAACCTCCGGACCCTGATGGCAATGTCAAAAAAGGAGCAGACGTCAACCTCTTCTTCAACTCCTCAAAAGCAGCCTGGCAATCTTCCGTCCAAACAAACTCCACATCCTTCCTTGTGAGTCTGGTCATCGGCTCGGCAATCCTCGAAAAATCTTGCACAAATTTTCTGTAGTAGCCTGCCAATCCCAAGAAACTTCTGATCTCTGCTACCGAACTCGGAGTCTTCCAAGATTCCACTGCTGAAATCTTCTTCGGATCCACTGAAATACCATCACCAGTCACAACATGCCCCAAGAATTCCACCTTGTCCAAGAAAAACTCACATTTGGACAACTTCCCATACAGCTTCTCCTTCCTCAGCACATCCAACACAATCCTCAAATGCTCCTCATGCTCCTCCGGTGTCCTCGAGTATATGAGTATGTCGTCGATGAACACCACCACGAACTTGTCAAGGTACTGGTGGAACACCTTGTTCATCAAGTTCATAAATACCGCCGGTGCATTAGTCAAACCAAACGGCATCACCATAAACTCGTACTGACCATACCGAGTTCTAAAAGCAGTCTTCGGTATGTCCCCCGGCTTCACCTTCACCTGATGGTAGCCTGATCTCAAATCTATCTTAGAAAATACCTTGGCACCACTCAACTGATCAAACAGATCATCAATCCATGGCAAAGGATACTTATTCTTGATAGTGAGATTATTCAAAGCCCTGTAATCAATGCACATGCGCACCGATCCATCCTTCTTCGGTACAAACAATACCGGAGCTCCCCATGGTGAAGAACTCGATCTGATAAACCCCTTATCCTGCAATTCGTCCACCTGCTTCTTCAACTCGACCAGCTCGCTGTTGTTTACTCTATAGACATGCTGCGAAATCAGTTCTGCACCTGGCACCAAGTCTATAGAAAATTCAACATCTCGATCTGGCGGCAATCCTGGCAATTCTTCAGGAAACACATCCAAAAATTCTGCTATCAACGGATGTGGCAACTCCTTGTTTTCCACCATAGCTCCACAAATAATGCCTTCTTCCTGCTCCGCAGTTCCTCTAGCAAACTCGAACTCTGGCTCTCCTGGCGGACCAAACAAAACTCTACCTCCTCTATAATCTATGCTAGCACGGTGCCTACTCAACCAATCCATCCCGAGTACAATGTCGTAGCTCGGAAGTGGCATTACAAGTTGACACGCACTCAACTCCCGGTCTCCCAGAGTAACTCTCCGATCCTTGCAAATATCATTAACCAGGATAATGCCTCCCCCGGTCATGATCTTGCAAGTCCTAAGCAAAGACTCAGCTACCAAACCATGCTTTAGAGCAAAAGAAACAGATACAAAACTATGGAAAGCACCACTATCAAACAAAGCTAAAGCTGGAATGGAATCAAGAAGAATAGAACCTGCGATAACATCTCCGGTGGGTTCCTCCTCTTCGACGGTCATAGCAAACGCTCGTCCCTGCCGAGCACCTCCCTGCTGTTGATGCTGGACAAAACGCTGCTGCTGTGTCGGAAGCGGTCCCCTCGGTTGTGCTGCAGGTGGTCTTATCTGTGCCCTCGGAGCTGGAGCTGCTCCCTGAACTGCACGACGAGGACACTCCCTCAATTGATGCCCTTCAGTACCACAATACAAACAAACTCCTAGCCTCTTTCTGTAAACTTCCCAGATGTGGCCGGGCTTCTTGCAGAAGTTGCATAGAGCTTGCTGTAACTGCCTCTGCTGCTGAGGTGCCTGGTGAAAAGGCGCTCTAGCTGGAGTCTGGTTCTGCTGTGGCTGCTGGAAAGGTCTGGACTGGAAATGAGGACGTTTGGCAGATACTGCACTGCCGTTGGCCCCCAGAAAAGAATCACGGTCTCTCTTGGTCTTTAAACCCAGATCCCGCTCAACCTTGCGTGCCTCCGCAAGTATCTCCGAGTATGTCTCATAAAAAGACGGAATGGGGATCAATATGGCACATGATGTAAGACATCAAGGAAAGGACAGTTTAAGGGATCAAGTATCAATGTCAAAGGAGAATAGTTGAATCAAAAGAATTTTCCTAGATGTGATTGGGTATCTCAGCCTATATCCTATATCCTATCGCAGGCTCGCAGTAGTACAACTAAGTTGTCGCACTACCACGACATCACATACTTGTGAAGCTAGACCTGCACAGGCCACCACCAAAAACGTGTCACGACCCGCACCTGGTGTAAGGGTACTAGTCGGAACAACGCCCAGCCTACGCCGCAGAATCGGCGGTAGAACGCTGTCTAGATAAACTATCTAACAATTTAATGAACCACCAATAATGATAGTATACTCAATCACAGAACTAAGGTGGAAATGAGCACGAATCAGATAAAGAATAGAATAGTCACAATACAACTCATGAGTCTAAAATAATACATCAATGAGTCTGAAGAAAATTACAGAAATATGCTGGAGACAAATCCAGTACAAAGAATACTACAAAACTATAAAGCTACAACTCCAGGGTCAACTGTCTCAGTTGGGATAAGTCCCTCTTGAGCCAGGGTCTCAGAATCTAAACCCACAACATCCTGGGGTCCATAATAGGTAGGGTACTCCTCAGTGTCATCTGGAAAAATATATCCAGTCAGGAAAGGAGCAGAGTACAACCCTAACAGCAGTTCTCAAATAATGATAAAAACTATGTAACAGTAAATAGTTGTGGATAAACAAGATGCATAAATAGATACAAGAATGTATAGACAATAAGGAAATACTGGAAAGAAATACAATAATGAACAATATGCTGATGGAACAAGAATACTAATGACTAAGTGTGTGAGTACTAGCTTTAACATGTGATCGGCTTGGGAACTTGCACAAGAGTATGATGGCCTGGCTGATTATACGTGCGGTATATGATCAACACTCACAAGGAACAAGACATGCACAAGGAGGGTATGATCACATATCTACACTAAAATACTCCCTACCCCGACTGGTATAATAGATCCAACCACGGTACGTTATGGCACTAGATTCCCCAAGAAGATAGCTAGTCTCCCCGAGAATCGGTGTCTGCACATGTACAAGATAACCAATAAAACAATACTTGCACCATATACACCATATACCAAGGAATAATATCTCATGACGAGATCCGGATATACCAATCCGTGTAACCATAGTGTCAAGAGAACATGTATATCTACGCTAGATACAACGAACATAGAGGATATCATAAATGAGAAACTATCAGAGAATGTACTCGCCTGAAGTCCAATGAACAGTCTCACAAATGTCTGACTCGGTGCCTCGAAGACCTAGACATGGAATACCACATTAATACAAGGTCCCGGAAAGAGAACAAGTCAAACTAGGCAACTTCTAGGTCAATAAGTCAATTCTAAGGTAAAAGTGAACTATGGTCAACTCTAAAGTCCACTAAAGTCAAACATGGTCAAACCCAAAGTCAACCTCACAAGACATCTATAAAATAATACTACAATAATTTAGGAATCAAATTAGATTCAAAAAGAACTCACATAAAGTATACTAATAATACAATTAATATATACCCTAAAATAATATATACAACCCAACATTTATATAAATAACATAATATATTATTACAATTATTATTCCTCACAAAACACATATATATATACATATATATATATATACAATTATAATATATAATATATACATTAAAACTGTCAAAGCGTCATTGAAAAACAGTGAATAAAATAGGATTAAATCAAAACAGTTTAAATAGTGACAGTCGGGACTGTCACCGAAGGACTGTCACCGAAACCCAAATAATAAACTGCCACTGCTTTGGCTTTCGCTGACAGTTAAACTGTCACGGAAAAGCGTCGCAGAAAAGCTGCTGTTTCCCGCTGCTGCAATTAATGACAGGTTTGTCATTAATTGCCCGAAGGCTACAGCGGCTGCTATTAGTCGGCTAATTAATGACAGTTTTTACTGTCATTAATTCACTGTCACTAAAACAAGTTATATATATATAATTATATATATAAAAATAGAATATATAAAACAATATATATATATATATAAACAGAATATATAAAACAGTATATATATATATATATATAAACCATTAATACAAAAATGTACATATATATATTAATATACACATAAACTTATACCTTCAAATATTTAACAAAGAACATATAATTTACATGGCTAGAAGCACACCTAAAATATTTACATTAATATCCAAATAATTACATAATAATTATAAATAATATAATTACACAATTAAACATACAAATATATTTTATAAAACATTTTATGTATAAATTATATTATTTAACAAGTAGTAACATATATATTTGCATGCAAGAAAGCTACATATTATATTGTACATTATATTAGCACACCCAAAATATAGATCTATGCTACAATAATTACTATAATAAATACACAAAATAAATATTTAATATCCATATATATATACTAATTATAAATGAAGAATTGAACCACAATTAATTAGATCTATACAAAAATACACACAATTGGAGAGTATCTCACCGTATCCCACTAGATCTAGGATACGCATGCGACACGAGTCCAACACACAACTAAATGCACCCCGAAGGACACAAACAGATCACAAATAATATTTATGAACAAATCAAAGCGTCAAAAGTAGATCTATGTGTCCGTGTCAAAATACGACATGTTCAAAGCCCCGTGTCGGAGGAAAACCCCCAAATGACACGTATCACCAAATAGTTGGGATACGAACCACAAGTATCCCAATATAGACACGACACTAGCCTCAAACACAAATCTCATGTCCAATTGATTTATAGGATCAATTGACACACACAAAAAAATATAAATTTGGAATTCCAACAAAATTGACACAAAAAGCACCATAACTTTCTCCATGGGTCTCCTATGAACACAAAACAAAGTCCTATGGGTAGTACATACATATAGGTTGATTTTACATGATTAAATCTCAGATTTAGAAGCTATTTAAATGGGAAAATCTGAATTATACCTATTGGGAGATGGATTCCCAATGAAACCTCCAATTGAGATGAACTTGCTTCCAAATTGTAGATCCTTGCTCCTCTTTGTAGATCCTTGCTTCCTTCTTCTAGATCCTTGCTTCCTCCTTCTCTAATGGTGAATTGGAAAGAATTTGGAATGAATTTGGTAGGGAATTGGATTGGGAATGGAGGGAATTTGGTAGTGGGAGAATTCTAGATCTAGATTTGGAATGAGATGAGAGGAGAGAGAAATTTCCCCCCCTCTTTAATAAGCCGGCCATAGCCCCTCCCCCAAGCAATTGTAAAATGTCCAATGTACCCCTTGGGGCCTCTCATGAAGAAATAATTAAGGAAGGAAGCTTCTAGTCTAATCATTTAATTAATTTAATCCATCTTCTTAACCATGGGCTTTCTAAATGGGCCAAGTCTAACTAATTAATTCATGTTGGTCCATGGGTCCAAACTAAACTAGTTGGGTCCACTAAAATAAGTTCAAAATAATTAAATAATATCTAATAACAATTAAATAATACAACAAAAAAATTATTTACCATGCACAATATTTATTTAAATAGGAAATTACTAAAATACCCTTTTTTCTAAAATGTGGTAGTGACACTTATCCTCTAACTCTAACTAACTAGCTATATATATATATATATATATATATATATATATATATATATATATATATATATATATATATATATATATATATATATATATAAAACTTAGTATTAGGCTACCTCAATACCTTACCCCTAATACCTCAATACCTTGGGTATCTCGAGGTATTGAGATACCCAACCTACTTTCCACTAACTAACTAGATAACTATCTATATATACATATACCTAGCTATATATCTAAGCAAATATATATATACAAACACATGTGCATATATATATCTACTTATCTATATATATATCACACAAACACATATACATATATTCATACCATATATATATATCCATCTCTAATAATATGTATATATATCTATACTAATCTATATATCTATCTATATATACCTCTATCTATCTATCTCTATATCTAGCTATAGATATCTATATACCTATCTATCTATATAAATATACCCATATATATATACATATCTCTCTCTATATATATAAAAGAAGGGGAAGGGGGGAAAACTGCGCTGCGAACTGCTGCCGCGCAGCCACTGCAAATGCTACTGCTGCTGCTGCCCCGGCGCTGCTGCGCCTGCAGCCACTGCCGCTGCTGCCGCGGCGCTGCAGCCTGCTGCGTTCTGCTGCTGCACTGCTCCTAATCGCTCACTCTCTCTACCTCTCTACCCACACACACCTCGACACACTAACACATACACAGACACATCTTTACACACACACAGATACCTATACACGCACTTACATATATATATAAACACACAAACATATATACATATATATATATACACACACAACCATATATATATATACACACTTATACACATATATATAGGTACACACACATATCTATATAAACACACATATGTATATATATACACACACACACTCATACATATATACAAACACACACACACACACCGAAACCTATAAACCAAGTCGAAATGGCCATTCGGTCATTTTGACGAACACGTGGAGTGTGGTTCGTGAAATCTCGTGAAACGTACACCAAACATACTCGAAATCGGCCCAAAATTTACCCACGAGTTCTAATCGATGTCTAGAACCTAGAAAAAATCCTAACTTGCCAATTCTAGGTCCGTGGCAAAAATGCGCATGCATGCGGAACCTACTACGACAAAAAACTCCCAAATCGTCCGAAACGCCCAAATCTCCGCGACACGATCTCACGTGTCCGAACAGAGACACGTACTTACCCTCAAGACACCCAAGCATGTCTACCTAGGTCCGTCTAACCTAGGGCAACACCAAAAATTGGGCCAATCTTGGATTTCACCCAAAATTGACACAAAACCTAATGTCAAAGTCTCCAAACACATCCAAACAAGCTCCAACTTCCTCCCACGGGTAGCCCTAAGGTCTAGAAAGGTTCTAAACTACTAATTACACTATATTAGAGTAATCACAAGGGAAAAAAAATCAAGGTTTACCTCTTGGGAGTTGGAATCCCAAGCCAAAGTCTCCAAAAAGTCCCGAATTCACCATACCAAGCTTCCAAGCCTCCAACCCAAGCTCCAACCCAAGCTCCAACACCAAATCTAAGCTCTACACACCTAGGTTAGAAAAAAGCAAAGGGTTAGGGTTTGCATAGATGGAAGAAAATAGAAGAAGGAAGAGGAGAAAAATTACTTGAATTTATAGGAATTGGAAGAAGGAAAGAAGAAGAAAAGAGTGGAGAGTGGAAATGGAGAAGAAGAAGAAGAAGAGAAAATGAAATGAAATGGGATGGGAAAGCTGCTGGTCTTGATCGGCCAAGGGTTAAGGGTTAGGTTGGGTGAAAAGACCAAAATGCCCTCCAAATCAAGTCATCCTAATTGGGGTTTGGGTTTGGGGTTCCAAATGCACTCTAATTAATTCCTAATCACTCCAACTAACTAATTAAAATATAATAACTATTCTAAACCCATAAATAGGTCTGACAAGGGTGTTGGTCGGGTCTGACATGGGTCCACTAGGGTCTGACATGGGTCCAAGCTAGCCAAAATCCTAAAATAACTAATAAAAATAATACAACCAACAATTAAATATTAATACAAATATTTATGATAAATACACGATTAACCAAATTAAAATAAAAAAATATCCTGCTCTGGAAATGTGGTAGTGACAGGGACTGGGGCCCAATTTAGCTTATATATATATATATATATATATATATATATATATATATTCGGGCTCGTGGTTCGATTCCACCCAGCTAGCCTGTTGTCAGCACCGTTCAAGTGGTCTCTCTCTCTCTCTCTCTCTCTCTCTCTCTCTCTATATATATATATATATATATATATATATATATATATATATATATATATGTATAAGCTAAATTGTCAAGAACCTTTAGCTCAAGTGGTTAAAGTGAGGTATATCCCTCCATAGGTTGTTGCTTCGAGCAAAGGGAGACGTATATTAATTCTATTGTGGGAGAATTAATGTGGGAGGTGTAGTCGCGTGCGAGTGTGGTGCAGATGTTGTAACCTCCACTTTCCAAAATCTGTAATTAGGGGTAGTTTTGTCAAAAACTATTTTTATTGGTAATTATACTTGCTAGTTAACTTTTCTAATAAGATTTGGATTAGTGATTAATTATGCCCCTCAGCTAGTTCAGACCTATTTGAGTGTGTGCAGTGAGTGCATAAGTGGTTAATAGTGTTCTGAGTATCTGTGAACTAGCATGAGATAGTCTATGTGTTGATGAGAGAATTAAGGACTCAAGGGTAAGTATAGCAGGGATATGTTTCTATGTGTTTAATTACACCAAGGTAACGACAGTTCCTACGATTAGGAAGTAGAGTTGTATGATATACAAACCAATGTGTGTTTGGGTGCACGTAATAGGGGTGAATACTCGTAAAAACTGCATGATACAACAACACATTCGATTGGGGTAACTTACGTGCATGACATGAAGTGATGTAATAGTGAGGTATCAGTTGCTAGGCAAGAGTATCAGGGGATATCTGAGGGTGAATGAGTGTATCAATGTAAGTATCAAGAATTAATATTAAGAAAGTAGCATACAAACAGGCTGGTATGAGTGGAACCTAGGTGTATATGTGTTGACTTTACGAGCAATAACAGTTTAATTACCTGCAATAGAGAGTTTAGTATCCAGTGTGTGTATTGGCCAGAGTTTAAGCACTGCAAGAGGGTGTTTTAGAGTTACCAAATGTGTGCTCAAGCTCGCGGATTTCTGCAACTAACTACAACAACAATAAAATAGTAAGGTAACAGTAACAAGTTTAGGGAATGTATTAGAGTGCCACTGCAGTTGCATGTCTACCCAAAGGGTTTAGATAGTGACTATGTGTGCAGAAATTATGTGCACAAGTGTAATGTGTAGTGAGTGGTGTCCGTGTCTCAGTGTGATGCAGAATGCAACACAATTTTAGCATTTTAAGTTGTAGGTAGCAGTGTTGGTGTATGTATGACATGTGTGATATGCCAAATCAGAGTATCAGTCCAATATGGTGTGTTAGGTATTATTGTATTAAGATTTAGTTTCATTCTCTGGGTGTGTCATAAGTGAACTGTGAATTGGTGTAGTGAGAAGTGTCAGGGTGTCCATTAGTGTTCGTGTGTATCAATGAGTATCCTAGTGTCAAGGGGAGTATAGTATCATTGAGATACATAGATACTTATACCTATATAGCTATGTAAGATATAAGTTATGATTATTGATATAAGTTATAGGTATCACAAGTAGGTAATTGCGAACCAAATCCAACCTACCTAGTATAAACCCAAGTAGAGATAGGAATTGACCAAAAAACCTAATAACTAAGTAAATATGATTGTTATTGATTTTATTTCACCTATTGACATTATAAAATTATAATATAGGTTACTCGAACTTCGATACAGATGCTGACTTGTACCATCATCTAAGGACCACATACGAGTATATTCTCTAATTGTTTCCATACTTGATAGCTTATATAACACATGTTTTAGTGATATTTTACTTGATTCTTGACACACTGGTACACATATTAGTATTATATGGATTCATTGTCATGAGTTACATAATTTCAGGCTTATTCTTTATTGGACTAATTTGTTACTGGACTAATATATTTTTTGGACTATTGACTTTTCTGGACTATTGTTATTCTTTATGTCGGGACTCAGATCCATGAGTACTAGTCGGACGAAAAATACCTAGAAGATGTGTGAACTACCCTATCTATCCCATGGTTTGACTGGAATAATAGCAGCCACGCACAACATACTTGGTATTTTAAAACACTTAGATATGTGCAGTCTTTTTTTTTTTAATTCCCGGGATAACGCTCGGGGTCCAACGTAACTTTTGGGACTTTGTGCACACTGCATTGCATGCCTTTGGGCCCACTGCCCCCACTACCAAAATATGATATTTTAGCGACATTTTTAGCGACGTCATCACAAAACGTCGCTAATGTTAAAGATTTTAGCGACTCCAAAAATAAACGTGGCTATACGTCGCTGTTGGCGACGCATAACGATTGTACTTGAGTTTTTTTTAAAGATTAGTCGCTATACGCTTCCTTACGTCGCTAAACGTCGCTAATTTTTTTGATTTAGCGTCATTTTGTGACGATTTTACCGACGTTGTTTATTTTTTAATTAGCGATAGTTATAAATGTAGCAAGACGTCGCAAATATTTTTAATTATCGACGTTTAATTTAGACGTCACTACAAAGTTAATATAGGGTTTTGAGTTTTTTATTTCCTCCTATTCCCTCGATCTCCCCCTCTACCAAACACCCTCCTGCAACCCTCGCCCCCCTCCCACCTCGGCGACCCCGACCCCGACTCGACTCAGGCGACTCCTCTCGCCCCTCTGCCCCAGCGACCCTGACCCCTCTCAACTCCGGCAATCCCCAACGGCTTACTGTCCTGGCACCCCTCGGCCTCGAGGACCCCCTCGGCCCCCTTCCCCGGCGCCCCTCGGCCCCCCTCGACCCCGACAACCCCCTCATCGATCAGAGGGTCAGGTAACCCTAACCCTATCTCTCTCTTACTGACACGACACTGACACACTGATACAGACACACAAGCATGACACATATACATACACACACTGACACAACACGGACACACAAACACAGACACGATATGGACACACAAACGTTGACATGAAACTAGGGTTAGGGCTTGTATGAAGGACACACAAACACAGACACGATATGGTTCGGGCATATATATAGGTCCCGTTTACTTTTAAAATATGACTTGTTCCGGTTCAACCCATTCCAATCCGTTCGGTTTAAATTTTTAGTGTTTACATAGATTTACATAAAATACAGATCCACACTTGTGAAGTATATAAATAAATAAAAAAATAAAGTTATATATCTCTAAATTTTATATGTAATATGCAAAATTTTTAAAGGTAGAGCTTTCAGCTAAAAGTTGAGATAATGTTGATAATCATGCGACTACAATTTATCTTTTAGCATTTGCATCAAAGGTCAATTAGAGTTGGTTTGGAATATAATACGTATTTAGCGACTGTAGGAGATATGTATAAAATTGGTGGGGTTGTGAAGATGTAGTAGATATATATAAAATATAAGTATCATGGGTCTTGGTATCAGAGTACTGATAGAGTATTAGTGAGTGCCCCCATATATAGGTTGTGTGTGAGTAAATTGGTGGATTGTGAAGTAGAGGATAGTGTGAGTGTGTAGATGACTGTAGGAATTATGTTATAGTTGTCAATGTAGTGCTAATTATGATTATTGTGATATATATATATATATATATATATATATATATATATATATATATATAACACTTGTATCTAGTGCATATGAGTATGGGGTATTGAGTTTATTATGAATATCTTAAGTACTGGGTTACTAAATGTCAAGTGATACCTAGATACAAAGTGCATATATAGCTACTTGCATAGGATTAGCTATATAAGTTAAGTGGTAAATAGTTTCACATAGATAATACTCATTATAAAATTAGAATAATTAGGTTTATGTTACAAGCTAAGTTAAGTGGTAAATAGTTTCACATAAATAATACTTATTATAAAAGTAGAATAACTAGGAATGCTTGTCGTCACCTCCGAAGTCAAATGTCCATGTGATCCATTCTCTGAAAAGAAAATTTACTTCTGTAAGCCTTTTGAGGCTATTAGAGTTCTACCAGAAATCTAGTAGACTTTTGGAAATCTAGTCTAACTCTAATAGCCTCAAAAGGCTTACAGAAGTAATTTTTTTTCCAGAGAATAGCTCACATTGAATACGTTACGTCACACATATCCGTTATTAGTGTTCACATGTGTACCCATCTTTTCATCCATTTGGAAAATATACTTGAGCGATGTCTATTTATCTTTACAGAAGTATCTAGAAATGGATCTAAATTACTACCTACGTCATCGTTCATGGATGTATAACCATCATCCTGATGACATGTACGGTATGCAGGATGAATTCATACAGGGATGAAATAGTTCCTGCAGTTCGCCAAGGCGTTCCCTCAATACATGGACGTCACCAAAATTAAGTGTCCTTGTGTTAGAAGTCGCAACTTAAAATATCACTCATAAGTGGATGTGACTTATCATTTGTACTCGAGGAGTTTCACGCCGAATTACTATCAGTGGACCTCACATAGAGAACTTGTGTCTTTAGCATCGGAGCTGGAGCCTTATGTAGAGCCGTATATGGATGTCTACGACCACGCTGATTATGACGACGGGTGAACATAGTTTTTGACGCTACCAGACCTAGTTTCAATCCAGATAATCATGATACAGTTGAGGAGGCACCGAATATCGATGATGCAAAGTTCATAGAGTTACTAAAAATATAAGGACTACATTATATCCTAGTTGTCAGGATCATTCACTATTAGAGGTGGTTACAAGATTGTTGAGCATCAAGTCCGATTTTAATAAGTCGCAAGAATGCTACAACCGACCGATGGTGTTGATTATAGAGATCTTGTCGGAGGG
The DNA here is from genome assembly GCA_036927795.1 of Iris macrosiphon. NCBI lineage: Eukaryota > Viridiplantae > Streptophyta > Magnoliopsida > Asparagales > Iridaceae > Iris > Iris macrosiphon. The sequence continues at coordinate 31,997,630 of JAYESA010000007.1, read as the reverse complement.
TGCTAAGTTGCCTAAATACTTCTACCGATCTATGAGGATAGTGAGATCTCTCTGGATGGAATACGAAAAAATCGATGCATATCACAACGAGTACATGTTGTAATAAAAAGACGATAGGATAAAGACGAGTGCAGATTCTGTGGTGTTGATCGCTACAAGGCCACTGATAGAGGAAGGTCTGTCGGTGCAAGAAAGCCTACCGATTAGATGCACTACTTGACTTTGACGCCAATATTGCAGAGATTGTTTATGGTGAAGGAGACTGTAGAAAATATTAGTTAGCACTGGAAAAAATAGATCAAAGGAGTGTTGGATCATCCATCCGATGGAGAAGCATGGAAGCACTTTAATCGAGAGTATCCATATTTTGCTTCGGATTCATGTAATATCAGATTGGGGCTCCCCTCCTACGTTTTACCCCTTTCAGAATTTTGGGCTCCCAGTATTCATGTTGGCATGTGATCGTCACTCCATACAATCTACCACCTTGGATGTGCATGAAGACTCCGTATATGTTTCTAACCATTATTATCCCAGGTCTGAACAATCCGAAGAGGAATATCGATGTGTATTTATAGCCGTTGATAGATGAGTTGAATCATCTATGGAAAGTATGTGCCAACACGTACGATATTTCTAGAAAGCAGAATTTTCAGATGAGGGCAATACTTATATGGACCATCAATGACTTTCCGGACTATGAAATATTATCGTGATGGAGCACTCATGGCCGTCTTTCATGTTCGTATTGCATGGACCGCACTAAGGCTTTTCGTTTGAAACACAGAGGCAAACCGTCCTTCTTCGATTGTCATCGACAATTCTTGCGAAATGATCATCAGTACCGGGGGAACATGAATGCTTTTTGTGCCATCATTACTGATAGGGCCAATCCACCGCCAAGGTGGCCCGGATACACGATATAGAAAGATGTAAAAGATTTACCAAGTGCTATCGAAGAGCTTGCTAAGGGGTACGAATGTGACGGATTTGGTTGCACTCATAACTGGATGAAGAGGAGTATAATATGGGATCTGCCATATTGGAGCATCAATATGATCAGACATAACCTTGATGTCATGCATATTGAGAAGAATGTATTTGACAACATAATTAACAATGTAATGGACGTAAAGGGGAAGAAGAAAGACAATCTGAAGGCTAGGTTTGTCATGACCCGCACCCAGATATTCGGGCACGAGTGCGTGGGTACGTCCAGCCTACGCCGCAGCATTGGTGGTAGAACGTTGTCTGGGTCAACTCTACTAACTAAACATCTCGACAATATACACATGGTACCTGTCAATCATCTCAACTCCAAACGGAGGAACACTATGGTATATGATAAATATAACTATACTCATTCATAGTGCAAACTAAGAATGATAGAGCACGAATATAATAACGAAGGAAAATAATCACAATACATCCACAAGTCTGAAATAAAATATACATGCCATATGCCTCAATAAAAGTCTAAAACAAGTCTAAACAAATCATCTAAACCGCCTCAGACTTTGGTACTAAGTCCTCCTGTTCTAAAGGAGTATCCTCTAATGGAACGTCGTCATGCGGTCCGTAGTATGTAGGCCACTAGTCTATGAGCCAATATTCTAAAAAATATATCCAGTCATGATTGGAGCGAAGTACATACCTCTGAAAGCAATTTCAAATACATAATCGAGCATATATAACAGATAATAGAAAAGAATATAAGATAACTAAACAACAGAATGAAATGAACTAGAGTGAACAAGTAATGTACTGGAATAAAGAACAGGCAATAGGCTAACTGATATATTAACTCTAGTTAACTATAGTCTATAACTAAGACTAATATATATATATATATATATATATATATATATATATATATATATATATATATATATATATATATTAACAAGTAATAGGCTAACCGATACATTAACTTAACTTAACCGTCTTGCTACACTAACTGACACCAAGTAAATAACTAACTGACATATCATACTAACTAACACTAACTAATAATACTAACTGACATTTAAAGACTGATACCTACTTACAGTGACTGATACTCTAAGTACTAACATCTAACTTAATTAACCAATACATTATGTACTAACTGACACTTATAATACTAACTGCTAACTAACTGGTAGTTCTAATTCACTTAACTCCCACCACCGATCACCAGTTCAACTCTCTGATACTCCAATAATCTAATACTAACAAATACCAAATAAGGTATCCTCTAAGTGCAGATTTGCACTTGCTGCAACTGTAGTTGATGCTAATCCTGTTGCTGCAAGGGCTCAGTTACATCTGTAAGCCCCTGATTTTTAGGAATTTTTTTAAATTGGCTTTTTCCCAATTTTCTGGAATTTTCCGGGATTTTTCTATAATTTAAAACTAGGCTTTGATAATTAAATGATTTTTAATTGTTGTTTAATAATATTAAAATATTATGGAAATAATATTTTATGGTGTAAAATGGAAAACCGGACATGTGGTAATTTTCGGTAAATTTATTGGACTCCGGAAACCCATTTAAAAGCCTTAAAACTATTAAATAAAATAAACCAAATTAATCCAGAAATAAACCGGGTTTATTTCAAATAAACCGAGAAGAACCAAACCAAACCCAAACCGAACTGACCCGAACCAAACCGAATGGTTAGCGGGTCGGGTCGGGTCGGATCCGAGTCAACCCGACCCGGACCCGCATCCACCGAACCCTAATTCCTTATCGGGTCGGAATTACTGTTCCGACCCGGCGGCTAGGTTATTTAACCCCCTCGGGATTCGTGCCCCGCCGCCGCCGCAACTTTCTCTCCCTCTCTCCGCCGCAGTGACCTCGCCGTCGACCTCCTCGCCCCGCCTGACTCCGTCTAACCCATCCCCGCCAGCACCTCACCACTCCACCTCGCCGTCGTCTTCCCCGACACCATCTCCGGCTAACCACCCCGTCGACGACTCCAGCTCCGCCCTCATCCCCTCTCAGCCCCACCATCTTCCCAGCACAGCCTCCTCCGCCGGAACTCCTCCGCCCAGCCGACCAGCCCCCTCGCCTCACCACCTTCCCTCCTCTTTCTCCTCCACCGGCCACGAGCCCGCTCGACGAAACCCTAGACGCAGAACCCCTCGATCTCCCTCTCCGTCTGCTGCCACAGCAGCTCCACCCCGCTGCCGAGCCACCTTCACCGCAGCGCCTCAGGCGACTGCCCTCCTCCGGCGAGTAGGACCTGACCGCGCTGGATACGCCGCGGACACAGCGAGGACACGGACACAGGGTTCTCAGAACACAGTAAACCCTAAACAGTACTCGGACACAGTGAATCTCGTGTCGGACACAACTCAGGACACGGAGGATTCGGTTTTTCAGACCCTCTTCAGGTATCCGTAACTTTTGACTCGTAGCTCGGATTTCGATTCCGTAAATTTCTACACGAAGCCTGTATGACCCTCTCGGTGCCCGGACAAACCGCTCGGGGCATCGCGTCCTGTGGTGATCGCACACCGCGATCCAAAAACAGGTAAACCAACGCCCCGTTTCACCCCGGAAACGAGTACGCCCCGCCAAACGGGACGACTTGGTCGCACGCGGTCTTTACCAAAACGTGCGCGACGTTGATACGGTCGTGTGAGATTTCGCAGAAGTCGATTCGGAGGTGCGTGCACCCCGGAATCAACGCGTATCCGCCGACGACACCCCGTATCCGTCCTTTCTGGAACACGCTGTAACTTTGTGTACACACGTCAGATCGAGACGAAACTTGCGCCATCGGACTCGTAGCAATACGCTGGTCCTGTGAGCCAAGTTTGGTTCGATTCTGAGAACGTTGACAAAATCGCGTATCGTGGGCCCCAACAGGCTCCACTTGACGGGCGATTTTGTGATCGGCTCATCGGAATCCAATTCTGGAAGTTCCGTTGGGTTCGTATCATCGTTCCTGACCTGTTGACACTAAGTTTGACAGAATTGGAGACCTTTGACCCTGACGCGCTTTTCGGTGCAAAGCGGGCCCGCATGTGGACCCCGTTTTAACCCGAAACTGTCGTTTCTGCCCTTGTCTCCAAATTGGACCCAAGGACAGGCGTTTTTAGCTATTTGACATTTTCTGAATCTAATGGTGATGTTTATTTCAGCAACCGGAGTAGTACCTGCAGATCACACTGAGACCAGAGCTACAGTTGGAGCCAGGACCCCAGGCAAGTGTACCTTGCCAAACTTTGCAGTATTGTTACATAATTTCCTTGCTTCATTATATTGTTGTGCATGCTCAACCTAGGGCCGTGTGACGTACTTAGCGTCCGATTATCAGTCGGGTGCCGACACTGTACGCAGTGTTGGGTACGGTCATCTAGAGATGGATATTCGTGACACTATATATTATCGTACTTGTCTTACCAAGTACGTTGGACTCAGGACACTTGACACTACTCATGAGACAGGATCTTCCCGAGATATTCGTGGTGATTCTGTATAGGATACAGGACATGGACATTGTATTCCTAGATATTAGATGACTTGTTGCATTAGAGATGATTGTGCGTGACATGGACATGGTGCATCATGGACATGAGACGTGTGATTACATTGGGTGGGGAGAGTATTACCATATGAAAGGCTGATCATATTATATATTGACATCTGGATGTGTCTTAGTCTCTGACACAGAGCTATGGCACCAGTTCTGGCCCTTCGAGAAAATACTGCTATTGGGTTCTCCGACACTGATCCTGTAGTAGTCTCAGCCCGAGTATGGAATAATGTTCTCATTTGCATATCACTAGATGGTTATTTATTTACCCTATTGTTCATTTATTGCTGCACTGCATTTATTTTGGCTTGTATTTTCTGTACCTTGCTGTCCCCTGAGGACCTGGATCCGGACTATGTCCCCAGGTATAGCTGACGAGATCTATCCCGAGGTATACGGGACCGGAGCATTGGCATTAGCAGGAGCAGGTGCCTACATTGGAGCAGAACCAGGATCTGAGGACGAGATCGTACCAGAGGACTTCTCTTGAGTATTGGCTTGAGATACTCATTTATTCAGTTTATAGTTATTTCATTTCCAGTCTATTTCATTTATGTACCAGACTTGTACTCGGATTGTTCTCCGAGACACTTTTATTGAGACTTGTAGTTTATTTTTATTTATATTTACTCTGGCTTTGATCTGTGATATTCTGTTGTGGATGAGATTAGATAGACTGTGACATGTATCATTGGACCTGCTTATTGTTATATTACAGCTTAAGTATGCCCTGATGGATCCATTAAATTGGGTTTGTCCATCGGTGCGTACTGCTGGCCATTATCACGCGTCCGGTCCCTCGTCATTTTGGGACTGGGGCGTGACAACATCTCAGGTAAACTCCAACACTAGCATAGTCACTTATCACTCAGTCATTCATATTTATTGTGCACTAACACTCCTCTCTTACCAACACACACAACCACACATACTCTAGCCCGACCCCTATTTCTCACACAGACTTTCCAAATACAATTCACACATACACTCTCAGTCATTGCTATGACTCGGATACCTTCGGTTAACCCCCAACAACACAATCATACACATGTACAAATACTGATACTGCTACAGCTATTACTGCTTGCTGCTGCAGCTATGCTGCTGATCCTGCTGCAATATTTGCTGCTTGCTGCTGCACTACTGCAGCTATTGCTGTTGATCCTGCTGTAGCATTTGCTGCTGATACTGATGTTGTTATGCTGCTGCTTCATTTGCAAAACCCAACCCCCACTTACTGTGCACATGCATGAACCCGAGCACCTAGCTTATCCTCCCCGATACTCCATGAGACACTCAAACACACTGTCACTAATACACACACACACACACACACACACACACACACACAGATATATATATATATATATATATATATATATATATATATATATATATCGTCATAGGAACTCCATGCAATCTAATTATCTGACGCATATATATCTCCGCGAGATTCTCCGTAGACGTACCCACTTTGAATAGCAGAAAGTGGGCTGATTTGGTCAACCTGTCTACGATGAACCAAATCGCGTCTTTACCTCTTGGAGAACGTGGAAGCGTCGATACAAAATATATCGTCACATGCACCCATTTCTACTCTGGGATGGGTAAAGGCTAAAGTAATCCACCTGGCCTCTGTCTCTCTGTCTTTACCTGCTGGCATACCAAGCATTTGGATACGAAGCTAGCCACCTCCTGCTTCATACCATACCACCAAACATGCTCTCTCATGTCTCTATACATCTTATTGGCACCTGGATGCATAGAGTACTGAGATCGATGCACTCCCTGAAGAATCTTCTCGCACAACGCTCCACTTGTTATACATGATCTGGTACTGTGCCATAATGATCCATTATCTGCAATACTGGAGTCCTCTGCCCATCCTATCCGGACCTGTGCCCTGATGCTCCTCAGAGAATCATCCTCGAACTGTGCGGCTCTGATCTGGTCCATCAACTCTGGCTGTACCTGAAGCCCCCATATCTATGCTGCAACTCCAGTAACTAATACCTTAATACCCAAGCTATCAAGATCGGCCAATAAATGTTTGTCTCTCGTCAAATGCATAGCCACTGGATACCTGCTCAAGGCATCCGTGACTATGTTGGCATTCCCTGGATGATACTGCAAAACAATGTCGAAGTCCTTCATCAACTTCAACCACCGCCGCTGCCTCATATTGAGCTATTTTTGTGTAAACACATACTTCAAGTTCTTGTGATCTGTAAAGATCTCTACTCGCTCTCCGTACAAGTAGTGCTTCCACAGTTTAAGAGCAAAAATAACTGCTGCCAACTCCAAGTCATGGGTAGAGTAATTCTTCTCATACGGACGTAATTGCCAGGAAGCATAAGCAAACCTTCCCGTTCTGCTGCAACACAAAACCCAAACCCTTACCTGATGCATCATTATATATAGAAAATCCTTCTGTCCCTGATGGCAATATCAATATTGGAGCTGTAGTCAACCTCTTCTTTAGCTCCACAAAAGCAGACTGACAATTCTCAGTCCAAACGAACTCCACGTCCTTCCCGGTTAGTCTAGTCATTGGCTCCGCAATCCTGAAAAAATTCTGAACAAATCTCCGATAATAGCCTTCCAGTCCAAGAAAACTCCTGATCTCTGCCACTGAACTCTGGGTAGACCATGACTCAACTGCTAAAGTCTTCTTCGGGTCTATTGAGATCCCATCTCCTGTAATCACATACCTGAGGAATTCAACCTTATCAAGGAAAAACTCATACTTCGAAAGCTTGCCATATAGCTACTCCTTCCTGAGGGTCTCCAGAACTATCCTCAGGTGTTTCTCGTACTCCTCCGGGGTCTTCGTATAAATTAGTATATCATTAATGAATACTGCCACAAACTAATCCAAGTACTGATGAAACACCTTATTTATCAGGTCATGAATACCGTTGGAGAATTGGTCAACCCAAATGGCATAATCAAGAACTAAACTGCCCATACCGAGTCCTGAAAATTGTCTTCAGAATGTCTTCCTTCTTCACTTTCACCTGGTGGTACCCCGACCTCAAGTCTATTTTTGAGAATACCTTCGCTCCGCTCAACTGATCAAATAAATCGTCAATCTACGACAACGGGTATTTTTTCTTGATAGTAAGGTTGTTGAGTATCCTGTAGTCAATACACATACGTACCGACCCATCCTTCTTCGGTATAAATAATACCAGAGCACCCCACGGTGATAAAATAGAGCGGATGAAGCCCTTGTCCTATAACTCATCCACCTACTTCTTCAACTCCGCCAGTTCACTATTGTTCACCCTATAGATGTGATGGGATATTGGTTCTGCACCTAGCACCAAGTCTATAAAAAACTCCACATCTCTGTCTGGTGGCAACCCCGACAACTCCTCCAGAAAGATGTCCATATACTTTGCAATCAATGAATGTGCGACTCCTGTTCTTCTACCAAAGCTCCACAGAAGTCTCCTTCGCTCTGCTTTGATGCTCCTCTGACGAACTTAAACTCTGGCTCTCCTAGCGCCTGAAACAAAACTCTGCCTCCTCGATAATCGATACTAGCATGGTGCATACTCAACTAATCTATCCCGAGTACTATATTGTAGCTCGAAAGTGGCATTACGATTAGACATACGCTCAACTCTCGGCCTCCCAAGGAAATACTTCGGTCCTTGCAAATATCACTGACCAGGATAATGCCACCCCCGGTCGACGCCAACGGTTTAATCTCAAAGTGATGTTTCTGTCACTACCGTATTTTCTAGGAAAGGATATTTTGGTTATTTTATAATTAATTAAATATTGTGCATGTTAAATATTTATTTATTGTTAGCATGTTAGATTTATTTTGGACTTGTGTTAGTGGACCTAACTAGTTAGTTTAGATCCATAGACCCAACATTTAATTCTAGTTAGAATTGAGCCCAATAGTAAGCCCATTCATTAGGAGGATGAATTAATTAAGTTAAACCCATTAGACTAGAACCTTCCCTCCTTAATTAATTTCTTCATGAGAGGCCCCAAGGGGTATTTTAGACTTTACATAGTAGCTTGAGGGAGGGGGCAAGTGAGGCCTATATAAAGGGGATACAAAATTTCTCTCTTTATTTTTTATTCTAAATATAGATCTAGAATTTCTCTCAACCAAATTCAATCAAATTCCTAACAAATTTTCATCCAATTACTTCCCAAATCACCATTGGAGGCTAGTAGAGCAAGCATCTAGAAGAAGAAAGCAAGGATCTACAAAGAGGAGCAAGGATCTACAAGTTAAAGGCTCATTTCATCCAAAATTGGAAGTTTCATTGGGAATCTATCTCCCAATAGCTACAAATCATTTCTCCCCCTCTAATTAGACTTTAAATCTGAGATTTAACCATGAGAAATTAATCCATATGCATAGGCTATCCATAGGATTTAGATTTTAGTTCATAGGAGGCACATTGAGAAAGTTATGGTACTTTTTGTGTCAATTTTGGAAGAATTCCGAGATTGACACTTGTTGTGTTTGTCAATTGGTCCTATAGATCAATTTGGCACGTGTTTGTATATTTGTGGCTAGTGTCGTGTCCATAATTGGGTACGTGTAGGTCGTATCCCAATAATTTGGTGATACGTGTTGATTTGGGGTTTTTTCCTCCGAACGGGACTTTGAGCATGTCATATTTTGACACAGACACGTAAATATATAATTGACTTTTCGTATTGTTTATATTTATCATTTTAGACTTGCTAGTGTCCTTCGGGGTACGTTTGGTTGTGTGGTGGACTCGTATCGCAAGCGTATCATAGATCTAGTGTGATACGGGTGCGATGCACTCCACATGTTTGCTTCATTATTTTTTAATTCAATTGACTTGTGTATAACAATTAATATGATATATATATATATATATATATATATATATATATATATATATATATATATATATATATATATATATATATATATATATAAGTGTATGTATTTATAATATATCATATAGTTATGTATATATAGCTATGCGACTATGTTTATATATGTATATTGATATCTATGTGCATCTATATGTAAATATGTATGCATAGTTCTATATATATATGTGAAGTATGATTTTATATATATGTACATAGGTAGTGATATATGAATATGTGTTTATATAGGTATGTATATATAGCTATGTGTTATATATTTATATATGATGCATCTAAGTGTATATGTGTATGGCGGTATATATGTGTATATGTATAAGAGAGTATATATATATCCATATGTATATGTGTATGTTTATATATATATATATATATAAATATGTATGTATGAAGATATATAGCTATGTGTATGTTTACATATGTATGTGTATGTGTATGTGTATGTGTATGTGTATGTGTATGTGTGTATAAATATATATATCTAGTTGTATACTTATAGATGTTTGTGTATATATACTTGTGTGTGTGAGAGAGTATTGTGATGTATACATGTATAGATATATATGTTGATATCTACTTATAGTTATGTATGTATATATATAGTTTGTGTGTGTGCTAAGGGGTGGAGGCGCAGCACGGGAGTTTCAGAGCGCCGTAGTAGCAGTTTCAGGGCGCAGCAGAGCCGCGGCTGCAGCGAGGCAGCGCCACGACTGCAGCGAGGCAGCGCCGCAGAGGCAGCAGCAGCAGCAGCAGCAGTCTTTATCGAGGCAGGAGCAGTCCCAGCGCAGCAGCACCGTTGCTGCAGCGAGGCAGCGCCGCAGAGGAGGCAGCAGCGGTCTGCATTGAGGCAGCAACAGTCCCAATGAGAAATTACCGTAGCTGCAGCGAGGTAGCGCCGCAGAGGCAGCAGCAGCAGTCTGCATCAAGGCATCATCATTCCCAGCGCAGCAGCGCCACAGAGGAGGCAGCAATGGTCTGCAGCGAGGCAGCAACAACAACGGTCTACAGCGAGGCAGTAGCAGTCCCAGCGCAGCAGCACCGCGGCTGCAGTGAAGCAGCACCGCAGAGGCGGCAGCAGCAGTCTGCACCGAGGCAGCAACAGTCCCAGCGCAGCAGCGCCGCGGCTGCTGCGAGGCAGCGCAGCGGTTGTAACGTGCAGCGGCAGTAGCGAGGTGCGCAACAGTCAGTGATGGTTAGCTAGTTACCTATTGTATATATATATATGTAGTTACCTATTGTTATTAGTAGTTAGCTAGTTAGTTTAGTTAATAGTTTAGTTAGTTATCTATTTAATTAGCTATCTATATATATATATATATATATCCTTGTTGATAAGTAGTAGTTAGATATATATACATGCTTATGTATCTCGAGCTATATACATGTATATATGTAGGTATGTATATATGTATTAGTTGCATGGATAGTTAGTATAGCATGGTAATTGGTATTAATTAATGCATATTAGTATATAGCTAGTAGTTTGTATTAGATAAATACATATTAGCCTATAGTTTAGAGGTTGGGTAGATAACATATACTAAGAGCACATTATCTTGTGATACCAAGTTAAATATCAAGGTATCTGGTTCATACTCAAGGTATTGAGGGATGCTCAAGGTATTGGGTTTGAGTATCGGGAGGGGTGTGTAGGTAGTGTGATATGTTTTGGTTCAAAGCCATGGTATCCTATTTGCATTAGTTAACTAAGGTACTATATATATATTGCCTTGTGTATATGTATAAATTACTATTTTTATATCTTTAAAATTTTTATCTCTTGTGATACGGTATCATATTATTTTCTTAGTATCTTAGATCTAGCTTGTTTGGCCTAGATTCATAGTATATGAACCCAATATCATTGAGATAGACTCATACAACCTAGAAATAGCTAGTTTGACCAAGTTTGACTAGTTTGGCATAGAGTTGACCTAGTTTGACTATTTTGACTTAGAAATGGCTTTATGACCTAGAAGTTGTCTAGTTTAATTTATTTCTCTTTCCCAAAACCTTTTATTATTGCCATATTCCATATATAGGTCTGTGACACTAGTTCGGACATTATTTTTCATCATTTGCTCTGGACCACAGACGAGTACATTCTTTGATAGTTTTTATTATTTGATTACCACTATAATTCAAGTATTTAAAAATATTACTTATAATTCTTGACACGATGGTACACGGATTGGTATTGTTATTGGATCATCAGTCATGGGATATTACCTTAATTATGGAGATAGTATCGGATACTGTCCTTGTTGGTATTGGGTAACATTCAATATTGTAGAATAAACATTGGATAAATTGGCTAGTAACGTGTCATAATTCGATCCATCATATCAGTCGGGGCAGGAAAAATACTAATTAAATATGTGATCAAGAAACTATTGGCTAGTAGTGTAATCATTGGCTACTACCTAACCATGCAATTCACGTATGGTTGAGTTAGCTCCTTAGTATAATCGTTGAATCTCCCAGGCCGATCACATATTTAGTTAGTATCTCAAATCACATAGTATATTATAGTTTCCATATTCAGTTCATTGATTACCTTGTTCTATTTTTGACATTACAGTTTATTCCTTTATTCTTGTACACATTGATTATATTCTGTTGCTAGTATTGCCTATTCTCTCATTGTTCTTGATTATCAGTTATATTCTCATCATAGATAGCATCTTCTATTTTACTGCTTTATAGTTTTTGTCAATTAATTGGAACTGCTATTGGGTTGTACTTCGCTCCATTCCTGACTGAAAAATATTTTTCAGAGGATCCGGAATATTGGTGTCCGACATACTACGGACCTCAGCCTAAAGATGGTGCAGACTTGGACCCACTAATTCTGGAGTGACTGCCGGAAGATTTAGCCGGATTCACTAGTTAGCATAGTTAGTTCTTTTTTGTATTTTGGTACCAGATTTGTTTCCGGCATATATTTAAGATTTGGATATCATTTCTATTTGTTGTTGTTATATTTTTAACTGTATAGTTATGTTAGACTTCTATGATATCCTCTCGTGCCATAGAAATGTGATTGAGTATTGTGTTGAACTAAGTTTATTACTCTCTTCTTGGAGTTGAGATATTATTAGAGGATTATGCATTTTGTAAGATAATTAGATAGTATAGTTGACCAAGACAGCGTTCTACCGCCGATGTTGCGGCGTAGGCTGGGCGTTGTTCCTGACTTGCATCCCTATACCGGGTGCGGGTCGTGACACATTTTTAGTAGTGGCTCATGCAGGCCAGGCTTCGTAATAGTGCGATATCGTGGTAGTGTGACGACTTAGTTGTACTACTATGAACCTGCGATAGGATATAGGACATATGATACTAGGATAAGAGGGATACTTAATCACAACTAGGAATTCTAATCTGATTTGAATCGCTACTTTTGATTCCTTCTGAATACTTTGAACATTGTTGTCCTTTCTTGATGATATCTTATCTCGTGTCGAATTGATCTCTTTTGTTTCGATCTGTCTTCAGGATGCCGCCGAAGACTAGATCCCATCGATCGGGAGCAGTTTCTGTGAGGTCTGCCACCTCTCAATCTTCCACTCAGGCAGTAGGGTTTGTACCTCCTACGGCATCTGTTCACGTAGGAGACTCGACTGCCTTCGAGGGTTCTCCTCCACCTGTTCCGAGGACTACTCCAGTTGCTTCGGAGGGACTTCCACCACCTCCATTTTCAGGAGATGCTACGCCGATGGTTGTACTGTTTAGAGAGATGTTGTAGTTACAGAGGGCACAAATAGAGGCCTAACACATGCGGTCAGATATGATGCGGTAGAGTATGGAAAATACCCATCAGGTAGCTATTGCAGCAGTTCAGAGAGAGGCTCCTCCACAGCCACATGATATTCAGCTCGATCTAGGCAACATTCAAAATTTCAAGAACCTTGAGCCTCGAGTTTTCAAGGGGACAGAGGGTATAGTCTATTCTGACGATTGGCTTAAAAATATTGAGCGTCTTATGAGGGTGTCCTGTCTTGCGGAGGATCTGAAGGTTGAGGCGGTAGGACTTCAACTGTTCGACGTTGCCCGCACTTGGTTCAGGAACGAGCCACTTCTTACTGAAGCAGGGCAGTCTTAGGAGGTGTTCAAGGATCTTTTTAAGAAGAAGTTCTTTGCTCAGACAGACAGATTGAAATTAGGAAGGCAGTTTGAGAGCCTTACACAGGGGAGCATGTCCGTAGAGGAGTACACCGCAGAGTTTGGGAGGCTGAACCGATTTGCGAAGTCCTTGGTAAGAGAGCCAGAAGTTTGAGCTATCCGTTTCTGCGAGGTTCTGAATTGGGAAGTGAAGATATTCATTCCGTTTTTCTATGAGACGTATTCTGAGAAACTTTCGGAGGCATGCAAGGTCAAGCGGGAGTGAAACTTGAAGCCGAAGAGGGACCATGATATGTTTGGGGGTGCCAGCAGCAGTGCGGTACCGATAAAGAGGCCGCGGTTCCAGCAACAGCAGTTTCCAGTACAGTTCGGAGCTTATCAACAACAATATCAGATACATCAGCTGATTATTGCTCCAGTACGAGCTCCAGTACATCAGATACCATAACAGCCTCAAATACAGGTGCAACCGGCTCCTCAATGCACATATTATAAGAAGACTGTGCACACTTAGGAGATATGCCGGAAGAGACTTGGAGCATGCTTACATTGTAGATCAACAGAGCATATGGTAAAGGATTGTCTCTGGTGCAGATCGAGGGTAGAGAGGTGGAGTTAGGCCACCTGTAGCACCGCAGATTGCTCATCACCCGCAGAGGGAGCTACCTCGGCAGGGTGGAGCATTTGTGATGACGGTCGAAGAGACCGATACTACAGGTGATGGATTATCGAGTTCTGTTCTTTTTTTCTGTTCCTTCCATCTATTTTGATTGACTGTTTCTTTAGTACCTTTTGGATGCTTGTGTTATATAGTTAGTGTAGAATACCCTGACAGAGACAGTAATTATAAGACAGACGGAGACCATGACCATGCATGTTTTTCTTTGCATAGGACTATTCCTTCGTGTGATTTTAGGTAAGACCTTCTTGGATTACAATTACTGGAGGTTTGACCTAGAAGGAGTACGATTACCTTTAAATTTCGAGGACGAAATTAATTTAAGGGGGTAGACTTGTCACTACCGTATTTTCAAGGAAAGGGTATTTTGGTCATTTTATAATTAATTAAATATTGTGCATGTTAAATATTTATTTATTATATTATTTATTTATTTTTAGCATGCTAGATTTATTTTGGACTTGTGTTAGTGTACCTAACTAGTTAGTTTAGATCCATGGACCCAACATTTAATTCTAGTTAAAATTGAGCCCAATAGTAAACCCATTCATTAGGAGGATGAATTAATTAAGTTAAACCCATTAGACTAGAACCTTTTCTCCTTAATTAATTTTTTCATGAGAGGCCCCAAGGGGTATTTTAGACTTTATATAGTAGCTTGAGGGAGGGGGCAAGTGAGGCCTATATAAAGGGGATGAAAACTTTCTCTCTCGTTATTTTTTATTCTAAATCTAGATCTAGAATTTCCCTCAACCAAATTTCATCAAATCCCTACCAAATTTTCACCCAATTCCTTCCCAAATCACCATTGGAGTCTAGTAGAGCAATGATCTAGAAGGAGGAAGCAAGAATCTACAAAGAGGAGCAAGGATCTACAAGTTGAAGGCTCATTTCACCAAAAATTGAAAGTTTCATTGAGAATCCATCTCCCAATAGGTACAATTTAGTTTTTACCTCTAATTAGACTTTAAATCTAAGATTTAACAATGAGAAATTAACCCATATCCATAGGCTACCCATAGGATTTGGATTTGAGTTCATAGGAGGCCTATTGAGAAAGTTATGGTACTTTTTGTGTCAATTTTGGAAGAATTCTGAGATTGACACTTGTTGTGTTTGTCAATTGGTCCTATAGATCAATTTGGCATGTGTTTGTGTGTTTGTGGCTAGGATCACTTCCATAATTGGGTACGTGTAGGTCGTATCCCAATAATTTGGTGATACGTGTTGATTTGGGGGTTTTTCCTCCGACACGGGGCTTTGAGCATGTCATATTTTGACACGGACACGTAGATATATAATTGACTCTTCGTATTGTTCATATTTATCATTTTAGACTTGCTCGTGTCCTTCGGGGTATGTTTGGTTATGAGGTGGACTCATATCGCAAGCGTATCATAGATCTAGTGTGATACGGGTGCGATGCACTCCACGTGTTTGCTTTATTGCTTTTTAATTCAATTGACTTGTGTATAACTATTAATATGACATATTATATATTATATATATATATATATATATATATATATATATATATATATATATATATATATATATATATATATATATATATATATATATATATATATATATATATATATATATATATATATATAAGTGTATGTATTTATAATATATCATATAATTATGTATATATAGCTATGTGACTATGTTTATATATGTATATTGATATCTATGTGCATCTATATGTAAATATGTATGCATTATTCTCTCTATATATATGAAGTATGATTTATATATATGTACATAGGTAGTGATATATGAATATGTGTTTATATAGGTATGTATATATAGTTATGTGTTATATATGCATATATGATATATCTAAGTGTATATGTGTATAGTGGTATATATGTGTATATGTATAAGAGAGTATATATATCTATATATATATGTATATGTTTATATATATATATATATATATATATATATATATATATAAATATGTATGTATGAAGATGTATATTGATATATGTATAGCCATGCTTATGTTTACATATGTATGTGCATGTGTGTATAAATATATATATCTAGTTGTATACTTATAGGTGTTTGTGTATATATACTTGTGTGTGAGAGAGAGTGTTGTGATGTATATATGTATAGATATATATATATATATGTTGATATCTACTTATATATATATATATATATATATATATATATATATATATATATATATATAGTTTGTGTGTCTGCTAAGGTGTGGAAGCGTAGCACAGCAGTTTCAGAGTGCCGCAGCAGTAGTTTCAGGGCGCAGCCGCGCCGCGGCTGCAATGAGGCAGCGCCGCAGAGGAGGCAGCAGCGGTCTGCAGCGAGGTAGCAAAAGTCCCAGCGCAGCAGCGTCGCGGCTGCAGCGAGGCAGCGCCACAGAGACAACAACAGCAGTCTGCACTGAGGCAACAACAGTCCCAGCACAACAGCACCGCAGCTGCAGCGAGACAGCACCGTAGAGGAGGCAGCAGCGGTCTGCAGCGAGGCAGCAGCAGTCCCAGTTCAGCAGCGTCGTAGCTGCAGCGAGCCAACGCCGCAGAGGCAGCAGCAGCAGTCTGCACCTAGGCAGCAGCAGTCCCAGCGCAGCAGCGTCGCGGCTGCAGCGAGGCAGCACCACAGAGAAGGCAGCAGCAGTCTATAGCGGTCTGCAGCGAGGCAGTAGCAGTCCCAGCACAGCAGTGTCGCGGCTGCAATGAGGCAGCATCGTGGAGGCAGCAGCAGCAGTCTGTACCAAGGCAGCAGCAGTCACAGTGCAGCAGTACCGCGGCTGCAGCGAGGCAGCGCAGTGGTCTGCAGCAGCAACAGCTGCAGCGTCGCTGTGGTGCCCTGTTCCCCCTATTCGGGGAGCGCGACTAAGAAATACAAGACGGTATCGTTCGATCGGGATAGATTAAAACAAGAGGCCATCCTCTTTATGGATTTGCTTCTTCGGAATCGATTTCCATATTCAGTGGACCGTGCCCCCGGGATCGACTTAGTGGCAGAGTCAGGAGGGACCTCTCCGCTGCCTTCTTTTGTTGCCTAGTTTTCGCTGTCGCTTGTTGCTTTCGTGCTTTGAGTTGGTTTTCGAATTTGCTTGAGATTTCTTGAACGATTTCGATAAATTTCATTGTTTTCGTTCTTCGAACTACACTTCAATTCCGATAATGGAAAGAGTGAAAGGGGTATTGATCAGCTGTTCGTGGCAATGCAGGTTAACCAGCAGTAGGCGTCGCTCGAACTACTCCTAAAGCACCTCTTTCCTTCTTTCTTCCAACTACTAAGTGAGTGGCTACCATCCCGATTAGCTGGCCCTTCGTCCAGTCTTCACATCTAAAATCTTGTATTCATGCTTGCCCCGATCAAACAATACCAAGTAATAACTAAAAGATATCAAGATAATAAGGGAATAGACTTGGACTAGTATGCTTGTCATTGAAACTTGTGAACGGTTACTTACTTACATGCTTGCTCGTTTGAATTGTTCATCATATGCAAAAATACAAGTTAGAATGCTTACTTCTTCTATCAATATGCTATATGTAGAATACCTCTTGCCATGCAACAATTGATCAGAGAGACTATGCAAAAAAAACTATACAATGCTACCTATCTCCTGATTTTATTGCCTCAGTTACATAAATGGTAAACTTAACATAAACACCGTTGATCACGGACAACTTGTGCACAAGGCCTTCGGGTTCCTGCAGACGGTTGTTGGGGCACTGGCACCGATCCGATCCGGACGGAACTTCATGATAGTCTCATATCCCGGGCAGGATTATGCAGCGCCTCCATTACTTCGTTGCATACCATCCTTGCCCATAGACTATATCTTCCATTATGGCATCAAGCCAGTGATCCCCTTGTATATTTAAACCTGTTGCAACTAACTTGTGTCTTCTTGGCAGGTAAGGCAGGGTAAGTAGTTTACAGGTGGTTCAGATGGGCAGGTAAATATTACCGAGCGGTGGCAGGTTATTTCATTAATTTCTATATCTATTACTTGCTGTAAAATAAACTAAGGCAAGATAGAAAGATCATAAATTATGCATGCTTCATTAAAACAACGTATTGATTGGTATAGTTGGGTTAGCTTGCCTTCACCAGTACGTTTCGATGTACTGACCCTCGTTGAAACAGGTTCCCCGCGCTAAGGAGAACCAAGCGAGGAGCAGAAGTCATTCCCTCAATCCAGTCTAGCTGTAGTCACGCCTTGATCCGTGCCAACCTTTTGAAGTATTTTTAAGATATAAGCTAGCAGCCAAGCAAATATGCAGCTTCGTGAAAAGGCCGTCGTTCCGACCCAAGCTCTTATATTTTGAGTTTAGTAAGGGATGTAATGTACAGGACTGCTATCTCATTTTGTGTCAACACTTTTGTAAACCCATAGAGGCAACTTAGTGACTCAGTTCAAGGAGTTTGTAATAGATGTTCATATTATCAATAAAGAGGACTTTTCCATGTTTCAATCTGTGTTTTAATTTATCTACGTACTCTGAATATGTGCTCGCTATGCAAAATAAAAATACATAGCCTTGTGCGGGCGCAACCTAGGCCCGCACGGCGGTCACGCCCGGGGGACGACTATTGATTCCACGGAATCGGGGCATGACAAGTTGGTATCAGAGCACAGCTTCAAAGTTCCTTTGACTCTTGAACTGGAAAAGTTCCCTTAGCGATAAATTCCTGTGCGAACTCCTGAACTCGTTAAGGCCAAAATGAGATACGTTCATGCAATAAGTCCGTAATACCTTATGATCCTGATGTAATTTACCTTCTTTTGAAGGAATGGCATAAGCGTAATCCGCTGTGCTAGCACCAGGCGAGACACAGGCTCAGGAGAGCAGCTCCGGCACATCAGCAAGCTCTCGGAGCCAACGGGGCATGTCTCGAGCCGATCCGCTTCAGCAAGTGATGCAAATGTTGGAAGCACAACGACAGAGAGATGCTGCCCGCCAAGCCAAGTTCGAGAGCAATCTAGAGGCCCGACTCTCAGTCCAACAAAAGCAGGTAGATACCCTGCAATAACTTGTTCAGACTATGGCCTCCAACCAGTCCGCAGCGACAGCAGCGACTCCGGTGGAACAACCAATGCTTGAAGTCGAGACACAGTCAGTACCAAGGACGAGGGAAATGACTGCCTTCACCTTTGGTAACTTCAAAAAAGTTTGCAACACGCCATTTAATGGGACTGAGGACCCAATCGCGGCTCTAGATTGGCTCGCCGAGCTTGAAGACCATTTTTCTCTCCTAGAAGTGCCTGAAGACAAGCGCGTCGCGTGTGCTCAATTATAGCTTCCCCTTAATACGCACGACTGGTGGGACATGCATCGGTGATCTCTTTCAGTTGAGAATGGAGGAGAGACGATAGCATGGGCCACCTTTCGTGGCGCATTTGAGAAAGAATTCATACCCCCGCCTGTGCGACGCCTGAAGAAAAATAAGTTTGTATAACTACGGCAGGGCAGCATGACTGTAAAGCAATACTCTGCAGAATTCAATAAGCTTGCCAAGTTTGCCAGCTCCTACCTGCCAGACGCATCGAGTCGTGCCAGACGATTTGAGGGAGGTCTACGTCCTGTAATCCACGCCCACATAGTCGTTCTACAGTATCAGACAATGCGGGAAGTCTTAAACCATGCCCTCTCCCTCGAACCGCAGTATCCTCACGTTGCTGCTGGCGCTGTGCAAACCTCCAATCACAAATGCCAAGGTAACGATAGAGGAAACAACTCTGCAAAGCACCCTAACAACGACGGTTCAAAAAAGGGAAATCCAGGGGCACCATGTTCCTTCTGCGGAAAGCTCAACCACACGGCAGAAAAGTGTCGTCAGAAACTCGGCTTATGCCTTATTTGTGGAGATATGAACCACGGGATCAGTGACAGCCCTCTGAGCCGCCATAATCGTCGTACTCAACAACTGGCTCAGACTGCTGCAACCCAAGCCAACAGAGCTGCGCCTCAACAAGGGCGTAATCAGGATCAAGGCCGGGTCTATACACTGACACGAGAGGAAGCTTTGGCCTTGGATACTGTTGTGTCAGGTACTTTGCTTTTCAATAACATACCTGCTCGTGTTCTATTTGATTCTGGTGCAACACATAGCTTTATATCTACAAACTTTGCTGCAGAGAACAATATAGAAATGACTCCGTTGTACCTAGATTTAAGTGTTAGCACCCCCTCCGGTACGAAAATATCTGTCCGTTCAGTATGCCAATGTGGTCACATCTGCATTGGAGGAAGGAAGCTATCGCTGGATGTTTTAGTTCTAGATGTTCGGGACTACGATATCATTTTGGGAATGGATTGGCTCGGCGCGTGCTCGACAACTATTGAATGTGCAGAAAAGAGAGTCGTTTTCCGCCTGCCTGGAGAAGCCGTATTCTGATACACTAGTAGTCCAGCAATTGACACGACCAGGGCCTGCATGGTGATATCTGCAACATCTGCTCGGTGAATGCTCTACTCGGGCTGTGAGGGATTCCTAGCGTCGGTTCGGGACACACAGCAGGACTACGCAAACGTCGATTCTACTTCCATTGAGGCGGAGTTCCCCGATGTATTTCCGAGCGAACTATCTGGCATGCCGCCCGCCCGAGAGATTGAATTCACTATAGACACCTTTCCAAATACACAGCCTATCTCTAAACCTCCGTACAGAATGGCCCCTGCAGAACTGAAGGAATTAAAATACCAACTTCAGGAATTACTTGATCGTGGGTTCATCCGTCCGAGTGTGTCTCCTTAGGGTGCGCCTGTGCTCTTCGTGAAGAAGAAAGACGGAATGCTACGCCTCTGCATAGACTACAGGGAATTGAAAAAGGTCACAATTAGAAACAAATACCCTCTGCCACGGATTGATGACTTGTTTGATCAGCTACAGAGGGCAGCAGTGTTTTCAAAAATCGATCTTCGCTTGGGTTATCACCAGCTGAAGATTAAGCCAGAAGACACACTGAAGACTGCCTTTCGAACCCGATACGGACATTACGAATTTTCAGTGATGTCGTTTGGTCTGATAAATGCACCTGCTGCATTCATGGATTTGATAAACCGTGTATTCCGGCCCTTCATTGATAAATTCATGGTAGTTTTTATCGATGACATCTTGGTATACTCAAAGACTAGGGATGAGCACGCAGGACACTTGCGGATGGTGCTGCAAACCCTTCGAGACAACAAGTTGTATGCCAAATTGAGTAAATGTGAATTTTGGCTAGACAGTATATCCTTTTTGGGGCATATCATCTCTTCGCAAGGCATTTCAGTTGATCCGAAGAAGGTGGAAGCCATTATGCAGTGGAAACGACCGGAGTCAGCTAGCGATATCCGAAGTTTTCTTGGAGTGGCAGGGTACTACCACAGGTTTATACAAAATTTTGCTAGAATTGCTTCGCCCTTGACTCAGCTCACACAAAAGGGTGTAAAGTTTACTTGGACGGACGACTGTGAAGCTTCGTTTACGGAGTTAAAGCAGCGCCTCGTCTCTGCCCCAATCCTCACTCTGCCGAACGGACCGGATGATTTCAAAATATACAGCGATGCATCAGGTAAAGGACTGAGATGTGTCCTGATGCAGAGGGATAAAGTGATAGCCTTTGCGTCGAGGCAGTTAAAGCCTCACGAGAAGAACTATCCGACTCATGATTTAGAATTGGCTATGGTAGTGTTTGCGTTGAAGCTGTGGCGCCACTACCTTTATGGTATACCGTGTGAAATCTATACGGACCATACAAGTTTGAAATACCTGTACACACAAAAGGATATGAATCTTCGACAGCGACGTTGGCTTGAACTCCTAAGCGACTTCGATCTTATGATCAGATACACGCCCGGTAAGGGGAACGTTGTAGCTGATGCACTGAGTCGAGTGTTCGTAGGAAGTTTTTCTATCAATGATATGCTGCATCGGGATCTTGGATCCTTGGGTATTACTCTAAAGATCAGATACAAGAAGTCGGGGCAACTGGCACAACTGCGCCTCGAAACTGACTTGTTACAAAAAGTCAAGGCCGCTCAGAAGGATAACCCATTCCTGCAAAAGATTCATGCCCTTATCTCAGCAGGAAGGGCGTCCGACTTTGCGGTAGGTATGGACGGGATGCTCCGAGTGAAGGGAAGACTGTGCGTTCCAAACGACGCGGCCCTCAGAAAAGAGATACTCATTGAGGCCCATTATGCTAGTTATACTTCTCATCCGGGTAGCACAAAGATGTATCGGGATCTCTGCATGACGTTTTGGTGGCACGGCTTAAAACGGGATATGGCACAGTTTGTGTCGCATTGCATGGCTTCTCAGAGAGTAAAGGCCGAACACCAGAAACCAGGTGGAGAGCTTCAGAACCTTGCTATTCCAGAGTGGAAATGGGAACATATAACAATAGATTTCATTGTTGGCTTGCCAAGGACGCAATGGGGATATGATGCAGTCTGGGTTATCGTCGATCGACTCACCAAGTCAGCTCACTTTCTGCCTATCAAATCTACTTGGAGTGTCGACCGCCTGTTTCAGATATATCTCAACGAAATTGTTCAGCTCCACGGCGTGCCCGTATCCATAGTCTCCGATCGAGATGGTCGATTCATATCGCGTTTGGGGAAGCCTGCAGTCAGCAATGGGGACGAAGTAAAGTTTAGCTCTGCCTACCATCCACAGACCGACGGCCAAACAGAATGTGTCAATCAGATTCTCGAAGACATGCTGCGACTCTGCGCCTTGGATTTGAAGACTAGTTGGGACCTGCATTTACCGTTAGCCGAATTCGCTTACAACAATAGTTATCAATCAAGCATTCAGATGGCGCCGTATGAGGCATTGTATAGGCAAAAGTGCAGATCCTCGATCTGTTGGGACAAAGTTGGTGGACGACATATACTTGGCCCTGAGCTTGTGGAGCAGACTGTCCAGAAAGTTCGATTGATTCGAAAAAGACTAAAGGTAGCTCAAAGCCGTCAAAAGAGCTACGCAGATATACATCGAAGACCACTAGAGTTCCTAGTAGGCGACCGGGTATTCCTCAAAGTCTCGCCCATGCGAGGAGTCAGCAGATTCGGAGCAAAAGGAAAGCTAAGTCTGAGATTTGTCGGTCCGTTCGAAATACTAAAGCGGGTTGCCTCAGTTGCTTATCAGATTGCACTACCACCATCCCTATCCGACGTACACGATATATTCCATGTTTCGCAACCTAGGCCCCCACGACGGTCACGCCCGGGGGACGACTAACGATTCCACGGAATTGGGGCGTGACAACAGTGGCTACAACGTGTAGCAGCGCGTACAGCGGCAACATCGAGGTACGCAGCAGTCAGTGATGGTTAGCTAGTTACCTATTATATATATATATGTAGTTACCTATTGTTATTAGTAGTTAGCTAGTTAGTTTAATTAATAGTTTAGTTAGTTATCTAGCTATCTATATATATATCCTTGTTGATAAGTAGTAGTTAGATATATATACATGCTTATGTATCTCTAGCTGTGTACATGTATATATGTAGGTATGTATATATGTATTAGTTGCATGGGTAGTTAGTATAGCATGGTAATTGGTATTAATTAATGCATATTAGTATATAGCTAGTAGTTTGTATTAGATAAATACATATTAGTCTATAGTTTAGAGATTGGGTAGATAACATATACTAAGAGCACATTACCTTGTGATACGAAGGTAAATATCAAGGTATCGGGTTGGTACTCAAGGTATTGAGGGATGCTCAAGGTATTGGGTTTGAGTGTCGGAAGGGGTGTGTAGGTAGTGTGATATGCTTTGGTTCAAAGCCATGGTATCCTATTTGCTTTAGTTAACTAAGGTACTATATATATTGCCTTGTGTATATATATAAATTACTAGTTTTATATCTTTAAATTTTTGTATCTTAGGATACGGTATCCTATTGTTTTCTTAGTAACTTAGATCTAGCTTGTTTGGCCTAAATTTATAATGTATGAACCCAATATCATTGAGATAGACTCATACAACCTAGAAATTGCTAGTTTGACTAGTTTGGCATAGAGTTGACCTAGTTTGACTATTTTGACTTAGAAATGGCTTTATGAACTAGAAGTTGACTAGTTTAATTTATTTCTCATTCCCAAAACTTTGTATTAATGCAATATTTTATATATTGGTCTGTGACACCAGTTCAGACATTATTTCTCATCATTTGCTCTGGACCATAGGCGAGTATATTCTCTGATAGTTTTCATTATTTGATTACCACTATAATTCAAATATTTAGAAATGTTACTTATAATTCTTGACACGATGGTACACGGATTGGTATTATTATGGATCGTCAGTCGTGGGATGTTACCTTGATTATGGAGATGGTATCGGATACTGTCCTTGTTGGTATTGGATAACATTAAATATTGTAGAATAAATATTGGATAAATTGGCTAGTAACGTGTCATGATTTGATCCATCATATCAGTCGAGGCGGGGGAAATATCAATTAAATATGTGATCAAAAAACTATCGGCTAGTAGTGTAATCATTGGCTACTAACTAACCATGCAATTCACGTATGGTTGAGTTAGCTCCTTAGTGTAATCATTGAATCTCCCAGGCCGATCACATATTTAGTTAGTATTTCAAATCACATAGTATATTGTAGTTTCAATATTCAGTTCATTGATTACCTTGGTCTATTTTTGACATTACAGTTCATTCCTTTATTCTTGTACGCATTGATTATATTCTGTTGCTAGTATTGCCTATTCTCTCATTGTTCTTGATTATCAGTTATATTCTCATCATAGATAGTATCTTCTATTTTACTGCTTTATAGTTTTTGTCAATTAATTAGAACTGCTATTGGGTTATACTTCACTCCATTCCTGACTGGAAAATATTTTTCAGAGGATCCGGGAGATTGGTGTTCGACATACTACGGACCTCAGCCTATAGATGGTGCAGACTTGGACCCACTAGTTCTGGAGTGACTGTAGGAAGATTTAGCTGGATTCACTAGTTAGTATAGTTAGTTCTCTTTAGAATTTTTGTACCAGATTTATTTTTGGCATATATTTGAGATTTGGATATCATTTCTATTTGTTGTTGTTATATTTTTAACTGCATAGTTATGTTAGACTTTTGTGATATCCTCTCGTGCCATAGAAATGTGTTTGAGTATTGTGTTGAACTAAGTTTATTACTCTCTTCTTGGAGTTGAGATATTATTGGAGGATTATGCATTTTGTGAGATAATTAGATAGTATAGTTGACCAAGACAGCGTTCTACCGCCGATACTGTGGCGTAAGCTGGGCGTCGTTCCCGACTTGCATCCCTATATCGGGTGCTGGTCGTGACAGTTTTAGAGCAAAAGATACAGATATAAAACTATGTGAAGTACCAAAATCAAATAAATCATGATCTGAAAAAGAATCAAGATAGACTGAACCTGAGATAACATCACCGACTGGCTTCTCCTCCTCGACGGTCAAGGAGAAAGCTCGCCCTGTCGCTAGGCACCTCTCTGCTATTGTTGGTGCTGAGCGAACTGATATTGTTATGGTGATAGAGGAGGTCCTCTCTGCTGTCCCGCTGGTGGTCTTGCGGGTGCTCTTTGTGCCTGAGCTCTGCCCTGAGCTGGACGAGCTAGAGCTTTAGGACAAGCCCTCAACTGGTGGTCTCTTGATCCGCAGAATAAGCACTGGCCCAATCTTATCCTATATGTATCCCATCCATGTTTATGCTTCTTCCAGAATTGGCAAGGAATAGCTGGCCTCTGGATCTGGTGCATCTGTTGTACCGGCGCTCTAGCTGGTCCATGATACTGCTGCCTCGGTTGCTGGAAGTGCCTCTAGTGCTACTGCTAAAAATGAGGCTGCTTCATTGGACCCGTATTGGTACTGGAATCTCCTATGTCCCTCGGCCTCTTAGAGCCAAGCTCTAGATCATCCTCTGCTCGTTGTGCCTGTCTCAGAATCTCCTCAAAAGTAGCGGTGGGATCTCTATTCGTATGTGATTTAATCTTCATGTTCAGGCCCTTCCTAAACTTTTTGGCTCTCCCTCTTGGGTTCGGCCCCTCTACAAAGCAGCCTAATCTGTAATACTCTTCCGCATACTCATCAACCGTCATACCTCCCTGAACAAGGTACTGAAACTGGCTCTCTAGAGATGTCAGAGCCACATCTGGAAATAACTTTTCCTTGAAGAGCTTTTTAAAATCTCCCTAAGTAAGTCCTGGTGCTGAGATCCTGGGGTCCATCCTGAACTAAGTCAACGCAATGTCGAACATCATGCTCCCTGCGGCCTCTATCTATAACCTCTCTGGAATCTGCGCCAGCCGCAAGTTTCGCTCAATGCCTTCTATCCAATCATCCACATATATAATCCCTTCAGTGCCTTTAAATTTCTTCGGCCCCATCCTCTTGAAATCTATAAGATTCCCTGGCCTCGGCTTCTGCGGGGTAAACGGAGGTGGTGCCGTTTGTGGTTGGACTATGGCAACTCTCTCCACTGCTGCGAGCGTAATCTGGTGAGCATTCTCAATGCCCTGCCTCATGACCTCTAATTGACGCTGCTGCGCCTCCATCATCTGCTGAAAGAGCACAAACATTTGTGTCTGATCGACTGCGGATGGTGGGGGTAGAAGATCCCCTAAAACTGTCGGCACTACCCTCTGTACCGGAGGTGGAGCACCTACGAAAGATGCTGCAGAAATGCCCACCTGGATCGGTGAAGCTGACCTCTGGAATATATCGGCTGGAACAACGTCTGCTGGTGCTGCCCTCATAGGCGATGAAGTGACCAACCTCGCTGATAATGCGCCTGAGCGCTGGGAACGCGTATTCAGCGGCATCCTGAAGATAGATTGAACAAATAAATCAATATTGAGTACGATACAATATCATCAATGAAGGACATATTTTATTCAAAGTAAAGCAAACATTTAATAGATAAGGATAGCAAAACTGATATTTGGAAGTGTTTCCTAGTTGTGATTAAGTATACTCTTAGCCTAAATCCTATATCCTAAAGCAGGCTCGTAGCAGTACTCTAAGTGAGCACTACTACGATATTGCTATAATTGTGACTCTAGGACCTGCATGGGCCACCACTAAAAATGTGTCATGACCCGCACCCGAATATTCGAACACGAGTACGTGGGTACATCCATCCTACGCCGCAATATCGCCGGTAGAACGATGTCTGGGTTAACTCTACTAACTAAACATCTCAACAATATATACATGGTACCTGTCAATCATCTCAACTCCAAACGGAGGAACAATATGGTATCTGATAAATATAACTATACTCAATCACAATACAAACTAAGAAAGATAGAGCAAGAATGGAATAACAAAAGAAAATAATCACAATACATCCACAAGTCTGAAATAAAATATACATGACATAAGCCTTAATAAAAGTCTAATACAAGTCTAAACAAATCATCTAAACCTCCTCAGACTCTGGTACTAAGTCCTCCTGCTCTAAAAGAGTATCCTCTAATGGAACGCCGTCCTGCGGTTCGTAGTATGTATGATACTGGTCTACGAGCCAATCATCTAAAAAATATATTCAGTCAGGATTTGAGTGAAGTACATACCTCTAAAAGCAGTTTCAAATACATAATCGAGCATATATAACAAATAATAGAAAAGAATACAAGATAACTAAACAACAGAATGAAATGAACTAGAGTGAACAGGTAATGTACTGGAATGAAGAACAAGCAATAGAATAACTGCAATATAAAAATATAATAAAACTAGCTAATGTGCCATGGAATACAAGTTCATTATATGATCGGTTTAGGTTGAACACGAATACAATATGGTAACTCGATCACAAGTATGATATGTAATCGACATATACACGAATACATTGGGGCTTGATCACATAATCAACTCATATTCCCCCATCCCCAACCAATACTAATGGATCCAATCATGATACGTAACGAACACGAATATGGGCACACTGAACACGAGAAGTGTGTGTATATGAATATGAGCACACTGAACACGAGCAGTGGGTGAACACGAAGTATACTAAATCAATACCCGTTACACACAATAAAATACATATAAAAGAGTACCCGCTGAACACGGTAAGGGATAACATCTTCTGACAGGATCCATATAGTACCAGTCCATGAAACCACTGTGTCGGAATCAAGTATACAGTTCTAGAACATGAGATATATACACTATTATGAAATAAAAACTAACAGAGAAATATACTCGCCTCTGGTTCTGAGCAAAGGTGTCTCTCGAGGCCCAAGCTAGTGTCACACAATCCTATTTAGGAAATATTATGTTAAATGGTGTAATGAGGTAATAAAATGCTAAAATGAGCTAAATCATGAAGTTCTAGATCCATACTAAGTCATACATCAATTTCTAGGTCCAAACTAAGGTTATTAGTCTATATTGGTCACTTTTTAGCTAATACTAGCTTGTCCTAGCTATACTAGGTTATTACCTCAAGGTATTAGCTATACTAGGTACTAACACTAAGGCAACTTCCTATATTAGTATCATTTCTATATTGGTAGTAACTTAATAGCTATACTTACATACCCTAGCTATAATACTATCCTTAACCGGTATGATACTAACTATTTGTTAACTATACACTATAACTAAGACTAACATATCTATATATTAACAAGTAATAGGATAACTGCTACATTAACTTAACTTAACCGTCTTGCTACACTAACTGACATCAAGTAAATAACTAACTGACATATCATACTAACTAACACTAACTAATAACACTAACTGACATTTAAAGACTGATACCTACTTACAGTGACTGATACTCTAAGTACTAACATCTAACTTAATTAACCAATACATTATGTACTAACTGACACTTATAATACTAACTGTTAACTAACTGTTAGTTCTAATTCACTTA
Source organism: Iris macrosiphon (assembly GCA_036927795.1). NCBI lineage: Eukaryota > Viridiplantae > Streptophyta > Magnoliopsida > Asparagales > Iridaceae > Iris > Iris macrosiphon. The sequence continues at coordinate 31,968,516 of JAYESA010000007.1, read as the reverse complement.
ACTCCTACCACCAATCACCAGTTCAACTCTCTGATACTCCAATAATCTAATACTAACAAATACCAAATCGGGTATCCTCTAAGTGCATATTTGCACTTGCTGCAACTGTAGCTGATGTTAATCTTGTTGCTCGGTTATATCTCAGGTAAACTCCAACACTAGCATAGTCACTGATCACTCTGTCCTTCCTATTTACTGTGCACTAACACTCCTCTTTTGCCAACACACACAACCACACATACTCTATCCCGACCCCTATTGCTCACACAGACTTTCCAAATACAATTCACACACACACACACTCAGTCACTGCCATGACTCAAATACCTTTGGTTAACCCCCAACAACACAATCATACACATGCACAAATATTGATACTGCTACAGCTATTGCTGCTTGCTGCAGCAGCTATGCTGCTGATCCTGCTGCAACATTTGCTGCTTGCTGCTGCATTGCTGCAACTATTGCTGTTGATCCTGCTGCAGCATTTGTTGCTGATACTTAGCTGCTGATACTGCTGCTGTTATGCTGCTGCTTCAGTTGCAAAACCCGACCCCCTCTTACTGTGCATATGCATGAACCCAATCACCTAGCTTATCCTTTTCGATACTCCATGAGACACTCAAACACACTGCCACTAATACACACACACACACACACACACACACACACACACACACACACACATATATATATATATATATATATATATATATATATATATATATATATATATATATTGCGGCATTTAAACAAATATCTATAGCGCACCAACTAGGATATCTATGTTACGCAACCCATTGAGGTGCCAAACTCTACGTTCTCAACAATTGATCATTCCCTCAAGTCATATATATAATTACAACTATTAGAAGTCATTACAATATGTAATAAAGAAAATTCATGTAAATCACACAAAATTGGCCCTGTATCACACTGTATCATAAAATATCATGATACGGCCTATACGTATCCATTTGTGGACACGTACCTAGTCCCATAATTTCGATCTAAGTCTAATTAGATCTAATTGGTCTCATGATACATAATTGATGTATCAAATTCATAATTCCCCCAAGATGCACACAAAACATCATATAGAACTCACAATACAAGGCCAAATAGACTAGAACTTGTTCCTATAGGTAGTCCTCCGCCCTGGGATCATTCCTAATGGTCAAATGCATGATTAAGAAGCTATAATAAGATAAAAATTTAGGAATTACCAATTAGGATATAGATTTCTAATAAAAATGTAATTGGACACGATTTAGACACGATCTCTAGCTCCAAAGGTTCTCCTCCTTGTGCTCCTTGCTTCTCCAAGCTTCAAGGCTCCAAGATTGATAAATTTGAGAAGGAATTGGTGATGAATTGTGTAAAAAATCAATGGAGAGAAAATGAGAATTTGGAGATCTAGAATTTAGATCAAAATTAAAATGCAAATGAGGAGAGAGAGAGAGAAGAACCCCCTCTTTATAGTGGCCGGCCTATTCCTTCTTCCCCAAGCAATTTTAAATGTCCAAGTTGCCCCTACATGTTCCATTATGAGAAATAATTAAGGATGGATATATTTAAATGTCTCTAACTAATTGTAATTATACTAACTCTTCTTAATTTAATTAGTGGAATGACTAATGAGCTTGGGTCCAAGTTGGGCTCACTATTTATCATGACAAATCTAAATAGGTCCATATATGACAAGTCTAATTATTGTATAGTCTCTCTAACTAATTAATTAACACGTCTCTAATGACTAAATAATACTAGTCATAAATAATCATAGCTTATGTTAATTAATAAAATATAAAATTATCACACAATATTCAATATTATATTTCTAAAATTAAATATCCATGCCAAATTACCAAACTACCCCTTGCTGAAAAAGTGAGGGTGACAAGGTTGGACTTGGAAGAAATATGTTGACGTCTTGCGTTGCATTTGATAGAGGAGGGGAATGAAAAGTTAAATCAGTGTAAAACCCCTAATCACAATCAGCCTGAGGCAATTTTGTCACTGGAGAAGGAGGATAAATGATGACTTTGTAGGTGGATTCATGGCCTAAAATTTTCAGATGGGTACGTGTCAAACTTGAGAAGATGCGTCGAACTAAAGAAGAACAAACTGATAGGTATGAAGAGCCACAAATATCACGGATTCATTGTCATGACCCGCACCCGGCGTAGGGGCAAGGGTACGTGGGTACGTCCAGCCTATGCCGCAGCATCGACGATATAACGCTGTCTAGGTCAACAATACTATCTAAATATCTCACACAATATATATAATATATCTTCCAAGATATCTCAAATCCTAAATGGAGGACTCTGATAATATGATAATGGTAATCAATACTCAATCACAATATAAATCTAGAGGAAGATATGTCACGATATGGAATAGAAGAAATGAAATACAGAGTCACAATACAACACAAGTCCAAGTCCAAAAGTATAAGCTCAAAACAATGATCTCAAATATAATACATGTCATAATTTCTAACTGTCAAATGAATAACATAAATGGGGACTGATAAGCCTCCCCGACTACTGGTACTACTCAACATGCTCTACGGTACTATCAAAACAACCTCGCCATCCAGTGGCCCATAATAGGTGGGACACTACTAGAATAAGCGGGATTAGCGACGTTTTTTAGCGACTCCATGTAAAAACGTCGCTAATTTAGCGACTCCATGTAAAAATGTCGCTAGACGTCGCTAATTAGCGATATTTAGCGACGTTTAGCAACTTTTATTCAGCTTTTAAAAGATTAGTCGCTATAAGTTCAATTTAGGTGGCTAAACGTCGCTAATATGTTTTATTTAGCGACATTAAAAAAAATTTAGCGACGTTTAGCGACGTTTGATAACGTCACTAATTAGTGACGTTGCGTCGCTAAACGTCGCTAATTTAGCGACACATTTAAGTCGCTAAAAAATGTCGGTATAGCGACGTTTAGCGACGTTTTTCCTTTCAGCGACGTGCTGAGTTTCGACGTCTGTAAAACATCGCTAATTACGTCGTTAAAAGTGATTAACGACATTTTTTTGTCATTTAGCGACATTTTTTTACGTCGCTAATTTGACTTTTTCTGGTAGTGGGACACATCTGCTCTAACCAATCATCTGAAAAATATATCCAGTCAGGAATGGAGCAAAGTACAACCCAATAGCAGTTCCAAGTTAATTGATAATGACTGTAAACAGAAATAGAGAATGTAATATAAGACGAGAAGTAATGAACAATATCATACTATGGTAGTAAGAGACAATTAATCTAGAGCAATATGGTATACACTGATTACAATAAAATAGAACCAAGGCAATGAAATAGAATATAGTAAAAAATAGTAACTACACTAGGTGTTTGAAATACTAGTTTGATATGTGATCAAGGCATTTCAATGTTAACACGATTAGCCGATGTCTACAATATTTGCCAATGTCTACGATGTTTGCCAATGTCTACAATGTTTGCCAATGTCTACAATATTGCAAATGTCTTGATCACATATCTAGCTAGCACTTCCCCCATCCCCGACTAGTACAATGGATCCATATCATGACACATCACGACACGATAATCACTATACAGGATCTACAATACAAGCATGATGATCATGGTCTATATAATCACGAAAAATATTACTGTAATCACTAAGTAATCACGAAGAATGACACGACGATCACTGAGTAATTACGAATAATAACATCTCATGACAGGGATCCACGAATACCAATCCGTGTAACATTGTGTTAGAAATCAAGTAAAATCTTTCTAATACTTCTATTATAGTGATTATCAAATAATAAAAACTATTAGAGAATATACTCACCTGTGGTCCTGAGCAAGTAATAGAAATCGGTGTCCGGACTGATGTCACACAACCCTATATATATGAATATCATGTCAATGGGTGTAATGAAGTGATAACAAGCTGAAATAAGTCAAGATATAATTTCTAGGCCATTTCTAGGTCAGATTGGTCAAACTTGGTCAATTACCTAATTTGAGTTCCAAGTTGTCCACTTGGTTGGTCTACATAGCTACACCTGTCAACTCTAGGTTTTCTAAGTCAAAACCTTGCTAATTCTAGACTCTATATAGACAATACCTTACATAGTTAATATAGTATACTATTTATATCATATATTTAATATAGACTGTATATACACAATATCTTAAAATTATCTTAGTACATAACTAATACCTTAGGTTAACCCAAATACCTTACTACCCATGTATCCAACATATTTGATACTCCTCTATACCTAGCACTTGCATAAACCTAAATTATATCCAAACTTAATACCTCAACACTAATCTAGTACTTAAACTTATACTTTGACCCATACCTTGACACACTAAGCACAACACTGATACACACTCATCCTAACTAGTAGATACACTACCTCCATAACACATTAAATTCCCTCATACCTACTCACACTCATGTATCACACATCTACCAAGTTGCCATTCATACCTGAACACACTAGTATTCACTCAAGCCCCTATTGGTATACTACTGCTGTCACCAGACCACTCCCCCAACCGCCTTGCTTGCTGCTCTAGCACAGACCTCCCACTGGCCTGCACTCAATCTTCATCCTGCAAACAACTGTTGCTCATGCCTTACAGCCATGCAGTACCCATTCTGCAGTATCCACACTGCAGTGGAGAGCCAAAAATTTTCCCCACTACCTCCTCTTGACTGTACCACAGTATTGCAGTCCTAACTGTGCAAAACTCCTGCATCCAACATCCCACTGCACTGTCCAAGCTCCACATTTGCTCAACACAACAACACCTCTATTGTAGTGGAGTGCAACCACATTATTGTAGCACTTCGGAACCTATATTTCCTTCCAACTGTTACATTGGCCCTCTTCTCGGTTGACTATTCTCATGCAACACTAATACAACTAGTGTTAATATCCTAATCTCTAGGTTCACTAATACCACATATGTATAAATGTTAAGTTCACTGATACCATACCTATTTGGCACTTACCCTCTCACACACAAACACTCATCTATACCTCTATGTATACCCACACACTTAGAGATTTGCCACACTAATCACACACACCTCAACTCAAAACACTGCTACTGCAGGTGCTATAACCACTTCCCTGCTGGATTGAATATAAGATTGCACTGTCATCTGTACAAAGTCTTACACCCGAGCTTCCAACTCTCGAGTATATAGATACCCCCACTCAATTACCAAGTTGCTTTCAAAGCACTCTTTCCCTCACACTGACTTATTCCATGATACTAACATACATACACCACTGATACTCTCAATTGTGCACTGTCAGTTCCTGCAGGGTTGCATATCCTGAACTTGAGTTGCTGCCAATAGAATACCCCTACACATGTGCACATGGACATCTCAAAACTAAATCTATGTTATCTAGACACTAACACTCATCTATACTTTACACTAGAACCTATACTAACATCAACCTCAACACTTTAAACCACACTAGAACTACACTCAAATCTGGCACCATACTTACAAGGCTCTTGTTCACATTGCCATAATTATGTGCTCACTGTACAGTGGTGCAAGTCACTGCACAGTGGACAAGTGCACAAGTCTGTGCACTGCAAAGCTCCAAGTCTGTCTCTACCTCACCTTTTAGTGCACAACCCGGGCAGTGCAGAACCAACTACATAATCGGCCCTCTCTCCAACTACTAGGACTTCAAGCACACACAACCTCCATCATTCTTAGCACACTATACTACTCACCATCATAAACACTGCATATACATATATTTAGATGGGTAAATTGATAGATTGATAGACAAGTAAATAGATATATAGGCACACAAAATGTACACAAACCAACCTATATAAATCTAACACAACACACAAAAATTTATATAACCCGACACCCATATAATTCATATACTCACATACACTCTTTACCAATGCTACCACTACTGCAATGTAGTGCCCGCCCCCCCCCCCCCCCCCCTCTAGTCCCTGCACACACCCACATACACCTAACAACTATACTACACAAATGCCACACAATTTTATAATACCTCATGTGTATTGGATATCAAATGATACTCAAGACACACCCAATACAATGCTCATAATAGAATTCAATACACTCCACTCTCATGATCACCCAATCTAAAGTATCTCAAGATCCAAAGACACACCCAATACAATGCTCATAACATAATTCAATACACTCCACTCTTATGATCACCCAATCTAAATTATCTCAATATCCAAAGACACACCCAATACATTGCTCGTTACAGAATTCAATACACTCCACTCACATGATCACCCAATCTATAGTATCTCAAGATCCAACCATGCTTATCATGAAATATTATGACACCACACTACATATCCAATTTTGGACACATAGACACAAGCACAAGTCAAATAGACCCAAAATTTTCTTTTGGGAACTCGTGTCGAACATTTGAAGGGCATAATTCGTAACTCTCCCAATTTTGAGATACAAATCAACATTCCACAAGAGAAAATTCTAGATCTAGCAAAATAAAAGCTTCTAACACTTAGGTCTAGCCAAATAAAGTTAATTCCACCTATGAGAGGGTTCTTATAGGTCCAATGGGTGTTTCTAACCATAAATAGAGTAAAAAATAGGGAATTACCTAGGTTTTGAGTGATCTCATTGAAGAACTCCGAATTTGACACAACAAAGATGAAGTGGACACGATCCTCAACACTTGGACTCATCTTCAAGCTTCCTCTAGCAATGACAAGCTCCTTAGCCTCCTTGAAAAATAAAAATGAGGGGGAAAGGGATTTGGGAATGGTGGATTAGGATTTTCTTCTCAAATTTGGGGATGAACTAACGAGAAAAACAAATAGAGGCTATAATGAATAATGAATGCTTATATAAGCTCCCTCTTAGGGTTAGGGTTAGGTTTAAGAATAGTTTGATATGACTCAAAATTCCCTCTCTATTTGTCATAAATAGAATCTAATTTAACTAAGGGAAGGAATCTCTACAACTAAAAAAAATATTTCTTTCAGGACACTAAACTTAATTAATTCTAATTGCTAAACTCATGACCAACAATAAATAGCACTAAATGACACTTGTAAATTCTAATTGTCTAGCCACTAACTATCACTAATATAATTCTACACAATCACTAATATAAAATAATATATAAAAATTTTAACATACAAAATTACCAAAATATTCCTATAGTGGAAAGTGGTAGTTACATTCATGGAGAGGTTAGTTCTGATTGTATTTCGGGAATTCTTACCGTAGGTCATTTGGAATCCATTGACAAAGCTCAGCATATTCTTCAGAGATCTTTGTTCTACTAAGTTGCTCGTCGATCGTCTAGAAAAGCAAGAGAAGGACATTGCAGTAACACTGTGCAAGCTCGAGAATGTTCTTTCTCCTGGATTCTTTGACTCCATGGAGCATTTGCCAATTCAACTTTCCTATGAGGCACTTATTGGTGGGCCTATCGGTTATCGGTGGATGTACCCGTTCGAGCGGCATCTGAATCACCTAAAGAGAAAGGTAAAAAATAAAGCACGGATTGAGGGTTCTATTTGTGAAACTTATGTTCTCGAGGAGATTATAAAGTTTTGCTCTACGTATTACAAATCTTATATTGCTGCTAATAGAACGAGAGCTCCAAGAAATAACGACAGATATCAGAAATCTCATGATGCAATACTGAAAGTATTCAATACGTCAGAAAAGCCTTCAGAAAAAATAAAGAAGAGATATTTAAATAACGACGAGCTAAGGGCTGCTCAGTTGTATATATTACTCAATTGCGACGAGAATGAAGTAGAGAAGCTAGAGGGGTAAGTAATTAATACGTCCACGTTTACGTCATCTCAACGTAATAGTATAAGCTAATATTATGCTACTAATCGGCGGTTGCTTCATTATTTTTCAGCACATATATTGATGAGCTGAGGTCGGTTAGACCCTACATAACAGACGAAGAAGTAGAACAAGAAATGAGACATCATTTTACTTCTTGGTTGAGAGCATATGTAAGGAGCTAGGTAATTACTTTTTTCTGCATGCACTTGCACAATAAATAACTTACTATCGCTTCTATGGTATTTAGGTCAATCGTCTAATAACATCCGAGACTGAATCTATTAGAACTCTAGCCAAGGGATCAATTACTACCGTTAAAATATGGCCAAGTTACTATGTGAATGGGTTTAGGTTCAAGTCAATAAATGCTCCGATCAGATACAACTTCCTAGATCTTAATTCCATGAAAAATAGTTGTTTGTGTAATAAATTTTCGAACTACAAAGACGTCGATCCAGGCAATGATTTATTTGACATCTTACGAGAGATTATGGAGTTGACATATAATTATGGCACAGAACCTGCTAAGATAGTGTTATTTAAGTGTGAATGGTTCGATCCGATTCAAGATTAAGGTTGGAAAATTGACAAGCATAGTTTTGTGGATATAAACTACAAGCATAAATATTAAGGCTACGAACCATTTGTCCTATCAAGTCAGTCTTAGCTCGTGTACTTCATAACTTATCCTAGACGGGGAACAACGAGGCCGGACTGGTGGGCAGACTAAAGCTAGAAATACCTTTGACGTTGACGAAATAGCTTATCAGGAGGACGAGCTATCTCTTGTAATAAATATTGTAGATGTGGACTCAACGGAAGTTACTTATTGCACGACTAATAATATAAAAGAGGTAGAATTATCCTAAGATGAAGACGAAGATGAAGTATATGAAAGTGAAGATGAGGAGGAAGAGGAAGAGGAGGACAAGGAAGACAAACAAGATAAATTACTTGAAGATGATTGAAAATAAAATAAATTCATTTAGACTTGTGACATGTATTATATTTTGACTGTAGAATGTACTATTCATTTAAACTTGCGACACTACTAGTTATTTACTGTAAAATTCTATTAATACTATGAGATATGTATAACATTTTGACTGTAGAAAATGCTATATATCTGTTTATTTATTCTATCATCATATATTGTTATCAGGTATGACAGGACGACGCGGAGCGTTCGGCAGGTCCCCGAGTAGACAGAGTGCTCCTTCGGTACTGCCTACTGGTTCTGGATCCTCATCGCCAAGTACTCCAGTATATTGACCAGCCACATCTCCGACTGCGACGACGTTATGTGGCAACACTCCCAGGATAAGTAGTTCCAGGCCTGAGACTACTCCCTCATCCAGCGTTCCTCGTGCTGATGGAACCATGGAGACGGATAAGCAGATGGCGGAGGTTGAGCCGACACCGTCTTCGTATTAGCGAGATCCTCCATGCGCACCTCCAGACGAGAGAAGGACGAAGATTTGGGCCGACGGCACAAAGTAAGTCAATTAGTTGGTTTATCATTATATATATCGTGTATTTCTTTATTCATCATATATTCACTTTTTATGAATATAATTCTCTGTATAGATATCGTCCCTCGTCGGTACACAAAGCTTGGGCCATTTTCTGAGGTACAACTATGGTGACCCTTGGATCAACTACTCTGATGCTCCGGACGAGAGAAAGACGTTCTGGTTTGCGAACTTCAAGATAAAAGTATATTTGGTTTTAATATGAATTATCTAATTTATGTATATTATATAAGTTACTAAATTACTTCTTGTAGCAAACGTATTTCTATCTACCGCACTAGGTCGAGTTGATTGAGCAAATATTTTCTGTCGTCGCCTCCAAGCTGATCTGTGATGCTATGGATGACCAAAAGGGTCATGATCGCGAAGGAAAACTGATCCAAGGTTGGATCACGGCTGAGAAGTGGACTATGATGAGGGCTAGATTCGACGATCCAAGGTACAAGGAAATGTCTGAGAAGGCTAAGTCGGCTAGGAAGAAGGCAACAAAGTGGTGTGGTGGCTCAATTCCGATGACGGAATATTTCTGTCGTTTGATATATATTTTATTTTAGATATATTATTTTAATACAAGTACGATAAATTGGTAGTAGGATAAAATATTTAATTTTAGTACTAAATAATATATTTTTAACAAGTACATAGGGGTGAGGATGCTAACATGGTGATCGTCTTTCTGGCCACCTATCGGAAGGACGGGAAGCTCATTGATGAGAGGGCCTCGCAGACCTATGTAAGTATTACTTTACTTTGTATTACTTTTAATATAACACAGGAAATATGCAAATAAATATACATGTAGTTAGTGTCACGCCCCAGTCCCAAAATATTGAGGGACTATACACGTGGCAATGGCCAACAGCACACACCGATGGGCAAACCCAATTTAATGGACCCATCAGGGTGTACTTAAGCTGTAATACAACAATAATGGTCTAATATACTAATCTCATCCATAGAAATGAATACATCAATATCAGAATTATAATGCAATATCAAGTCTCAATAAACATAACTCGGGGAACAACCCGATAATAAGTCTGATACAATAGTCAAGAGACAAGAATAAAGATAACAACAACAAATACTGAGTATGGATAAAGCATATACTCAGGAGAAATCCTCGGCAATCACCTCGTCCTCGATTTCTGGTACTGCTCCAGTGTATGTACCTGCTCTTGCTAATGCTCCTGTGTCGTACACCTTGGGGTAGATCTCTTCTGCTAAACCTGGGGACATAATCCGGATCCAGGTCCTCAGGGGACATAGCAAGGTACAAGAATATCTCATGCCAAAAATAAATGCAGTACAATAATAAATGAATCTATAGGGTAAACTAGGTAACCAGCTATATGAAATACAAGTAAGAGCATAACTAGACTTAGGCTGAGACTACGACAAGCTTTGTGTCGGGGAGCCTGTAGCAGATATACTATGTAATTTACTATGTAGTGGGCCTATGCCACCATAATAAATTTATATATAAAATTAGCCTGTAGCCTGTGTGACTCTCCCCATCCAATATAATCACACGTCTTATGTCCACAATGTCTCATGTCCATGTCACGCAAGATCATATCTATTGCAGCAAGTCATAATGATAGCTAAGTACATGCAATATCTATGTCATGAATCATGTAACCTATATAGAATCACCATGAATATCTTAGAAAGATTCTATCTCATGAATAGTTTCAGGTGTCCTGGGTTATGACGTACTTGATGATGCAAGCACGAGAATGTATAGGGTCTCGATATCCATCTCTAGGTGACGTTACACAACTCCGCGTACGGCGTTGACACCCGAATATTATTCGGACATTAAGTAATGTCACACGGTCCTAGGTTAAGCATGTACATCATATAAATAAATTAAGATAACAATATGAAGCAGGTACTACAAGTTTGGCAAGGTACACTTGCCTGGGGTTCTGACTCCAACTGTTGCTCTGGTATCAGCAAGATTTGTAGGTACTCCTCCGGTTGCTGAAATGAACGTTACCATCAGGTTCAGAAGATATCAAATAGCTAGAATTGCTTGTCCATAAGTCCAATTTGAACACAGGGGCAAAAGTGACAGTTTCTGGTCAAAGCGGGGTCCACATGTGGCCCGCTTCGCACCAAAAAATGTGCCAGAGACAATGTTCTCCAAATTTGTTAAACTTAGTGTCCACACGTCAAGAACGATGATACGAATCCAATGGAATGTTCAGAACTAGATTCTGATGAGCCGATCACAAAATTGCCCGTCAAGTGGAGCCGTGGGGCCCACGATACGCGATTTTGTCAACATTCTCAGAATTAAACTAAACTTGGGTCACAGGACCAGCGTATTACTACGAGTTCGATGGCACAAGTTTCGTTTCGATACGACTTGCGTACACAAAGTTACAACGAGTTCCAGAACAGGGGCGATACGGGGTGTTGTCGACGGATACGCGTTGATTTCGGTGTGTACGCACATCCAAATCAACTTTTGCAAAATTTCACACGTCCGTATTAACGGCGCGCACCTTTCGGTGAAGTCCGTACACGACCAAGTCATCCCGTTTAGCGGAGCGCACCCAATTCTGGGAAAAAATAAGGTATCTATTTTCCTAATTTTGGGTCGCAGTTTGCGACCGACACATGATGTGACACGCTGAACTAATGGCACGGGTATCGAGAGGGTCACATAGTCTATACGTCATAATAAACGGAATAGAAAATGGGACAACGAGAAGAGAGAAACAGTCACATGAACAAGGCTCCGAATACGCGTTTCCGCGAGGTGGCGCGACACTCGGCCGACGGGGATTACTGGCGGCGACGGCGGCTAGGGCATGACGGAGGTGGCTCGGGTCAGCGGTGGTGGGGTCGTCGGGTTCACCGGAGCTCTGGAGGAGGAGGGAGGGTCTTCACCGGAGCTGGTGGTGGCAGGGTTAGGGTTCGAGGGAGGCGGAGACAGGGGATCGTCGGGGCTCGGGGCGGAGAGGGAAGGCCAACTGTGGGGTCGACGGTGGCTCGGTGGCTGAAGATGGCGGGGACAACGGTGGCTGCTCGGAGGGGTGTGTGGTGCCCCATTCCCCCTATTTTGGGGAGCGCGGCTAAAAAATACAAGATGGTATCGTTCGATCGGGATAGATTGAATCATGAACTCATCCTCGTTATGGATTTGTCTCTTCGGAATAAATTCCCATATTCAGTGGACCGTGCCCCCGGGATCGACTTAGCGGCAGAGTCAGGAGGGACCTCTTCGCTGCATCTTTTGTTGCCTAGTTTTTGCTGTCGCTTGTTGCTTTCGTACCTTGAGTTGGTTTTCGAATTTGTTTGAGTTTTCTTGAACGATTTTGATGGATTTTATTATTTTCGTTCATTGAACTTCACTTCAATTCCGATAATGGAAAGAGTAGAAGAGTTATTGATCAGTCGTTCATGTCAATGCAGGTGAACGAACAGTAGGCGACGCTAGAGCGGAGTCTTAACATCTCTTTCCTTCTTCCATCCAACTAACTAAGTGAGTGGCTACCATCCCGATTAGCTAGCCCTGCTTCCAAGTCTTCACACCTATAAATCTTGCATTCTTGTTGTCCCGATCAGACGATACCAAGTAATAACTAAAAGACTTCAAGATAATAAGGGAATGGACTTGGGTTATATTGCTTGTCAACAAACTTGTGAACGGTTACTTACTTGCATGCTTGTTCGTTTGGAATGTTCATCATATACATAAATACAAGTTAGAATGTATACTCTTCTTTATATTGTGCTATGAATAGAACTCATCTTGAATGCAATAAACTGAATAGGAAGATTATGCAAAAGTAGATCTTGTCCTGCGCCTGATATTGCCTGATTTGCCTCAAATGCTAACTTAGTGTACTACGTTGATCACGGACAACTTGTGCACAAGGTCTTAGTTCCTGCGGACGGTCGCTGGGGCACCGACACCGATCCGATCCAGACAGAACTCATGATAGTCGCCTGCTATAGGACGGAATGCCCTGGGACGTCCTGTATATGCGTCGTACGATATTCTGTACTGAGACTAGCCCGTCCATTATGGCAACATGATAGTGATCCCCTCTTATATTTAAACCTGTTGCAACTAACTTGTGTCTTCTTGGCAGGGAAGGCATGGTAAGTATTGTGCAGGTGGTTCAGACGGGAAGGTAAATGTCACCGAGCGGTGGCAGGTTATTTCATTAATTTCTATATCTATTGCTTGCTGTAAAATAAATTAAGACAAGATAGAAAGACCATAATAAATATGCATGCTTCATTAAAATAACGTATTGATTGGTATAGTTGGGTTAGCTTGCCTTCACCAATATGTTTTGATGTACTGACCCTCGTTGAAATAGGTTCCCCGCGCTAAGGAGAACCAAACGAGGAGCAGAAGTCAATCCCCCGATCCAGTCCAGCTGTGGGCACACCTTGACCCGTGCCACCTTTTGAAGTATTTTGAAGATAGAAGCTAGCAACCCAAGCAAATATGCAGCTTCGTGGAAAGGCCGTCGTTCCAACCGGAGGTCTTATATTTTGAGTTTTAGTAAGGGATGTAATATACATGACTGCTATCTTATTTTGTGTCAACACTTTTATAAGCCATACAGGCAACCTTATGACTCAGTTCAAGGGTTTGTAATAGATGTTCATATTATCAATAAAAGAGAACTTTTCCATGCTTCAATCTGTGTTTCAATTTGTCTGCGTGCTCTGAATATGTGCTCGCTATACGAAATAAAATACTTAGTCTTGTGCGGTGCGCAACCTAGGCATGTACGACGATCACGCCCGGGGGACGACTATCGATTTCACGGAATCGGGGCGTGACTTGTTGGTATCAGAGCACAGCTTCAAAGTTCCTTTGGTTCTTGGACAGGAAAGTTTCCTTTAACGATGAATCTCTGTGCGAACTCTTGAACTCGTTAGGCCAAAATGAGATACGTTCATGCAATAAGTCCATAATACATTATGATCCTAATATAATTTACCTTATTTTGAAGGAATGGCACTAGCGCAATCCTCAGCGCTAGCACCGGGCGAGACACAGGCTTAGGAGAGCATCTCTAGCACTTCAGGAAGCTCTCGGAGCCAACGAGGCGTGTCTCGAGCGGATCTGCTTCAGCAAATGATACGGATGTTGGAAGCAAGCCAGCAAAGGGATGAAGCTCGTTATGAACGGGCTGCGAAGCGAGCAGACGAGAGACTCCTCAAGTTTCAAGACAATATAGAGGCAAGATTCTTAGTCCAACAGAAGCAGGTAGATACCCTACAACAGATTGTTCAGACCCTGGCCTCCAACCATTCTGCAGCGACAACGACTACGCCGGTGGAGCAGCCAGCGCTTGAAGTCGAAACGCCTCCAACTCCAAGGATGAGGGAAGTGACTGCCTTCGACTTTGGCGACTTCAAGAAAGTATGCAACACAGCATTCAAGGGGACTGAGGATCCGATTGTGGCTCTAGATTGGCTCGCAGAACTTGAGGATCATTTCTTCCTGGTGGAAGTACCGGAAGAAAAGTGCATCACATGCGCTCAACTGCAGCTTCACCTTAATGCGCACGATTGGTGGGACGTGCATCGACGATCTCTTCCAGCTGATAATGGAGGGGAGGCAATCGCATTGGACACCTTCCGTGGCACATTTGAGGAGGAGTTTATACCCCCATCTGTACGACGTTAGAAGGAAAATGAGTTTGTACAACTGCGGCAGGGCAGCATGACAGTTAAGCAATACTCTGCTGAATTCAACAAACTTGCCAAATTTGCCAGTTCCTATCTACCTGATGCAGCGAGTCGTGCAAGACCATTCGAAGGAGGTCTACATCCCGCCATCCACGCATACGTAGTCATTCCACAGTACCAGACAATGCGTGAAGTTTTGAACCACGCCCTTTCCCTCGAACCGCAGTATCCTCATGTTGCTGCCGGCGTTGTGAAAACCTCCAATCACAAACGCCAAGGCAACGATAAAGGAAACAATGATGTAAAGCGTCCAAATAATGGTGGTAAACAGCGTGGAGACATTAGCAAGACCTGCAACTACTGCAAGAAGCCAGGGCATATCGAAAAAGACTGTCGCCGTAAGCTTGGGACTTGTCTTCGTTGTGGCGATCCAGCCCACCAGATTAGCAACTGTCCGCTCCTCCCACCTTAAGAACAAAATCAGACTGCTGCAACCCAGGCCAACAGAGCTGCACCTCAGCAAAGGCATAATCAAGCTCAAGGCCGGGTCTAAACCATAGCACGAGAGGAAGCTTTGGCCTCGGACACCGTGGTGTCAGGTACTTTGCTTTTTAATAACATACCTGCTCGGGTACTATTTGATTATGGTGCAACACATAGCTTTATATCTACAAACTTTTCCACGGAGAACAATATAGAAATGACTCCGTTGCATTTAGACTTAAGAGTTAGCACCCCCTCTGGTACGAAAATACATGTCCATTCAGTATGCCAAGGTGGTCACATCTGTATTGGAGGAAGGAAGCTGTCACTCGATGTTTTAGTTCTAGATGTTCGGGACTATGATATCATTTTGGGAATGGATTGGCTCGGCGCATGCTCGACAACTATTGAATGTGCAGAAAAGCGAGTCATTTTCTGCCTGCCTGGAGAAGCCGTATTATGCTATACTAGTGGTTCAGCAACTGATACGTCCAGGGCCTGCATGGTGATTTCGGCAATATCTGCTCGGCGAATGCTCCACTTAGGCTGCGAGGGATTTCTAGCGTCGGTTCGGGACACACGGAAGGACTACGCAAATGTCGAGTCTACTTCTGTTGAGGCGGAGTTCCCCGATGTGTTTTTGAGCGAACTACCCGGCATGCTGCCAGACCGAGAGATTGAGTTCACCATAGACACCTTCCCGAATACACAATCGATCTCTAAGCCTCCGTACAGAATGGCCCCTACTGAACTAAAAGAATTAAAATGCCAACTTCAGGAGTTACTTGATCGTGGGTTCATCCGTCCGAGCGTGTCTCCTTGGGGCGCGCCTGTGCTCTTCGTGAAGAAGAATGATGGAACGTTACGCCTCTGCATAGACGATCGAGAGCTGAACAAGGTCACAATCAGAAACAAATATCCTCTGCCATGGATAGATGACTTGTTTGATCAGCTACAAGGGGCAAGGGTATTCTCAAAAATTGATCTTCGCCCGGGATACCACCAGCTGAAGATTAAGCCTGAAGACATGTCGAAGACTGCCTTTCGAACCCGATATGGACATTATGAATTTTTAGTGATACCGTTTGGACTGATGAATGCACCTGCTGCATTCATGGATTTAATGAATCATGTATTTCGGCCCTTCATCGATAAATTTGTGGTAGTTTTTATCGATGACATCTTGGTGTACTCGAAGACTAGGGATGAGCACGCAGGACACCTGCGGATAGTGCTGCAAACCCTTCGAGACAACAAGTTGTATGCCAAACTGAGTAAATATGAATTTTGGTTGGACAATATATCCTTTTTGGGGCATATCATCTCTTCACAAGGCATTTCAGTAGACCCAAGGAAGGTGGAAGCCATTACGCAGTGGAAACGGCCGGAGACAGCTAGCGATATCCGAAGTTTCCTTGGACTGGTAGGCTACTACGCAGATTTATATAAGACTTCGCTAAAGTTGCATCGCCCCTGACTCAGCTCACTCGAAAGGGAGTAAAATTTACTTGGACGGATGACTGTGAAGCTTTATTTACGGAGTTAAAGCAGCGCCTCGTCTCTGCCCCAATCCTCACTCTACCGAACGGACCAGATGATTTCAAAATATACAGTGATACATCGAGAAAGGGTCTGGGATGTGTCCTGATGCAAAGGGATAAAGTGATAGCCTTTGCATCGAGGCAGCTAAAGCCTCACAAGCAGAACTACCCAACGCATGATCTCAAACTTGCCGCGGTAGTATTTGCACTGAAGCTGTGGCGCCACTACCTTTATGGCGTACCGTGTAAAATTTACACGGATCATAAGAGCTTGAAATATCTCTATACACAAAAGGATTTGAATCTTCGACAACGGTGTTGGCTCGAACTCTTTAGCGACTTTGATTTCATAATCAGATATACACCTGGCAAAGGAAATATAGTAGCTGATGCACTGAGTCGAGTATTCATTGGAAGTTTGGCCATCGATGATATGTTGTGCCAGGATCTTGAATCCTTGGGCATTACTCTAAAAATTAGATACAAGAAGTCGGCACAACTGGCACAACTGCGCCTCGAACCTAACTTGTTACAAAAAGTCAAGACTGCTCAGAAGGATGACCCGTTCCTGCAAAAAATTCATGCTCTTATCTGAGAAGAAAAGGCATCCGACTTTGTGGTAGGCACGGATGGGATGCTCTGAGTGAAGGAAAGACTGTGCGTTCCGGACAATACGGCCCTCAGAAATGAGATACTCACTGAAGCACATTATGCTAGTTATACTTATCATCCGGGTAGCACAAAGATGTATCGGGATCTTCGTACGACATTTTGGTGGCACGGCTTAAAACGAGATATGGCGCTGTTCGTGTCGTACTGTATGGCTTGTTAGAGGGTAAAAGCCGAGCACCAGAAACCAGGCAGAGAGCTGCAAAATCTTGCTATTCCGGAGTAGAAATAGGAACATATAATAATGGATTTTATTGTTGGCTTGCCAAGGACGCAACGGGGACATGATGCTGTTTGGGTTATTGTCGATCACCTCACCAAGTCAACTCATTTTCTGCCTATCAAATCTACTTGGAGTGCCGATCGCTTGGCTCAAATCTACGTCAACGAGATCGTTCGGCTCCACGACGTGCCCGTATCCATAGTCTCCGATAGAGATGGTCGATTCATATCGCATTTTTGGGAAAGCCTGCAGTCAGCAATGGGGACAAAGTTAAAGTTTAGCTCCGCCTACCATCCACAGACCGACGGCCAAACAGAACGTGTGTAAACCCCCTCACCAAAAATTAGGTTTACTTGGCATAAATAGAGAAACTATGGCTAGTATGAATCCAAATAGAATAGGACTCGGTGTTTATTTAATTTTGTATTATTTATGACATGTAGCGCACCTTACCGTTGCTTCATTAATTGGAGCACTACACTAGCCATTGCCTTCCAACGAATTTCACAACCCTGTCCTAGATATGACCACCATCTATTCTGACCTTTGTATAATTTATAATCATGCTTTCTGGTGTGACATTTTAGTCCCAACTTTGTACCCCTGTGCGTTCCAATCAAAATTGGAGACATAATCTTGACCGTTTTGTACCACCCGAATTTTATTAATATTCTACACTGTATCTTCCTTGCCCTAGACACTTGTGTCCGACCTAATTTTATTCCTATTTACTCCTAATTAATTCTGGAATATCGTGCGCATTCAATTTAATAAATTAAACCTAATTTCTGTCTTTGTGCAATTTTTCCAATTGTTGGGCGCTTTTATGCAAAAGTGCATTGAGGTATTTCCACCATTGGATAATATGTGAATAAACCCAATTTTCCCTTCACGTGGATTTTTTTATAATTTTTTGGGATGTGCAATGCGCGCACATCGCCCCGTATATTGAACCAATCCTTGTGTTCTAAATAATGAAAATCTAAGTCCCCAACATCCCCATGGGAGCCCAAGGCCCCAGCCCAAGGAGCGTTGACCAAGCCCACTCCTAGGTCAACAAAACCCTAGTTTCCATGTATTTATATACAAAGTTTTCCTCTCTTTCTATTGGAAAACCAAAACCCCAAAATACCTATTCAATACCTAGCCGACCCCCTCCTGCTACTGTTCATCATCTCATTCCCCTGTCCAGTCCCGCCGGCGCCATCACCGGTGACCCCCCCCACGTCGGAGCAGCCCCGTCACCACGACTGACTCGACCCAGCCCCTCGACTCCCACCCACTGCATTCTGAGCCGCCCCGCGCCTGACTACGTGCGCCGAAGATGACTCGTCTAGCCGACGCCCGATCCCTCGCCGAAGCCACTGTCGCCATGGTCTCCTCCGTCGTACCTCCCGCTGCACCAGCCCATAGCACCTCCGCCTGGCCGACGAACTCGACCACGAGCAGCCCGACCATCTTCCCGCAGAACCACCACCACTAGCATCCCCGAGTACCCCGACCTCCGAGCATCTCCCACCTCCTTCCTCTTCCTACCTCGCCGGAATCCCGCCGACAGCGCCACCTCCTCTCCTCCCCTCTGCAACCTAGGTTCCCCCCGGCTACACCACCATCTCCCTATCACCTCGATCCCCTGACCGGAGTATCAACACCACCACCTCTTCTCCAGCTCCTCCCTATCATCGACCCTTGCTCCCTGGTCCTCCCCCACTGGCCGGACTTCCCTGGCCTGAGCTCCTCCCCCATGGCCGGACCCCTGGCCGGAGTATCAACCCCACCACCATCGAGTAAACACCATCACCATCATCATCTTATGTACACCTTCACCATCGCTATCGACATCGTTGATGTAGTCATCACCTTCACCATCATCATCGTCATCGTCGTTATCATCATCATCCTAACCATCATCGTAGCCATCGACGACATTATCATCGTCGTATCATCTTCACCGCTCCATCACAATTATCACCTCCAACATCATCACCATCACCACCATTACAGTCACCATCATCGTCACCAATACCTTAACCCTAATCACCCACATCGTCCTTCTGGTCATCACCATCCTCCACATCATCGCCCTCGTCACCACCACCTTACACATCATCATCCACACCATTAACCTAGTCATCATCTCATCATTGTCATCATCATTATCTCACCCTTGTCGTCATCATCATCATTAAACACTGTCACCCTTAACCATCACCCTTGGCAACTTCAACTATCATCATAAACCCCATCATCGTATTTATCGTGGACCGACGCTCTTGCCAGACAATCCGCAACAATCACCCCCGATTTCTAACCCCGGAGACCTGTTGGATTTATCTGTGCGACTTCAGGAGCAGATTATTGGTGCTACGCAGCTCTCTTGCCAGGCAAGTATACCTTGGCTTGTTGTACTATTTAAATTCTGTATTATTAGCTGTATATTTATTATTTAATTGTGCGCGTCCGAGAGAGACTCGGGTGCAGTCAACGGAGGCGTTGACGTTAGAACTTGTGTCTGACCTAGTGTCTAGTAGACCCACCTAAAGTTGTGGAGTTATCGGTATGACTTCCCAGGCCTTGACACATTTCTTACACGTGTTATGAGTCTCGTGTAGGGTACGGTCCTGCGTATGTGTTTGGCCACCTGTACGTGTAGGCGTGCGACGGAAAGGGTATAATTGCTAATAGTGATGCATGTTAGAAGACTTAGCAGTTATTAGTAGGTGGAGAGTAGACTAGCATGGTACGATGGTCCCATCCTTGTCCTTGTTTTGTTGTAAGGATGGATCCTTTCTCTAACGATAGTCTATGAGACAGAGTTACGACGCCGAGGCATAGTAGCTGACGCGTGTTGTGGATACAACATGCTTAGATCATTGGGCGGGGAGGACGACTAGTAGGCATATGGGACACCCCACTCTTTTACACTGACACCGCACTCGATGGAGTGATACGGACATATATATATATATATTAGTGATACTACGTTCTGTAGAGTGTTGGGCGTTACTTGATGATATTATAGATACCACACTCTATAGAATGTTGGACGTTACTGTATTCCTGCACCCGTGTTATAGGGGGGCATGTGTGGCATATACTAGCCGGTTGTCACGACTGGTGAATTACGTCAGCATATGTCTAGCCTACACCTTCCCATATACTCACAGTTGTCCTCAAATTATATTTCACTTAGATGGTTAGGTCACCCTGGAGTTATTTATTCAGTATATACTTTATGGCATATTTTTATGTATCTTGTTACGTCCCTCTGAGGACCTGGTCCCTTTCCAGGTATATTGTTCATGAGTATTTGCAGGGACGCAATTCCGGACTGGTTACCTATACTTTGAGCAGGTCCTTTCTTCGAGTCTCAGTAGTTGGTAGTTGTTGTACTTATATTATATTTATCTCGTTATTCTTTCTTCTAGTCCGGTAGTGGATTTGTTTCCATCCGACTACCAGCTTTAGATACTTTCCATTGAGATCTAGTTTCATAGCTAATGGTCATTTACTTATATTGAATCCTTTAGATGAGATCTAGATTATACCATGTGACTTGTGTTGGATTTATACCACTTATGGATTTTGTTATTCATATACAGCGTACGTGTGTTGTAAACCCCCTGAATTTTCAAATTATTAAAACTTGAATTTTTTCCAATTTTCTGGAATTTTCTGGGAATTTTCTGTAATTAAAAATCAAGGCTTTTAATTAATAAATGATTTTTAATTGCTAATAAATAATGTTAAAATATTATGAAAATAATATTTTTGGGTGTAAAATAGAAAATTGGACTTAGGGCAATTTTTCTGGATTTTTCTGGGCCTCAGACCTAATTTTTAAATGCCTAAAAACAATTTTACTAATTAATTAATTAAATTAATTATTTATTTTTATTATTATTATTATTATTATTATTATTATTATTATTATTATTTATTATTTTATTTTTTTCTTTTTTCGGCCCAGGCCCGTTGGGCCGCAGCCCGGCCCGCTAGCCCAGCCCAGCCCCTTATCGGGTCGGGTCGGGTTCAGCCGAACCCGACCCGCCGCAGCCCGACCCGCCCGCGTGAACAGTACCCCCACGACCCCGACTTCTCCGGCGAGCCCCGCGTCCAGCGCCGGCCGCCGCGCGCAGCGCCGCGCTTCCCGCGGCCACGTCGCCCCGCTCCGCCGCTCCCCTCGGCCCCCCGCAACCGCCCGCACACCCTATAAAACCCTCCCCTCTCTCTTCCTCCTCCGCCTCACACCCTACTCCGACCACCGCTCACCGCCACCGCCGTCAACCCTCGCCGCCGTGCGCAACCACCCGCCTCCCCGACCTCGCCGCCACGCTCCGCCCGAGCGCCGCCCGCCGTCTCCTTCCCGCCAGCAGCAGCAGCAGCAAACAGCAGCCGCAGCCGCCGCTGCCGGCCGCCTAGCGCCGCCGCCGCCCCGTGGTCGGCGCGCCTCGCTCCGGCGAACAACCCCCCGCCCTCGCCGACGTCCCTCCGGCCGCCTAGCGCCGCCGCCGCCCCGTGGTCGGCGCGCCTCGCTCCGGCGAACAACCCCCCGCCCTCGCCGACGTCCCTCCGGCCGCCCTCCGCCGTGTGCCGCCGTTTCCCGACCGAACCCTAACCCTAACACTGTGCTGTGTCGGACACGGGACACAGTGTCCGACACGACTCGGACTCGATTTTGACCCTGTTTTCGGGTCCCCTTCAGGTGCGTGTAACTTTCGCCTCGTAGCTCCTTTTTCAATTCTGCAAATTGCGTTGTGAAGCCTGTATGACCCTCTCGGTGTCCGGACAAACTGTTCGGGACATCGCGTCCTGTGGTGATCGCGCACCGCGATCCAAAAACAGGAAAATCAGACCCTGTTTCGCCCCGCTCGACGGGCGATTTTTGTGTTCGGCTCATCGGAATCCAAATCTGGAAGTTCCGTTGGGTTCGTATCAGCATTCCTGACCCATTGACACTAAGTTTGTTGTATTTAGAGACCTTTGACCCGGACACGTCTTTCGGTGCAAAGCGGGCCCAACGGCGGACCCCGTTTTGACCCGAAACTGTCGTTTTTGCCCTTGGCTCCAAATTGGACCCAAGGACAGGCGTTTCTAGCTATTTGACATCTTCTGAGAGTGATGGTAATGTCTATTTTAGCTTTTGGACTCATCTGTGGAAACTTCCCCTAGAACATTAATCGGATCCAAACAACAGGCAAGTACCTGCACTTCAAGTTAATCTTTATATTGTGATAATTAATTCCCTGCTCTACTAGTACCCTTGCTGATTTCACGTAGTGCTAGAGTACTGTATTTCATGTCTTGAATATTGGAATTCATGTCTTGTTTACATATCGGGTGGGAGAATACTAGGAGGCATGTAGTTTACCCTTCCCCAGGTCCAGATACTAGCTGTTGGTACGCGACTGTACCATCAGCCTTATACTTGATTGTTCCAGACACTAGTCGTCTATGACGGCCTTATTAGCCTTATAAACCCCTACATGCCAACTATGTATTCTAAAACAAACACAAGATCACACAGATAGTCTCTAGTCTTATTACATTTCTTGCTGACTGTTGTAGTTTCATTTTCTGTCTCATTTATTTCCTGCTTTCTCATATTCTTGTTTATAGCTTTAAACTCTGAAATATTGATGTTTCCTTTATGCAATGTTCTCAATATGATACTCTATTTAATTATCATAAATATTTAGTTTAATTTTGTTGTGCACTGTGTACTTTGCTCCTTTCCTGACTGGATCCGTTGTTTAGGTGATGATGAGAACTTGCCCTACTTATTATGGTCCCTATGAGGATACAGTTGATACCTGGGAGGAGCCAGATCCTACCCAGGAGACCCCTGCTGCAGAGTAGCTAGCCGTAGCTATCTTTTATTTCTATTTCTTATCTTATAAATCGGGTTTGTCCCCGATATAAATCTCTGGTTCTGTAATAAACTCTGGATCTGATTTTCATATTCTGGTTATAAAATCTTAGCATTCCTTTCCTGCTATTTTCTTGCCTATTTTTGTTGTGAATGAGCTAGATTTATTGCTTGTGGTCATGCCCTAGACAGCGTACTACCGCCGATTCTGCGGCGTAGGCTGGACGTGCCCACGCACTCGTGCCCGAATATCCGGGTGCGGGTCGTGACACGTTTTTATGGTGGCCCATGCAGGTCAAACGACTAAATTGTTCGGTTTCAACTTAGGGACCGAACAGGCCTGCAATAAGATTGAGGATTTTAGGAAAAGCTCATCCACTTGATTGAATCGTTCTTGATATTCATACCGGTTCCGAATCATTTTATTGACTTGCATCCTGCCTTGATTTCTGTGCGCCTCTTATCGGTTATTGTGAATGCAGGAAATGGACCCACCAGCCAGCAACGAGGCTCACACCGAAACACCACAAGCCGTTGTGGCTACCCAAGAAGACAATGTGATACCAGTCGTCCAATCATCGCAAGGCAGTCAAGCAAGTCAGCCTACTCCACCGATGCCTTCCTTCCCACTGGGACCGACTATGGACGAACAACAGATGTTCCGCATGTTCTACGCAATGATGCAAGCCTATCAGAAGGTTCAACAAGAATCTCAACAACGCCAGGCGGAGAACTTCATCGACAAAATTAACTCGGAGTCACGGAAGCCAAGCAGTTCAAATGCAATTACCTTCGACGAGGGCGTTCTTACTGCAGCGCAACCTGTGGAGTGCACCACAAGGATCGAGTCCAGCCGGAAGCGGCCGTATGCGTCAGCACCCGACCACGCACAACAGGAAAGAGCTGCAAAACGACCCCAGATGAATCCAACCCAAGGGCAGAACAAACGAGTTCCCATTTGTGGCTATTGTCGAAAACAGGGTCACATTTGGAAGGATTGTAGAAAGAGACTAGGTACCTGTCTGTATTGTGGATCAGCAGCACATCGAGTGAAGGACTGTGCCGTTATTCCAAGCTTACGCGATGATCATGGAAAACGTGCAGACTCTTAGAGTCACTAATGCGCGTAAGTGATTTCTTTTAGCTGCCTTTCTATTATTGTTTAGCTCGCGCCTATTGGTTCGTGACCTCAGCCCCAACCTAGAAATTTTGAACTTGCTAATAACCTGGTATGCTTTTATATTTAATAACTGTAGAGATTGTAGAATCTTCTGTTATTTTGCTTATTTTGTGAAATTTAAATTTTGTACCTCCTTTCATCATCATCTAGCGCACTTGATTTTGACGTACTTTGTTATGCTGCTATTCTATAGCCTAGTTTTACAAGCTTACTCTTTATCAGGCTTGTTCATGACACATGTATTATTGGACGCGTACACTAATACCAGTGTCTATTCAGAATCAGTGTATTACGGTCTGATCAACCTTAGTGCATTTTGATTCGCACTTCGCACGACTACTTTACGTGGATTGAGATACGTAGTGATTAGTAGACAAATATACCTGACCTAGACATGCTGAGCATATCGTATCAGTTATATAACTGAACTAATACGAGCATGCGAATAATTGACTATCAGAATAGAATCTCAATCCATACCCGCCTGACAAATCCCATTAGAATTCTTTAAAACGCCTTGATCCCTATACCTCTGTTCTACCACCACGCCCTTAAACTCTTTACTTGATCCTCGTCTTCCCTTATTTCGGAAAGACAAAATCCTGTGTTTGGTATAAATTTGATCTGTAGTGCTAGATGTACCCCTCAGACCGGTCAAATTGATGATAACCTCCATGACTAAGGGAATACCATAGGTGGTGTATTTTGTTGCAGACTTAAAAGATTTCATACCATGATTTATTAAGTTGGGACCTAGCTTTACTAGTTGTACAGCCTTAGAGGATATATGGGTACATTCTAAGTTGGGTAGCGACCGCAATCAAGTGAGATTGGACAGAGAGAACCCTGCTATAATTTTAAATTTCGAGGACGAAATTTTTGTAAGTTGGGTAGGTTGTAAACCCCCTGAATTTTCAAATTATTAAAACTTGGATTTTTCCCAATTTTCTGGAATTTTCTGGGAATTTTCTGTAATTAAAAATCAAGGCTTTTAATTAATAAATGATTTTTAATTGCTAATAAATAATGTTAAAATATTATGAAAATAACATTTTTGGGTGTAAAATAGAAAATTGGACTTAGGGCAATTTTTCTGGATTTTTCTGGGCCTCAGACCTAATTTTTAAATGCCTAAAAACAATTTTACTAATTAATTAATTAAATTAATTATTTATTTTTATTATTATTATTATTATTATTATTATTATTATTATTATTATTTATTATTTTATTTTTTTCTTTTTTCGGCCCAGGCCCGTTGGGCCGCAGCCCGGCCCGCTAGCCCAGCCCAGCCCCTTATCGGGTCGGGTCGGGTTCAGCCGAACCCGACCCGCCGCAGCCCGACCCGCCCGCGTGAACAGTACCCCCACGACCCCGACTTCTCCGGCGAGCCCCGCGTCCAGCGTCGGCCGCCGCGCGCAGCGCCGCGCTTCCCGCGGCCACGTCGCCCCGCTCCGCCGCTCCCCTCGGCCCCCCGCAACCGCCCGCACACCCTATAAAACCCTCCCCTCTCTCTTCCTCCTCCGCCTCACACCCTACTCCGACCACCGCTCACCGCCACCGCCGTCAACCCTCGCCGCCGTGCGCAACCACCCGCCTCCCCGACCTCGCCGCCACGCTCCGCCCGAGCGCCGCCCGCCGTCTCCTTCCCGCCAGCAGCAGCAGCAGCAAACAGCAGCCGCAGCCGCCGCTGCCGGCCGCCTAGCGCCGCCGCCGCCCCGTGGTCGGCGCGCCTCGCTCCGGCGAACAACCCCCCGCCCTCGCCGACGTCCCTCCGGCCGCCTAGCGCCGCCGCCGCCCCGTGGTCGGCGCGCCTCGCTCCGGCGAACAACCCCCCGCCCTCGCCGACGTCCCTCCGGCCGCCCTCCGCCGTGTGCCGCCGTTTCCCGACCGAACCCTAACCCTAACACTGTGCTGTGTCGGACACGGGACACGGTGTCCGACACGACTCGGACTCGATTTTGACCCTGTTTTCGGGTCCCCTTCAGGTGCGTGTAACTTTCGCCTCGTAGCTCCTTTTTCAATTCTGCAAATTGCGTTGTGAAGCCTGTATGACCCTCTCGGTGTCCGGACAAACTGTTCGGGACATCGCGTCCTGTGGTGATCGCGCACCGCGATCCAAAAACAGGAAAATCAGACCCTGTTTCGCCCCGCTCGACGGGCGATTTTTGTGTTCGGCTCATCGGAATCCAAATCTGGAAGTTCCGTTGGGTTCGTATCAGCATTCCTGACCCATTGACACTAAGTTTGTTGTATTTAGAGACCTTTGACCCGGACACGTCTTTCGGTGCAAAGCGGGCCCAACGGCGGACCCCGTTTTGACCCGAAACTGCCGTTTTTGCCCTTGGCTCCAAATTGGACCCAAGGACAGGCGTTTCTAGCTATTTGACATCTTCTGAGAGTGATGGTAATGTCTATTTCAGCTTTTGGACTCATTTGTGGAAACTTCCCCTAGAACATTAATCGGATCCAAACAACAGGCAAGTACCTGCACTTCAAGTTAATCTTTATATTGTGATAATTAATTCCCTGCTCTACTAGTACCCTTGCTGATTTCACGTAGTGCTAGAGTACTGTATTTCATGTCTTGAATATTGGAATTCATGTCTTGTTTACATATCGGGTGGGAGAATACTAGGAGGCATGTAGTTTACCCTTCCCCAGGTCCAGATACTAGCTGTTGGTACGCGACTGTACCATCAGCCTTATACTTGATTGTTCCAGACACTAGTCGTCTATGACGGCCTTATTAGCCTTATAAACCCCTACATGCCAACTATGTATTCTAAAACAAACACAAGATCACACAGATAGTCTCTAGTCTTATTACATTTCTTGCTGACTGTTGTAGTTTCATTTTCTGTCTCATTTATTTCCTGCTTTCTCATATTCTTGTTTATAGCTTTAAACTCTGAAATATTGATGTTTCCTTTATGCAATGTTCTCAATATGATACTCTATTTAATTATCATAAATATTTAGTTTAATTTTGTTGTGCACTGTGTACTTTGCTCCTTTCCTGACTGGATCCGTTGTTTAGGT
Source organism: Iris macrosiphon (assembly GCA_036927795.1). Lineage (NCBI taxonomy): Eukaryota > Viridiplantae > Streptophyta > Magnoliopsida > Asparagales > Iridaceae > Iris > Iris macrosiphon. Next base: position 31,940,438 of record JAYESA010000007.1, on the reverse strand, counting down.
GATGATGAGAACTTGCCCTACTTATTATGGTCCCTATGAGGATACAGTTGATACCTGGGAGGAGCCAGATCCTACCCAGGAGACCCCTGCTGCAGAGTAGCTAGCCGTAGCTATCTTTTATTTCTATTTCTTATCTTATAAATCGGGTTTGTCCCCGATATAAATCTCTGGTTCTGTAATAAACTCTGGATCTGATTTTCATATTCTGGTTATAAAATCTTAGCATTCCTTTCCTGCTATTTTCTTGCCTATTTTTGTTGTGAATGAGCTAGATTTATTGCTTGTGGTCATGCCCTAGACAGCGTACTACCGCCGATTCTGCGGCGTAGGCTGGACGTGCCCACGCACTCGTGCCCGAATATCCGGGTGCGGGTCGTGACATGTGTTATGGTTTCCAAATATTGGAATACCATATTCATACGGCTGGCATGTGCACGTGTCCTAGTCCTACATATTTTGGGACTGGGACGTGACATATTTTTGTGGTGGCCCATGCAGGTCGAGAGTATATTGCCTCGGTTACGTTACTGTACCGAGCAAGCCTGCACATAGGATTAGAGTATAGGATCTCATCCATATCTCACTATGACTCCTCCTCATAATCTATCCTATTTGAATAATTGTATCCTGCTTGATTCATGTGCATCCCCGATAGTTCCTTTAATGTAGCCTTCTCCTAGGATATAGAAGTCCATGTTGTTAGATAATAAGTAGGGTAATATTCCCATTAAGAGTATAACTAGAACACTGATATATCACTAAATTTAGAATATTTAAGTAAACCCTAGCATCCCTTATCTATAGAATGGCTTACCATTATTCCTTGACATAAACATGAATGACTTAAGAGTAGTATAGGCACTACTAGAGCTAGTTAGAGATGTGACCCTAATGTTTGACCCTAGTATTGAGGAACCAATAGAAATCCGAGATCGAATGTAGGGACTGAACCTAATGTGCATAGTGAGATAGTGTTAGGATATAGATTCTTGTCGTGATATTAGCAGACAGTACCTCAGGAAGCCCAGAGCAACGAGTATAATATTTCCTCGATCATTCCTCAAACACAGAGTTTAGCATACCACATTCCCCTTAGGAAACCATGATCTTATCTAAAGTCTTCCTATTTTTGATTTTATATCTTGTTCTCTGTAACCTTAGCGCTCGCTATTGTGCGACGACTAAATTTTGTTCTTCTTTCGTCATCTTTCAAATCGTGCCACATGAACTCTTATGACTGTAGGGCAAGTAATTTTATTTCGTGTTAGGATATATAGTTCGCTAGGGTTATAGTTTGGTAATTTGAACTTTGAATTATGTGCTTGGTAGTTAGAGCTTGATAGTTCGAGTTATTCCTTTAGATTGTGATCTGATTATTCTTAGCTTTAAATCGCATAATTTGTATCCGTAACTCGATACGGGTTATCCTTCCCTTTTCCTCTTAAAGGTCATTAACGCTTCCATTCTTACTATTGACACCTGTACTCTTTGAGCTATATGATTAAGATTTAAGATGACCGTGACCTACATGATACAATAGGAGACCCAATTGAGCACTAAGATCCGTTCCTCGTATAGCCCAATAAGAATTTGTACTTTATTTACAAGAACCTTATTAATTTGTAGGATCCCCTTAAAACTGTCACAGTCTTAGTTAATTATTTTTAAGTTGGGTAGTATACCTCACAACATAGTATCACATAGCCCTATTGACCCATTGATGAAGTATAATAGGATGACACAAATTTAGACTTGCGTAGGAAGATAGTGTTTATTCAGACTGTAGAAATTAAAGGTCCATACCCCTATTTGGTCAACTAGCGACTTAGACAAGGAGTACGTATGACAACTGTAGAGATTGTAGAATCTTAATCTTGTTTGGTTTTGTGAACTTAATTTATTTTTGTACCTTCTTTCATCATAATCTAGCGTACTTATATTTTTGTACTACCTCGACTTATGCTGCTGTTACAGCCTAGTTTTGCAAGCTCATCCTTTTATCAAGCTTGTTCATGACATATGTATTATTGGACGCGTACACTAATATATTTCAGAATTAGTGTACTACGGTCTGATCAACCATAGTGCGCTTGGTTCGCCCTTCGCGTAACTACTTTACGTGGATTGAGATATATAGTGATTAGTAGACGAATGTACTTGCCCTCTAGATATGTCTGAGCATATCGTATCCGTTACATAACTGTACCGATGTGAGCATGTGAATAGGAATTACCCAAAATAGGATTTCAATCCACAACTGCCTTGACAATTCCCAATGAATTCTTTAAACGCCTTGATCCCCATACTCCTAATCTATTACCTCCCTCTTCAACTCTTTATTATTTTTTTCCGTCTTCCCTTATTTCGGAAAGACGAAACCTCGTGCTTAGCATAAGTTGATATACGGATAGTATTAGATGTACCCTATGGGACAAATACATTATTTGATGATTATTTTATAACCCAGGGCATGTCACATGTAATATAGTTGGTGTTAAATTTTTTGAGGATTGAGTAACAGGATTAAGTAAAATTGAGGAATAAGATTTCTGAAATGTAAGAGCCTTATGTGATAGAGGGGTAGATCCTAAGTAGGGTAGCAGTTGCATTGTCAACTTAAGATAAACTTCTCTTAGATTGTGATCAAGAAAAATTGGATGTAGAGGTTCAAGTCATTTTAAAATTGAGAATTCTAGAAGAATGATTAATATGATAAATGATTGATGAATTTAAAAAAAATAGGATATGGCAAACCAAATATCGATACGTGAGCATATAAATTAAATTTGGAATATTGAAGGTTGAATCATCGATTTAAATCTCGAGAAAAATAAAATAGAACTCTAAACATGAACATGACGGATTAAATTCCAACTTGAGGATTGAATTTAAAGAAATTCTGATTGTGGGATTACCTATTTGAAAATATTGAGGATATAAATTGAAATTAAAAATTGAATAGTACGGAATCCACAAGTTGAGGATAGAAATAATAGTTTACTATAATTGGTTACTAGAGAAAATTTTAACAGTTGAAGATTGTGATGTAAATTTTGATGTGGGATGTCATAGAGATTTGAATTAGATTGAATGGGGATTTTTAAATTGAGAATGGAGAAGACAGTGCGATGTATTGACGTTCGATTTAAACAATGGTTAAATTTGAAAAGGATTTCGATGGATTTGAATAAGTTAAATTTTGGAAGAGTTTGCGATTTAACTTGTCTTACATACGCAAGTGAAGGAGTTAAACCAATTATGCCTTATTTTAATTTTGAGGACAAAATTATTTTTAAGTTGGGTAGATTGTAAATCCCCTCACCAAAAATTAGGTTTACTTGGCATAAATAGAGAAACTAGGGCTAGTATAAATCCAAATAGAAATAGGACTCAGTGTTTATTTAATTTTGTATTGTTTATGACACGTAGCGCACCTTACCGTTGCTTCATTAATTGGAGCACTACACTAGCCATTGCCTTCCAACGAATTTCACAACCCTGTCCTAGACATGACCACCATCTATTCTGACCTTTGTATAATTTATAATCATGCTTTCTGGTGCGACATTTTAGTCGCACAATAAACGTCGCGGACGTTATTTCTTAATTCTAAACAAATCCTAACTTTGTACCCTTGTGCGTTCCAATCAAAATTGGAGACATAATCTTGACCGTTTTGTACCACCCAAATTTTATTAATATTCTACACTGTATCTTCTATGCCCCAGATACTTGTGTCCGACCTAATTTTATTCTCAGGTACTCCTAATTAATTCCGGAACATCGTGCGCATTCAATTTAATAAATTAAACCCAATTTCTGTCTTTGTGCAATTTTTCCAATTGTTGGACGCTTTTATGCAAAAGTGCATTGAGGTGTCCCCACCATTGGACAATATGTGAATAAACCCAATTTTCCCTTCACGTGGATTTTTCTGTAATTTTTTGGGATGTGCAACGCGCACACATCGCCCCGTATATTAAACCTATCCTTGTGTTCTAAATAATGAAAATCCAAGTCCCCAACATCCCCATAGGAGCCCAAGGCCCCAGCCCAAGGAGCGTTGACCAAGCCCACTCCTAGGTCAACAAAACCCTAGTTTCCATGTATTTATATACAAAGTTTTCCTCTCTTTCTATTGGAAAACCAAAACCCCAAAACACCTATTCAATACCTAGCCGACCCCCTCCTGCTACTGTTCATCATCTCTTTCCCTCGTCCAGTCCCGCCGGCGCCATCACCGGTGCAACCCCCCCCCCCCCGCGTCGGAGCAGCCCCGTCACCACGATTGACTCGACCCAGCCCCTCGACTCCCACCTGCTGCATTCTGAGCCGCCCCACGCCTGACTACGTGCGCCGGAGATGACTCGTCTAGCCGCCGCCCGACCCCTCGTCGGAGCCACTTTTGCCATGGTCTCCTCCGCCGCACCTCCCGCTGCACCCGCCCAGAGCACCTTCGCCTGGCCAACGAACTTGACCACGAGCAGCCCGGCCATCTTCCAACAGAACCACCACCACCATCATCCCCGAGTACCCCGACCTCCGAGCATCTCCCACCTCCTTCCTCTTCCCACCTCACCGGAATCCCGCCGACAACGCTACCTCCTCTCCCCCCTTGCCTCTGCAACCTAGGTGCCCCCCAGCTACACCACCATCTCCCTATCACCTCGATCCCCTGACCGGAGTATCAACACCACCACCTCTTCTCCAGCTCCTCCCTGTCATCGACCCTTGCTCCCTGGTCCTCCCCCACTGGCCGGACTTCCCTGGCCTGAGCTCCTCCCCCATGGCCGGACCCCTGGCCGGAGTATCAACCCCACCACCATCGAGTAAACACCATCACCATCATCATCTTATGTACACCTTCACCATCGCTATCGACATCGTTGACGTAGTCATCACCTTCACCGTCATCATCGTCATTGTCGTTATCATCATCACCCTAACCATCATCGTAGCCATCGACGTCATTATCATCGTCGTATCATTTTCACCGCTCCATCGCAATTATCACCTCCAACATCATCACCATCACCACCATTACAGTCACCATCATCGTCACCAATACCTTAACCCTAATCACCCACATCGTCCTCCTGGTTATCACCATCCTCCATATTATCGCCCTCGTCACTACCACCTTACGCATCATCATCCATACCATCAGCCTACTCATCATCTCATCACTATCATCATCATCATCTCACCCTTGTCGTCATCATCATCATTAAACACTGTCACCCTTAACTATCACCCTTGGCAACTTCAACCATCATCATAAACCCCATCATCGTGTTTATCATGGATCGACACTCTTGCCAGACAACCCGCAACAGTCACCCCCGATTTCCGTACCTGTGCACGCTGACCCCGGAGACCAATTGGATTTATCTGCGTGACTTCAGGACCAGATTATTGGTGCTACGCAGCTCTCTTGCCAGGCAAGTATACCTTGCCTTGTTGTACTGTTCAAATTCTGTATTATTAGCTGCATATTTATTATTTAATTGTGCGCGTCCGAGAGAGACTCGGGTGCAGTCAACGGAGACGTTGACGTTAGGACTTGTGTCTGACCTAGTGTCTAGTAGACCCACATAAAGTTGTGGAGTTATCGGTATGACTTCCCAGGCCTTGACACATTTCTTACACGTGTTGTGAGTCTCCTGTAGGGGACGGTCCTGCGTATGTGGTTGGCCACCTGTACGTGTAGGCGTGCGACGGATAGGTTATAACTGCTAATAGTGATGCATGTTAGAAGACTTAGCAGTTATTAGTAGATGGAGCGTAGACTAGCGTGGTACGATGGTCCCATCCTTGTCCTTGTTTGGCTGTAAGGATGGACCCTTGCTCTAACGATAGTCTATGAGCCAGAGTTACGACGCCGAGGCGTAGTAGCTGACGCGTGTTGTGGATACAACATGCTTAGATCATTGGGCAGGGAGGACGACTAGTAGGCATATGGGACACCCCACTCCTTTACACTGACACCGCACTCGACGGAGTGATAAAGACGTATATATATATATTACTGATACCACGTTCTGTAGAGTGCTGGACGTTACTTGATGATATTATAGATACCACACTCTATAGAATATTGGACATTACTGTATTCCTGCGCCCGTGTTATAGGGGGCATGTGTGGCATATACTAGCCGGTTGTCATGACTGGTGAATTACGTCAGCATATGTCTAGCCTACACCTTCCCATATACTCACAGTTGTCCTCAAATTGCATTTCACTTAGATGGTTAGGTCACCCTGGAGTTATTTATTCAGTATTTACTTCATGGCATATTTTTATGTATCTTGTTACGTCCCTCTGAGGACCTGGTCCCTTTCCAGGTATATTGTTCATGAGTATTTGCAGGAGCGCGATTCCGTACTGGTTACCTATACTTTGTGCAGGTCCTCTCTTCGAGTCTCAGTAGTTGGTAGTTGTTGTACTTATATTGTATTTATCTCGTCATTCTTTCTTCTAGTCCGATAATGGATTTATTTCCATCCGACTACCAGCTTTAGATACTTTCCATTGAGATTTAATTTCATAGCTAATGGTCATTTACTTATATTGAATTCTTTGGATGAGATCTAGATTATACCATGTGACTTGTGTTGGATTTATACCACTTGTAGATTTTGTTATTCATATACAGCGTACGTGTTATGGTTTCCAAATATTAGAGTACCATATTCATAAGGCTGGCATGCGCACGTGTCCTAGTCCTACGTATTTTGGGACTGGGGCGTGACAACGTGTCAACCAGATCCTCGAAGACATGCTACGACTCTGTGCCTTGGATTTGAAGACTAGTTGGGACCTGCATCTACCGTTGGCTGAATTTGCATACAACAAAAGTTTTCAATCCAGCATTCAGATGGCGCCGTATAAGGCGTTATATGGGCGGAATTGTCGATCTCTGATCTGTTGGGACGAAGTTGGCGAACGACAGATTCTTGGCCCTGAACTCGTGGAGCAGACTGTCCAAAATGTTCGCTTGATTCGGGAAAGACTAAAGATAGCTCAGAGCCGCCAAAAGAGCTATGTTGATACACATCGAAGACCGCTTGAGTTCCATGAAGGCGACCGGGTATTTCTCAAGGTCTCGCCCATGCGAGGAGTCACCAGATTCGGAGCAAAGGGGAAGCTAAGTACGAGATTTGTCGGTCCGTTCGAAATACTAAAACGGGTTACCTCAGTTGCATACCAGATTGCTATACCGCCATCCCTATCCGATGTACACAATATTTTCCATATTTTCCATATTTCCCAACTTAGAAAGTATGTGTACGACCCAAGCCATATGGTAGACTTGGATCAGCTGAACCTTCAGGCCGACTTGACGTATGTAGAACAACCTGTATAAATTTTGGATAGGAAAGAAAAGTTGCTTCGAAGTCGTTCGGTTCCTCCCGTGCACGTGCTTTGGCGAAATCACTCTGTCGAAGAATCAACTTGGGAACTTGAATCCGAGATGAGGGAAAGGTTCCCCTCATTATTTCCTAGTGGTAGGTTCTATTCCTAAGTTTCGGGATGAAACTTCCAATTAGTTGGGTAGGATGTGGTGCCCCGTTTCCCCTATTCGGGGAGTGCGGCTAAGAAATACAAGATGGTATCGTTCGATCGGGATAGATTAAATCAAGAACTCATCCTCGTTATGGATTTGTCTCTTCGGAATCGATTCACATATCCAGTGGACCGTGCCCCCGGGATCGACTTAGCGGCAGAGTCAGGAGGGAACTCTCCGCTGTATCTTTTGTTGCCTAGTTTTCGCTATCGCTTGTTGCTTTCGTGCCTTGAGTTGGTTTTTGGATTTGCTTGAGTTTTCTTGAACAGTTTCCATGGATTTCATTATTTTCGTTCGTTGAACTGCACTTTAATTCCGATAATGGAAAGAGTGGAAGAGTTATTGATCAGCCGTTCGTGTCAATGCAGGTGAACGAACAGTAGGCGACGCTAGAGAGGAGTCTTAAAGCATCTCTTTCCTTCTTCCATCCAACTAACTAAGTGAGTGGCTACCATCCCGATTAACTAGCCCTGCTTCCAAGTCTTCACACCTATAAATCTTGCATTCTTATTGTCCCGATCAGACGATACCAAGTAATAACTAAAAGACTTCAAGATAATAAGGGAATGGACTTGGGTTATATTGCTTGTCAACAAACTTGTGTACCGTTACTTACTTGCATGCTTGTTCGTTTGGAATGTTCATCATATGCATAAATACAAGTTAGAATGTATACTCTTCCTTATATTGTGCTATGAATAGAACTCATCTTGATTGCAATAAACTGAACAGGAAGACTATACAAAAGTAGATCTTGCCCTGCGCCTGATATTGCCTGATTTGCCTCAAATGCTAACTTAGTGTACTACGTTGATCACTGACAACTTGTGCACAAGGTCTTAGTTCCTGCGGATGGTCGCTGGGGCACCGGCACCGATCCGATCCGGACGGAACTCATGATAGTCGCCTGCTATAGGACGAAATGCCCTGGGACGTCCTGAATATGCGTCGCACGACATTTCGTACTGAGACTAGCCCGTCCATTATGGCAACGTGCTAGTGACCCCCTCGTATATTTAAACCTGTTGCAACTAACTTGTGTCTTCTTGGCATGGAAGGCATGGTAAGTATTGTACATGTGGTTCAGACGGGCAAGTAAATGTCACCGAGCGGTGGCAGGTTATTTTATTGATTTCTATATCTATTGCTTGCTGTAAAATGAACTAAGGCAAGATAGAAAGACCACAATAAATATACATGCTTCATTAAAATAATGTGTTGATTGGTATAGTTGGGTTAGCTTGCCTTCACCAGTACGTTTTGATGTACTGACCCTCATTGAAACAGGTTCCCCGCGCTAAGGAGAACCAAGCGAGGAGCAGAAGTCAATCCCCCGATCCAGTCCAGCTGTGGGCACGCCTTGACCCGTGCCACCTTTTGAAGTATTTTGAAGATAGAAGCTAGCAACCCAAGCAAATATGCAGCTTCATGGAAAGGCCGTCGTTCCAACCGGAGGTCTTATATTTTGAGTTTTAGTAAGGGATGTGTCACGACCCGCACCCGAAAATCGGGCATGAGTCGTGGGTACGTCCAGCCTACGCCGCAGCATCGGCGGTAGAACGCTGTCTAGGTCAACTAACTAAATAATAATCTCACACAAAAATCGGGCATGACCTCTCCAAAAGGAGGGCAACCACACAAACAATATATATAATCTGCCAAGATCTCAACTCCAAACGGAGGAGCAATATCAAATGATAATCACAATATACTCAATCACGAATCTAAGCACGATAAGATAACACAGAGAGTCTAACAACTAAAAAGTCTAACCACCTCCAACTACTACAACAACCACAACATCAAATAATAATACAACAATATCCAAAATAATATACAAACAAGGTCTCAATCCAAAACCGGAGACAAATCCGGTGCTAAAGCTAATAAAAACAACAACAAGATCCTAGTGATCCCGGCTACCAACCCGGAAATCACCTCTAAACTAGAGGGTCCCTGTCTGCACCATCGACAGGCTCAGGTCCATAGAAAGTCGGACACCAATCCTCCGGATACTCTGGAAAAATATGTCCAGTCAGGACTGGAGCAAGTACATCTCTAACAGCAGTTCCATTTAAATGATAAAAACTATAAAACAGTTATAGCAAGTAGCAAGAAGAAAGAAGTAAGTATGAAACAGGAAATAAACATGTATCACTGGTGCATAAAGGTAAAGATGCAGGAATATCAGAAATAAGATAGTAATAACTGCAAGATACAAGAAATCTACACTAAGAGTAAGTCTGTGCACATGAACGTGTAGTGAGTCCAGCATGAAAAACATGTAGTGAGTCAAGTCCAGAAACATGTAAGTGAGACAAGTCAAGAAATGCATGAGAGTCCAGACTATAAAGAATGAACTCGGTGTCTTTGAAATACTTGTTTCGACATGTAAACGGCTAGGGGTAAGTACGGCTCACCGCGCACTGGGTGCACGGCTGCTATCATTCCAGATTAGACCAGAGGGAGTGATTCCTGATGATGCCAGATAGGAATGTTTACATGTCTACTCGAGTATTTCCCCGCCCCGACTAATACAAGTGGATCCAAGACCCGACACGCAAATCAAGATGAGTCCAGCCTGAACATGAGTGATGCCTGTAGTGATGCCTGTAGTGATTCCAGAATAGAGGCCAGAAACATGAAATGTACGTGTCGCAAGTAAATGAATCCAGAAATATCAATCAGTGTCTCGTGTTGTGCCAGAATAATCATATGATACTATACTAGAAGCTGAATCATAATAATCATCAGATAATGAAAACTATCAGAGAATGTACTCGCCTGACGTCCTGAGCAACTGGCGATCCGAACTGGTGTCGCAAGGACCTAATGCGAAAAGCAAGGTTAAACAGGATTCTAATGAGTTAAACAGATATAAAATAATTAAAAAATAGGTTTCTAGGGTCGTTCTAGGTCAAACGGGTCAAACCGGTGAAATCTGGGTGAAAAAGTCAACTCTGGGTCCAAAAAGTCAACTCTAGGTCAAAACTAGGTCAAAAGTTGACTTTGGCGGTCAACCGAGTCAACTACGGTCAAGTCTGGGTCAAACTAGGGTGCTCCTGAAATTCTAGGTCAAACCGAGGTCATTAAGCTAGAAAACTCACAAACTCGCCTCCTTGAGATACCGGGATACCCTCGGTATCCGATACCTCAACCTAGGCTACGCACCCCGCCTAAACCCGCTAAAACCTACGCTAGCACACGTAATTATATATATATAAACATATAAAAATCATTCCAAGACAAATCCTAGGCTATTGCTCAAAAACCCCGCTCGAAACCCAATACCTTAGTTATCTTAAGGTATTGAAATACCTTGGTATCTCAAGATATTGAGGTTTCGCTCTAAAACCCCTCTAACTAGCTATCTAGCTATTGAATATATACCTAGTTATTAATCTAAGCTAGATAATATATATATCTATCATATTTATATATATCTAAGTATGTATATACCTATATACATATATATCCACACACATACCCATTAATACCCATTACCTTACTCATACACACATATATATATATATTACCTTACCTTACCCAACTCATAAATATCTATGTATAACTATCTAGATATCTATAGATATGTATATAACTATATGTATATACATCTATATCCTAGATAGATATAACTATCTATCTACCTATCTATTATCTAGAAACCTAACTATCTATGTATCTATCAACTTATCTATCTACTTACCTATTTATCTATCAACTAACTAATACCTATCTATTTAATCTATCAATCTAACTAACTATCTAGCTAGTTATATATCTATCTATTCTATTTATATAGAAACATCTATCTATCTATGAATCTAGCTAGCTATCTATCTAACAATCTATAATATCTATCTATCTTATTCACTATCTAATATCTATCTAGTTATTTATCTAACTATCTAGATATATATATACACCCTATCAATCTATCTCCCTACTACCTCACTGCTTGCCACTGCTACTAGCGCTGCGAATACTAGCTGCTGCTGCTACTGTGCTTATCTGCTGCTGCTGCCACTGCTTTTGCTGCTGCTGCCACTGCTTTTGCTGCTATGCTGCTGCTAGCTGCTGCTACTGCAGCTTTGCTGCTACTGCACCTGCTTTTGCTGCTGCTGCCACTGCTTTTGCTGCTGCTGCCACAGTGCAGCAAAGCTGCTGCTGCAGTCTGCTGGCTCCCCCCCCTATCTCACATACACACACACACACCCCTATATATATATACACATATATATATATATATACATACATATATATATATACACACACAACTCTATATATATATACACACTAACACACCTACTAACATATATATATACACACACATATTAACACATATTAACACATACACACTCATATACACAAACACATATCTATATATATATACAAACACACATATATCTATATACATATATACACTAATATCTATGTATATATATATACACCTATACACACTCACACACTAACATATATACTAATATCTATATATCCTCACTCACACACACTCACTCACACTAGCACACACCCTCACACACACACTCTCACACACACTAGCACACACATAAACACTCATACATATATATACAAATATATATACATATATATAAACTCATATGTATATACCTATAAACACTCACTCACACTCACACACACTCACCTACACACTCACACAAGCACTCACTCACACACTCACCTACACATAACCACACATATATATATAAATATATATATAAAAAAAACACACACACAAATATATATATACATATATATATAAATAAACACAACACACAACACAACGCACACAACGCTCACAACGCCCCACCTACGCACGCCCAACGACCCCGACACTCACCAACGCCTATAAATATAAAAAATATAACTCGAAAACTCTAGCACACACTCCCCGATACTAATCCAACGAGCGCACAAGCCCGAAACGAGGAAACCAAGTCGAAATGGCCGTTCGGTCATTTCGACGAACACGTGGTGCGCGGCTCGGAAAACCTCCTGAAACGCACACCAAACGAACTCGGAATCGGCCCAAAATTTACCCACGCGCTCTACACGATGCCTAGATCCTAGAAAATGCGCTCCCGCGTCGATTCTAGGCCCGTGGCGAAAACGCACACGCACTTAGAATCGGCGACGACGAAAAGCCCCAATTTCGCCCGAAACGCCCGTTTCTCCGCGACGCGGCTTCCCGTGTCCAAACGGAGACACGCACTCACCCTCACGACACCCGACAACGTCTACCTAGGTCCATCTAACTTAGGGCATCACCCAAAATTGGGCCAATCTCGGATTCCACCCGAAATTGACACAAAACCTAGTGTTAAAGTTTCTAAACTCACCCAAACTAGTTCCAACTTCCTCCCACGGGTAGCCTACGGGTCTAGGAAGGTTCTAAAATATTAACTACACTATATAAAAATAATTACAAGGGGAGAAATCAGGGTTTACCTCTTGGGAGTTGGAATCCCAAGCAAAAATCCCCAAAATGCTCCAAATCCTCCAATCCAAGCTTCCAAGCCTCAAATCCAAGCTCCAACACCAAATCTAGGCTCTACCCACCTAGGTTAGGGAAGAATGTAAGGTTAGGGTTAATCATAAAGAAGAATAGAAGAAGAAAGAGGAGAAATGGGAAGAAGGAACTTACTTGGAGAAGGAAGGAAGAAGAAAAAGAAGTGGAGAAGAAGAAGAAGTGAAGAAGAAGATGAATGGGAGAAGGGGGCTGCTGGTTTTCTCACGGGTGGGGGGGGGGGGGGTAGGTAGGCCGGCCATGCTAATAAATGGGGTTTCCTAAGTTGCAAATTCCCAAAACGCCCCTACTCACTCGGTTTTGGGTTCCGGGTTCCAAATGCACTCAAACTAGTTCCAAATCTCTCCAACTAACTTCCTAAAAATAAAATAAATATTCTAAGCCCTAAAATAATTCTCACAAGGGTGTGGGCTGGGTCGGACATGGGTCCACTAGGGTCTGACATGGGTCCAGGCTAGCCAAAATCCTAAAACAATCAAAATAAAAATAATAAAAAATAATGCAATCACTAATTAAATATAAATACAATTAAATATAAATAATCCACAATTAACTAAATTAAAAAAAAAAAAAAAAAAAAAAAAATACCCGGCTCTGGAAATGGGGTGGTGACAAGCCTATCCTCCTTAGAAAATTTCGTCCTCGAAATTTAAAGTCAATCACACTCCTCTAGGTCAAACCCCCAACAATCACAGTCAAGAAATTCTACCTAAACAACATACAAGATCAGGGTCCTACTGGTCGTGTTATTACAGTCTCAATCGGGGTCACTATACTATCTACCACAGCACAAAGAAAAAAAGTCTAACAGGTACTAATGAAGCACACCACAGGAATGGAAAAGGACAGGAAGAAGAAACAAGAGACAGACCTGCTAACCCGACATCCGTAGCATCGGCCTTCTCGACCGTCAACGCATAAGCCCTGCCCTGCTGGGGTGTATCCCTCTGGTGGTGCGGGGCCTGATGCTGTGCCACAGATGGCCTAGCTCCAACTCTCTGATCCTGTGCTCCACCCAATGGAGGTGCAGTGGGGCAATCTCGCATATGGTGAGCAGCGGATCCACAGAACAAACACACCTTCAGCCTCCTCCTACAAACATCCCAAGTGTGTCCTGCCTTCCTGCAGTAGGCACAAGTGGGCGCTCTCTGATCCTGACCCTGCTGCGCTGCCTTCTGCACATAGGGACGCTTAGCTGGTCCCGCACTACCACTGGCACTGCCTGAATCATCCCTGCCTCTCTTGGGCTTGAGCTCCAAGTCATCCTCTGCTCTCTGAGCATCTCCTACTATCTGCTCGAAAGTCGCCTCGCGGTCGCTCCTGGTCAAAGACTTGACCGCCATAACCAAGCCCTTGCGAAACTTTCTCGCCTTGGCTGCCTCACTCAAGCCATCCACGAATCTGCCCAGACGGCAGAACTCCGCTGCGTACTCGTCCACTGTCATGCTCCCTTGGACGAGTGCCTCGAACTGGCTCTCCAAAGCACTGAGCGCCACATCTGGAAAAAACTTCTCCTTAAAAAGCCTCTTGAAAGCCTCCCAAGTAAGCCCTGGCGCTGCGATCCTCGTATCTGTGCGATACCATGTCAAGGCGAGGTCGAACATCTGACTGCCCGCTGCCTCTATCTGCATGCTGTCTGGAATCTGCGCCAGCCTGAAGATCCCCTCAATCTGCTCTATCCAGTCATCCGCGTACAGGATCCCTTCTGTACCACGGAATTCCTTGGGCCGCATCCTCTGAAAGTCAATGATACTACCCGGCCTCGGAAGCTGAATCTGATCTGCCTGTGGCTGATTCTGTGCCACCCTATCCACTGCCGTCATGGCCACCTGGTGGGCGTTCTCAATGCCCAGCCTCATCACATCCACCTGACGGTGCTGCGCGTCCATCATCTCCCTGAAGAACGCAAACAACTGCGCGGCATCTACTGGAGCAGGAAGTGGTGGAGGAACCACCGGAACGACTGGGGTAGTCCTCGGATCGATAAGTGGAGAAGGATCCCCGAGAGAAACAGAGGCTCCCTCAACCGTAGGAGTGGTGAGTGGAGCGGTAGCAGCTGCCTGAATACGAGCTGGACGAGAGGTAGCAGACCTCTCCGAGGCAACTGCTGGAACGGTACGATGGGATCGTGTCTTCGGAGGCATCCTGAACACAGATCAAAAGAAGTCAATACGGTGCAAGATACGATATCATCAAAGAAGGACAGTAATATTTCAAAAGAAGCAATTTCAGAATAATTAGATTGGAATTGTTCCTAGTCGTGATTGAGTACACTCTCATCCTAGATCCTAGATCCTACAGCAGGCTCGCGGCAGTACAACTAAGTTGTTGTACCACCACGACATCGCACTAATTGCGAATCGAGACCTGCATGGGGCCGCCACCAAAAACGTGTCACGACCCGCACCCGAAAATCGGGCATGAGTCGTGGGTACGTCCAGCCTACGCCGCAGCATCGGCGGTAGAACGCTGTCTAGGTCAACTAACTAAATAATAATCTCACACAAAAATCGGGCATGACCTCTCCAAAAGGAGGGCAACCACACAAACAATATATATAATCTGCCAAGATCTCAACTCCAAACGGAGGAGCAATATCAAATGATAATCACAATATACTCAATCACGAATCTAAGCACGATAAGATAACACAGAGAGTCTAACAACTAAAAAGTCTAACCACCTCCAACTACTACAACAACCACAACATCAAATAATAATACAACAATATCCAAAATAATATACAAACAAGGTCTCAATCCAAAACCGGAGACAAATCCGGTGCTAAAGCTAATAAAAACAACAACAAGATCCTAGTGATCCCGGCTACCAACCCGGAAATCACCTCTAAACTAGAGGGTCCCTGTCTGCACCATCGACAGGCTCAGGTCCATAGAAAGTCGGACACCAATCCTCCGGATACTCTGGAAAAATATGTCCAGTCAGGACTGGAGCAAGTACATCTCTAACAGCAGTTCCATTTAAATGATAAAAACTATAAAACAGTTATAGCAAGTAGCAAGAAGAAAGAAGTAAGTATGAAACAGGAAATAAACATGTATCACTGGTGCATAAAGGTAAAGATGCAGGAATATCAGAAATAAGATAGTAATAACTGCAAGATACAAGAAATCTACACTAAGAGTAAGTCTGTGCACATGAACGTGTAGTGAGTCCAGCATGAAAAACATGTAGTGAGTCAAGTCCAGAAACATGTAAGTGAGACAAGTCAAGAAATGCATGAGAGTCCAGACTATAAAGAATGAACTCGGTGTCTTTGAAATACTTGTTTCGACATGTAAACGGCTAGGGGTAAGTACGGCTCACCGCGCACTGGGTGCACGGCTGCTATCATTCCAGATTAGACCAGAGGGAGTGATTCCTGATGATGCCAGATAGGAATGTTTACATGTCTACTCGAGTATTTCCCCGCCCCGACTAATACAAGTGGATCCAAGACCCGACACGCAAATCAAGATGAGTCCAGCCTGAACATGAGTGATGCCTGTAGTGATGCCTGTAGTGATTCCAGAATAGAGGCCAGAAACATGAAATGTACGTGTCGCAAGTAAATGAATCCAGAAATATCAATCAGTGTCTCGTGTTGTGCCAGAATAATCATATGATACTATACTAGAAGCTGAATCATAATAATCATCAGATAATGAAAACTATCAGAGAATGTACTCGCCTGACGTCCTGAGCAACTGGCGATCCGAACTGGTGTCGCAAGGACCTAATGCGAAAAGCAAGGTTAAACAGGATTCTAATGAGTTAAACAGATATAAAATAATTAAAAAATAGGTTTCTAGGGTCGTTCTAGGTCAAACGGGTCAAACCGGTGAAATCTGGGTGAAAAAGTCAACTCTGGGTCCAAAAAGTCAACTCTAGGTCAAAACTAGGTCAAAAGTTGACTTTGGCGGTCAACCGAGTCAACTACGGTCAAGTCTGGGTCAAACTAGGGTGCTCCTGAAATTCTAGGTCAAACCGAGGTCATTAAGCTAGAAAACTCACAAACTCGCCTCCTTGAGATACCGGGATACCCTCGGTATCCGATACCTCAACCTAGGCTACGCACCCCGCCTAAACCCGCTAAAACCTACGCTAGCACACGTAATTATATATATATAAACATATAAAAATCATTCCAAGACAAATCCTAGGCTATTGCTCAAAAACCCCGCTCGAAACCCAATACCTTAGTTATCTTAAGGTATTGAAATACCTTGGTATCTCAAGATATTGAGGTTTCGCTCTAAAACCCCTCTAACTAGCTATCTAGCTATTGAATATATACCTAGTTATTAATCTAAGCTAGATAATATATATATCTATCATATTTATATATATCTAAGTATGTATATACCTATATACATATATATCCACACACATACCCATTAATACCCATTACCTTACTCATACACACATATATATATATATTACCTTACCTTACCCAACTCATAAATATCTATGTATAACTATCTAGATATCTATAGATATGTATATAACTATATGTATATACATCTATATCCTAGATAGATATAACTATCTATCTACCTATCTATTATCTAGAAACCTAACTATCTATGTATCTATCAACTTATCTATCTACTTACCTATTTATCTATCAACTAACTAATACCTATCTATTTAATCTATCAATCTAACTAACTATCTAGCTAGTTATATATCTATCTATTCTATTTATATAGAAACATCTATCTATCTATGAATCTAGCTAGCTATCTATCTAACAATCTATAATATCTATCTATCTTATTCACTATCTAATATCTATCTAGTTATTTATCTAACTATCTAGATATATATATACACCCTATCAATCTATCTCCCTACTACCTCACTGCTTGCTACTGCTACTAGCGCTGCGAATACTAGCTGCTGCTGCTACTGTGCTTATCTGCTGCTGCTGCCACTGCTTTTGCTGCTGCTGCCACTGCTTTTGCTGCTATGCTGCTGCTAGCTGCTGCTACTGCAGCTTTGCTGCTACTGCACCTGCTTTTGCTGCTGCTGCCACTGCTTTTGCTGCTGCTGCCACAGTGCAGCAAAGCTGCTGCTGCAGTCTGCTGGCTCCCCCCCCTATCTCACATACACACACACACACCCCTATATATATATACACATATATATATATATATACATACATATATATATATACACACACAACTCTATATATATATACACACTAACACACCTACTAACATATATATATACACACACATATTAACACATATTAACACATACACACTCATATACACAAACACATATCTATATATATATACAAACACACATATATCTATATACATATATACACTAATATCTATGTATATATATATACACCTATACACACTCACACACTAACATATATACTAATATCTATATATCCTCACTCACACACACTCACTCACACTAGCACACACCCTCACACACACACTCTCACACACACTAGCACACACATAAACACTCATACATATATATACAAATATATATACATATATATAAACTCATATGTATATACCTATAAACACTCACTCACACTCACACACACTCACCTACACACTCACACAAGCACTCACTCACACACTCACCTACACATAACCACACATATATATATAAATATATATATATAAAAAACACACACACAAATATATATATACATATATATATAAATAAACACAACACACAACACAACGCACACAACGCTCACAACGCCCCACCTACGCACGCCCAACGACCCCGACACTCACCAACGCCTATAAATATAAAAAATATAACTCGAAAACTCTAGCACACACTCCCCGATACTAATCCAACGCGCGCACAAGCCCGAAACGAGGAAACCAAGTCGAAATGGTCGTTCGGTCATTTCGACGAACACGTGGTGCGCGGCTCGGAAAACCTCCTGAAACGCACACCAAACGAACTCGGAATCGGCCCAAAATTTACCCACGCGCTCTACACGATGCCTAGATCCTAGAAAATGCGCTCCCGCGTCGATTCTAGGCCCGTGGCGAAAACGCACACGCACTTAGAATCGGCGACGACGAAAAGCCCCAATTTCGCCCGAAACGCCCGTTTCTTCGCGACGCGGCTTCCCGTGTCCAAACGGAGACACGCACTCACCCTCACGACACCCGACAACGTCTACCTAGGTCCATCTAACCTAGGGCATCACCCAAAATTGGGCCAATCTCGGATTCCACCCGAAATTGACACAAAACCTAGTGTTAAAGTTTCTAAACTCACCCAAACTAGTTCCAACTTCCTCCCACGGGTAGCCTACGGGTCTAGGAAGGTTCTAAAATATTAACTACACTATATAAAAATAATTACAAGGGGGAAAATCAGGGTTTACCTCTTGGGAGTTGGAATCCCAAGCAAAAATCCCCAAAATGCTCCAAATCCTCCAATCCAAGCTTCCAAGCCTCAAATCCAAGCTCCAACACCAAATCTAGGCTCTACCCACCTAGGTTAGGGAAGAATGTAAGGTTAGGGTTAATCATAAAGAAGAATAGAAGAAGAAAGAGGAGAAATGGGAAGAAGGAACTTACTTGGAGAAGGAAGGAAGAAGAAAAAGAAGTGGAGAAGAAGAAGAAGTGAAGAAGAAGATGAATGGGAGAAGGGGGCTGCTGGTTTTCTCACGGGTGGGGGGGGGGGTAGGTAGGCCGGCCATGCTAATAAATGGGGTTTCCTAAGTTGCAAATTCCCAAAACGCCCCTACTCACTCGGTTTTGGGTTCCGGGTTCCAAATGCACTCAAACTAGTTCCAAATCTCTCCAACTAACTTCCTAAAAATAAAATAAATATTCTAAGCCCTAAAATAATTCTCACAAGGGTGTGGGCTGGGTCGGACATGGGTCCACTAGGGTCTGACATGGGTCCAGGCTAGCCAAAATCCTAAAACAATCAAAATAAAAATAATAAAAAATAATGCAATCACTAATTAAATATAAATACAATTAAATATAAATAATCCACAATTAACTAAATTAAAAAATAAAAATAAAAATAAAAAAAAATACCCGGCTCTGGAAATGGGGTGGTGACAGGATGTAATGTACATGACTGCTATCTCAATACTTTTATAAGCCATACAGGCAACCTTATGACTTAGTTCAAGGGTTTGTAATAGATGTTCATATTATCAATAAAATAGAACTTTTCCATGCTTCAATCTGTGTTTCAATTTATCTGCGTACTCTGAATATGTGCTCGCTTTACGAAATAAAATACTTAGCCTTGTGCGGTGCACAACCTAGGCCCGTACTGCGGTCACGCCCGGGGAACGACTATCGATTCCACGGAATTGGGACGTGACAGGGTGGAGAGGAGGTGGAGAAGCGGTGGTAGCGGGGTTTTATAGGGGCGACGGTCGGCCGATAGTGAGGTGGACGGTCGGCGATTGCGGGAACGGGGAGGCCGAGCGGCGCTGGGAAGGCGAGCGGACAACGGGGAGACGGTGGGGTCGAAACCGTCGGCGGGGGAAGCGGGCGGCCGGGGATGCGGACAGCCGCGGGGTCGTTGTGAATTAGGGGATTACTGTAGCAAGGGTCGGGTTGGGTTGCGGGCCGGGTTCTGGATTCGGGTTCGGATCTGACCCGCTAGGGTTTAGGCCCGGTTCAGGACTTTGGGCCGGTCTGGGTTGGTTCGGTTCAGAATTAAACCGGGATTATTTTGGTTTATATTGGTTTATTTTGGGTTTAATAAATTACTTAGTTTTTAGGTCTTTATAAATGGTTCTGGGGTCCTATAAATTCCAGAAAAATTACCCTATGTCTAATATTTTATTTTACACCCAAAAATATTATTTTCATAATATTTTAATATTTAATAAAAACATTTAAAATTATTTAATTCCAGAATACGTAGATTTTAATTAGTTAAAAATATCAAAAAAATTCCGAAAATTTATTTTTAAATTCTTGAAAAATTTGGGGGTTTACAGTTAGTAATAAGTACCTTATATATTAGCAATTATCGAGTACCCATACTTTTCTAGGCCGAGTATCTTAGGCTCCGTGAGCGGACGATTGCTAGTGCACCTACAGCTGGAGAGGCTGGTACTTCTTCGCCGCCCTCTCCAGCTCCATCGGCGGACTAGCTGTGGGTGACCGCTGCTGGTGGTCTCCAGAGGGGTACGTACTATGATACGGGATCCTATGGCGCCCTTGTTGCGATGCAGTCCTCTAGGGCCTCCTCTGCAAGTGTGCATTCCCCATAGCCCTCGCAGGCTTATGCCCGAGTCCAGGAGACCGTTGACCGTTAGATTGCGTCTCTCCGTGACGATTTGCTGCGAAGGATGGAGGAGCATCCACTGTCTCAGCTGTAGACGGACGATGTGACGCTCATCGCACGATTTGATACGCTCAGGGATACGATCGAGAGGACGGAGCTTGTTGTTACTGATCTTAGAGCGTTGATAGAGCGTAGTGTGATGGAGCTGCATGCATCATAGCTGTCCATGCGCGAGAGGCTGACGATGATGCAGGATTCAATGGTTGTTAGCAGTACGAGGCGGTTATCTACCATGGATTCATACAACCACCGACTAGCAGCGTTGGAGCAGATACGTCCTCCTGGTGTGCCTTCAACGACACCAACTCCATCGACGTCACTGCCTTCTTCATCGATATCGGTACTGATTTCACGGGAGCAGTATGAGTTATTCTTATCCCTGGTGCGCGCCGATGCTCATCCTCCTCCAGATCCGCAGTAGTCCTAGTTAGGACCGTTTAGTGGTTGTTTGTGTTTTGACCCATGATATTTGGTCATTTATGAATATTATACATTTATTGAGGCTTTCAGACTTTATTTCTTGTACTCAGTTGTATGGATATTTATTGCATTCTTTACGACGTAATTTTCTTGAGACTCGGTTTATAATTTCAATGTGTCATTTTCTTCAAATTTTACTTTATTACTCATATTAAATATATGTAAATTTATTGGTGTTGAGTGTTCCACCGAAGGGGTCGACGAACCCAGAGAATTCAACAGAGGGTTGCTCCGGGTCTATTTGTATAAATTATGAATTCATAAACTGCAGAAAGATTGGTTTGAAAATTATTTTATATTCTGTTTTTTTATTTTTTTATGAAAATTTAGCGACGTTTAGCGATATTTTTATGCCATGTCGCTAAACATCGCTAAATTATGTCGCTAATTATGTCCTTAATTATGTCGCATAATGTCGCTAATTATGTCACTAAATGTTATTAAATTGCTGACATGAGAGTATTTACCAGTTCAGCAAAACGTCGCAAAATATGTTACAAAATATCGCTAAATAGAAAAATATTAGCGACGTTTAGCGACACAAAACACATCGCTAATATAGCTACATTGCGTCGCTAAATGTCACTAATATGAAAAATATTAGCGACGCGAATATGTCGCTATAGCGACGTTTTGCGATATTTTTTCTGTCAGCGACTAGCTTAAACACGAGTTCAATGAAACGTCGCTAAATTTTTTTAGCGACGTTTTTATGCCATTTAGCGACGTTTTCAGACATCGCTAATTTGATTTATTCTGGTAGTGTCCCAACTCCCACCATTTTATAAATAGAAGGAATAATACGTCCCGTGGCTCTATCCGTTGATCTTCTGTCACCCAGCCAGGATTTTATACATCTCCTCGGTAACCATAAGAGCTACTCGAATTCGGTCTCTCTTTATTCACTCTATACTTGTTGTTACATGCTATACTTGTGTTTTTGGTTTCATTTTACTTGACATGCATGATTGACGTACTTATTTATTCTCTGCTTACAGTACCATGATTCTATTTTTAACGGTTCATCATGTATTTCATTACTATTTACTGTTTTATATTCTTTACCATATATTGGAAATGCTTTCAGTATTTGTACTCGTTTCATCTTGACTGGATAATATTTTTAGGAGATGTTGTGCCCACACACTCTTGGACTTCTGGATGATGACATAGTTGAGACCGTTCTTCCACCCTGGACCATGAGATTACCTATTGGAGAGATATAGAATAGTATTTTCCTCTTGCAGTATCTTTCATTGGTTATTGATCAGATTTATCTTCGGAACATTACTTGGCATGTATATAAATTTGTGGATTATAGACGGGTGACTTTGGGACAGATTTAGTATTAGAATTATTTTTTCTTGTTTCATATCTTTCTTTAGTATTCTGTGATGAGTACATAGTGGTATTGCGGACTTGTATTGATTATTGAGGTCTAGACATCGTTCTACCGTCGATACTGCGGCGTAGGCTGGACGTGCCCACGTACTCGTGTCCGAATATCCGAGTGCGGGTCGTGACATATGTGGATCAGAACTGTTGGGGTGCAGATGCGAGCCTTCGGACCTGAATGTGTGGGGTCTTCGGTCCGAGTTTATAAGCCTTTGGACTGTGTTTGTAGGCGTTCGAAACAGAATAAAATTTATCCTCCAAGGAAAAAAGAAGAAGCTAAAACTAAAATAAAATAAAATAACAAATCTATGGGACAAGTCGTGTTGGAGGGTAAATTCCGACTCGGTTTGGTTGGAGAACCGAGCTGGAACCGAATTTGCGAAACCTAAACCCAGTTTGACCCATAGGAAGGGTGGGTTGGGCCGTAGCTATTTTCGGACTATCCGGTCCACTAAACAACTTGACATGTAACCCCCCTGAGAAAGCTCTTCTCTGCCTATGGCAAATGCCATAAAAAGAAAGCAATCATGGGAAGAAGCCTATTACTGACATCTCTGCGACGTTTTGTTGCTTATTTTAATTTTTTTTAAAAATTAATTTTCTCCTTTTCTTGAACGAGTCTTCTGTTGCTTCCCGCAAGTGAGGTGAGATCGGTGAACCGAGGCCAGCCATTGGGCGGCCATTCCCATTCCAAATATACCCCTGCAATACGCTCAAAACTATAAAATAAAAAAAACATGGCTGCTCTGCTACTACGACAACAGTAATAATAAACTTATTTCCATTTTCTAAAAGAAAGAAATTGATGTACAGTACATCGTAAAATCAGAGTTTTAGCATAAAGTTTAAATAGAATTAGAGAAAATTTGAGTTGCACCCCATTTTATTTATCTATATTCAAGATGCACTCCATACGATTACCATAATGTATGATACCTGATACCTCCTACGAAATGTATGACACTTCTCATTTTTGACAAAAATTGTCTTCAACTAACGGTCGACTTCTTTGACCAATTTTTTTGGATAAAAATACTCTATTTCGTACATAGCAAAGGAGGATGGTTGGGAAGAGAAAAAGAATATTTCGGTCAAAAATTAACACATAAAAAATTGGATATTGCTAACTGGTGTTATTGACTCAACTACTATGTTTCTGTATACGTACTTGATAAATTTAGTCTTTACACATGAAAAATTGTAATGGAGTATATCATAGTCGAAATAAATTTTGATATAGCTAAAGACTAGTTTAACTTTCATTTGAAATGAATATTTATTTTTTTATCACCCATTTAGCAAAAATGGTAAAAGTAAATCTTAATTGATTCCAACGTATATAATTTTTACTTGTAAAATTGATAGAATAACATACTATTTAATGTTTGTTATTGAATAAAATATTTACTATTTTCAATGGAATCCAAAGTAGTCTAAAGTGTCAATATCCGTTATATATTTCACAACATGCTAGTTATATACAATTCGTCTCTTGATTGGTTGAATAAAAGTGTATAAAGAATATAATATTAAAAAATAATCATATTTAACATAAATTTTTGTCAAACAAGTAATAGAAATTTTAATAGAAAATTCATGCATGAAAGTTATTTCTACTATTAGAATTTTAAAAAAAAAAACTAAAAATAAACCGTTTATTATATATATATATATATATATATATATATATATAAAAGAATTTTTTATATTTATAATTTTTTTTATACTATTCACGTGCACATGACATGGTTATAATTTAATCTTTCGACAATCAGTTTCAATTCAAATCAATTTGGATAAACATTTAATAACTTTATTAAGAAATAATTGACAATCTTAAAAGTTTTAAATATCACAAGTATAAAAAATATGAACTTTGAAAAATAAGTAAATCATCATGCATCACTCATTTTCTCCTACCAAACTTGGTCCAGTAACTTTCAATTCAATAAATTCGAGAAACATTTAATAACTTTCTTAAGGTGAATTAGAGGAGTTTGAGAAGAGTTTTAAAATTTTCAAATACAACGAATATAATATATTAAACTTTGAAAAAAAAATAAAAGAAAGAAAAAAATTGCATATTAAACATCAACATTCTCTGAATTTTTATCAACAGAACAAAGTTTAGTAAAATTGTAATTTGAGCCCTAATACGTCCTTCAGAGTTGTGTTTTATAAAGGGTGTATTTTTTGCATATTAACTTTTTTCTCGAAGAACAGTTTTTCCGAGAATATGAATAATGTAAAAAAAAAATCATCAGTAAAAGTCCACTCTCATCACTAAAAGCTCAAATTTGTCACTGAAAATTTAATTTCATCACAGAAAGACAACTTTGGTCACTAAAAGATTTCGTCAATTAACTTTCACTAAAGATCAATAAATACAAATACAAAGATATGCCATTCAGAAGTGCGTAAATTATACAAATGCTAAATATACACCCTTCTGAAGGACCTTTTGGAACTGAATTTATAATTTTTCGAACCTTTATGTTTTTAATGTTATTTTACAGAAGCTTGATGCTTAATATGCAATTTTATGAAAAATGAAAGAAATCTTTATTTTTTTGGAAATTTTTGACTTTAGTCCCACTTTTTTATAGTATAATTTTACACTTACATCTCCCACTTTTTTTGTTTATTAGACTTACATTACATTTTTTGTCATAAAAAATATTTGACGATAGTTTTTCATGACAAAATAAATATTTTTTTTGACAAAATGTGGTACGTAAGTCTAATAAACAAAAAAATGTGGAATATAAGTCGCAATTTTTATTATTAAGTGGGATTAAACTAAAAAAATTTCTAATTTTTATTACAAAACTTGGTACCAGTGTGTTGTCGTTTCCGTTTGAAAAAAATGTTAATAAATCTCCTTAATGATTTTTTTAAGAGTGGCTTAATGATAGTAATTAAGAAATACAAGGGCACTTTCAAAAAACACACTCTCATCATCAACATCTCCTCCAACTCCCTTTCCTCCTCTTCTCAAGAAACCCACAATAAGAAACACCTCTCTCCATCACTCTAAAGAACGCGCACACAAATTTTCCGAAGAAGCCCATCATTTTATTCCTTTTCTTCTTCTTGATGAGTCCCTCGTCCCGGAGAAGAAGAAGAAGCTCTCCTCCCCCTCCTCCTTAAATGCTGCATCAGAAGAAGTCTGACCTCCAGATTGGCACGGAAAGCTCCGGCCTTTCCTCCGATTTCAGCCCCGCCCCCCCTAACCCTAACCCTAACCCTAGTCATGCCCTCCCCTCCACTCCCCATAAGCGCCCAGTCATGATGATCCCCAATCCCAACCCTAACCCTAACCCTAACCCTAGAAATCCTATCCCTAATAACCCTAGCCCTAGCCCCAGCCCCAGCCCCAGCCCCAGCCCCAGCCCCAAGTTCATCTACTCCGCCGCCTCCTCCCTCCGCCACCTCCTCCTCCGCCTACACCTCCGCCTCCGTCTCCTCCTGCTGCTGTCGCTCCCGTCGCTCTACCTCTTCTTCTCTTCCTCTTCCTCCGACTCGTCGTCGGCTTCCTACTTTCTCGCTTTCCTCTCCGCTCTCTCCCTCTCCTCGGCACTGCTGTTGTTTCTATTCCTGTCCCTGAATCTGACCCGTCTCCCTTCTCTCCGTCTCCTCCTCTCCCGATCCTCCGCGCTGCTTCTCCCCCGGAGCCATCCCCAACCGCGCCACCCCGTCCTCTGGTCCATCGGCGGCGGCGACGGAAAGCCGAAACCCGACAGGCCGAAGCCGTCCTCCGGCTGCTGGGTCCAGTCCTACAGCAACGGTGACGTCTACGAAGGGGAGTTCTACAAGGGGAGGTGCTCGGGGAGCGGGGTCTACCACTACTACATGAGCGGGCGGTACGAGGGCGACTGGGTCGACGATGGCTACGACGGGCACGGGGTTGAGACGTGGGCGCGCGGGAGCAGGTACCGGGGCCAGTACCGTAAGGGGCTGCGCCACGGGTTCGGGGTGTACAGGTTCTACACGGGGGACGTGTACGCGGGGGAGTGGAGCAGCGGGCAGAGCCACGGGTGCGGGGTGCACACGTGCGAGGACGGGAGCCGGTACGTCGGGGAGTTCAAGTGGGGAGTCATGCATGGGCTCGGCCACTACCATTTCAGGTGAGGGGACTGGAAATGGCCGAAATTTTGATAGAAATGTTGATCGTTATTGATTCCTTGCAAGTGCTGGCACCAGTTAGGAAAAGTTTAGGATATGCCATTTCAATTATAAGCTTACCTTCTTTTTGTGTGTGGTGGTGTCCTTAAGTTGATATTTATTAGAGATTAATCTTTCTCATAAGTACACTCCGAGTTTGTCATTTCTGTTTATAGCCACTCTGATAATTTGTCTAGTTTGGTATGAATTTACACCACTGGAATGGAAAACACATTTTATTTAAGTATTTATCATGACTAGGATAGATTACTATATCCATATGTTTGTTCTATATCTATATGGAGTTGGTTTAACATGCATCGAACTTTAATAGTGTCCCTAATAAAGCCTTAATCGCTAACACATTCTGAAGTTTTAGAAAGCTAAATGCCTTATCTGTGTCCATGAACTTCACTATTTATCCTCAAAAGGGGAAATTGATGGCAATGACACGCTGCCTGACCTGAAGAAGAATTAGACTGATACTAAAATAAAATGAAAATCCTGTTAAAAGGTCATGTTATGTGATTTCAGCCATTTCACCAAGCACTCAGCTTGCAGGTTGGTATGGTTAATTGGTTTGGTGCTAATTAATTGGAGTCCATAATAAACACCCAAATCCAATCAGAGATTTCTAATATATTCACAAAGGGGCTTCACTATTGCTCGTCTCATTTGTATGCTTAGTGAATAACATGTATATACTCAAAGAAAATATCATTAAACCATCAAGATGAAAGGTATTTCAAAGAGAACAACCGATCATTACCATTATAATGCTCAGTGATCACTAAACTAAGCCTCACCCTGATACAATACTGATTTTTCTTACTCAACATTAGTAATACTCAATGAGATGATTTATTAATAATAGTTTCTTAGGAATTTCATTGATATAAAAACCCAGTGATAGTGAGTGATAAAAAATTCTTCAAAGATAGCAACGACTGCAATGGTCATGGTAAAGGTTGAGAGATGAAAGAAAAAATGTATTCTATTAACGAGAAATCTAGACAAGCCTGTCGGAGATTTGACGACTGTGAAACCGTGGGTGTCAGAGTTGATGAAGGGGAGACAATGTGTTAGATCGTGAGTTGCATTACTGACCAAATTGGGGAATATGGACTGGGGGGGGGGGGGTGCCGGTGGGGTGGAAAACGTGTGCGTGTGTGTTCCTGGGAAAGATATGAATTTTTATCACGGTAAAGGTATGAACCTTGATCACAAGTGATAAGCATGAAAAATAACTACCTAAGGAGCTCTTTTGATCATAAGCTAGGAAGTACGGGCACTCCAAGAGTAGGTGGTGACGTGGTGTCCATGCCACGTGGTGTTTCACATGTATTGAACACGACATAGACGCTCCAAAATACACTAGGACACACCAAAATATGTGTCGTGGTATCCGTATTATCATTATGTCATCTTGTATTCGTGTTTGTGAACATAGATCACTAGTGTTAAACACAAAATACAAGTACGATGATCACGGGTGGCAAACACAAAACTCAAGTATCCCTGGAAATATTTGATAATGGTGTATTTATTATTTAGAGTATTAATACCCAAAATATAAATGCTCCACTTTTTGTCTTTAGAGTATTAGTACCCATTTCTTTTAAACAGCCATGTCATATATTCCATCTCTCTCCTTCTTTTAGGAAGAAACAAAATGCGTGAAACTGAAGGAAGCTGTATTTTGTAGTTATTTGGCAAAGCAGGATTTGCGGTGAATGCGAGAATGGAACTGTATGTTGCAATGGTTCTGAAGGAGTTGGGAGTTTCATATATTTAGTAGCTTCCTGGTACTTTAGAATGTACCAATGGCAGGCAACAAAGTAATCGCAACTTATAGTAGGGTGCATCTGCTGATTTTGTAATCCAAAGTGCAAGTGAGCATACAACAGTATCACAGTTGTTTAAACGCAGTTGGATCATTGTAGCATTATGTAGTCAGTGTCTTCTTTAGTCTTTTCAATGTTTCCATTATTTAGATGGTTTTAGCAGCATGGCTGGCTTTTTCTGGTTCTTTAGATAAATCATTACTCGTTTCCGCTACTACTATATCAATTGATGATAATATGTTTCTGTTTTGTTTTGTCCATGTATCTATTTATTTAGCTTAATAGTTGGCTCAAGGACCGTGTATGTATTGACTAGTTCTATCATATGTTGGACTATGAACTTAATTATTTTAGGGGAAAAACTGTATTCTTCATGTGCAGGTATTAAATTATTAATTGCATTGATCTTGCACAAATACATATGTTGCAAGTGATTTTCTTTTAGGGATTAATGATTTATAGGTGTTGATTATGCCTTTTTAAACTTAAGTGACTTCTTTTTGTTTTACGTATCAAAATAATCAGACACCAAAAATTTGGCATAAAACTTTCTTTGTTTCTGTTGTTGTTGTGATCAGAATAATTCATACTTTTCAATTTCAATTGCTTAGCAATGCCATTTGAGATGAGGCACAATCGGAACTGCGTATGCACAGTTTACTTCTGCAGCGAGGAACATTACCTGGTGCAATAAAAATGTTTCATGCTGGAGAGGAGTTGTTGGACACTTGTAGGGTAATAAAACAAAACTTAATGTTTTCTTTAAATAGATTTGGGATAGGCATTGGAAATTGAGCTTTTACTTTGTTTAGTAACTTTTTAGTGGAGGGAAATTTTGGGTCGAATATCCTGTTACTGTATGACGAGGGATAGGAAAAACTGCATCTTTCTGAGCACTTGTTAGCCTTGTGGTTATTTATGGGTATCTGAGGGATAGGTAAAGGAAAAATGTCACATTTAAGGAATTGTAGACTTCTTGAGCATTTGGAGAGCATTCAGTTTTGATTTGTTTTCAGCTGGTAGTAATTTTTTTGTCATTCGACATGAAAACCTACCTTGGGCTATTTGAAGGATACCCTTTCAGCCTGCCATCTTATATACTATCATTTATATGAAACCTTGATCTATTGAAGGAACCCTGACAGGTTGCTTTCAGTTGGTAAGTAATTTTTTTGTCATTTGACATGAAAAACTACCTTGGGCTATTTGAAAGATACCCTTACAGCCTGCCATCTTATATACTATTATTTGGTATGAAACCTTGATCTATTGAAGGAACCCTGACATGTTATCTTATTTGTTATCAATGTGGATGGAGGCATTTAAAGGAACATTTAGAAGCTGTTATCCATCGGCTATCGGCTTAGATCATTTTAAGTTTTTGTAGATAATCCCATTTTGTAAACATGCGTGAGCTGCACTGCAATTACAATTGTTAAGAGATACACTATTCTTTGGTATATGCATTACAATTGTTAAGAGATCACAATGCTACCTATGTAGTGCAAATGTGATGGTGGTTTAGTAGGACGGATAGAAGTTTTCAAACATAGATGTGGATGGGTTGTTTGAAAGTGACAGCGAATAGATGCTTATATCTACAAAACTCTTAAGCTAAATGCATGAAATAAGTATGATATATGAATTTCACATTTCTCATTTTTGGCGATACTATATAGTGCAAGGAGTACACTGATCCTTTTTGATATCATACTTTTTGCAGTGTATGTTTTTGAACTTTTGTCGGTGCCCGTGCAGCTAATTTTTTTTCCATGATACGGACCAATTTGATTATATGATTGTAGTATAGCTGAATTATTTAAGCATATTTTATTAGTTTGTTTATGTGGATAAAGTATTCATAAACCGCAACAACATATATTTTGCATCTTAACCCAATTTTGATTGGCTCGGTTGTGATTTTAATAATGTAACATCTTTTAGATAAAGTCATAGGTGATCATGTATACTTGCTTAGATGTGTGCTTTCTTGGCAGATTTGCATCAAAATAAATATGCATTCTTCTCTTTTCTTTTTCTTGGTAAAAGAGAATGCAAAGTATTTCTGAATGTTGGCTACTAATATAGTCGAATACTTAAGTCTAATTGTTCTTGCTTTCTGTTGGTCGTATTTACGTGAATGAAGTATTGTTTGATATAGACTAATTATCTTCTGGTTGCTATGTATAGGAATGGGGACAATTATGCTGGAGAGTACTTTGCCGACAAGATGCATGGTTTTGGAGTTTATAGTTTTGCTAATGGGCATCGTTACGAGGGTGCATGGCATGAGGGGAGAAGGCAAGGCTTGGGGATGTACACATTTAGAAATGGAGAGGCGCAGTCAGGTCACTGGCAAAATGGTGTGCTTGATACGTTGAGCACACAAAACATTCTTCCTGGATCTCCTATTGCTGTGAACCATTCCAAAGTGCTCAATGCTGTCCAGGTAGCAGAACTGTTCTCCTACTTAAAATAAGGAATTAATGTTTACCACACAATTTTTCCATCATTACAGAAATTCTGTGGTGAAAAATAGAATATAGGGAGTGAAAGCAGCTAATTGGTTTGCATTATCAGGAAGCAAGAAGAGCAGCAGAGAGAGCATATAATGTGCCAAGGGTGGACGAGAGAGTAAACAGAGCTGTGGCAGCAGCAAATAAAGCAGCCAATGCAGCAAGAGTTGCAGCGGTTAAAGCTGTACAGAAGCGAGTTTCCAACAGCAGTAATGACATGCCGATTTCTATTGTGTGAGGCATCTGCTTGCTTTAGCAGACTTATTTTGCTATAATGAGAACAGCAAACTACCACATTTGCTGATGCTGAAAGACAATGTTCCAGAATTTTTTTCTTCCAAATTACTGTAATACTAAAACATCCGATTTTCACCTCACCTCGTGTGAGAATGCCACAGGGATTCCCTGCTTTGAGCCACTTTCAGTTATCGAAGATGACTGGTCTAGGTGGGGTGTGCGTTTTTACTTTTTCTACTTATTCTTGTGTTTTGATATGTGTATATGATGAGCACGTTGTAATATCGTCTCATCATTGTATATGGTTTTTGTAAATTGCTGGCATGCAGGTTAAACCTCATGCTAGTTTAGTCTGTTGTACTGTGGAACTCGGTTTCGGCAAGTATGAAGATCATTTCTCTACTGTACACAACCTTATGTTTCCAGCTTAATTTTGTATCACTTTTGGAAAAAATGAGTGGCATTTGTGGCTGAGAATCAAATGGAGTACTGTTAACCCTCTACTTTTATTGCTTTGCTTAAATTTTTTTTTTTTCCCCTTGGAAGTTACATTAAAAGATCATCATTTCTCTAGAGCTGAAAGTACATATGGAAATTTATAGTTTATAGAGCTGAAAGTACTTTTTTTTCCTCTTAGTCTGTTGTACTGTGGAACTCGGTTTCGGCAAGTATGAAGATCATTTCTCTACTGTACACAACCTTATGTTTCCAGCTTAATTTTGTATCACTTTTGGAAAAAATGAGTGGCATTTGTGGCTGAGAATCAAATGGAGTACTGTTAACCCTCTACTTTTATTGCTTTGCTTAATTTTTTTTTTTTTTCCTCTTGGAAGTTACATTAAAAGATCATCATTTCTCTAGAGCTGAAAGTACATATGGAAATTTATAGTTTATAGCATGCCTTCATGGGATGTGAAATGATGAATACTGTATGAATACCTGCATCCTTAACATGATTCAAGTCCATGCCTAAAAAGATTGGTGGACACTTTCTGCCATCCTACAAAAAAAGTAGGAGAAGACGAGACGGGACCAGCGGCATGTTAAAATTAAGTAAGTGGTCGAATTTGAATTCTTCCTATGTAGGTAGATGAAGGCCACATTCGACATTATTAGTCTACAAAATCCTCTATTCTTAAAATAGGACCCTAGTAAGAAAAATGAATCCTACAATTTCCTGTAACCAAGACCAATGTGTGGAACCTTTTCCCTTTCCCAACTTTGTAGCTCTTCTTTCCTCACCGTTATTTTGTTGTTTACCTTTATCCTTTTTCACATCATTATTAACCATATGCTCCACGGATCAAAAGTGTACATTTTCCTATGTAGGCAAAAATATGTTCATATTCCTACACCATAGGTAACTACTGTTATACCTATTTAAAAAAAAATATGTACTATGCATCAATATCGTGTCCATATTGATGACATCCTGTTTTCAATCTCTAACACTTAATTAGCTAAGTATTTTACCCTTCTAATGAAGAATGAATGTAAATCAGAGAACTATTCAAATCCAGTCTTGATCTTCCTCAAAGGGGGTTGAACAATCTTGCTTCTACTTAATACTGTAGAATCGGATTGAACAATATTGCTTCTACTTTAATGATGTATGTAGATCAGGGGCACTCCACTGACCAACTTTAACTACACAGAGCAGACAATGGTATCTACTTTCTACGTGCTAGTTTGCATTGTTAATAAGCCTTGTGCACAAATAATTCGAAGCGCCAATTCATCAGCATCTTATGAAACACATGTTGGGAATGGAGCGGAATAAAATCGTTCCGATTGAGAGTACTCAATAAGGAGTGAAGAACGAATGAACCTATAAATAACAATCACACAGCCACAAACCAACAATCACAAACACAAAATTATTTACGTCGAAATCTAAATCGCAAGAAAACTACGGAACGATTGGAGTCAAATCTTAAAAAGTCTCTGTTTTCACTTGGCTTTAGGAGTTTTAGTCTCACATTAGAAAACCACCAATGTGTATATCTCAATATATAGCTATGCTTAGTTTGGTATATGCACATGGGGCGGAGGTCCATGTCGGTTGACTTTTCCTAGAGGGATTAAGTGTGAACTCGGGCTCGTGTTCAATGACGCAAAGTGGCGATCTGTTGGCGCGCTTAGCACGTCAGCATCGTCGCATGGCGCTCATGCGCTCTTTGCGTCCATGTGCTATGCGGCCAGGTGCCCATGCGGCCTGGTCGACATGAGGCAAGGTGCTATGTGGAGAGTTTGACGTGGAGGGGACATGGCTTGCTTTCGGCGTTTGGCGGCACTATCTGCCTCGTGCAGTACAACGTGTCAGGCGGCGCGAGCGGCTGCTTTCGGAGTTTGGCGGTGTTGTCTTCCTCGTGCAGTGCAGCGTGACTTGCGACGTCGATGGCTTTGACACCCGAATTTAGGGGATCTGGTCGGTCAGCGCTTATGAGGCATGGAGTTTTCTCAGGCCGCATATGTGTTATTTTCTTCTATATATAGATGACCTTCTCTTTCATTTGATGAGGGAGAATACAGATGGAAAACCGAGAACACCAGATCATATGCGGCCCAGAGTGTCCCCCTCCCATATGGTGTTTTCGATTATTTTCGAAGGTGACTTTGAGCGTTCCAGAAGTTCTTTTGTGAACTTGTTGGTTCCTGGGGATAGATCGTTTGTACGACGAATCTTGGCTTTGAGCAACGGTGGTTTTGACCACCCTAACAAGGAGCTTCTCTTTAGTTTTTTTTGCTTCGTTCTTTCTCATTGTAGCGTCTGCAAACGTAAAGAGAAAAATATTTTTCTTGTTGCTTGTTGTAATCTTCATTTTATTCGGAGCCAGTTTGTAACATGTTCTTGGTGCGTGCTTCGTTAGAATCGAGAAATATCAGATGAGGAACTCTTGTGTGAATCTTTGATCTCGACGACAACTTGGGTTCCAGTAAAGAGCGGACATTCGGGTCTCACTAGCAGCTCTGCTATGTCCTGTGTTCTACCATTTTTGATCCGTCTCGGGACTAACAATCTCAAAGCAAGATCCGAAAAAAGATGTAGAACATACAATCAAATCTTCTCGGCAACAAGTTTTCACAAACTTGAGAAGATTGACGGGATACACTTCAAACATTTGGACGAGGGAATGAGTCCTTTGTCAAATGTTGAACGTGAGTTGTCAGAACTACCATTTTCCAGGATGGAGGAGTTATCGTTTGAAGGACTCACATTCCAGTTGGAAGGATGATTACAAGTTGACCAAGGATTGTAGAGTATGCGCATAACGAGACTTAGAGCATGAAAGTTCTTGGCGGTTGGCAAGACTTGGCCGCATAGCAGTCTCTTACCGCATGAAGACTCTTGCTGCATAGAAGACTCCTGCCGCATGGCAGACTCTTGCCGCCTAGAAGACTCCTGCCGCATGGCAGACTCTTGGCAGATGGCAGACTCTTGGTGCATTGAAGGTCCTGCCGCATGATAGAGCTGGCTGCATAGTGTCTTAGGCGCATGTATGATGCATGAAGGATTATGCGCATGTAGGACACATTGAGGCTTATGCGTATGACATGACTTTCCACAGGGTGGGTTTTGTGCATGAAGGCCACTGCTCTAGACAAGACTTGACGCATGGCTGGAATTGGAGCTTGAAAGCAGAACCAATTCAAACCAATATAGCAAGGTATAGCTAAAACCTGATTCCTTTGATTACTTAACTTTGTTGCTATGATTGCGCAGGTTTAGTCATCAAGCGTGGTTACTGACTAGTGGGTAGACACTGGTGCATCTGGCCACGCATGCTCTGTGAAAGAGCAGTTCACCAAAGCAGAGCACTATCTCAGAAGAAGGTCTCCATGACGAACCAGTGTTAAGCAGAAGATCTAGGGATCAGGATGATGATTCTGGACTTCCGGCTCGAGGAGGAGATTTCTCTTATTGAGTTGTGACACATCTGACTAAGACATATCTTTTTCAACAAATATGTCTAAGTTCAGGGATATCTCCAAGATATGTGGGTAAGGAGGTGAAGAGACCTAATGACTATGTTCAGACATAGGTAGTCAGGAAGCCGTTTAGACGGATGACTACAAGTACAGATCCTATGGAACTGGTGCGCTCAGATATCTGTGACTTCTATTCTCCACAAAGGGCTGGGATAAAGTTTATCACTTATTTCTTTGATGAATTCTCGAAAAACGCGTTCGTGTATCTTCTCATAATCGAAGGATAAAGCGTTCGAGAACCTCAGGGACTTCAAGTTTGGAGCTGAGCGTCATGCCGGTCTATAACTCAATAGACTCAGAAGTTATCAAGATGAAGGGCATTGTTCTTTGGATTCACATCGTTCAGCTTAGAACATGGAATTGACTATGGAATATGCATCGTTCTTTGGATTCACATCGTTCAGCTTAGAATATGTAATTGACTATGGAACGACATCTTCGTACTCTCCCAGTCTATTGAAGGCGCAGATAGGAAGGACGAGCAGTTAACAGTAATGATGACTTCTATATTATTTTTCAAAGGGCCTTCTAGATTGTCTGTGGGAGAAGGTTGCACTTACGGTCATGTCCATAGTACCGTTCATCACTTTTGATGTAACTCTGGTTCAATGTCAGATCCACATAAATATCGTTCGATTGTGGGAAGTTTTCGGAGGACCATATCAGCAAGAGTTGTTGGCACTTCTATAGAAGAAGACGTAGTCCAGGAAGGAGTTGTCTTTTAAGAGACAATATTTGAACCAAAACTCGAAGAGCAGTCAGCTAAAAGACTCAGGAGGTCGAAGGACCAAAGGTGCTCTTATAACCTATCATATGGAGGTCGTGCCACTTACCTATGATGAGGCGATAAAGACTAGAGACTTATTATGCTAAGAAAAGGCAGTCCAAGGAGAGATTGACCCCATATCAACACTTGAATGTTGATCAATCTGTCTGAAGGAGCTAAACCTTTCAGATGCTTATGTATATATCTTCAGTAGAAGAAAATGGAACTAACCGGAACAGTTGAGTTCAAGAATAGGCTTGTAGCCTAAGGGTTTTCTCAGATAAACAGGGGATTGAGTTTCTTAGGCACCTCATTGAGGGTGTCATATATCAGGATGATAATTGTCGTAGCTGCTATTCATAAGCTGATTGTTTATCAGATGGAGAAAGATAGCCATGAGAGATTCATGGACAACAGTCAGAATTATTTGTCATTCAGGTTTGAAAATAGTCTGCGGGTTGGTGATATCTCGAAAACGGCCTGAAGCAAATCCCATGATGTGGAAGCTGAAGTTTGACAAATCATCTAGTCAAAGTTGTCGCAGGATCAGCGAGACAGACAAGTATGTGTACCCAAAGTTCGCTGATAAGAAATGAGTCTTGTATCTATGTGGACGACTAGTTAATCCCAGCTGTGGATATATAAGTATCACTAGAACAAATATGTCCTTTTGTCCAGACTTAGGACATGGGATTGCAGATATCATCCTTAAGGATATTAGATAATACGGATACCAGGGGGGCTTGCTCAGTCACAAGCATTATGTATGAAGAGTTGATCACACATTTTGGGTATCAGGGATGATACTCCTCAGGTGTGACATGGAGATTAAGCCTTATCCAAGGGAAAGCATCAAACAGTGGGTGTACACAAGCATCATCGGGTGAATGATTCAAGCTGCGAGTACCACCAGGCCTGATATAGCTCTCGCTGTAGGGATGCTGAGTCAGTTCACGAGCAATATGTGTGTTGTTGAATACTGGAAGCTGTGAAGAGAGTCGTCAAAATTCTCAAATGGACTCAGTGGTATATCCTGCACTACAACAGTTATCCAGATATGATGGAAGGCTTCAGTGATGCCAGTTTGTGCTCAGGAAAGAAGAGTAAAAGATCCATAGGATGACGTGACTTCTCCAGGAGTGGTGCTGCTATATCGTGGAAGTCGAAGAAGAGTCTTTACTCTTAAAGTTCTATGCACTATCAACTGCAACATATTAAGCATGATGGCTCTGAAAGCTCTCAGATGATCTTCCTATGGTTAGTACACGGATTCGGGTGATACCGACATACTTTGAAAACCAAGAAGCTGCAGCAGTGGCATCTATTCATCTCTTCAAATGTCTGAAGATAACTGTGTAGATAAAATGCAGAACACTGAATGAACGCAGCTAGCATGGATAATTACAGTGGCTAATATTCGGAGCCAGGTGATTCTGGCAGATCCGTTCATAACAAGTCAATACAGAACACTAAATGAGCACAGCCAGCGTGGATCATTACAGTGGTTAATATTCGGAACCAGGTGATTCTGGCGGATCTGTTCATAACAGGCCAACACAGAATATTGAATGAGCACAGCTAGCGTGGATCATTACAATGGTTAAAGATTGGAATTAGGTAAATCTGGCGAATTCGTTTATTTTAGGCCTTAAGCGCCAGTTGATCGTAAGAACTATAAAGGAGCGTAGTACTCCATGTTACCGTGGGATGATACCACAATGAGGTACCTCGATAGAATAAAGTCTCAGCTTTGGGCCATGTTGCAGCGGCAATAGCACCGCATATAGTCAGAGTCAAGCACTATAAAGGAGCATAGTACTCCATGTTGTTGTGGGGTGACACCACTATGAGGTATCTCGACAGGGTAAAGCCTCGGTTGCAGGCCATGTCACAGCGGAAGTAACACCATACATAGTCAAGGACACAGCAGATATGGGCTTGGAGGACCTCTGGTATTGCGTCTTTGCAATCCTACTATTTAGTTTTATGCTATTGGTTCAAAGAGAAATCTACCAGACATGTAGCTATTGGTTCAAGGGAGGACCATTGACCAGAAGAATATCAGGTACAGTGGGTAGTCCTCAGGGACATTGTGGGATACATACCCGGAACCACTGTGGTCTACTATTTGTTCTTGATCAGAACATTTTCTGTAGAAGGATGATTTTGACGCCTTAATGAGTTCTCAGACAGAGTGAATGTCGGACGTACGTTACAGGAAGCGCGAGTAGTTTCAGAACTACAAGGGACTTGTATCCCATGCTACAGTGGCGTGACACCACACGAGGGAGTGAACCTCGACTTTGGGTCATGTCACAATGACAGTAGCACCGCACATAGGCATGTAGCCTAATGCTGAAAAGAAATAGAGAGTGGTAGTACATCACTACAAAGAGGTATGTGACCATATGCTACAATGGGTGACACCACATGAGGGAGTGAATCTCGGCTTTGAGCCATGTCACAGCGGTATAACACCGTACGGAAGCGCAAGGCTTCATGCTGGGAGTTAGTACAACACTACTAAGAGGCCTGTGACCTCATGCTACAGTGAGTGATACCACATGAGGGAGTGAACCTCGGCTTTAAGCAATGTCACAACGGCGTAGCACCACACAGGAGCGCAAGGCTCCATGTTGTGTGTAGTAACGACACTACTAAGAGGCATGTGTCCTCATGCTACAGTGGTATTACACCACAACAGTGGGATCCTCGGCCTTGGGCGGCCATGTCATGCGGCGTAGCACCGGACGGAAGCGCAGTGCTTCATGCCAGATAATAAACTCTCTATAGTAAAAGAACTCACCTAAGTGTATGGATAGAGATATAGGCCGTCTCTTGAGGGAAAGCTTGTAGACGCCCAAGATACATACACTGAGACCAGGTCAGCACATGGCCTTTAACGTGCGTCTGGATGGCACCGCTGAGGTCATTGTGTGAGTGGGAAGAATAGCAGCTTTGGTGCAGAATTTAAGGCCTAGTCCATTCTTGTATCGTACTGTTGTTTGACCCATGCGGGAAGATTCAAGTCATCGACGACATCTATCCTAATGCATAATGGCAGTCACTGTGAGGAACGCTCAACCAAATATTGTGATATATGTGGGAGATTGTTGGTGTTTTCCACTTGGCATTGGGAGTTTTAGTCCCACATTGGAAAACCACCAATGTTTATATCTCAATATATAGCTATGCTTAGTATTGATATATGCACATGGAGTGGAGGCCCATGTGGGTTGACTTTTCCTAGAGGGATTAAGTGTGAACTCCATTATGACAATTTTTGTTTTGTCACCACCTTTGGGAAGTTTTCCTTGGGAGCTAAGCCCTACAGGGGCTTAGCGACTCAGGCTCGGACTCGGGCTCGTGCTCAAGGGCGCAAAGTGCCGCTTTGTTGGCACACTTTACACTTAGCACGTCAGCATTGTCGCATGGCGCTCATGCGCTCTTTTTTTGTGCGAGTTGCATGAAGGGTTGCTAGCTCAGGCGCACGCTTCATGGCGCATGCGGCCTGGGACTTTGCGTTCAGGCACTATGCGGCCAGGTGTGCATGCGACTCGATGCACATGCGGCCAGGTTCCCATGCGATCAGGGCCTTGCGTCCTGGTCGACATGAGGCAAGGTGCTATTTGTAGAGTTTGACGTAGAGGGTACAGGGCCAGCTTTTGGCGTTTGGCGGTGCTGTCTGTCTCATACAATACAATATGTCAGGCGGCACGAGCGGATGCTTTCAGCATTTGGTGTCGTTGTCTGCCTCGTGCAGTGCAGCGTGACTTGCGATGCCGACGACTCTGACATCCGAATTTGGGGGATATGGTCGGTCAATGTTTATGCAGCCTAGGGTTTTCTCAGGCCGCATATGTGCTATTTTCTTCTATATAAAGAGAACCTACACTTTCATTTGAGGAGGGATGATACAGATGGAAAATAGAGAACACCAGATCATATGCGGCCCAGAGTGTCCCCCTTCCACATGGTATTTTCGAGTATTTTTGAAGGTGACTTTGAGCGTTCCAGAAGTTCTTTTGTGAACTTGCTGGTTCCTAGGGGCATATCGTCTGTACGACAAATCTTGCTTTGAGCAACGGTGGTTTTGACCACCCCAGAAAGGAGCTTCTCTTCAAAAAATTTCTTTGCTTCGTTCTTTCTCATTGTAGCGTCTACGAACGTAAAGAGAAAAACATTTTTTGTGTTGCTTGTTGTAATCTTCATTTTCTTCGAAGCCAATTTGAAACATGTTCTTTGTTCGTGCTTCGTTGGAATCGAGAAATATCAGATAAGGAACTCTTGTGTGAATCTCTGATCTCTACGACAACTTGGGTTCCAGTAGAGAGCGGACCTTCGGATCTCGCTAGCAGCTCTGCTATGGCCCGCGTTCTACCATCTTTGATCCATCTCGGGACTAACGGTCTCCACTAATGGAAATAAAAAATTACACCACTTATACCAAATTATCACGCCCTTCGAATATGATCATCACAACAACTCAAATATGAAGAATATGAAATACAAAGAATAGATACAAGTTTTCGAAACGATATCTCATAGAATACTATGACCGATCTCACTTGACTCTTCCTTAAATCTCTCTTATGAGCCTAATTCAATCTCTCCCTCCATTGAAAGTTGGAAATTGTATTGTTGATATATCCTCCAATTAAGTTAAAAAAATTTGAAATAATCATCTCTCAATACTTCCTAAGTCTGGAATAATCTAGATCATCAAAGATGATCAAAAGAATTTGAAATGCTTATGAATTCTGCTTGAATCAGCATATTGGTCCGAAAAACAGGAAAAATGAGCACTAAATTGTGCACATGAAGCTACTAGAAAACCCAATATACATTCTTGTTGCTTTGGCTCCATTTGATCCCCTTTGTCGTCTATTACTTTCTCGAGCATATCCAAACCTTAGACGACACTCATTTCTCTATGGACATTCTCCACATAGGAAAGGAACTCACCCCAACGTATCTCCCCCTTCTCGGCTAGGTGGAGGAGCTCATCATTCCGACAATCTTCCTATAGAACTCAAATGTTCCTCGATAAAATCTTCATGAGCATGTCCGCTCTATTTTTATTTGTATGAACATTCTCAAGCTTAACATCCTTCGCATCCAATATATCTCGTATCCAGTAATACCAAATCATGATATACTAGGATCTTATATGAAATGTAGGATCTTACCAAGATGTATAACGCTTTGACTTCACAAAGCAACACGTACACTTCATATTCTAGCTCCAATTATCTCATTAACTTCTTTAACCAACGAAACTCTCTGCAACCCTCTGTCTCTGTACTAAACTCTTCCTCTTTAGTAAGACAAGGCCAACTGTGATTTTTAGGACCCCCTTGCAAACATCGTCACGTAGCTCGACGTTGACCTCCTAGTGTCCATGTTCCTAGCTATATCCGCATCAATATATCTGGTAAACTTTATCACGCCACTTATGCATAAAATCCTCCAACTTGAAGTCCTTAGGGATACCTCAACACCTATTTGACCGT
This sequence comes from Iris macrosiphon, assembly GCA_036927795.1. Lineage (NCBI taxonomy): Eukaryota > Viridiplantae > Streptophyta > Magnoliopsida > Asparagales > Iridaceae > Iris > Iris macrosiphon. The sequence continues at coordinate 31,898,101 of JAYESA010000007.1, read as the reverse complement.
ACTCCAATATTCTCTCTCTGAATTGGAGAGATACTGGCTCACTGTTAGACTACATGAGTTACATCCGACCTTGTACACACTATGACATACATAAGACTATCCACTACTAAGGAATCAGGTACATTTTTCATACTCATTTTCTCCTCCTCGGTCGTTGGACAGTGTTCGATACTAAGCTTGAAGTGAGATATAAGTGGAGTGTTCACTTTCTTGGAAATGTCTATACTAAATCATTGAAGTACTCTCATCGCGTACTTCCCCTATAACAAATTCAAAGTCTCAGACCTCTTGTCTCGGCTGATCTCCATCATGAGAACTGTTTTCATTGCACCAAATCCTTCATCGAATAAGCCATGCTCAATTAATGCTTCAATTTAGCTATCCTTCAAGCATTATGATCCACCAATAACATGTCATCCACATAGAACAATAATATAATAAAATCTGTCAGGTCCCAGTCCCAAAATACGTGGGACTAAGCTACGCAATGATGGCCAGTCGATACATATTTTGTATTTGAAATTCAGATATATAAATTGCATGTGATTTTTTTGGTGTTGTGTTCCACCGAAGGGGTCGACGTACCCAGAAAATTCAACGGAGGGTTACTCCAGATCTTTTATAACTGTAAAATTTCTTAGAGTCCAGAATACAAAGGGGATTGCCGAAAATTTTAAGAATTTTAAGAAATAACCATTTTCGGAAATCTGAGAATTACTTGAACATATTTTAAACCTATTATAGGATTTGACGGCAAGTTTCTAGAAATAAAACTCTAAAATCCTTAGAAATTGATTTCATAGTATATAGGAAGTGTTTGACACAAATGCTCATTCACGGAAGTAAAATTAAATTCTAACAATTTTTATGTTCTAGAAAGGAATACAATTTCGAGATACAAAAGTTTTCCTACCACTAAAATATCACTATATAGCATGATATCATGAACACACGAAATTATCAATATGAGTGGTTTTATAATCAACTTAAGTAGGTGTATGTTTAGATAAGAACTTTTGTAAATTTATATAATTGCATTGGGGTAGGAGAGACACACCGTACGAACTCTTTGCAATAACACTTGACAAAACTGATAAATAGTTCTGACATCCGTTTGGCAATACGATGATTGAGGTAAGACTTTGCTCACTACACTTGTCAGAATTCTTGAGATAAACTCAAGAAATTCAACACTTATTATTCCAATAATTATCACATTTATGTGATTTTATGGAAAAGAAAAGAAAAGAAAAGAAAAGAAAAGATGATACATTGATATCACAATATTTGAACTCTTGACTCTTTTGGGACTGGAATCTAAGCACCGCCTATCCAAAATATTATCGGATCCCAGAAATTATTGCCGAGACACTAGACGATATATATGATCCAATACGTTCTCTAAATTGCATTTGTATATAGGAGTTTTTGGTTATGATTTGTGATTGTGACTAGTGATTTGGACACCGAGTAGAATAGTATTTTAATGGAGTTGAAATCCTTATATTTCAAGTTAGCACTATAATCCAGTCATAATATTTTGGTTTTCATATAACCTATCATAAATTCTGACATGTTACATTGTTTTCATAATTTCACAATTATTTTTTCTTACCGTTTTTGAAATGAGGGATTGTTTGTCGTTTTGACGGTCTAGTATTGTTCACTAGAAGAAGATGAGACTCCAGAATAGACGTTGTCTGTGTATAACGTTGATGAAGCTGATGAATAAACGAAGATAGTCCAAGGAATGCTTTAATTTCAGTTTGTAGCTGAGTATTATGTAATTCAAATGTTTTGTAAATACTTGGCTTTTGATGTATATATTGGGTATAATGTATTTATCTATCTTAGTAAATAAACTATGTTTAGTTGCCTAATCCCAGTACTTTATCCTAAAACTTACAAGCAACAATCGCAAATATGGATACTAGTGTATCGTATGGTGTGTTGTCTGGGATGTAATCGAGTACCTGACTTTTTATATTCTGGGAGCAGGACGTGACACAAACCTTGTGCACAAGTTGTCCATGACCATATAAATGTGTGAACAGTTTAACTATAAAAACGTATGTGTGGTACAAAAATTGAAATAACTATACGAGATATCCACTTTCCATTACCATATTCCTCGAGCCATCGCTCACAACATTCTTACTACTCCAAAGATTTCTATATTTACTTATATATCTAGGGATTTTCACATTTACTAACGTCCCAGTCTAGGGATACTACCTTGATGACCCAACGGCCCCAAACCTTTCTCCACAAATTTAGTCTCTGAACCACAGTACCACATTACACAAGATACAATAACATCATCAATATATTTGTAAACCCCTGAAATTTTCAAAATTATTAAAACTAGGATTTTTCACAATTTTCTGGAATTTTCTGGAAATTTTCTGTAATTAAAATCAAGGTTTTTATTATTAAATGATTTTTAATTATTAATAAATAATATTAAAATATCATAAAAATAATATTTTTGGGTGTAAAATGAAAAACTGGACTTAGGGTAATTTTTCTGAATTTTTTGGGCCTCAGACCTATTTTTAAATGCCTAAAAACTATTTTAATTAATTAATTTTATTATACTTATTATTATTATTTTTTTTTGTTTTGGGCCGGCCCGGCCCAGTGGACCGGCCCAGCAGCCCAGCCCAACCCGCTTCCCTACCGGGTCGGGTCGGGTCTGCCCAGACCCGACCCGCCGCCTCCGACCCGCTACCTCGGCCCCCTATAAAATCCCATCCCCAACTCTCCGTCGACCTCCTCCGTCCTCCGCCACTCGCCTGAGACCCCGGCCAGCCTCCAGCGTCGTCGACCTCCTCCCCGGCTCCGTCTCCTCCTCTCCCCTCGTCGTGCCCAGCTCGCCGTCGACCCCGCAGCGGCCAGCCCCGACCTCGCAGCAGCTCGAGCAGCCCCCGCACCGCCGCGCCGCCTCCAGCGCCGCAGTGAGCGCCGCGCTGCCCCCGGCCCCCTCCGCCTCAGCCGGGCCGCTCAGCCGCCGCCCTCCGCCGCACAGCACCGGATTCCCTGAACCCTAACCCTAATCTTTTCCCTGTGTCCGACACGAGTCGAACACGTGTCGGACACGATTCGATCCCGGTTTTCGGGTCCCCTTCAGGTACTTGTAACTTTTTGTTCGTAGCTCTATTTTCGATTCCGCAAATTGTGTTGTGAAGCCTGTATGACCCTCTCGGTGCCCGGATAAACCGCTCGGGGCATCGCGTCCTGTGGTGATCGCACACCGCGATCCAAAAACAGGAAAAACCAGACCCTGTTTCACCCCGGAACTGAGTACGCCCCGCCAAACGGGACGACTTGGTCGCGTGTGGTCTTCACAGATACGTGTGCGCCGTCGATACGGACGTGTGAGAATTCGCGGAAGCTGGTTCGGGTGTGCGTGCACACCGGAATCAACGCGTATCCGCGGACATCGCCCCATATCTGACTTTTCTGCAATTTGCCCTAACTTCTTGTACACTCGTCGAATCGAGACGAAACTTACGGCATCAGACTCGTAGCAATACGCTGGTCCTGTGGGTCAAGTTTGGTTCAATTTTAAGAACGTTGACGAAATCGCATGTCGTGGGCCCCACAGGCCCCGCTCGACGGGCGATTTTGTGATCGGCTCATCGGAATCCAAATCTGGAAGTTTCGTTGGGTTCGTATCATCGTTCCTGACCTGTTGACACTAAGTTTGGTAAATTTAGAGACCGTTGACCCGGACACGTTTTTCGGTGCAAAGCGGGCCTACCGGCGGACCCCGTTTTGACCCGAAACTGTCGTTTCTGCCCTTGTCTCCAAATTGGACCCAAGGACAGGCGTTTTTAGCTATTTGACATCTTCTGAGCATGATGGTAATGTTTATTTCAGTATCTGGACACATTTCTGGAAAATTTCCCTGAGATACAAACTATATTTGGATCCAAACAACAGGCAAGTACCTGCACTTCAAGTTTATTCTTTATATTGTGATAATTAGTTCCTTGCTTTATTAGTACCATTGATGATTAACCGTAGTGTTAGAGCACTGGATTTCATGTCTTGAATACTGGATTTTATTGTCTTGCTTTTCGTGTCGGATGGGAGAATACTAGGAGGCATGTAGTTTACCCTTCCCCCTGTCGTGACTGCTAGCTGTTGGTACGCGACTGTACCATCAGCCTTATTCCTGATTGTTCCTGACTGCTAATCGTCTATGACGGCCTTATTAGCCTTATAAACCCCTACATGCCAACTATGTATTCTAAATACACAAGTTCACGCACATAGTTCTTGGCGTGTTGCAGTTCTTGTTGTCTTGTTACAGCTACATTTCCTGTCACATTTTATTCCTGTTTACTCACATTTCTGGTTATAGCAGTTAATCATATTTTACTTCTAGTCCTGATTTATAGCATTAGTTTTCAGTTAAATTCACTACTTACTTATGCATATTTTTCAACATGATGCTTAGTCAGTTATTTTCTACCTGTCACAAATATTTAGTTTAAATCTTGTTGTGCATTGTGTACTTTGCTCCTTTCCTGATTGGATCCGTTGATTTAGGCGATGATGAGAACCTTGCCCCCACCTATTATGGCCCCTATGAGGCAGCAGATGATACAGTTGCAGAGCCGGTTCCCACACAGGAGACTACTCCTGTGGAGTAGTTAGCAGTAGCTATTTATTTCCTTTCATCCTAGTAATCGGGTTTGTCCCCGATATAATTTCTGAATTCTGTATTAAACTCTGGATCTGTTGTCACATTCCATTTATGAAATCTTAGTATTCTTTTTTTTGTTATTTTCCTTACCTATTTAATTATTGTGAATGAGCTAGAGTTTAAATTTAACTGTGGATATGTCCTAGACAGCGTACTACCGCCGACACTGCGGCGTAGGCTGGACGTACCCACATACTTGTGCCCGAATATCCAGGTGCGGGTCGTGACACATTTTTGTGGTGGCCCATGCAGATCTAGTATCCATAAATAGGGTAATACCCTAGGACAGGGTATGGAATAGGATTGAGGATTCTAGGAAAAGCTCATTCACAGAATATGATCTTCATTTCAATTCTTGATATCATTTCTGATCAATTTTCCTATCTCCCTTGATTTCCAAGTAATCTATTCTGATCTTCCTATCCCTTTATCTCCCAGAATGGTTCAGACGAGGAACACAGTAGGAGGCACATCAGAACCAGCGAGCAGACTGTGCCTGAAACTCTTGCACTCCCACCGCCTCCATCTACTCCAACAGTTACTCTAGATGGGGCACAGCTACTCGGAGTGTTCCAGGGACTCGTAGAATCCCAGAAAGAACAGACTGCACTTCTAAGAACCAGCCTCTCAGAAGCTCTTAGGTCCCAGGAGTCGCCACACAAGAGGCCAGGAAGTGCCAAAGATTTCAAGAATCTTAAATCCCTAGAATTCTATGGAACTGAGGGCATTCTCTATGCCGATGAGTGGATAGAGAATGTGGAGAGACTCCTGAAGACTGCTCGGGTCCCTGATGATCTCAAAATGGAGTCCGTAAGCCTGCAACTGTTCGACATAGCTCGGACCTGGTTCAGAGATGAACCCCAACTATCTGCTCCTGACCTCACCTGGGAGGACTTCAAGAGGCTATTCAAGGAGAAATTCTACCCCGAAGTGGCTCGGGAAGCTCTCGAAAGCCAATTCGAGAGACTGGAACAAGGTAACCTATCTGTTGATGAGTACACTGCTGAATTTAGCAGGTTGAGCCACTTTGCAGAGTACATGGTTCGTACCCCGGAGGACAGAGCCCATAGATTCAAGAAGGGGCTGTCTCCGGATATTCGCCTTGTTGTCACCACTAGCCGAGCTTGCACCTACGAGAAAATCTTGAGCGTGGCACAAGGTGTTGAGAGAGACATGGGACACAGACTAAAACGGGAAAGAGATACTGGAAGTATGGGACCCCACAAACGTCCATTCCAACAACAACCACAGCAGAGGTCCCCGCAGCAAACCCAGCGTCCTCTCCCTCGAGCCACAGCACCCCAACACCAAGCTCAAGGACAGAATCAATGAGTTCTCACTTGTGGCTTTTGTCAAAAACAAGGTCACACCTAGCAAGTTTGTAGGAAGAGACTGGGTGCCTGTCTATATTGTGGATCAACAGAACATCAAGTGAGGGACTGTTTCGCTGCTCCAGGACGCGGACAAGCTTACGTGATGACCGTGGAGAACACGCAGACTCTTGGAGCAGCTAATGCGCGTAAGTGATTCGTAGATACCTTTTCTAGTATTGTTTAGCTCGTGCCTATTGGTTCGTGACCTCAGCCCCAACCTAGTAATTTTGAACTTGCTAATAACCTGGTATGCTTTTAAATCTGATAACTGTAGAGATTTTAGAGGCTTTTGCTATTGTGCTTATTTTGTGTTATTTTGTGAACTTCAATAATTTGTACCTCTTTTTCATCATCATCTAGCGCACTTAATTTTGCTGAACTTGACTTTTGCTGCTATTTTATAGCCTAGTTTTGCAAGCTTAGTCCTTATCGGGCTTGTTCATGACACATGTATTATTGAGGCCTGATCAACCCCACTAATACAAGTGTCTATTCAGAATCAGTGTACTACGGTCTGATCAACCTTAGTGCATTTCGATTCGCACTTCGCACGACTACTTCACGTGGATTGAGATATAGTTGACTAGTATACTTGCCCCTAAATATGTTCGAGCATATCGTATCAGTTACATAACTGTACTAATACGAACATGCAAAAAAATGATTACCAACATAGAATCTCAATCCATAACCGCCTGACAATTCCCATTAGAATTCTTTAAACGCCTTGATCCCTATACCTCTGTTCTACCACCTCGCCCTTAAACTCTTTATTATTGATCCTCGTCTTCCCTTATTTCGAAAAGACAAAATCCTGTGTTTGGTATAAGTTTGATTTGTAGTGCTAGATGTACCCCTCAGACCGGTCGAATTGATGATAACCCTTTATGACTAAGGGAATACCATAGGTGGTGTATGTGTTAAAAACTTAAAGATTTAATACCATGATTAAATAAGTTGGGACATAGCTTTACTGGTTGTATAGCCTTAGAGGATAGATGGGTAAATTCTAAGTTGGGTAGCGACCGCAATGCTCACCTGAGAGAAACCCGTTAGACTGTAATCAAGTGAGATTGGACAGAGAGAACCCTGCCATATTTTAAATTTCGAGGACAAAATTTCTATAAGTTGGGTAGATTGTAAACCCCCTGAAATTTTTAAAATTATTAAAACTAGGATTTTTCACAATTTTCGGAAATTTTTTGGAAATTTTCTATAATTAAAATCAAGGTTTTAATTATTAAATAATTTTTAATTATTAATAAATAATATTAAAATATCATGAAAATAATATTTTTGGGTGTAAAATAAAAAACTGGACTTAGGATAATTTTTCTGGATTTTTTGGGCCTCAGACCTATTTTTAAATGCCTAAAAACTATTTTAATTAATTAATTAATTAAATGATTTTATTATACTTATTATTATTATTATTATTATTATTTTTTTTTGGGTCGGCCCGGCCCAGTGGACCGGCCCAGCAGCCCAGTCCAACCCGCTTCCCTACCGGGTCGGGTCGGGTCTGCCCAGACCCGACCCGCCGCCTCCGACCTGCTACCTCGGCCCCCTATAAAACCCCATCCCCAGCTCACCGTCGACCTCCTCCGTCCTCCGCCACTCGCCTGAGACCCCGGCCAGCCTCCAGCGCCGTCGACCTCCTCCCCGGCTCTGTCTCCTCCTCTCCCCTCGCCGTGCCCAGCTCGCCGTCGACCCCGCAGCGGCCAGCCCCGACCTCGCAGCAGCTCGAGCAGCCCCCGCACCGCCGCGCCGCCTTCAGCGCCGCCGTGAGCGCCGGCCACAGCCTCGCCGGGCTGCCCCCGGCCCCCTCCGCCTCAGCCGGGCCGCTCAGCCGCCGCCCTCCGCCGCACAGCACCGGATTTCCTGAACCCTAACCCTAATCCTTTCCCTGTGTCCGACACGAGTCGGACACGTGTCGGACACGATTCGACCCCAGTTTTCGGGTCCCCTTCAGGTACTTGTAACTTTTTGTTCGTAGCTCTATTTTCGATTCCGCAAATTGCGTTGTGAAGCCTGTATGACCCTCTCGGTGCCCGGACAAACCGCTCGGGACATCGCGTCCTGTGGTGATCGCACACCGCGATCCAAAAACAGGAAAAACCAGACACTGTTTCACCCCGGAACTGAGTACACCCTGCCAAACGGGACGACTTGGTCGCGTGCGATCTTCACAGATACATGCGCGCCGTCGATACTGACGTGTGAGAATTCGCGGAAGCTGATTCGGGTGTGCGTGCACACCGGAATCAACTTGTATCCGCGGACATCGTCCCATATCTGACTTTTCTGCAATTTGCCCTAACTTCTTGTACACTCGTTGGATCGAGACGAAACTTATGCCATCGGACTCATAGTAATACGCTGGTCCTGTGGGTCAAGTTTGGTTCGATTCTAAGAACGTTGACGAAATTGCGTGTCGTGGGCCCCACAGGCCCCGCTCGACGGGCGATTTTGTGATCGGCTCATCGGAATCCAAATCTGGAAGTTTCGTTGGGTTCGTATCATCGTTCCTGACCTGTTGACACTAAGTTTGGTGAATTTGGAGACCGTTGACCCGGACACATTTTTCGGTACAAAGTGGGCCCACCGGCGGACCCCGTTTTGACCCAAAACTGTCGTTTCTGCCCTTGTCTCCAAATTGGACCCAAGGACAGGCGTTTCTAGCTATTTGACATCTTCTGAGCATGATGGTAATGTTTATTTCAGCATCTGGACACATTTCTGGAAAATTTCTCCGAGATACAAACTATATTTGGATCCAAACAACAGGCAAGTACCTGCACTTCAAGTTTATTCTTTATATTGTGATAATTAGTTCCTTGCTTTATTAGTACCATTGATGATTACCCGTAGTGTTAGAGCACTGGATTTCATGTCTTGAATACTGGATTTCATTGTCTTGCTTTTCGTGTCGGGTGGGAGAATACTAGGAGGCATGTAGTTTACCCTTCCCCCTGTCGTGACTGCTAGCTGTTGGTACGCGACTGTACCATCAGCCTTATTCCTGATTGTTCCTGACTGCTAGTCGTCTATGACGGCCTTATTAGCCTTGTAAACCCCTACATGCCAACTATGTATTCTAAATACACAAGTTCACGCACATAGTTCTTGGCGTGTTGCAGTTCTTGTTGTCTTGTTACAGCTACATTTCCTGTCACATTTTATTCCTGTTTACTCACATTTCTGGTTATAGCAGTTAATCATATTTTACTTCTAGTCCTGATTTATAGCATTAGTTTTCAGTTAAATTCACTACTTACTTATGCATATTTTTCAACATGATGCTTAGTCAGTTATTTTTTACCTGTCACAAATATTTAGTTTAAATCTTGTTGTGCATTGTGTACTTTGCTCCTTTCCTGACTGGATCCGTTGATTTAGGCGATGATGAGAACCTTGCCCCCACCTATTATGGCCCCTATGAGGCAGCAGGTGATACAGTTGCAGAGCCGGTTCCCACACAGGAGACTACTCCTGTGGAGTAGTTAGCAGTAGCTATTTATTTCCTTTCATCCTAGTAATCGGGTTTGTCCCCGATATAATTTCTGGATTCTGTAATAAACTCTGGATCTGTTGTCACATTCCATTTATGAAATCTTAGCATTCTTTTTCCTGTTATTTTCCTTGCCTATTTAATTATTATGAATGAGCTAGAGTTTAAATTTAACTGTGGATATGCCCTAGACAGTGTACTACCGCCGACACTGCGGCGTAGGCTGGACGTACCCACGTACTCGTGCCCGAATATCCGGGTGCGGGTCGTGACAATATTACATAAGTTTATATCAATAGTTCAATATTTTATTTTTCCAATACAACAGATCTATAATCCATGTTCTATATTAGGGTGTCTAAAGCAGCAGTATATTAATGCATGGTCTATATACAAAGTTAAAAACAATAATATTACTCTCTTTTATCTATCTTGGTTCTTTTTTTACTACCATTAACTATCTCATGACATAGAAACAAAGACTATCGACATCATTTATTAAGTGTGAAGGTAAATGAGAGAATGATCAAAACCATCCACCACGAAGAAAAACTTTTCATCTAGAACACCAAAAATTTTGCATGATTCCTCTGCATTAATCTAAATCCAACCAGACATTCGAGCCAACAATCCATCCAATGCACCATGTAGAACGGAACATTACAATATCAATATCAATAAACATGATCTTTGGCTAACTTTGTCTTGCCACATTATTATACTAATATATATATATATATATATATATTTTGTTTTAAATTTATAATATTGGGACATGCATAAAAAATAATAAAATTTAGAATCTATGTTAAAAAGAATTCTTCATCTTTGGAATTTAAGGTTATTGTGGACCTTATTTTATGATACTTGAAAAAATTAGACATTTTGTTTTTATAATTAATTGTCTTTGGTAGAGGTTGGATCAAATCAATCTTGATTTATTTAATTGAGAACAATGATGAAATGTCAAATAAATAGAGGAGACTATATAAATTTCTTTTTCTTGATTTATGGTATTAGGGTTATTATAATTTAGTTCATTCAGAATGTATTTTACTTACATATTATTTATTGAATAAAATAATATATTCGTATTAGTATCAAGAGAGTGTCGAGAGGCACGGATCACCAACTAATACAATAAAGCAAAGTGGTACTTTTCATCAAAACATAAAAGAATAAATATAATAAAACAAAATATTGTTTACCACATAAAATAAAATAAAAGACTAAGTCACGATTAAAAGTAGGAGTATTTTTTAATAATTTTAAATGACATTTTAAATTTTGAATTATCAATGAAGTGGGGCTAAGTATCACAAAAATACATAATATTATATATAATTTATTAAATATCTATATTTTCGAGTAATCTCAACATCCACAGATTAGGGCCGAACTTGAGACCCATGAGACACTTTTCTCAGACCCAAAAAATTAGAGAACACCAATTTTTTTAATATATATATATATATATATATATATATATATATATATATAGTCTACTGCAAATGGGTACGGCTGAGCTTTGTTTCAATTTTTTATAGTTCGTTTCAGGTCTTAAAATCTAAAGTACGGCACTGTCATAGATAAATTCTTTTTTTGGGTGCTCTGAATATAAGTTCCTTAAATCGTTGTATTTTTAAATAAATTAGTTAAATTTTATAATTTGCTTAAAACTCCCCCCTTATTAGTAAAAGACAAGTGAACTATCTAATTTAGCTCATGGAAAGAAAAATATATTACGTTAACTTAAATCAAATTAATTATCTTGACAATTTTGTCCCTCTTCTTTCCTATCATTCTCTCTAATTTTCTAATAGATTATGCTCTAATTGACAAGTTGCTGATAGATTTACTGCCAATCTAAATTGCAGTTACATTTCATTCGAGTGCTCCTTTGGATGAGGAGCGGGCCAAATAATTTTCATTCTGGATAAGAGTTTTTTTTTTTTTTTTTCAAACATGTCATTTAGTTTGGAGCTCTCAAATGACACTTTTGAATATATCAAGCAATCCATATATATATATATATATATATATATATATATATATATATATATATATATATATATATATATATATATATATATATATCGGAGAAAATGAGATAAAATGTAACACAATCCAACTAGTCTTAGAATAAGAGGGGTGTAAGATGAGTATGAGAGAAAAAAGAGAGGAATTAGTGTCAATATGGAGGATGAAAAGGAAAAGAAGTAACAATTTTATCATACTAAACCTTAGGATTGGGAGATTTATAACTTAATTGTTGGTGTAAGAGTCTTCTGAACAAAAAACTTGAGACTTTATTTAAAAACTAGTCACTTTCATGCTCGTTGTACGTAGCCAAAAAAAATAATTCCTCTGATATTATTAAATTTTTTATAGAAATTAAATTGTATTAAAATACATAAATATGATTTAAATATGTTTTAATTAGAATTTAGTATAGATTTATTTTAAAATTTTGGATATATGTGGTTTAAATATAATTTAAATATTGAATATACTTTAATTATGATTTTTTTTTTACAGAAAATTTTACAGAGAGTGAATAAATTTGATGAATTTGTACGGAAGAAAAAGAATTTGAAAGAATTGCATGTAGAGGGACGAAGCACCATTTTAATGGCGTCCATAATAAAATGAAGTGGGGCATCCTTAGATGGGTAGGACTTCATTAGAGATGGTCTCATATTTGTTATCAAATATCAAATATAGAAAAAATACATATTTGTTATCATATTTAATAAGATTTTCTATAACCCTCGAACTAAAATAATAAAATTTTAGTTATTGTATCTTTGATTTTGTATCTTTGGAAATTGAAAGATTTTGTTTTCTTGGATTTTGAGTTGCTTTCTTATATTTGACTACTATATATGCATATGCGTTGTACGTATTTTATACTATTTAAAACAAACAAACAATAAGTTTTTCATTTTTTTATTACTTGAGAATAGCAAAATCTTTTATTTTTTTACAGAAAAAAAATAAACAACAATTTTCTTTAGTTTTCTCCACACATAATTATTTAACTCTCTATGTTAAATCTAATGAACAATTTTAAGTAATAAATATATATAATTATATTTTAGGAATAAAATTTTTTGCAACCTAAATATATATATATATATATATATATATATATATATATATATATATATATATATTATATAGTAGTATAGATTTAAAACTCAATAGACAGCCCAAAAAAAATAGAGTAGTCTTTTTTCAAAAGAAGTATACCAAGAGAATTAAACGAGAAAGAAGCATTGCAGTCGTTCATCCTTATTGACACACAAATGCATATATATATATATATATATATATATATATATATATATATATATATATATATATATATATATATATATATATATATATATATATATATATATATATATTATATTTAGATTTTTTATTATTTATATATAATTATTTTATTATTTTTCTATTTAATATATATATATATATATATATATATATATATATATATATATATATATATATGAAACACCCGTATTTTTCAGAAATTAAAACTAAATTTTCTGGAAATTTCTGTGAATTTTAAATAATTAAATAAATGTTCTTCTGAATTAAATATTTTTAAGTATCAAAAATAAATATTAAAATATTATGAAAATAATATTTTTGGGTGTAAAATAAAATATTAGACTTACAACAATTTTTCTGGAATTTATTGGACCCCAAAACTAGTTGTAAAGATCTAAAAACATAGTTTTAAATTAAACCCAAAATGAACCGGGTTAAACTACCCTAAATAAACCAAACCAACCGGTTTAATGAACCGAACCAGACCAACTGAACCGACCCAACCCAAACTCCTAGCGGGTCAGATTTGGACCCGACCAGCCAACCCAACCCGACCCGATCTACTACCCAAACCCGATATGCTACAGTAAAACCCAAATTAATTCCCGCAACCACCCACTCGACTTTCGTCGGCCGTTTCCCCCATCGCCGACTGCTCGGCTTCCCTCTCCGCTGGCCGCCACTCAACCGCCCAACGCTTCGCCTCCCGCCGCCCGTTCATTTCCCCACCGGCCGGCTGCCCAACTCCACACCCTCGCCTATATAAACCGACACCCCGGCCACCCCCTTCACCGTCCACCACTCCACAGCCACCACCGCCCCTTCTACGAGCTCCCCGTCTCCGGCGACCAGATGAACCCCGACGATGACTTCCCGCAAACCGCAGCAACCAGGAGCCGCAGCCGCCAGCAAGCCCGTCGGCCGAGCTCCGTCGTGGCGCCCTCACGTACGCGTTATATAGTCGATTCCGAGCCATCGTTCCGGTAAATTTTTCTCCCTCCTCGTTGCCTCATTTTTCGTTCTGTTGACTCGTGCACGTACCCTGCGTGACCCTCTCTAACCCCGTGCAACTCGTTCGGGGTATCGCGTCCTGTGTCGGTCGCAAACTGCGATGCAAAATCAGGAAAATAAACTCCCAATTCTGAAAATTCAGAATTCGTCCCGAACTTCCCAGTTCGCGACTATTTTGCGCACAACCTGCTAAATGTTTTCAAAATCCACCTGAACAGTTATTTAGACTGTATAACCTAATTTTAAAATCCTGTATTAATGTAATTTATTATGCTGTAATTTGTATTTAATTCGAGGGTAAAAATGACCAAAATATTAATTATTTAAATATCCTGATTTAAATATTGGTTATTTAAATATCCTTATTTAAATATCGGCCATGTTTTAAAACTTGTTGTAACTTCGTGTATGCTCGTCGTATCGAAACGAAACTTGTGCCATCGGACTCGTAGCAATACGTTGGTCCTTTGACCCAAGTTTGGTTCGATTCTGAGAACGTTGATAAAATCCCGCATCGTGGGCCCCACGGTTCCATTTGACGGGCAATTTTATGATCGGCTTATCGGAATCCAGTTCTGGATATCCCGTTGGGTTCGTATCATCGTTCTGAACTTGTAGACACTAAGTTTGACGAATTTGGAGAACATTATCTCTGGTACATTTTTTGGTGCGAAGCAGGCCATATATGGACCCCGCTTTGATCAGAAACTGTCACTTTTGTCCCTGTGTCCAAATTGGACTTATAGACAAGAAATTCTAGCTATTTGATATCTTCTGAACTTGATGGTAGTATTTATTACAACATTCAGAGGAGTACTTGCAGATTCCGCTGATACCGGAGCAGCTGTTGGTATCCAAACCCCAGGCAAGTGTACCTTGCCAGTCTTACAGTTCTTGTTACATAACATGTCTTGATTTATTTATAAGTTGTATATGTTCAACCTAGGACTGTGTGACATTACTTAACGTCCGAATAATATTCGGGTGTCAACATCGTACGCGGAGTTATGTAACGTCACCTAGAGATGGATATCGAAATCCTATACATTCTCGTGCTTGCCTTATCAAGTACGTCATACCCAGGACACCTGACACTATTCATGAGACATAATCTTCCTGAGATATTCATGGTGATTCTGTATAGGCTACATGATTGATGACATAGATTTTATATTCATAGCTATTATATGTCTTATTGCATTAGATATGATCTTGCGTGACATTGACATGAGACATTGTGGACATGAGACATGTGATTATATTAGGTGGGAAGAGACACACAGGCTACAGGCTGATTATATATATATATTTATTATTATGAGGCTGTAGACTCTACATCAGAGCTAGGCACATTACGTGATATTATTGCTACCGGCTCATCGACACAGAGCTTGTAGTGGTCTCAGCCTGAGTACTAGTGATGCTCTCACTTGCATTTCACATAGATGGTTACATAGTTTACCCTATTGTTTTATTTATTATTGTACTGCATTTATTTTGGCTTGAGTTATTTTGTACCTTGCTATATCCTCTGAGGACTTGGATCCGGATTATGTCCCCAGGTTTAGCAGAGGAATTCTATCCCGAGGTATACGGGGCAGGAGTAGAAGCAGGAGCAGACACTGGAGCTGAAACTCCCCGAGGACGAGGTGATGGCCGAGAATTTCTCCTGAGTATCTATTATCTATACTCAGTATTTGCTATTATTAGACTCTTTTGTTTCTGGTCTGTTGAACCAGTGTATCGGATTTATTATCTGGTTGTTCCCCGATTTACTTTATTGAGACATGATGACAGTTATATTTGATTTTGCTGATATTGATCATATTTATCTTCCATGGATGAGATTAGATTATGACATGTTTAGTAGACTTTATTATTGTGTTACAGCTTAAGTACACCTTGATGGGTCCATTAAATTGGGTTTGTCCATTAGAGTGTGCTGCTGGCCATTGTCACGTGGCTAGTCCCTCGGTGTTTTGGGACTGGGGCGTGACATAATTTTTGTGGTGGCCCATGCAGGTCAACGACTAAATTGTTCGGTTTTAACTTAGGGACCGAGCAAGCCTGCAATAAGGATAGGATAGATTATATGATCTCATCCATTAATTTGAATCATTTTTGATCTCTATATCGGATTCAAATTAATTGCTTGATTTGCATCATGTTTTGATTCCTCTGTGCGTTCTCATAGTTTATTTTTAATACAGAGTAATGGATCCGAGAATCGGTAACGAGAATCCCTTAGGTACACCACACGATGATGTGGTCACCTATGATGATGAGTGACACCAAAAAATAGAGGACAATCAGCTCAAAGCGATCAAGTTGGCCAGCATATTTCAAGGTTCCGGCGTGATGACATCCCACCTCCGCCACAGTTCACTCCACAGATGCCTATTTTTCCACCAGGGCAAGCCATGGACGGGCAGCAGATGTTTCAAATGTTTTATGCCATGATGCAAGCCCAATAACAGGTTCAACAAGAGGCTCAGCGTCATGAGACAGAGTACTTGAGGAACAGCCTAATAACCGCACTGGAGCAGGCGAACCCACCAGCTAGGCGACCATCGACGGGATCTATCACCGATTTCTATCAGATGAAGCCCCATACCTTTTCTGGCAAAGAGGGGCCAACTGAACTTTACGAGTGGCTCACGAATACACAATACCAGTTGGAAGCAGCTGAACTTCCAAGGGAGAGATGGATGGCTGCCGTCAGGATGTAGTTGACGAACAATGCGCACCATTGGTGGCTATCTGAAGAGAGGAGGCTCGGACATGACCGAGTCATTTGGGAAGAGTTCTCCAGACTCTTCCAGGAGATGTATATCCCAGCTATTGCTCGGTCGGAACTTTGAGACAAGTTCAACCACCTTATTCAAGGCAATATGTCGATGGAAGAATACAATGCAGAGTTCATTCGTCTGAGTCTATTCGCCCCTTCTCTAATTCCGACAGAAGAAGAGAAGGCGGAAAAGTTCTTCGACGGACTCAGGTTTGAGCTCCAAAGATTGATCGGATCTGTTGCACCTAAATCATACACAGACGTTCTTGCTGCAGCACGACGCATGAAGCGCGTCACTAGGAGGGAGTCTAGTCTGAAGCGGCCATTCACATCAGCACCATCCAGGGCATCACATGGGGAGTCTGCAAAGCGACCCCAGAAGAATCTACCTCAGAGAGCAGCACCTAGAGCCTTATCCCTTCCTACTTGTCACTACTTAGGCAAGGTAGGCCATATCGAGAGGGAATGAAGATGCAAGTTGGGACTATGCCTGATTTGCGGATCTAACCAACATCCAGCCAAGGACTGCTCTGAGCGCCGAGAGGGAGCACCAACGGTAGATCGACCAGCTTTACCAGCACCGAGGCCAGCTTATCCAGCATTGGGAGCACCACAGACGGGAGCTGGAGGAGTCAGACCACCAGCTCCAGGAGGGTATCAGCAGAGACCACCATTGGCACCACAGGCAGCACTATTCCAGCAGGCTCATCAGCATAGAGGTCCAACTCAGGGACGAGGACAAGCATTTGCATTGGTTGTTGAGGAGGGAGCTACTGCAGGAGAGGTTATAGAAGGTACTATATTATTAGCTTCATTACCTGCTGTAGTTTTATTTGATTCTGGAGCATCACATTCATTCATAGCTGCTAGCTTCGTAGCCACACATAGAGTAGCTACCGCACCCCTTCCGAAGACTAAAAGAATTCTTACTGGAGGTGGAATTATCCCAGTTAGTGACGTCTGTAGATCTTGTTCGGTAGTAGTCTATGGAAGAGAGATGCGAGCCCAATTTTTGATCTTTTTCATACCGGATTATGATGTTATACTTGGTAAGGACTGATTAAGTCAGTACCATGTGATCCTAGATTGTCGGCTTGGACAGGTTATATTTAGACCGCCTGGACATCCAGAGTTTGAGTTTCTTCGGGAAGCTATAGAACAAGGTGTTCAGCCTACTCTTAAGGTACTATTTGTAGAAGGGGAGTCAGGTTACCCAAGAGTTATATCAGAGTTTGTGGATGTATTTCTTGATGATCTTCCAGGTTTACCACCTGATCGGGAAATAGAATTCATAATAGACTTGGCTCCAGGAGCAGAGCCTATCACTTCATCAGTGTACCGGCTAGCACCTAAGGAGTTGGTGGAATTGAAGGAGCAAGTTGATGATCTTCTGGAGAAGGGTTTTATTCGGCCCAGTGTTTCACCATGGGGAGCACCCATATTATTTGTGCCGAAGAAGGATGGGATAGTACGCCTGTGTATTGACTACAGGGCACTAAATGCTGTAACCATTAAGAACCGGTATCCCTTGCCACACATTGACGACCTATTTGATCAGTTGAGTGGTGCTAGAATATTCTCGAAGATTGACCTTAGATCCGGTTATCACCAGATTAGAGCGAGGAAGGATGATATACCGAAGACAGCCTTCAGGACCAAGTATGGACACTATGAGTTCTTAGCTATGCCGTTTGGTTTAACCAACGCTCCAGTTGTGTTCATGAGTTTGATGAACAGAGTTTTTCATCAGTACTTAGACAAGTTCGTGGTTGTGTTTATTGATGATATCTTAGTATATTCCAAGAGCCACGAAGAGCACGAGGAGCATCTCAGAATCGTGCTAGAGACGCTGAGACAGGAGAAGTTTGTAAACCCCCTAATTTTTCAAAATTTTCAAAACTGGATTTTTCACAATTTTCTGGAATTTTTTGGGATTTTTCTGTAATCTAAAAACAGGGTTTTAATTATTAAATATTTTTAATTGATAATAAATGATATTAAAATATTATGAAAATAATATTTTTGGGTGTAAAATAAAAAACTGGACTTAGGGCAATTTTTCTGGAATTTATTGGGCCCCGGACCTATTTTTTAAACACCTAAAAAGTATTTATTTAATTATCTATTTATTTAATTAATTATATAAAAAAAAGTTATTATTATTATTATTATTATTTTTAAAAAAAAATTAACCCAGCCCGTTGGGCCGGCCCAGCCCGGCCCAACAGACCCAGCCCGCTTACCCTACTGGGTCGGGTCGGGTATGCCCAAAACCCGACCCGCTTCTTCACCCGCCCGACCCGCCAGCATCACCCACGCTGCACGACCCGGCCAACCGCCCCGCATCGCGCGCCGCCTCCGCCGCGCCCTCCTCCCGCTCCGGCCGGCCCTCACCCCCACGACCACCCTCCTCTCCGTCCCGCTCGGCTCTCCGTCCGCCTATTTAACCCCCCCTCGTTCTCCTTCTCCGGCGAGTTCCCCCAAACCCTAGCCGCCGTGCCCCCAGCCGCTGCCACCGACCCACGAAGACGCCGCCTCGCCGACGACCACCGGCCTCCTCCGGCCAGCGGCGCCGCCTCCCTCTCTCCTCCTCTCGACGACGAACGGCCACCGCAGCAGCAGCACGAGCAGCTCCCCGCGCCGCCTCCGGCCACCGGCGAGTCCCCAGCCACCGCGCCGTCAGCCGCCGCGCTGCCCCGGTCCCCTCCGCGGCAGCCCAGCCGCCCACGCCGCCGCCTCCGGCCGCCGCGACTCCACCAGAACCCTAACCCTAACTTCAGCCCTGTGTCCGACACGAGTCGGACACGTGTCGGACACGGTTCGACCCTGATTTTCGGGTCCCCTTCAGGTGCGTGTAACTTTTTGCTCGTAGCTCCATTTTCGATTCCGCAAATTGCGTTGCGAAGCCTGTATGACCCTCTCGGTGTCCGGACAAACTGTTCGAACATCGCGTCCTGTGGTGATCGCACACCGCGATCCAAAAATAGAAAAAACCAGACCCTGTTTCACCTCGGAACTGAGTACGCCCCGCCAAAAGGGACGACTTGGTCGCGCGCGGTCTTCACAGATATGTGCGCCTCGTCGATACGGACGTGTGAGATTTCGCAGAAGCTGATTCGGGTGTGCGTGCACACCGGGATCAACGCGTATCCGCGGACATCGCCCCGTATCCGACTTTTCTGTAATTTACCCTAACTTTGTGTACACACGTCGGATCGAGACGAAACTTACGCCATCGGACTCGTAGCAATACGCTGGTCCTGTGGGTCAAGTTTGGTTCGATTCTGAGAACGTTGACGAAATCGCGTGTCGTGGACCCCATAGGCCCCGCTTGACGGGCGATTTTGTGATCGGCTCATCGGAATTCAATTCTGAAAGTTCCGTTGGGTTCGTATCAGCATTTCTGACCTGTTGACACTGAGTTTGGTGAATTTGGAGACCGTTGACCCTGACGCATTTTTCGATGCAAAGCGGGCCCACCGGTGGACCCCGTATTGGCCCGAAACTGTCGTTTTTGCCCTTGTCTCCAAATTGGACCCAAGGACAGGCGTTTCTAGCTGATTGATATTTTTTGGATCTGATGGTGATCTTTGTCTCAGCAACCGGAGTACCGCCTGCAATTTTCGCCGAAGTCAGAACTGCAAACATAGCCGGAACCACAGGCAAGTGTACCTTGCCAAAACTTGCAGCTTTGCTACCTATCTCCTGGACTTAGTTATACATCAGTGGACAAGTAAAGCTTGCCAATTCTCAGATATTTTTGGTTATAGTATTTTACTTGATTTCTGTAGCTTCATATGTGAACTTGTTTAACTGCTCAACCCATGACATCTGACACTCTTCATGTGACGGAATTGCCTGAGATATACCTGGTGATTCCGTATAGGCTACATTTTCATGTCATTTCTAGTTTACATGCTTAGATTCTAGCCTGACTCATTGCATTAGTTCAAACTTGCGTGACTTGTACCTGATATATTCTGGAACTGTGACGTGAGATTACATGGGGTGGGGAGAGTATTATCATATCAAGGCTGAATATAATATAATATAAATACTTTTATCTGGCGGTGCCTTAGACTCTGATACAGAGCTTTGGTTCCTTACTGGCTCTTCGAGAAAATACTGCTATGGTTTCTTCGACACTAATCCTGTAGTAGTCTCAGCCTGAGTGTGACTAAAACTCTCACTTGCATATCACTAGCTGGTTTACATATTTACCCTGCTGTTTCATTATTGCTGTACTGCATATGTTTTGGCTTGTATTTTCTGTACCTTGTTATGTCCCCTGAGGACCTGGAATGGACTATGTCCCCAGGTATAGCCGAGGAGAACTACCCCGAGGTGTACGGTACAGGAGCACTCCTTGGAGCAGAACCCGGAACCGAGGACGAGATAGTGGCCGAAGACTTCACCTGAGCACCGGCTTCAGCTACACAGTATTTCCTTTTCAGTATTTTATTTCCAGTCTATGTTTCCTTAAATGTAACAGATAATTCTCGGATTGTTTCCCGAGATAACCTTATTTGATGTTGCATATTTAATTCCATTGCATTATTTCTGGCAATTAATCTATGTTTATTCTGTGGATGAGATTAGTAATACCTGAGACTTGTACTTAGTACTGCTAGACTATAGCTTAAGCATGCCCTGATGGATCCATTAAATTGGGTTGTCCATCTGTGCGTGCTGCTGGCCATTGCTCACGTGCTCAGTCCCTCGTCATTTTGGGACTGGGGCGTGACAAAGTTGTATGCCAAACTCAGTAAATGTGAGTTTTGTATGGATAAGGTACCTTTTTTTGGGACATATCATCTCAGGAGAAGGACTTTCAGTTAATCCAGAGAAGGTTGCTGCAATAGAAACTTGGGCTACACCTACATCAGTTGTAGAAGTGAGAAGTTTTCTCGGACTTGCTGGATATTACCGGAGGTTCGTAGAAAATTTCTCAAGGATTACAGAGCCTATGACGCGGTTGGCGCATAAGGACCAGGAGTTTGCATGGACGGAAGATTATCAGAAGGCCTTTGAAGAATTGAAGAGGCGATTAACAACAACATCGGTCTTGACTCTTCTTTCAGGACTGGGAGGCTTTGTTGTTTATAGTGATGCGTCAGGCTGTGGACTAGGATGTGTTTTGATACAACATGGCAAAGTAATCGCTTATGCATCGAGACAACTAAAGGTCCATGAGAAGAACTACCCGACGCACGATCTTGAGCTAGCTGCAATAATATTTGCACTGAAGATATGGAGGCACTATCTTTATGGAGAGAAGGTAGAAATCTTTACTGATCACAAGAGTCTGAAGTATGTATATACTCAGAAAGAGATCAATATAAGACAAAGACGTTGGCTTGAGTTGATGGTCGACTTTGATATAGATCTGCAGTACCATCCGGGCAAGGCGAATGTCGTAGCAGACGCACTCAGCAGGAAGCCTACAGCTTATTTCTTGACGATGCAGTCCCAACTATTAAAGGATCTACATGAGCTCAATATAGAGATTGTTTTGCCTCGACAAAGTGGGTTGATGGCGAATCTTGAAGTTAAGTCTTCACTTGTGGGGAGGATTAAGGCGACATTGCCCACCGATGCTATATTTTGAAGACTTAAAGAGAAGATGGAAGCTGGCATGCAGACGAGACTTCGCATTCATGAGGACGGGACATTAAGGTGCAAAAATCGCCTATTTGTTCCGAATGGGGAATTGAGACATGAGTTGATGACTGAAGCACATAGCTCCATGTACTCTATTCATCCGGGAGGAACAAAGATGTACCGAGATTTGAGACAGTATTATTGGTGGTATGGAGTGAAGAGGGAGATTGCATAGTTTTTGGCGAAATATTTGGTCTGTCAGCAAGTTAAGGCCGAGCACCAGAGAACTGCTGGTATGTTACAGCCGCTTCCCATACCCGAATGAAAGTGGGAGCATATCACTATGGATTTTGTTACATGATTTCCAAGAAGCCCCGGTGGAAAAGATGCAGTATGGGTTATCGTGGATCGACTCACTAAATCGACACATTTTTTGCCGTTTAGAGTTGGACAGTCCACGAAAGTACTAGCCGACATGTACATACGACAGATCGTAAGATTATATGGAGTACCGGTTAGTATTGTGTTAGATCTTGACTCAAGATTTACATCTCATTTTTGGGAAGCATGTAAGAGAGTCTTGGCACCCGACCCAAGTTCAGCACTGCTTACCATCCACAAACAGATGGTCAATCTGAGCGCACGATTCAGATCTTGGAGGATATGCTACGATCGTGTATGTTAGACTTCGGAGGGTCTTGGGAAGATCATTTGTACTTAGTGGAGTTCTCTTACAATAACAGCTACCAGGCGAGCATCTAGATGGCACCATTCGAGGCTTTGTACGGCAGAAAGTGCAGATCACCAATATGTTGGAGTGACATTGGCGAGCGTCAAATACTGGGTCCAGAGTTGGTGATGAAGACTGTTGAGAAGGTGACACAAATTCAGAATCATCTTCGTGCAGCTTAAGACAGACAGAAGCATTGGGCTGATACACACAGACGACCTTTGGAGTTCAAAGAAGGAGAGTACGTATTCTTGAGGATCTCACCTAATCGAGGTACTATTCGATTTGGGAGCAGAGGCAAGCTGAGCCCAAGGTACATTGGGCCATTTGATATTTTGGAGCGCATTGGTGAGGTGGTGTATCGTCTTGCATTACCTCTATCTTTGAGGGAGTGCATGATGTATTCCATGTCTCACAGCTGAGAAGGTACGTGACTGACCCAAGCTACGTAGTCGATCATTCTGAGATTGCAGTAGGCCCTACCTTGAGATATGAAGAGCAGCCAGTTGGGATACTCGACATCAGTAAGAAGGCATTGTGGGGTCAGACGATTAGACTGGTTCGAGTAGCTTGGAAACATCATTCCCTCGACGAATCTACCTGGGAACGAGGGGATATCATATGCCAGCGTTATCCTCATTTGTTCAAAGATGCAGGTATAAACTAAGCATTTCTTTCAGTTACCATATTTTAATTTCCTTTAGTAGTTAATTCTTTGATTGCGAGGACACAATCCTCTTAAGGGGGGGGGTAGATTGTAAACACCCGTATTTTTCAGAAATTAAAAATAAATTTTCTGGAATTTTCTGTAAATTTTAAATAATTAAATAAATGTTCTTCTAAATTAAATATTTTTAAGTATCAAAAATAAATATTAAAATATTATAAAAATAATATTTTTGGGTGTAAAATAAAATATTAGACTTACAACAATTTTTTAGAAATTTATTGCACCCCAGAACTAGTTTTAAAGACCTACAAACATAGTTTTAAATTAAACCCAAAATGAACCGGGTTAAACCATCCTAAATAAACCAAACTAACCGGTTTAATGAACCGAACTAGACCAACTGAACCGACCCAACCCAAACTCCTAGAGGGTCGGATTTGCACCCGACCCGCCAACCCGACCCGACCCGATCCACTACCCAAACCCGATATGCTACAGTAAAACCCAAATTAATTCTCGCAGCCACCCGCTCGACATCCGCCGGTCGTTTCCCTCGCCGCCGACTGCTCGGCTTCCCTCTTCGTTGGCCGCCGCTCAACCGCCCAACGCCTCGCCTCCCGTCGCTCGTTTATTTCTCCACCGGCCGACCGCCCGGCTCCCCACCCTCGCCTATATAAACTGACACCCCGGCCACCCCCTTCACCGTCCACCACTCCACAGCCACCACCGCCCCCTCTACGAGTTCCCCCGTCTCCGGCGACCCGACGAACCCCCGGCGATGACTTTCCGCCAATCGCAGCAACCAGGAGCCGCCGCCGCCAGCAAGCCCGCCGGCCGAGCTCCGTTGCGGCGCCCTCGCGTACGCGTTATATAGTCAATTTTGAGCCATCGTTCCGGTGAGTTTTTCTCTCTCCTTGCTACCTCATTTTTTGTTCTGTCGATTCGTGCACGAACCCTGCGTGACCCTCTCTAACCCTGTGTAACTCGTTCGGGGTATCGCGTCCTGTGTCGGTCGCAAACTGCAACGCAAAATCAGGAAAATAAACCCCTAATTCTGAAATTTTAGAATTTGTCCCGAACTTTCCAGTTCGCGACCGTTTTGCGCACAACCTGCTAAATATTTTCAAAATCCACCTGAACAGTTATTTAGACTGTATAACCTAATTTTAAAACCCTGTATTAATGTAATTTATTGTGTTGTTATTTGTATTTAATTCGAGGGTAAAAATGACCAAAATATTGATTATTTAAATACCCTAATTTTCTTGAAACTGGGTGCGCCCCGCTAAACGGGACGACTTGGTCGTGTGCGAACTTCACCGAAAGGTGTGCGCTGTTAATACGGGCGTGTGGGATTTCACGAAAGTTGATTTGGATGTGCATGCACACCGGAATCAACGCGTATCCGTCGACAACACCCCATATCGGCCATGTTCTGAAACTCGTTGTAACTTCGTGTACGCTCGTCGTATTGAAATGAAACTTGTGCCATCGGACTCGTAGCAATATGCTGGTCCTGTGACCCAAGTTTGGTTCGATTCTGAGAACGTTGACAAAATCTCGTATCGTTGGCCCCACGGCTCCACTTGATAGGCAATTTTGTGATCGGCTAATCGAAATCTAGTTCTGGACATTCCGTGGGTTCATATCATCGTTCTGGACTTGTAGACACTAAGTTTGACAAATTTGAAGAACATTGTCTCTGGCACATTTTTTAGTGCGAAGCGGGCCACATGTGGACCCCGCTTTGATCAGAAACTGTTACTTTTTCCCCTGTATCCAAATTGGACTTATAGACAGGAAATTCTAGCTATTTGATATCTTCTGAACCTGATGGTAGTGTTTATTACAGCATTCGGAGGAGTACCTGCAGATTTCGCTGATACCGGAGCAGCTGTTGGTATCCAAACCCCAGGCAAGTGTACCTTGCCAGTCTTGCAGTTCTTGTTACATAACATGCCTTGATTTATTTATAAGTTGTATCTGTTCAACCTAGGACCGTGTGACATTACTTAACGTCTGAATAATATTTGGGTAACAACACCGTACGCGGAGTTGTGTAATGTCACCTAGAGATGGATATCGAAATCCTATACATTCTCGTGCTTGCCTTATCAAGTATGTCATACCCAGGACACCTGATACTGTTCATGAGACAGAATCTTCTTGAGATATTCAAGGTGATTCTATATAGGCTACATGATTGATGACATAGATTTTATATTCATAGCTGTCAAATGACTTGCTGCATTAGATATAATCTTGCGTGACATAGACATGAGACGTTGTGGACATGAGACATGTGATTACATTGGGTGGGGAGAGACACACAGGCTACAGGCTAATTTTTATATATATATTTATTATTGTGAGGCCGTAGACTCTACATCAGAGCTAGGCACATTACGTGATATTACTACTACCGGCTCCCCGACACAGAGCTTGTAGTGGTATCAGCCTGAGTACTAGTGATGCTCTCACTTGCATTACACATAGATGGTTACATAGTTTACCCTATTGTTTTATTTATTATTGCACTATATTTATTTTGGCTTGAGTTATTTTGTACCTTGCTATGCCCCCTGAGGACCTGGATCCGGATTATATCCCCAGGTTTAGCAGAGGAATTCTATCCCGAGGTATACGGGGCAGAAGCATGAGCAGGAACAGACACTGGAGCTGAACCGATCCCCGAGGACGAGGTGATGGCCGAGGATTTCTCCTGAATATCTATTATCTATACTCAGTATTTGCTATTATTATACTCTTTTGTTTCTGGTCTTTTGAACCAGTGTATCGGATTTATTATCGGGTTGTTCCTCGATTTACTTTATTGAGACATGATGACGGTTATATTTGATTTTGCTTATATTGATCATTTTTATCTTCCATGGATGAGATTAGATTATGACATGTTTAGTAGACTTTATTATTATGTTACAGCTTAAGTACACCTTGATGGGTTCATTAAATTGGGTTTGCCCATTAGAGTGTGCTGCTGGCCATTGTCACGTGGCTAGTCCCTCAATGTTTTGGGACTGGGGCGTGACAATATATATATATATATATATATATTGCTCATTTTCTTAAATGAGCCATGCACATGTGAACTAATAGGAATAGAGTATAATAGTGCATATGGGTGCACATGGGATGTAGGAATCCATTCATATTGGTTCACATGTGCTCCACATTTGCATGGCTCATTTAGAAAAAATGAGCACTATGGCTCATATTAGAATATATATATATATATATATATATATATATATATATATATATATATATATATATATATATATATATATATTGATTTTTTTAATATATATACAACGACTTTTTCTTAATATACGCAACGAGAATTAACGAAAATGTTAATGATACTTTTATTAACTTACGTCCTTTTTAGGACGTAAGTTGGTAAGTTACGTTATTTTTTAGGACGCAACATTTTTGTATAATATTTTTAATACCTTACGCCCTAATTTAGGATGATCATATGTTGTATATACAAATAACCTAAACTTTATGCCTTTTATGAAATTAACTTAAACTAGGATGCCTTTGATGCAATTTTCTGTTAAATTAAGTGTGAACAAATAATTACTTATAAATTAAAAAGAAAAAAAAATTTGTTCTCGAGAACACATTCAAAATTTTGAATGAGTGGCAGTAAATGAACAAACCAACAGTGATTATCGATCATCAAGTCCATGATGCATGGATTGTTGCACTGATACATAGAAATGTGTTGAGAAAGAAGTATAGAAAAGGACCGCAGCATCTCCTGATGCATGCTAATAAGTTGGCTTTCCAAGAAGAAAATAAAAATTAAAACAAAAAATATAGTAGAGAACAGGTTAGGGCGCTGGGGGATGGTTAGGGTTCAGAGGGATCTGAGAGGTTGCCGATGGCCGAAGGGATGGGACTGGTGGTGAAGTTGCTCTCTTCCGTTATCAAGATCACAGTGACATGTCCGTTGGCGTCACAACCGATCGGCGCCGTACCAGCTGTAGCAGTCAACAGTCTCGTCCCGGGGGTGATATTGAAGGCATATTTGATGGAGAGGAGAGCATACTTGTTGGCTTCGTCACAGCTAGATCAAGGATGTTGATTAAATATAAGAGAATGACATGAAAATGAAGGTGAAGATAGAATAGCCTCTGTAATACCGCGAATGAAACTGGTGATGGTTTTGGTTGTGGTGATGTTGGTGGAGTGAATTGGACTAAGAAGTAAGTACTCTCATACATTGTTTTAATTAGTATGCATGAGAAGAATTAAAAAAACGGTTGTAATTTGGAATACCAAAAGACACCTAAAAGCTGTTGTAATTGGAAATTCCAAAAGACACCTTTTATATTTACTTAGATACCCCTATTATCTTTTTAATAAATATTTTAATTAGTAAATACATTGTAGGGTACTTTTGGGAAGAAATTTTTTACGGTGAAGCCAACTTTTGACATTATATAGTAGAATATAATAGATATTTTAGATAACATCTAAAATATAGCAACAACACAAACATATTATGTAAACCCCCTCAAATTTTATTTTAGGTAGACTAGATATGGTTAGAAATTTTGGTTTGGCATCAGGTTGTTTAAGGTTTAGAAACTAGGCTACGTTGACTGGTTCTTTAATTTAAACCCTTGGTGCACCTTACCGTTGCTACAATAATTGGAGCCCAACAATAGCCTTAAATTTCTAACAAATCTTTGCACTCTTGTCCTGACAAGCCAACCTAGGCGCTGAACATTTCTGTCACTCACAAACACACTCCATTTTGCTCTAATTTAATTGCACAACTTTTCAGTCACAAAAATCAATTCTTTAATCCTATGTCGCGTACCTATGTCATTGCCATCGATTTGGGGACACAAACTCAACCCGTTTCGCCTACCAATTAAAGGTCCCAAGACTGAGACCAAGCCTACACCGTTCATGACCTTTGTGTTACTCCTAATTGAGACCCAATGTACTCTCATTTAATTTAAGAGTACATATGGCACTTTATTTAATTAAATTCGGGACACCAACTTAGCCTAATCCTAGCCTAACCCCAACTTAACCCAACACCCATTCATGAGGCCCATACAGAATACACAATACTCTTTCACCCTACAAAACACCAAACACCACTTCCCACACCAAATCCTCACCATTTTTTCTTCGTGTGCAAACATCCAAATGTTAAGAGGCTTAATGGCAAAAAGGGTGCTAGGTGCCACTCTTATGTTAAATCATGACCCTTGATTCAAATCCCTACTCCATATCAACCACACACTCACTCTATATTAACACACACTCAACCCCCCTCACATGTGGCCGGCCCTAATCCCTAGAAAAAACCTAGGAATCCCCCCCCCTCACTATCTCTCCTTCCTCTACTTATTCACATAGCCAACTCCCCTCCCCTTTTCCTTCCTTCCTTCCTTCTTCTTCTTCATCCTTCTTTTACATTATTATTATTATTATTATTATTATTATTATTATTATTATTATTATTATTATTATTATTATTATTATTATTATTATTATCCATAGAAGCAGCCCGGACCGCTGCCGCCTCTACCGGGGCACCCCACCAACCGCAGCCATCTCCACTGCCTCGCCGGAGCCCACTACCTCCGTTACTGTTGCCACCATCACCACCGCCACCATCACCGACCCACCACCACGACCACCACCTTCGCCATCTTCACCTCCACCGAACACCACTATCACCTCCTCCGCTACTGCTGCCACCATCACCACCGCTACTATCACCGACCCGCCACCACGACCACCACCTTCGCCATCTTCTCCATGAACCACCACCACCTACTGCCATCATGAGCCGCTGCCGCCCCCCGCGGCCGAGCCGCTGCCGCAGCAGCTGTTGCTGTTCATGTGCCTACTGCTGCTATAGCTGCTTCCGTTGATGTTCTGGCCGCTACCACAACACCGCTGGCGACCCCCGGAGAGCCCCTACCACCGGCAAGCACCCCCCTAATAGTCGGCCTCCCTCGAGTGTCCCCGAGCCTCGCCAAGGCTGAAAACCTCCTCCCCGCAGCCGCGAGGAACCATGACTCAAATCCGAGTTCAGAGATCCGAGTTCAACCTCCCCGATTTGCGAAGTGATATCTCCCTCCTTGCTCATCCGATCCTTGAACCGATTCTTCAGGTATGAACCCTATTAACCCTTTTGTAATGTTTTTAATTAGAATAATTTAGCATGCATTCTATTGTTAGTAATTAGAGTTCCAAATCATGGGAAAAATAGTTTTAATAAAACTTAGAAATCTTTGATACAGAGTTGGTCCCTATAAACTGGACAACCTCGTCGCGTACCGATTATACAGAAAGGCGCATATCGTTAACGTGGACGTGTGAGCTTTCATAAAAATTGATTTGGATGTGCGTGCACACCGGAATCAACGCATATCCGACAAAAAGTACCGTATTGGCCTATTCTGATATTTGTCCTAATTTCGTGTGTGCATGTCATTTCATATGACCCAAGTTTGGTTCGATTCTGAGAATGTTGACAAAATATTGTTTCGTGGGCCCCACGGTTCTACTTGACAGGCGATTTCGTGATCAGCTCATCGAAATCAAATTCTGGACATTCTGTTGGGTCGTATCATTGTTTTGGACTAGTAAACACTAAGTTTGGCGAATTTGGAAAACTTTGTATCTGGTATATTTTTCGGTGTAAGACTTGTGGACCCCATGTTGACCAAAAACTGCATTTTTGCCCCTGTGTCCAAATTAGACGTATGTATATATTTTTTGAGTATCTCACTCATTTCGAAACTGTTGGTGATATTTGTGACAACATTCGAAGATATCTGCTCCAGTTTCCATCTTGAGTTCCTACTTCCTTGGCGAGTTCTGGGTCGAATCTTTGCCTGGCTTCCAGAAAAGTGTACCTTGCCATCATGTATCTCAGTTCCAGATTTATTGTTTATTTTATCTATGCATTGTGCGTGCTTTAGATCGTAATCGTTACTTAGCATTCGGGTCATATCCGGGTGCAGACGTTCGTTGGTAACATCTAGTATCGATTAATAGATGTTCGAGATACCTTGATTTACCTACTTGGTTACATCGGAATCCTAGGACACATTCAGACACCGTCATCGTACCAGACTTTATGTATCCTGATACTGTCAGTATGACCGGAATCTGGGATAACTTTAGGGTTGTGATTGTTGATAGTTACTTCAGTATGATGAGACTGTTAGATAGAGGTTCAGGTTCAGTGAGCACTCGTTGACCGCATTAGGAGAGGAAGAAAGTTACTAGAGGTTTGGGCTAATTTGCACGCGCTATATATATGTATATATTTCTATTAATGTAGAGATCATGTATCCGAAGTCGTAGTATCACCAATGTGACTCTGTGCTCGGAGCTACGGTACGTCCCGTGTGTCTCTGTGCCTTGGAGCTATAATTTTATATTTGGAAAGCCCAAGCGTCGAATATTGTCTTCAAAGTTGCGTCTCACTTAGGTGGTTATTCTAGATTACACCGGCGTAGCACATGCTTCTTTCTGTTATACTATGGCATACTGTTTTTGTACCTTGTTACGTCCCTCTGAGGACCTGGTTTCCTGCCAAATTGTAGGGTCGATTGCTGACGGGAGGCTGGAGCTGCTGATGAGTATTATACCGGTATGCAGGTATTGTTACTCGATATTTGTATTCATTTCTTCATTGTTCAGCTATTATGATCTTTGCTTATTTTCTGTTAGTATAGCCCAGTATTTGTAGACTCATATTATTTTCCTTCGAGTCTATTCGGACGAGTGTAGTGTGGGGTGCACACTATGATACATGTTATCCTTTCTTTATTACATATCCTTGTGGTTTGAGACATATACATATAAACCATGTTATCTAGATAATAACCCTCATTTACAGCTTATACGTATTCAGAGTCGGACTGGAGTCCCCTTGGTACGTAGCTGGCCATTGCCACGTGGCCTAGCCCCTTCTATTTTGGTACTGGGGCGTGACATAATTTTTGTGGTGGCCCATGCAGGTCTAAGAGCATATCGTTTCGGTTACGTTACTGTACCAAACGAGCCTACAATTTAGGATTTATTGTTGAATATGATCTCAATCCATAATCGATTTTTAAAACTCCCTTTGTATTTGATTATTGCTCTTGGACTTCCAAATTGTATTCGTATATTTTTTTATCAATATCGTTATCATTATTTCTTATCCCCTTTTTATTTCGGAAAGACGAATGCTTGTGCTTGATAGTTCCGTCCAGAAGAAGATCGTAGTCCAGACGACAGAAGACATGATTTGTGTAATATTCTCTGAGAAGATTGTTACCCTTAGTAGGGTAGGTTGATAGGTTCTTTTTAGATTCTAAAACTAGTGTAGATTGTTAGCAAGAGAATTGCTAGTAGTATATTCCTAGAACTGATAAAACCCTACCCTTACTTGAGATAGCAGTGATTTGGGAAGTAGTGGGACCTAGAAAGATCGTTGATCCTAACCCTCTAGAATAATTTATGGAAATGCATAGCTAGATTCTAGGAATTAGTTGTAGCACATGATAGCGATACCAGGAACGATATTATGAACTGGAGAAGATAAAATTTTAGGATCTCACCTGGAAAATGATCATCTGATACCAGGAATTCTAGCATGTGCTTGGGTGATTAATTGTACTATGGTGAGTCGGAGTAATAAAAATCGGAAAAAAAATTGAGGAATACAATTTTAGAGAGAAATTTTGAGGGAAGAGTAATTATACATTAGGGATTTATTATGAGGTTATAAAGTCTAGACTATGACATTGCCCTAGGCATGGATTGGTTGAGCCAATACCACGCGACGCTAGATTGCCGACATGGTTGTGTTATATTTAGACCACCAGATTACCCTGAGTTTGAGTTTCTTCGGGGAGCCCGAGAGCATGGTGCACATCTACCTTAGAGGCACACATTGTAGAAGGTGAACCGGTGTACCTTCGTATTATATCAGAGTTTGAGGATATGTTTCCAGAGGATATTCTAGGCCTGCCACCTGACAAAGAGATATAGTTTACTATAGAGTTGACTCCCAGAGCCGAGCCAGTTACTTCCCCCCTCTACAGACTAGCACCGAAAGAGTTGGTTGAGTTGAAGATTCAAGTAGATAGACAAGGGTTTCATTTGAGCTAGTATTTCTCCATGGGGAGCACCCATCTTATTTGTGCCGAAGAAGGACGGGATGGTACATTTGTGTATCGATTATAGGACGCAAAATACTGTAACAATAAAGAACAAGTACCCTTTGTCGCGCATCGATGATTTATTTGTTCAGCTGAGTGACGCATGTGTATTCTCGAAGATCAATCTCAGATCCGGTTATCATCAGATCAAGGTACAAAAGGAGGACATTCTGAAGACAGCTTTTCGGACGAAGTATGGACACTATGAGTTTCTAGTCATGCCGTTTGGTTTAACCAACGCGCCAGCAGTATTTATGAGCCTGATGAACAAGGTTTTCCACCAGTACTTGGATAAGTTCGTGGTGTCGTCGACATCTTGGTATATTCTAAGAGTCAGGAGGAGCACGAGGAGCATCTCAGGATCGTGTTGGAGACGCTGAGGCAGGAGAGGCTGTATGCCAAGCTCAGCAAATATAAGTTCTGCTTGGATGAGGGTACCATTCCTAGGTCATATAATCACTGGAGAAGGACTATTAGTTGACCCAGAGAAGATCGCTGCAGTGGAGATGTGGCCTACCCCTACATCAGTTACGGAGGTTAGGAGTTTTCTCGGACTTGCCGGATATTATTCGAGGTTCGTGGAAAAATTTTCGAGGATCGATGTGCCTATGACGTGGTTGACGCATAAAGGCAAGGAGTTTATCTAGACTGAGGAGTGTTAGATGGCTTTCGATGAGATGAAGAAGCGTCTGACGTCAGCACCAATTTTGATACTTTCTTCTAGATCTGGAAGATTTATGGTATATAATGATGCGTCTGGGAGCGGATTAGGATGTGTACTGATGCAGCACGACAAGGTGATAGCTTACGCATCGAGACAACTGAGGGTTCATGAGAAGAACTATCCGATGCACGATCTAGAGCTAGCTGCAGTGATATTTGCACTAAAGCTATGACGGCACTACCTTTATGGAGAACGGGTTGAGATTTATACAGATCATAAAAGTCTGAAGTATGTCTACACTCAGAAGGAGCTCAACATGAGACAGAGAAGTTGGCTAGAGTTGATGACAGATTATGATATTGAGTTGCAGTATCACCCTGGCAAGACGAATATTGTAGCAGATGCCTTAAGCAGGAAGACCATGGCATACTTTTTGACGACTCAGCGATATTTGTTAGAGGATCTTCAGGAGCTCGGGATAGAGGTTGCAATACCAGGCATGGATGGACAGATGGCTAGTCTAGAGGTTAAGTTTACATTGGTTGAGAGGAACAAGGTAGCCCTGCCTACCGATGCGAGACTCCGACGACTGCGAGAGAGGACATAGGTCGGCATGCAGACGAGACTCTGGAATCATGAAGACGGAACATTGAGGTATGGAGATCGCCTATACATTTCGAGTGGCAAGCTACACCAGGAGTTGATGACCGAGGCCCATAGCTCGATCTATTCTATTCATCCCGGGGGTACGAAGCTGTACCGAGATTTGAGGCCACACTACTGGTGGCATGGGATGAAGAGGGAGATTACGAGATTTGTGGTGAGATGTTTGGTCTGTCAGCAAGTCAAGGCCGAACATCAGATGACTGCAGGACTATTGCAGCCGCTTCCCATTCCCGAGTGGAAGTTGGAGCATATTACCATGGACTTCGTCATAAAATTTTTGAGGAGCCCTAGCGAAAAGGATGCAGTCTGGGTTATTGTGGACCGACTCACCAAGTCGGCACATTTTTTGCCCTTCAGAGTTGGGCAGTCCACAGAGATATTGGCTGGCATGTATATGAGGCAGATAGTACTTACATGGAGTGCATGTCAGCATTGTATCGGATCGCGATTCCAGATTCATGTTACATTTCTGGCGGAGTATGTAGGAGAGTCTAGGAACTCACCTCAAGTTCAACACTGCATATCATCCACAGACTGATGATCAGTCAGAGCACGCGATTCAGATACTAGATGATATGTTGAGAGCGTGCATAATCGACTTTGGAGGATCTTGGGAGGACCATCTCCACTTGGTGGAATTCTCCTATAACAACACCTACCAAGCAAGCATACAGATGGCACCTTATAAGGCACTGTACGACAGGAAGTGTTGGTCGTTGGTATGTTAGAGTGACGTGGGAGAGCGTTAGATACTTGATCCAGAGTTGGTAACACAGACATTGGAGAAGGTGAAGGAGATTCAGGTCCACCTGCGCGCAACACAGGACAAACAGAAGCATTGGGCAGATGCACACCGCAGACCTTTGGAATTCAAGGAAGGTGACCATGTGTTTTTGAAGATATCGCCTACTCGTGGTACCAACAGATTTGGGGGCAGAGACAAGCTGAGTCCGAGGTACATCGAACCTTTTGACATCTTGGAGCGAGTTAACGAAGGGGCTTATCGTCTTGCATTGCCTCCATCATTAGAAGGAGTGCACGACGTATTTTATGTATCACAGTTGAGGAGATACGTGGCAGACCCTAGCCACGTGCTCGATCATTTAGAGATTACAGTCGGATCCAGTTTGTCATATGTGGAGTAGCCAGTGGGGATACTCGATTGGAGTGAGAAGATTTTGAGGGGACATACTATTCAACTGTTCAGGGTTGCATGAAAGCATTATTCATCAGGCAAGTCTACCTGGAAGCGCGAGGATTTCCATTCGACAGCATTTTTCGTATTTATTTGAGGATGTACGAATTTACGTACTGCAAATTCGATTACATGTTAACTTTTTAAATTTTCGTAACTCTTATTCGTGCTTTACTTTTAATTTTGGGAAAAAAATTCTTTGTAAACCCCCTGATTTTTCAACATTTTTAAACTTGGATTTTTCACAATTTTCTAAAATTTTCTGGGATTTTTCTGTGATTAAAATCAGAATTTTAAATATTAAATAATTTTTAATAGATAATAAATGATATTAAAATATTATGAAAATAATATTTTTGGGTGTAAAATGAAAAACTGGACTTAGGGTAATTTTTTTGGAATTTATCGGACCCCGGACCTATTTTTAAAAACACCTAAATCTATTTAGTTAATTATTTATTTATTTATTAAATTAATTACTATTTATTAATATTATTATTATTATTTATTATTTTTCAGCCCGGCCCATTCCCCCAGCCCAGCCCAGCCCACGGCCCACCCGCTCCCCTATCGGGTCGGGTCGGGTCTGCCCAAACCCGACCCGCATCCAGCCCGCTACCCGACCAGTGAACCCCCCTCTCCCCTACGAACCCGGTCGGCCCCCGCTTCCAGCGCCGCCGTCGCCGGCTGCGGGCCCCCACCCGCTCCGCGCGACCTCCGCCCCTGCAGCCACGTCCCCGCACCGGCCGCCGCGTCCCCCGCCTCACCCGGCCACCCCGCTCCCCTATAAAAAACCCTAGTTTTCCCCCCCCTCCGGACACGTGTCGGACACGATTCAGACCCCGATTTTTGGGCCCCGTTCAGGTGTGTGTATCTTCTTGCTCGTAGCTCTGTTTTCGATTCCGTAAATTACGTTACAAAGCCTGTATGACCCTCTCGGTGCCCGGACAAACCGTTCGGGGCATCGCGTCCTGTGGTGATCGCACACCGCGATCCAAAAATAGGAAAAATCAGACCCTGTTTTACCCCAGAACTGAGTACGTCCCGCCAAACGGGACGACTTGGTCGTATGCGGTCTTCACAGATTCGTGCGCGTCGTCGATACGGACGTGTGGGATTTTGCGGAAGCTGATTCGGGTGTGCGTGCACACCGAAATCAACGCGTATCCGCGGACATCGTCCCGTATCCGACTTTTCTGTAATTTACCCTAATTTTGTGTACACACGTCGGATCGAGACAAAACTTGCGCCATCGGATTCGTAGCGATACGCTGGTCCTGTGACCCAAGTTTGGTTCGATTCTGAGAACGTTGACGAAATCGCATGTCGTGGGCCCCACAAGCCCCGCTCGACGGGCGATTTTGTGATCGGCTCATCGGAATCCAATTCTGGAAGCTCCGTTGGGTTCGTATCATCGTTCCTGACCTGTTGACACTAAGTTTGGTGAATTTGGAGACCTTTGATCCTGACACATTTTTCGGTGCAAAGCGGGCCCACATGTGGACCCCGTTTTGACCCAAAATTGCCGTTTTTGCCCTTGTCTCCAAATTGGACTCAAGGATAGGCATTTCTAGCTGATTGATATTTTCTGGATCTGATGGTGATGTTTGTTTCAGCAACCGGAGTACCGCCTGCAATCCCAGCTGAAGTCAGAGCCGCAATTGGAACCGGAACCGCAGGCAAGTGTACCTCGCCAAAACTTGCAGTCTTGATAAATATTCCTTGGCTTATTTATACATCAGCAGGCAAGTGTACCTTGCCAAACCCTGCAGTCTGCTATTTATTTCCTTGGCTTAATTTAGCATCTGTGGGCAAGTAAAGCTTGTCAATTCTCAGGAGTTCCTGTGATAATATTTTGCTGGATTTCTGGTGTAAATTCATATAAACTTGTTTTAACTGCTTAACCTAGGAAACGTGTGACGTACTTAGTATTCGATCATAGTCGGGTGCCAACACCGTACGCGATGTTGTGTACGTCATTTAGAGATGGACATTCGATACCCTTACTCTTGGTACTTGTCCTATCAAGTACAACAGAACCCAGGACACTTGACACTATTCATGAGACAGAATCCTCCTGAGATATTCACGATGATTTTGTATAGGATACAGGTTTATGACATGGACAGTTTATTCCTAGATATTATATGACTGCTGCATTAGATATGATCTTGCGTGACATGGACATGGGGCCACATGGACATGGGACGTGTGATTACATTGGGTGGGACAAGACACACAGGCTACAGGCTGATCATATATATATATACCCCTATTATTGTGAAGCACAAGACTCTCGAGCAGAGCTTGGCCCTTTACGTGTTATTACTGCTACCGGCTCCCCGACACAGAGCTTGTAGCAGTTTCAGCCTGAGTTCTAGTGATGCTCTCAACTTGCATTTATCACTTAGCTGGTTACATAGTTTACCCTTATTGTTTCATTTATTTCCTGTACTGTATTATTTTGGCTTGTATTTTCTGTACCTTGCTGTCCCTTGAGGACCTGGAATGGACTATGTCCCCAGGTATAGCTGAAGAGATCCAGCCAGAGATACACCGTACATGAGCACTTCCAGGAGCTGTACCAGGACCTGAGGATGAGATCGCACCAGAGGACCTCCCCTGAGCATTGGCTGTACATAGTCAGTTATTTCTGTTTCTGTTTCTATTTCCAGTTCCTTTATTTCCTGTCTATTTGCTTTGATGTATCAGACTTGTTCTCGGATTGTTCACCGAAACATATTTATTGAGATTCGCTTATTTGTTCTATTGCATTATTTCTGACAGTTACTCTGTGTTTATCTGTTGTGGATGAGATTAGATTAGTCTGTGACCTGTAATAATTGCTCTAATTCCTGTGAGACTACAGCTTAAGCATGCCCTGATGGATCCATTAAATTGGGTTGTCCATCGGTGCGTGCTGCTGGCCATTGCCACGTGTCCAGTCCCTCGATATTTTGGGACTGGGGCGTGACATTCTTCTAAGCTGGAAAGGATGTAAACCCCCTCAAATTTTATTTTAGGTAGACTAGATGTGGTTAGAAATTTTGGTTTGGCATCAGGTTGTTTAAGGTTTAGAAATTAGGTTGCGTTAACTGGTTCTTTAATTTAAACCCTTGGTGCAACTTACCGTTGCTATAATAATTAGAGCCCAACAATAGCCTTAAATTTCCAACAAATATTTGCACTCTTGACCTGACAAGCCAACCTAGGTGCTGGACATTTCTGTCACTAACAAACACACTCCCTTATGCTCTAATTTAATTACACAACTTTCCAGTCACGAAAATAAATTCTTTAATCCTATGTCGCGTACCTATGTCGTTGCCATCGATTTGGGGACACAAACTCAACCCGTTTCGCTTAACCAATTAAAGGGTCCAAGACTGACACCAAGCCTACACCGTTCATGACCTTTGTGTCACTTCTAATTGAGACCCTATGTACTCCCATTTAATTTAAAAGTACAAATGACACTTTATTTAATTAAATTGGGGACACCAACTTACCCTAATCCCAGCCTAACCCCAACTTAATCCAACACCCATTCATGAGTCCCAAACAAAACACACAATACCCCTTCACCCTACAAAATACCAAACACCACTTCCAACACCAAATTCTCACCATTTTTCCTTCATGTGCAAATATCCAAATGTTGAGGGGCTTCATGGCAAAAAGGGTGCTAGGTGTCAAGTGTCACCATCGTATTGGTGAAAGCCAATGAAGAAAACCCTCCCTCAACCTCACATGATCGGTCACTCATCCTCACTCTCCCCCATGCTATGTACAACTCTCTCATGTTAAATCATGACCCTTGATTCAAATTCCTACTCCATCTCAACCACACACTCACTCTATATTAACACACACTCAACCCCCCTCACATGTGGCCGGCCCTAATCCCTAAAAAAAACCTAGAACCCCCCCCCCCACTCTCTCTCCTTCCTCTACTTATTCACACAGCCAACTCCCCTCTCCGTCTTCTTCATTCTTCTTCTTTATCCTTTTTTTACATCCTTCTTCTTCTTCTTCTCCATAGTAGCAGCCC
This sequence comes from Iris macrosiphon, assembly GCA_036927795.1. NCBI lineage: Eukaryota > Viridiplantae > Streptophyta > Magnoliopsida > Asparagales > Iridaceae > Iris > Iris macrosiphon. The sequence continues at coordinate 31,858,570 of JAYESA010000007.1, read as the reverse complement.
GGACCGCTGCCACCTCCACCGGAGCACCCCACCAACCGCAGCCATCTCCAATGCCTCACCGGAGCTCGCTACCTCCGCCACTGCCGCCACCATCACCACCGCCACCATCACCGACCTGCCACTACGACCACCACCTTCACCATCTTCACCTCCACCGAACACCACCATCACCTCCTTCACCACTACTGCCACTATCACCACCGCCACCATCACCGACCTGCCACCACGACCACCATCTTCGCCATCTTCACCTCCACCGAACACCACCATCACCTCCTCCGCTACTGCTGCCACCATCACCACCGCCACCATCACCGACCCGCCACCATGACCACCACCTTCGCCATCTTCTCCATTAACCACCAACACCTACTACCATCACAAGCTGCCTCCATCCTGGCCCTATGCAGCTATTGGCCACCGTCGTCCTGTCCCCCACGGCCGAGCCACTGCCGCAGCTGCTACTGCTGTTGCTGCACCTACTGCTGCTGTAGCTGCTGCCGTTGCTGTTCTGGCCGCTGCCACAGCGCCGTCGGGGACCCCCGGAGAGCCCCGACCACTAGCGAGCACCCCCCTACTGGTCGGCTTCCCTCGAGTATCCTCGAGCCTCGCCATGGCTGAATAACTCCTCCCCGCGGCCGCGAGGAACCGCGACTCAAACCCGAGTTCAGAGATCCAAGTTCAACCTTCCCGATTCGCAAAGTGATATCTCCCTCCTCGCTCATCCGATCCTTGAACCGATTCATCTGGTATGAACCCTATTTAACCCTTTTGTAATGTGCTTAATTAGAATATTTTAGCTTGTATTCTATTATTAGTAATTAGAGTTCCAAATCATAAAAAAATAGTTTTTATAAAACTTGGAAATCTTCGATACGGGGTTGGTCTCTACAAACCAGACAACCTCGTCGCGTACCGATTGCATCGAAAGGCGCGTATCATCAATATGGACGTATAAACTTTTGGTGAACTTGATTTGGATGTGCGTGCATACCGGAATCAACGCCTATCCGTTAAAAAGTATCGTATCTGCCTGTTCTGAGATTCGTCCTAATTTTGTGTGTGTCTGTTGTTTTGCAACAAAACTTGTGCCATCGGATTTGCAGCGTTATGCTGGTCCTGTGACCCAAGTTTGTTTCGATTCTGAGAACGTTGACGAAACGTTATTTTGTGGGCCCCACGGTTTCACTTGACGGGCAATTTCGTAATCGGCTAATCAAAATCCAGTTCTGGATGTTCCGTTGGTTCGTATCATCGTTCTGGACTCGCAGACACTAAGTTTGGCAAATTTGGCGAACTTTGTCTCTGGCACATTTTTTGGTGCAAGACTTGTGGACCCCGTGTTGATCAGAAACTGCATTTTTGCCCTTGTGTCCAAATTGGACATATGTATATATTTTTTGAGTATCTCACTCATTTTGAAACATTTGGTGATATTTGTGACAGCATCCGAAGATATCTGCTCCAATTTTTATTATGAGCTGCTACTTTCTTGGCGAGTTCAGGTTTGAATCTTCGCCTGGCTTCCAGGCAAGTGCACCTTGTCATTTTGTATCTCAGTTCCAAATTTACTGTTTATTTTATCTATGCATTGTGCGTGCTTTGGATCAGAATCGTTACTTAGTGTCCGGGTCATATCCGGGTGCAGACGTTCGTTGGTAACGTCTAGTATCGATTGATAGATGTTCGCGATACCTTGATGTACCTACTTGGTTACATCGGAATCTTAGGACACATTCAGACACCGTTATCGTGCCAGACTTCCTGTATCCTGATACTGTCAGCATGACCAGAATCTGGGATAACTTTAGAGTCGTGATTGTTGACAGTTACTTCAGTATGACGAGACTGTTAGATAGAGGTTCAAGTTCAGCGAGCACTCGTTGACCGCATTGGGAGGGAAAGACAGTTACTAGACGTTTGGGCTACTTTGCACGCGCTATATATATGTATATGTTCCTATTTATGTAGAGATCCTGTATCCGAAGTCGTAGTATCACCCGTGTGACTCTGTGCTCGGAGCTACGGTATGCCTCATGTGTCTCTGTGCCTCGGAGCTACGGTTTTATATTTGGAAAGCCCACGCGTCGAACATTGTCTTCAAAGTTGCGTCTCACTTAGGTGGTTATGCTAGATTACACCGGCGTAGCACATGTTTCTTTCTGTTATACTATGGCATACTATTTTTGTACCTTTTTATGTCCCTCTGAGGACCTGGTTCCCTGCCAGAATATAGGGTCGATTGCTGACGGGAGGCTGGAGCTGCTGATGAGTATTATACCGGTATGCAGGTATTGTTACTCGATATTTGTATTCATTTCTTCATTGTTAAGCTATTATGATCTTTGCTTATTTTCTGCTAGTATAGCCTAGTATTTGTAGACTCATATTATTTTTCTTCAAGTCTATTCGGACGAGTGTAGTGTGGGGTGCACACCATGATACATGTTGTCCTTTCTTTATTACATATCCTTGTGGTTTGAGACAGAGACATATAGACCGTGTTATCTAGATAATAACCCTTATTTACACCATGATTTCGGTATGCACGTACATCCAAATCAACTTTCACGAAATTCTATACGTCCGTATTGACGACACACACCTTTCGATGCAATTCGCACACGACAAAGTCGCCTCGTTTAGCAGGATGCACCCTATTTTGGGAAATTTTGGGTTTTGAAAACCAAGTTTTTGGTCGATTTCACCTACGAATAAAACATAACATATAGCAAATTAAAATAAACTAATTATAGGGTTTTAATCTCGGTTATGTTGTCTAATGAACTGTTCAAACAGAATCTAAAAATATTAACCAGATTGGGAGAAAAATGGCCATGAACTTAGGGGTTCGGGACAGTTTTTGAACTACAAAATTGGGTTATTTTTTCTATTTTGGCATCGCGGTTTGCGACCGACACAGGACACAATACCCTAATCTAATTGCACAGGGTTCAAGAGGGCCACACAGCTAACATATCACAATAAGCCGTTCGAGAATTAACACAACGAGGAGGAAGAAAAACTCACCGGAACAGGGATCGATCGCGGTGTGCTACGCGTGGACGGGGCGGCGCGGCGGTGGTCGATCGACCGCGTGCACGGCTGCTGCGGTGGTGACGACGGCAGAGTGGTGGTGCTGAGGCTGCTGGTGGGTCGTGGTGGGTCGTCGGTGGTCGTAGGGTCGTCGGCCGGCGGGGAAGTCAGCGGGGGTCGGGTTCATCGAATGGGGGAGGCCGGAGGCGGCGGAGTCGGCCGACGTGTTGATGGCGGTAGGGTTCGACACTGGGGCGGGTTTAAATAGGGGGAGAGGTGGTTAGGAGGAGAGGCCGGAGTGGGGGGGGTTGTGGGGTGTCGTCGGGAGTCGCGGGGGTGGTCGCGGCGGAGTCGGGGGTGGCCGCGAGAGCAGCAGGAGTGGAAAGTCGTGGGTGTGTGGAAGCGAGTCGGGTTGGGTCAGGTCGGGTAGGGTAGTATCCGACCCATTAGGGTTGGGTTTGGGTTCAGTTTGGTTTGGTTTGGTTCGGTTCAAGTCTGGTTCGTTCTGGTTTATCTAAACACAAGGTTTTTAGCTATTTGTGGTGGTTTCATCTGGGGTCGCTTTGCAGACTCCCCGTGTAATACTCTGGTTGGTGCTGGTATGAATGGCCGTTTTAGACTGGACTCTCTCCTGGTGACAAGCTCCATGCGTCGGACTGCAGCAAGGACGTCCGAGTAAGAAGTAGGTGCAATAGAGCCAATCTGTCTCTGTAGCTCAAAGTTAAGTCCATTGAAGAACTTCTCCGCATTCCCCTCTTCTGTCGGAATCAGGGTAGGGGCGAAGCGATTCAAACGGATGAACTCCGCGTTGTACTCTTCCACTGTCATATTATCTTGAGTGAGGCGATTGAACTTGTCCCAATATTTCGATCGAGCAATAGATGGAATGTACATCTCCTGAAAGAGTCTATCTGGCTTGCATCATTGCGTAGAATATTTAGAACATCTGCTGACCATCCATAGGCTGTCCTGATGAAAAAATAGACATCAGTGGAGTAAACTGAGGTGGTGGTGGAATGTCGTCTCGCCGAAATCTTGAGGTATGTTGACCTGCTTGATTGCTTTGTTGAGCTGATTGACCTCCACCCACTGGTGTCACTTCATCGTCGTAGGTGACAACTGAAACATGTGGTGTTCCTGCGGGAGTCTCATCATTTGCTTGTGAATCCATTACTCTGCATCCAAAATAAACTATAAGAGGCGCACAGAGGAATCAAGGCAGGATGCAAGTCAAGAAATTATTTAAAGTCGATATAGATGTCAAGAACGAATCAATCAAGTGGATGAGATCCTATAATTTATCCTAATCGCAGGCTTGCTCGGTCCCTTAGTTGAAACCGAAGCAACATAGTCATAGACCTGCATGGGCCACCACAAAAATTATGTCATGCCCTAGTCCCAAAATGCCGAGGGACTAGCCACGTGGCAATGGCCAGTAGCACACTCCAATGGACAAATCTAATTTAATGGACCCGTTAGAGTGTACTTAAGCTGTAAAACAAATATAATGGTCTACGATACATGTCACAGTCTAATTCTAATCTCATCCACAGAAGGTAAACATAGTTCAAATGTCATACTAATCAAAAAGAAATATAATCCAACAAGTCTTAATAACATGTCTCGGGGAACAACCCGATAATAAGTTTAGTACAGTAATCCAAGAGACATGAAATAGAGAAACTAGAAACAGAAATAACTGAGTATATAAAGCAAATACTCAGAAAAAATCCTCTGGCATCACCTCGTCCTCTGGTGCTGGTACTACTCCAATGTCTGCTTTTGTCCCGTATACCTTGGGGTAGATCTCCTCTGCTAAACCTGGGGACATAATCCGGATCCAGGTCCTCAGGGGACTTAGTAAGGTACAAGAATAACTCAAGCCAAATAAAATATAGTATATAAAAATATATCAACAGGGCAAACTATGTAACCATCTATGTGAAATACAAATGAGAGCATTAATCATACTCAGGCTGAAACTACTATAGGCTCTAGGAAACCCATAGCAGCATTTATTATCTCGAAGGGCCAGTACATGTGCCAAAGCTCTGGTCAGAGTCTAAGCCACTCCCAGAATATCTATATATATAACATAATCAGCCTTCAGTATGGTAAGACTCTCCCCACCCAATGTAATCAAACGTCTCATGTCCACGATGTCTCATGTCCATAACACGCAAGATCATGACCTCTAACTATTACAGCGAGTCATAATGATATCGATGAATATGCAAGACTATGTCACGAATCCTGTAAGCCTATACAGAATCACCATGAATAACTCAGAAAAGATTCTTTCTCATGAATTGTATCAAGTATCCTATGGTATGACATACTTGATAAAGCAAGCACGAAAATATAGGATCGTAATATCAACTCTCTAAGTGACGTTACACGACTCCGCGTACGGCGTCGACATCCGAATATTATTCGGACGTTAAGCAACGTCTCACGGTCCTAGGTTGAATTTGTACATCTCAAGAGTATATATATATATATATATATATATATATATATATATATATATATATATATATATATATATATATAAAGAACTCAAGCAAATAATATAACAGGAACTACTGTAAGTTGGCAAGGTACACTTGCCTGGGGTTTGAACTCCAACTGTTGCTCCGGTAATAGCTAAATCTTCAGGAACGCCTCCGGATGCTAAAACAAACATTACCATCACTCTCAGAAGATATAAAATATCTAGGATTGACTACCCATAAGTCCAATTTTGACACAGGAACAAAATTGACAGTTTCTGGTCAAAACGAGGTCCATAGGTGGCCCACTTCGCACCAAAAAACGTGCCAGAGACAAAGTTCTCCAAATTCGTCAAACATAGTGTCTACGAGTATAAAACGATAATACAAACCTAACGGAATGTCTAGAACTGGATTTCGATGAGCTTTTCACAAAATCACATGTCAAGTGGAGTCGTAGGGCCCACGATATGGGGTTTCGTCCACGTTCTCAGAATCGAACCAAACTTGGGTCACAGGACAGCGTAATGCTACGAATCCAATGGCGCAAGTTTCGTTGTGAAACGACAAGCACACATAAAGTTTCGAGAAAATTCAGGTTTTAAATACCAAGTTTTTGGTCGATTTCATCCGCGAATAAAATACAACATACAACAAATTAAAATAAACTAATTACAGGATTTTAATCTCAGTTATGTTGTCTAATTAATTGTTGAAATAGAATCTAAAAATATTAACCAGGTTGGGAGAAAAATGGCCATGAACTTAGGGGGTCGGGACAGTTTATGAACTACAAAATTGGGTTATTTTTTCTGTTTTTGCGTCGCCGTTTACGACCGACATAGGACACTATACCCCAATCTAATTACACAGGGTTCGAGAGGGTCACACATCGAATATTTTGTAATAAGCACTCGAGAATCGACACAGCAAGGAGGAAGAAAAACTCATCGGAACAGGGGTCGACCGCGGTGTGCTACTCGTGGACGAGGCTGCGCGGCGGTGGTCGATCGACGGCGTGCACGGCTGCTGCGGCGACGACGGAAGAGTGGTGGTGCTGAGGCTGCTGATGGGTCGTGGTGGGTCATCGGCGGTCGTGGGGTCGTCGGCTGACGGGGAAGTCAGCGTGGGTCGGGTTCGTCGAATGGGGGAGGTCGAAGGCGGCGGAGTCGGCCGGCGTGGTGATAGCGGTGGGGTTCGGCACTGGGGGGTTTAAATAGGGGGAGAGGCGGTTACGGGGAGAGGCCGGAGCGGGGGAGGGGTCGTGGGAGAGTCGTCGGGAGTCGCGGGGGTGGTCGCGTCGGAGTCGGGGGTGGCCGCGAGAGCAGCGGGAGTGGGAAGTCGTGGGTGTGTGGGAGCGGGTCAGGTCGGGTATGATCCGACCCATTAGGGTTGGGTTTGGGTTCAGTTTGGTTTGGTTTGGTTCGGTTCAAGTCTGGTTCGGTCTGGTATATCTAAATACTAGGTTTTTAGCTATTTAAAAATAGTTTTTGAGCCTAATAAATTCTCAAAAAATTGTACAACATCATATTATTAATTATACACTCAAAAATATAATTTTCATAATATTTTAATATTTAATATAATACACAAAAATATTAATCCTTTGAAGAACATTTATTTTAAATAATTAAAAATTACAGAAAAATCCCAAAAATTTATATTTAAAAATTAAAAATTCTGGGTGTTTATAATCTACCCACCTTAAAAGAATTGCATCCTCACAATTAAGAAAACGAAACGTAACCGGTCAGAAGAGATGGCACGGTTGCAAGACATGTTTGTTGAAGCACGACACAGAGAATACGAAATCATGAACAAAGAAAAATCGAGAGGAAGGGTGAGGGTTAAGCAGAACACGTTAGGAAAGGAATAAAAACTTTTTTCTAGGCAATGAGAGATAAGTAACTCAAGAGTAAAAGAGTCTGGTTAGAATGCAGATCAACTACAACTTATGAAAACTTGGGTACTAGTTACTAATCTAGACTAACAAGTTCATGCTAGCATAATACTAGGCTTAGGCTAGGAAAATGATCTAACATGCACGTGCTAAAGCATTACTAGGAATAGATAGCTATGATAAAACTTAAATCTTACTCGTATTCGCTACTCCTCGAGTCTGTGCGTCCTCCACTGTCATCGTAAAAGCTTATCCACGTCCTTGCGGTGGTGCTCTCTGCTGTTGCTGGGCCTGCTGGAAGAGTGTTGCTCGTGGTGCCAAGGGTAGCCTTGGCTGATATCCTTCCGGTGCTGGTAAAGCTTGTCGGTTTACTATCGGTGCTCCTTCTCGACGCTCAGGGCAATCCCTTACCGAATGCTGACTGGATCCGCAAGCTAAACATAATCCCAATTTAAGTCTACACTCCCTCTCAATATGGCCTACCTTGCCACAGTAATGACAAGTAGGAAGGATTAGGGATTGTGATACAGCTCTCTGTGGTGGTTTCATCTGGGGTCGCTTTGTAAACTCCCCATGTAATGCTCTGGTTGGTGCTGGTATGAATGGTCGTTTCAGGCTGGACTCTCTCATGATGACGCGCTCCATGCGTCAGGCTGCAGAAAGGACGTCCGAGTAAGAAGTAGGTACAATAGAGCCAATCGTCTCTGTAGCTCAAAGTTAAGTCCGTCGAAGAACTTCTCCGCCTTCTCCTCTTCTGTCGGAATCGGGTAGGGGAGAAGTGACTCAAATGGATAAACTCTGCATTGTATTCTTCCACTGTCATATTGTCTTGAGTGAGGCAATTGAACTTATCCCAAAGTTTTGATCGAGCAATAGATGGAATGTACATCTCCTGAAAGAGTCTAGAGAACTCCTCCCAAGTGACTCAGTCTGGTCCGAGCCGTGTCTCCTCAGATAGCCACCAGTGATGTGCATTGTCCTTCAACTGCATCCGGACGGCAGTCATCCAACGCTCCCTTGGAAGCTCAGCTGCTTCTAATTGGTATTGAGTGTTTGTGAGCCACTCATGAACTTCAGTGGGCTCCTCCTTGCCTGAAAAAGGTACGGGGCTTCAGCTGGCAAAAATCGGTGATAGATCCCGTCGATGGACATCTAGCTGGTGGGTTCGCCTACTCTAGTGCGGTCACTATACCGTTTCTCAGGTTCTCTGCCTCGTGACGCTGAGCCTTTTGATGCATCTACTGTTGGGCTTACATCATTGCGTAGAACATTTGGAACATCTGCTGATCATCCATAGGCTGTCCTGATGGAAAAATAGGCATCGATGGAGTAAACTGAGGTGGTGGTGGAATGTCGTCTCGCCGAAATCTTGAGGTGTAGTGACCTGCTTGATTGCTTTATTGAGCTGATTGACTTCCACCCACTGCTGTCACTTCATCGTCGTAGGTGACAACTACAACTTGTGGTGGTGGAATTTCGTCTCGCCGAAATCTTGAGGTATGTTGACATTCTTGATTGCTTTGTTGAGCTGATTGACCTCCACCCACTGGTGTCACCTCATCGTCGTAGGTGACAACTGCAACTTGTGGTGTTCTTGCGGGAGTCTCGTCGCTTGCTTGTGAATCCATTACTCTGCATCCAAAATAAACTATAAGAGGCGCACAGAGGAATCAAGGCGGGATGCAAGTCAAGAAATTATTTGAAGTCGATATAGAGGTCAAGAACGAATCAATTAAGTGGATGGGATCCTATAATTTATCCTAATCGCAGGCTTGCTCGGTCCCTTAGTTGAAACCGAAGCAACATAGTCGTAGACCTGCATGGGCCACCACAAAAACTATGTTACGCCTCAGTCCCAAAATATCGAGGGACTAGCCACGTTGCAATGGCCAACAACACACTCCAATGGACAAACCCAATTTAATGGACCCGTTAGAGTGTACTTAAGCTGTAAAATAAATATAATGGTCTATGATACATGTCACAGTCTAATTCTAATCCCATCCACAGAAGGTAAACACAGTTCAAATGTCATACTAATAAAAAAAAATCCAACAAGTCTCAATAACATGTCTTGGGGAACAATCCGATAATAAGTTTAATACAGTAATCAAAGAGATAGGAAATAGAGAAATTAGAAACAGAAATAACTGAGTATATAAAGCAAATACTCTGGAGAAATCCTCTGGCATCACCTCGTCCTCTGTTGCTGGTACTGCTCCAATGTCTGCTCTTGTCTCGTTTACCTCGGGGTAGATCTCTTCTGCTAAACCTGGGAACATAATCCGGATCCAGGTTCTCAGGGGACATAGCAAGGTACAAGAATAACTCAAGCCAAATAAAATATAGTATATAAAAATATATCAACAGGGCAAACTATGTAACCATCTATGTGAAATACAAATAAGAGAATTAATCATACTCAGGCTGAAACTATTATAGGCTCTGGGAAACCCATAGCAGCATTTATTATCTCGAAGGGCCAGTACATGTGCCAAAGCTCTGGTCAGAGTCTAAGCCACTCCTAGAATATCTATATATGTAACATAACCACCCTTTAGTATGATAAGACTCTCCCCGCCCAATGTAATCACACGTCTCATGTCCATAACACGTAAGATCATGACCTCTAACTATTATAGCGAGTCATAATGATATCTATGAATATGCAAGACTATGTCACGAATCTTGTAAGTTTATACAGAATCACCATGAATAACTCAGGAAAGATTCTGTCTCATGAATAGTGTCAAGTGTCATATGGTATGACGTACTTGATAAAGCAAGCACGAAAATATAGGATCGTAATATCAACTCTCTAAGTGACGTTACACTACTCAGGGTACAACGTCGACACCCGAATATTATTCGGACGTTAAGCAACGTCTCACGGTCCTAGGTTGAATATGTACATCTCAAGATTATATATATATATATATATATATATATATATATATATATATATATATATATATATATATATATATATAAAGAACTCAAGCAAATAATATAACATGAACTACTGCAAGTTGGCAAGGTACACTTGTCTGTGGTTTGAACTCCAATAGTTGCTCCGGTAACAGCAAAATCTTCAGGAACGCCTCCGGATGCTGAAACAAACATTACCATCACTCTCAAAAGATATGAAATAGCTAGGATTGACTATCCATAAGTCCAATTTGGACACAGGGACAGAATTGACAGTTTTTGGTCAAAGCGGGGTCCACAGGTGGCCCACTTCGCACCGAAAAACGTACCAGAGACAAAGTTCTTCAAATTCGTCAAACTTAGTATCTACGAGTCCAGAACGATAATACGAACCCAACAAAATATCCAGAACTGGATTCTGATGAGCCGTTCACAAAATCGTCCGTCAAGTGGAGCCGTGGGACCCACGATACGAGATTTCGTCAACGTTCTCAGAATCGAACCAAACTTGGGCCACTGGACCAGCGTAACGCTACGAATCCAATGGCAAAAGTTTCGTTGCGAAACGACAAGCACACACGATATTACAACGAGTGTCAGAACAGGCCCGATACGGGACATTTTTGACGGATACGCGTTGATTCCGGTGTACACGTATATCCAAATCAACTTCTGCGAAATCTCACACGTCCGCATTGACGATATGCACCTTTTGATACAATTCACACACGACGAAGTCGCCTCGTTTAGCGGGACGCACCCTGTTTCAGAAAAATTCGGGTTTTGAAAACCAAGTTTTTGGTCGATTTCACCCACAAATAAAACACAACATACAATAAATTAAAATAAACTAATTACAGGATTTTAATCTCGGTTATGTTGTCTAATTAACTGTTCAAACATAATCTAAAAATATTAACCAGGTTGGGAGAAAAATGGCCATGAACTTAGGGGTTCGGGATAGTTTCTGAACTACAAAAATGGGTTATTTTTTCTGTTTTTGCGTCGCGGTTTGCGACCGACACATGTCACGATACCCCCATCTAATTGCACAGGGTTCGAGAGGGTCACACAGCGAACATGTCGCAACAAGCCGTTCGAGAATCGACACATCGAGGAGGAAGAAAAACTCACTGGAAGAGGGGTCGGCCGCGGTGTGCTACGCGTGGACGGGACCGCGGTGGTCGATCGACGACGTGCACGGCTGTTGCGACGGCGGAGGCAGATTGGTGGTGCTGAGGCTGCTGGTGGGTCATGGTGGGTCGGCGGCGGTCGTGGGGTCGTCGGCCAGCGGGGAAGTCGGCGGGGGTCGGGTTCGTCGAATGGGGGAGGTCGGAGGCGGCAGAGTCGGCCGGCGTGGTGATGGCGGTGGGGTTCGGCACTGGGGGGGTTAAATAGGGGGAGAGGCGGTTATGAGGAGAGGCCGAAGCGGGGGGGGGGGGGGGGGGTCGTGGGGGTGTCGTCGGGAGTCGCGGGGGTGGTTGCGGCGGAGTCGGGGATGGCCGCGAGAGCAGCGGGAGTGGGAAGTCGTGGGTGTGTGGGAGCGGGTCGGGTCGGGTCGGGTAGGATCCGACCCATTAGGGTTGGGTTTGGGTTCAGTTTGGTTTGGTTTGGTTCGGTTCAAGTTTCGTTCGGTCTGGTTTATCTAAAAACAAGGTTTTTAGCTATTTAAAAATAGTTTTTGAGTCCAATAAATTTCAGAAAAATTGCACAACATCATATTATTAATTATACACTCAAAAATATAATTTTTACAATATTTTAATACTTAATATAATACACAAAAATATTAATCCTTTGAAGAACATTTATTTTAAATAATTAAAAATCACAGAAAATTTTTAAAAGTTTATATTTAAAAATTAAAAATTCTGGATGTTTACAGACGTACCTTGGACGAGCCGATGCTTAGTCCAAGCCTGCTTTATACTATTATCGATCGGCCAGACTATCCTAATGGTATCGAATTTGGCCGATGGGGCCAGTTTTTAAGACGCCCATGGACCTCGGCCCAATGAAGATCGCAACTTTATTATTCATCTCATAAATAGCCACGACAAAACTAAACCAAAGGCCAAACCGAAACTCCCCCCCCCCCCCCACCAATCCCATCCCATCCCGACCGTCCGTCCGTTCGTTCGTTCGTTCGTTCGTTTCTCTTCGCCGGCGGTGGAGATAATGGCGCTGGTCAACTGCTCCGGCTGCCGAACTCCGCTCCAGGCGCCGCCCGGCGCCAAGTCGATCCGCTGCGCCCTCTGCCACGCCGTCTCCCAAGTCGCAGCAGATCCCTGGACCTCCCCCTCCCAACAAAATTCCGTTTCTAACCCTCCTCCGCAGCCTCAGTGGGGCCCACCGCCGCCGCCGGCGCATGGGAGGAAGAAGGCGGTGATCTGCGGGATATCGTACCGGTACTCCCGCCACGAGCTCAAGGGGTGCCTCAACGACGCCAAGTGCATGAAGTATATGCTTGTCAACCGCTTCCATTTCCCGGAATCCTCCATTATCATGCTCACTGGTATTTTCTTTTTTACAAAAAAAAAGCCCTAATTTTGATCCCAATTACATTTTAGTCGACATGTTTTATTATAAAGTTCGCATCTTTATTCGATGCCAAGTGCATGAAATATATGAATATCGACCGTTTCCATTTCCCGGAATCCTCCGTTATTATGCTCACCGGTAGTTTTTTTTTTTCACTTTGGCACCCCTGCAAACCCCTAATTTCGATCCCAATTTCGACTTGGATTGGGATTTTGTTCTTTATTTGATTTGTTTCCTTCGAAAGATTGCATCTTTATTTTGGAGTTATTAAATTTGCAGATCTTTGGTGTATTGATTCGGTCGGTGGATTGTAATTGAGTAGCATGCCTGTTGTTAACCCTAATTTGCATTTTCCAATTTTGGTCTTTAGAATATAAAGCCCTAATTTGCTCCAAATTTCCAACTCTGGGTGAAGATTTTCTAGTTTATTGTATGTGAGTTCTGATGGGGATGTCAGATTTATGTGAGGATTCTTTGAAAGTTTTCTTTGTTTGCACTTTTTAATTTTGTGCATCTTTGGTGTATTGGCCTATTTTCGGAGTTGAGTAGAATGTGTGCTATTATCAGGATTGGACTGTTTCAGACTGAATTAGGTGACCATAAGGTTGAAATTGGTAGTCCAGAAGCTTCTTTGTTTGATATGTGTTGACTGCAGTGTAGTCTAGAGTTACCAAATTCGTTTAATCCCAACAATATTTTTGTTACGAGCAACGGAAATGGGAACACAGTATTCCACCTGGTCTGGAATGGGGAGCGGTAGAACGCTTAGAATGAAGTGTGCGGCTGCCAGTAAATTTCCTTGATTTATAGTTGTGTTAGGCCTGTTGCTGCAAATGAGGTTGACAACGTAGTTTTCCTCCATTAATAGTGTTTCCTCCATTAATGGTGTTGAATAATGTCCTTTTCCTAATCGAAGCAACAAGAAGTGAACGTCTAGTAGGGATTTCCATTAGCTTGAGTTTGGAATTTCGGAAGGCTATATTTAGGGTTCTGAATGTTCCATAAATCGAAACGAAATTCGCAAAACACAACTTGCCAGGGTTAAGTAATTTATGGCAACTATTCTTCTACCTTGGTGTAGTCTATAAAAGCAGCCTTGATCGAAATTTCAAGTTCACTACAAGTTTAATTGTTGCTTCCAACTGTTGTTTTAGAAATGAATTTTTGAATATAGAGTCTATCTGGTTGTTCAATATATTTGAAGGTTTGCATGATATGTAGTAGTAGATAAAAAAAAAATCATGGTTTGGTAGATAATGCATCAATTACTTGAATTGAACAAATCTTAACATATTGTCAAGAGAGAAAATTTGGTGTTAATTGGAAAGTCCATGGGCTGCCCCTAGTTTGGTGTAAATGCAAATTGGTTTTCGTTAGATTTGGATCATATAATATAATTATGGTTGTTATGTACTACGGACTAGGGAGCACCTTTTCTAGATAGGTAGGGATAACCAAGTCCCTCGAGATCTACTAGACCTTCCAAGATATCCAACATCATTTCGAATTTCTGGACCCCATTATGTGTCTACTCTTGTCCTGCCTACCATCATGAATAAAATTTACACATTCTTCATAGTGTGCCTGAGTTTATTGGACTTAAATTGATTAAGAGAGTGTTGGTTGATTGGATTGTTATTGGGCAGTTGGAAACTTTTATACTAGAAGACAAGGTTATATTTAGTGGTAGCTATTTACTCTCCTTTGGTTTAAACTTTAAAGAAGTGGAGGCTTGGTTGGGGTTTGGTTATCGGAGATGTGTTATTACTATCTATATAATTTGTTTAGGATCTAAGTTGTGCATGGATACTCCTCCAAAGGAATGTATCTGTGTCCAACACATACTGACATGATAATTCCCTGAAGCTAATGCCGCAAATGGCTTCACGTGTATAGGTTCCAAATAGTCCAAAAATATGGTTGGAAGTGATTTGGCATGGTCGTGATGATGCAGAACATAATTGAAATATTAGAAGTAACACGGTTTTTTAAGTGGGTCCTTTATTGAACTTTTTGGGACCTATTTATTGTCCCAAACATGCTTAAATATAGATATTGTTAAGATCTAATTAATTATATACATTTAGATATGTACTATACTATTATGTGTATCGATAATTGTATCCATGTCGTACCAGTATCATAATCTTTTTAAAAAACTGTACGTCTGAATCCTGGTCTTTGCAACCTGGTTTGTGATCATTGTGGGTTATACCCTTTTTTCAGTTTAATGGAGCATCTCTCGGACAACATTGTATTTTGATTTTTTTTGTTGCAAATTTAGGAGAATCGAGTGGAAAGCAATGCTCTAAAAAACTCCAGCATTTCTTCAATTATTCTGGTGACTGTGAGACCCACATTGACGCGATGACTTTTCTACTTCTTTCAACATGCTGAAAGTTGATGTTAATATTGCCTTCTAAAGACTACCTTAAACATAAGAGATTTACACTTCTGATATAGAGTAGACAAATACATAGATAAGACATGATAATCAGGTCTTGGTTTTTGATTCAATGGGTAAGAGTTGTGTATTTTCAGACCTGCCATGGATCTAGTGCATTCCTACGGAAATGCTTATAGTACACTACACGTACATTATGCTGGCTAAGGAAGATCAATTCGGTGTATGTTGCTGGTGGATGTAAAAGTATTGGCATCTCTATAAGTGGCAAGGAAACCTAGTTTTGTCATTTGGTATTTGCCATATTGGTTCATGGATGACGAAGGGCCAATTAGGCTTAGGATTCTGTCTTCATGGTTTTATTTATGTTTGCTAGATTGTTTATAAGGATCCAACCTCTTATGACCTCCCATTCTCTCCTGTTGGCCAAATGCTCGTGTATCAATATTTTGAGAAACCATGAAGTTTTGGAGAAGCAAGAAAAATTTGGCATTGTGCAATTTGCTGCAAGAGAGGAGCTCAAAATTATCTTCAATGCTAACTTGATTGCTTATCAGCTAATCCCTCACCGACAATTAACAAGGTAGTAACATGTTTGTCAGGTTGATCAAGATATTTGCATAACTAATACAGACCACATATTCCTAACTTGATAATACTATATTACACCTAAGGAGGGCAATCAGGTTGGGTTTGGAATGGGCCATATGGATTGACTGTTAATGCTCAACCGGAACCAGATCTGTTTATGGATAATCCATTTAGGTCAAACTTGAACCTGACCAGTTCTAAAACAAGTCAACGCGATCCAACCCATTTGCTTGGTTAACGAAGTGGCCATATGGTTAGACCTCTTGCAAATATAGTTTGGACAATCACAAATGCGTATGAACTTACATTCCCAATTTGGGTTGGACCCTCGACATATACGAGAACATAAAAAATATGTAAAAGAGTAATATACCGTATCATCTTACCTTTTCATGTAGACTCTTTATATAGTCTAGGGGAACTTGGAGGCTGTTCTTTGGTTGTATGAGCTTAAAATACATATCCAAAAGGTAGTTCTACTTGCCTGCCAATTGCTAACCTAGATGTCCACCTTGGTTAGAAGTTTGGCAAAAGCATAGAACGTTGACGTCAGGTTGACATCCGGTTAAGTTTTTTTTATCAAAACTTTCATGGAGCTTTTGTTATGTTCCAAAACCAACCCCATTCTGATTGGAGAATGCTTGGATGATGATGATGAGTATTGAGTAATATATGAACATATAATAAGTAAAACATCAAATGAATGCAAATAGGAGAACACGTCCCCTTGAATAAAGGGGTCACTTTGTGTCCAACGGATCATCACCCTAGACCGAGACCGAACTCGCTTATTACACGGGTTATATGGGTGGCCAAGTATATGTCCGAAAATATTTATCCTTAACCCAAACCCACTTAAGATGCTGGGTTGGCGGTTGGACCCAAATTGCCACCCTTAATTCTACTTCCATCTTTTGAGTCTGATGGGAGCATTGCATGAAGGTGGAGCTTGAGCAAGAGTTTCGAACCGGTCAACCAAGAAGGCATGCTATCATTTGGTTTGTCAAGAAATCTTGTTGCCGGCCCTGGTTAGATGGGTTTTGGGGTTTGTTATTTGACCCTGAGTTCGCCAGCTCATGAACATGGTGAGCCTCTTTCTTTTGTTTATGCTGGTGAAATTCTTAAAACGAGGTTCATCAAAATAAAGAATTGATAAGTAATAAAAAATTAAAACATTTTTTCTATATTAACAAAGATTTGGATACACTGTGTTTTCAACATTAAGCAAAAGGTTGTTAAAGAAGAGAATCTTTTGTTTATGATGGAGACATCTGGGACGGAAGGATTTTATCATGGTTGTGATTGCTGTTCTTCCATCCTTATTGTGTGATTCTGTGAATGAGAAGATAGCCGACACGAGGAAATGAACCATGTGCACTGAGACATGACTGGATCAGTAAAACATGAAAAGCTTTAGACTTAATTTGATCAATACTGACAAACCCAAACTATATTCAATGCGCGATTCGGTACTGTTATGTAACCAACTATGCATCAAATTGCCTGGACCCTGCTATTTGATCCACCTCGATCTTAATCTTTCTTACTGTAACCACCAATAAGGCCTGTCTTGTCTTTGGCATGTATCTGACCAATTGCAGCTAAAGTTTCTGTTTGTTGAAACCTGGGTTTGAGTTTATACCTGGAAGTAGGTTTCATGAAGCCCTATTATCCAGTGATACAAGGGATTTTCTGTTGATGCCCCAGTGCTTGGACTGTATTAATATCAACGTTTTGAATTGATTTCCATCGTCTCTAGGGCGTAATTTATCCATCATGATATACTACATGCATGTCGAGTTCTTACTATTTTTGGTCTGATCAAGTGGGAAATAATCATGAAAATTGGTTATACTCTTGTTGGTTAAGATCTTTCATCTAATTGCCATAGCAAAGAGAACTAGCATCGCAGGGCTCAAGAATTTAATATATTCCATATTCAAATCATAAGTATATGTGCAAAAGCATACTGCAACTGTGTTTCATTTGCAATTTGTCCCTGGATCCGGCAGAATTATTACCGTCTGACGTACTAATCCCAATAGTTTGTTACAAGTTATTCATGTCTCGTAATCCATTAATATGTACACAACATATATGCAATAAGTTCCGATCTAGGATATGACCAAATTGACACAAGTGCTGGATTCTTTCCTACAGTTGTGTGAAGACAAATATAATAAAGAATTAATATATGCATATACATAGTGGTTTAATTAAAGTTTTATAGAAGTAAGTCGTAGTGGCTGTATTTGTAGTTACTACCTCACTAGGAAGTACATACACTCCGATTGGTGCAATGTCCGTGTCTGTGTCATGGTGGACATATCATACATGGCATTCAGCTTCAAAATATACCAGGACATACCAAATAGGTGCTCAAATCCATGTTGTTGTTTCCATATTTTGTCATGTATGTGTCTATGCAACGTAGTTATCTTATTTTAAGGGGCTAAAGGTGAAAACAGAAGTAAGAAAGCTACTACTTTTAGCCATAGTTGGAACAATCTAGATCCCTTCAGAACTGTATGTTTGATTTCTCTCACAAGAGGAATAAGTACCAAAAGGAGTTGCACAGACACTTTGATTTCATTCACAAGAGGAATGAGTACCAAAAGGAGTTGCACAGACACTTTGATTTCATTCACAAGAGGAATGAGTACCAAAAGGAGTTGCACAACGCGCCCATGAATCACATGATGCTCAGATCCTTTATACACTCATGAAAGCATCCAGTTCTACTCATAGTTTCATGTCGGCAAAGCAACTCATATGTCATGTCGGTTCTGCAGGGGAGCTGATACATAAGGTAATGAAATGGTGCAGGTTAGTAATTGTTAGAAGTGGATGTCTTGCACCTTTTTATAGTGCAAGCTTTGCTATATTATAATCGTGAATCTATTCAGTTGCTGATGTACTATGTTTATACATCTCATGACCGCTTCCGCACAATCTTTAGCATGGCGATGATCCGATTGCATCACACGAGCCCATCTTTTTATGATAAAGCATGAAGTTTGTTATATTGATTGGAGATTTTTGTGGGATCATTTATTGGTGTTTATTACGAATTCCATTCAGGATCAAGGTTGCGGAGAATTAAAACCTCAATTCCTCCTAGGCAAGGTTCCTGATATCAGATATCGGATCCATACTGGTTGGGGGTTGCCATATTGGAGACCGGATAGCGGACAATATACGGATAATGTACCGAATATCTCGGGAGATATGACCTCACGGTGAAGATACTAGTTCATTCTTATATGACATGTATCACAAATTTTAGAGTATTAATATAAATATAATAGTCAATAGTTAGTCTTTAGTATAATTTAGAATATGCTTCTATCTGCACATACATATTCAAGGTCACACTAACGTAGCATAAATATTCTAACTAGTTTTTATTGTAACAAGATTTAAACCCAAATGATCCAGACCCATACCGAGTTTGGCCCATAAATCAGTCGTTTTAGCTGATATATTGAGTGGTTTAGCTGATATATTGACCGGTTTAGCTGATATATCTGTCGGGTTGGCTAGGATACCACGAATATAGGTCCTGACCGGTTTCTTTTTCCACAGTGTCAGTCACATCGTATCGGTTCCCCTTTGGAAATGGTATACCGGCCGGTAGTATGACCGATATCCGGAGTAGTTCTCCTAGGTCAATATACTTGGAACCACGGTGCTTTGTCTCCAACGCGTACTATTATGTAATCATTCATCGACGGCTTTTGCTGGGATATATTGATGATTTTTCTAAATCAAAACCGTATATGCATCTTCTTGGTTGTAACAATGGTCTTCTCATTTTTCACTGTACCATTCTGCTTTAGAAGAAGTCCTGAGTATTCAGTGAGTTAAAATATAGCATATAAGTTGTTGTTAACTGGATTATGTTTGGTACCACACCTTCAGTGCTACTTCTCTAGAGCTTCCTTAAAACAAATTTCTGATTTTTTTTCCACCTTTTTTATTGTCGTGCAGAAGAAGAAAGAGATCCGTATAAAATCCCAACCAAACACAACATAAATATGGCATTGTTTTGGCTTGTTCAAGGTTGTCAACCTGGAGATTCATTGGTATTTCATTATTCAGGCCATGGTTCACGACAGAGGAACTACAACGGGGATGAGGCTGATGGGTATGATGAAACCCTTTGTCCACTTGATTTTGAAACACAAGGAATGATTGTCGATGACGATATCAATCGAGCTATTGTCAGACCACTTCCTCGTGGGGTTAAGCTTCATGCATTTATAGATGCATGCCATAGTGGCACCGTACTTGATCTACCATTTCTTTGCAGAATGAATCGGTTAGTGGTTCTTTCTGTTTTACTTGTATACAAATTCTTTTTGCAACTAGCCTTTTTCTATTTTATTTTTGCCAAACATGTATCGATTATTTGTTCTGAGGGTTACAATAACAATCTTCCAATACTTACTCATGGGTGCAGAGAGATGCATCTCATGTAGATCAAGAGTAGGACACTGCAACTTCAGTGGTTTCGGATCTAATTATCAGGTTTTCTGTAACTGAAGTTCAAAAATATTTAGAAGAAAAAAAATCTGGCATAAATTAAATTTATGCATTATTTACGTAATTTCATGTTAAATTTGAATAAAATAATCATCAAATTATTTAATCGTCCAACAATAAATAATATTTTTATTGACTTGACCACTTCTATACACATATTACAACTTTACTGAATCCATTACATCTTTGTATTACTGAATATGAACAGTAATAATATAGATATCTGAATTAGTTATTTATCAATACTAACCACAAATTACTAAGTTATTCAAGTAACTTCAGTGTTAGAGACCTGTTTTACATCTAAGTAATACAATACGATATACCTTCATACCTAAGTTATATAATTTGACATTCATCCAAAAAATACATTTGCAATAGTTAAGTTACATAGTTTTGTTTCAAAGTTATATAAGTAAATATAATTTTCAATCTAATATAATCTGCATCATTCTTTTTTAAATTGAAAAGTTGAAATCTACAAATAGATGCAAAAAAATTGTAACTCCAACATGGGAAAAAAACAAGAACCAATTTTTTTATGACATGGATGTTATTATGACTTTTAGTTGAGTGTCAGCCACTGTTTCAGTTTTGGACCGGGTAGTACCAAACCCATAACAAGGGAAAAGTATCAGTTTCGGTTGAAACTTAATACCTTGGCTCACAGATGTCATAAATGGGTGCAGCATCAGACTATAGGAATTCGGGACAACTCAAGTAGTTTTCAAGGCTGATTTTCCAAAACTGGGTGCATGCCTGTCATGACCTTCCTACCATATGAACAAAACGATATCAGAGAGAGAAATGCTACTGTAAGATGTTGACACATTGCTTGTATTACTCTATGTTGGCATGGTATATTGACTGTTTTTTTTGCTTCAATGCCATATTTGCCCAAATCTTGCAATTCTTGAACAATACCTAAGACCAGGACACTTGTCTGCTGAATTTCTGCAATTTTGGAACAACACCTAGACACTTTTATTTATGTGCCCATATATGAGATGTTGTCGTACTGAAAGATGGAGAATTCTATTATGGGGCAGGTTTTCCCTCCCAACTTCTATTAGCATACCCAAATTTTGTCTTTAGATAAACAAGGGTCACTTGTGTCCAGATTTACATCATGAGGTACAGTAAGTGTAAAACTAAATATGATATCTGTGACTTAACTCTGTAATTGGATATGTGTGAAACCCATTACAATCATGTTTCCTCTATGTAGGAGTGGTCAATATGTATGGGAAGATCATCGCCCACGGTCTGGTGTCTGGAAAGGTTCAAATGGTGGGGAAATTATTTCCTTCAGCGGCTGTGATGATGATCAAACATCTGCTGATACCTCGGTAATCTCTTGTTACTTGCATTCACTCTGTGTGTCATTGGGTAGACTGAGAGCCATGGTTGATGATGTATTTATTGATGTTGCTGTGATGTGTTTCTTAAAGTTCAAAATAAAATCTGGAAAGTTTAAAGTCTAGCATATAAAGCAAATGGCATAACACTACAAAACTATGTCTATTGTGCCCCTTCGTGTTTCATAACTTTTGTTTTTGTTTCTTAATTTGCAGTTACCTTTTTGCTGTCATAATGTAGAATTAGGCTCCAACCTTTGGAACTTTTGTTCCTCCTTGTATCATAAATTTCAAAATCCTTTTCAGTCTCCTTTCAAACTACTTCATTAACTTGTACATGACTTGAGGGTATCTTGAACAATCATAGCTGATGGTCTCTTTGTTTTTCCATTGCATAAGAATACATCAAATTAGTACTCAACTTTTCACCTTTAACTAAACAAATCAATTTGAAATTTCTGTTCAAATTATTTTGGAATTCCTAGATTCAAGTACTAAAACCTTCCTTATGCGAATGTCAAATATTATATGATTGTATGCAAATGAAACAACTTTCGATTGGATGAACAGTACATGTAAAAAGTGGTCAGTAGTTGTTCAAAATATGTTACTGTCCAAGTCTTTTCAACCCTGACTCTGAATTATATATAGTCTTGGTTTCTAAACTTAGAGAGCAGTTCCTTTCTGATGACCATCCATTAAACTTCCCTTGAAGTTACATAGCTATGTTAATCTGATTTGCTATCACTGGATTCCCTTTTAAACAATATGTACTAAAACTTTTAAGTGATTCAAATGACCAGGCTCTTTCAAAAGTTACCTCGACTGGTGCAATGACCTTCTGCTTCATCCAAGCCATTGAGCGAGGACATGGCGCTACATACGGAAGTATATTGAACTCCATGCGAACAACTATCAGAAGCACTGGCGATGCAACGGGTGGAGGGCCTGTTACGACAGTCCTCACCATGCTGTTGACAGGAGGAAGTGCTGTAGGTGGTGGATTGCGACAGGTAACATGGCAATTTTGACACTGACATATTGTGTATGGGCATTGGCATGCCAATCTGAGATGGGGTGGGGGTAGGGTGGTATTTGGGGTTTGTGTGTGTGTGTGTGTGTGTCTTGGGTGGGGGTATTTCCTTTGACAACCTTGATTCTCCCATTCTAACTTTATGGAAAGAAAGAGACCTCAAAATATCATTATTTCTGAGAGAGCAGATTGCAGCCAAATGATATAAGATGTCGGTGTCAAAAAGTACGTCTTATTTTGATATAGATTACTAAACAGGCTGGCTTTGTTTTTTTTGTTATTGATACTAGAAGGGATTTCCTCCTAGTTTTTGGAAATTTTGGCCAAACCTCTGCTAGGTACCTCGGTATAGTATGTTTTATAATATTTTCTGTCTGATAAGCCCGGGCCAAGAAAGTCCTGATTACGACTGAGATATCCATGCCGGTAGCAGCTATTGCTCGATTTTGGAAGTCCATGGAGACGAGATCTGGCTCAGATGTAAACCTTGTGTATCCTAATTTGCCCCCCAACCAGTACAACTCGTTCCATTACAGAAACAAATTAGCATTGAACCATTTTAACTCACTTGAATTTTGGTCCTCTTTTCCCTTTGCTTTTACTTCCATCTGAAACTTTTCATGCCTTTAGAAATTTTAAATCCCAGCTTTCTACAATAATTACAGTCTTATATTTTAATATGTAAGCTCTTACTTGAATCATACTTATTAGCCAACACTGTACACATAACAATCTTATTTATTACTCCAGGAGAAGTTCAGTATAGATTGTTAAAGGAATTGGCAGATACATTAGTGTCGTGACTAACTCAATTATGTCAATAGAAGTGTGCATTTTACTTCTTTGTTTGCTAGGTTTATGAACCTGCAAATAGTAACAACATGCCTACATATTGAAATGTCTTCATTATGAACTAATTTCATTGTTCTATATATGCACTCTTAAGGTTATTGGAGAAAATTCTGTAGTTGAAATGAGGATGAAAGGGACAAGGGAAAACACATTCAAAAACATATAAGCCTCGTGTACCCAATAACTCTCAAGGTTAATGGGGAGGGCAAGTTACCTATCTGTTAATGATTTTTCTTACACAATTCTGTTTGAGTGTGTTTTCGGTCCTTCTACTGCAATGTAATTGCTAACTACTAATTTATTGATAACCTTATGCACCTGAAAATAGAACAACATGCTACTTCATTAATTAATTTAATTGTCTATATATACACCCCTAAGTCGTAAAGTTATTGGAGATATTATTTTAGTTGAAGTGATGAACAAAAGAGACGAGGGAAAATAAAGTACTGATAAATTTGAGTGCCCTCGGAGTTTTTAGCTCAAATTACTCTTTCGCCATTTTCTTCGAGTTAAATCATAGGAAAAAAGAGGTTTGGTGTTAGATTACCCTGTTGAATGGTGTAAGAATATATAGCTTTCATGCACACATCAATTTCTGGTATGGATTGAGCTTGCTAATTCTGTTTTTCATCCTTCCCTAAGTAAATCAACCAACTATTTCCCAAAACATAGAAGAATTAATATTAACTTCTTGTGAATTCAGAACTAATACTGATTTTTTTCCCTCTCCTTCTGCAGGAGCCACAATTGACTTCCTGTGAACAATTTGATGTCTATATGAAGCCGTTCTCTCTTTGATATGTAGCATCCCCAACTCTTTATGGTCACATAGCTTGTTCGGCATCTCCTTACTGGTGATTCTGTACAGTGATTAGTTGCAGGCGTGTCCTGATCCATGTTCATTTGCCATCACATTATAGATGAATTTGCTTTATAAAATTCTTTTTGACTTTCTATATCTGTCTAGTTATATATTTGTATATGTATCTATGTTTCATGTGTGATACAAATCTATCAATAAGAAGACAACAAATTAAGGATGACTTCCATATTCTTGATAGGCTACTTATATTAACTCCATACATGT
This sequence comes from Iris macrosiphon, assembly GCA_036927795.1. Lineage (NCBI taxonomy): Eukaryota > Viridiplantae > Streptophyta > Magnoliopsida > Asparagales > Iridaceae > Iris > Iris macrosiphon. Next base: position 31,833,800 of record JAYESA010000007.1, on the reverse strand, counting down.
TCTTTACAGAAGCAAATGCAGTGTTCCAGGCCGCCCTTTGGTAAGTTATAGAAAAGAAACTGACAGGGATACATATAATGAGTACAAAGCTTTCAAGCAAAATTCTGTGGCCAGAGAACTTGAACAAAATATTTTTGGCACAAGGGCTTCCTAATTTTTTTTTCTTTCCCAAACCCGGATAGTTGGATATCTGTAAATTGAATCCCTACCGAGTACATGTATTTGTAACACATTTTGTAACATTGATTCATCTCTTTTGAACTCATTTTCTTGCGGATAGCTAGTTAGCAAGTCCAAATGAAGGTAAAAGCCAGTATAAACTTGCCAAGTAGGGTTTGGCATGATGGTATTAATACTCGCAAACATTTTGCTTAAGAAAAAGAAAGATTCACAAAAAAACTGCTGAGCAAAATACTGCTAACAAAAAAAATTCTGAAATGGCTGAATTGTGGGATGTGTTTGTTTTGCGAGAGGTCAAAACCCAGACGACTGCTTGCAATTGCATCTGCTATCATAATTTTTTGAACAAAAATTACATACAAATATGATATTAGAAGTAATCACAGGATTCTCCTACTAATGGCACTTCATTTTGTTGCCACAAACAAAATCTTTACATTCTGATACTATACATAAATGAACATTGAAATCTGAATGCCTTCAAAAATGCATCTAAAACCTCACTAATACACCCAGCAAATGCTCATTTCAGTCTTGGCAAATTTTCGGTTTATCATTTCAATAGTAGAGCATGTCTTCTCTCCTCAAAGGAGTACTCTATTTCCTCAGCTGCTGGTCTGGCTGGAGCAGGGGTTGCAGACGTCTCCATTGGTGCAGCAGACATGGTCGAGGGAGTCTGCGGACGCGAGTTTGTTGGAGTAATCTTGGGGGTACCTGGTTCACTACAAGTAAGATGAGAGGGCATCGATGGAATGCTGTTTACTGGAATCAGGGGAGCAAAGGGTTCACGGGCATTCGTGGCAGCTAAGGGAAGTTCTTTCGCTGGGCCAGCGTCGTCTATGCCTCTCCTACCTGCAAGTACATTGTGTCAAACCAACTAACACTAAAAGTTAATGAAGTTAAAATTGCCTTGGAGTAGTAAACAAGCTACAGGAAATTCTGAGCCTTTTTTCCCCCTTAAAGACTGATTAAATCTCCGAGTTCCCGAGCAGCCAATCCATGATTCCATTCAAAAACCATTTAATAAAAATCATGCTTCCTTCTTACTTCGAACAACTAAATTTCCACAACTAGTTCGTGCAATGCTTGTAGATTACTGTGGTGCTATATTGTTCATTGATTAAAACCAGCACAAGCTGTAATTTTTCCCTGACATCATAACTGGGCTGATCTTCACTGGAATAACAAGATAGCATATATATAAATATTTTTAATCAATTTTGGGAAGTATTCCCAGATTTTGAGTTTTTTTCTTCCCTCCAAAGCAATAAGACTACTAACAAGGTTATTCTCATTAGCATTTCCTTCTTTTGGCTTGTAGAAGTTAATACAATATCTATACTAGTAAATAATAAGAAAATAAGAAAAGTAGGCTTCACTGTAATTTTTTTTTCTTCTTCCACCAAATATATCCTTACCTAACTTTACTAATTAAAATTGTTTATTAAATTTAATGAGAATAACTAGATAATTACATATAAAAAAAGGGAAATGTCTTTTGATATCTTTTGTTCTTCCCAAGTACAGAAAAACTTAATTAAAATACGGATAAAATACATATAACGTACGTGCATATGTACTAGTTGTAAAGAAATCTGGAAAGAACTGACCAGTGCAAGGGGACGCCGCTGTATCTCCCTTCCTCGTCATTGACGTAGACTTTGGAGTCTGCAATGCCGCTCCACCCAGTGATTGTTTTCTGTTTGGTCCCATGGTCAAAGTTCTAAGCATCTTCTTTGAACTTTGGTTTTTTGAAGGGCTTGGTTTAGAGCCAAAAAGTACTTCCTGCTCAGCAACAAGCTGGCCTTGAAGTCTCTTCTGATCCTGAATGAACCATTTTATGTAGATAGGTCAGTAATGGGAAAGCTTATTTGAGCTGCAACTTAGAACAATAGAGATTTCTGACCCTTTGTCTTTTTCTTTCTTGCTCTTTCTCCTCCTTAAGTATACTATAGTCTTCCAGCATTGAAATAAGGCCAACCTACGAGGTCTCAACAAGAAAACAATTGAGTTGAGTCACTTTGGAAGGTTGCTTGAGAAACATTTTATTAAGACTACTTACACCATCGTATTTGAACTCAATGCCCCTTTCATTCTCCCATAATGCAGTTTTGGTGGTCAAAGCTTCAACCATTGCTGCTCAAGAGTGAAGAAGATAGCAATAGTTGCAGTAAATATAAAAGAAAACAGAAATTTTCATATATGATAATAAACTATAATTATATTACGTATAAGATAATAAGTAGGGGAATTACAAAAAAAATAACGAGTCACCAATAGCATTGGCGGTCGTATTAAACCAAAATGTCAGTATTAGTGGCGATATTGCTGCTGAAGATTTTTTTTTAAAGCTCTCATATCGTCAATAGCATTGGCGGTTTGGAAACCAAACCGCCAATAGCTTCAGCGGCATGGATGAGTGCATGCACGGTTTCGTAATTTATACCCCTATTACGCCAGCAACGTCATTGTTAATGGCGTAAACACAACTCCATGCATAAACACAAACACATGCATAGCAAAAGTTGCTACATGCATAGCTCCATGCATATAAACACAACACATTGTGCATAAACACAAACACATGCATGAGCAAAAGTTGCTCCATGCATATAAACACAACACATTGTCCTCCATGCTAAACCATGCACGAGCAAAATAAACACGGATGAGCAACGCCATTGTTAATGGCTTAATAGTGGTATAAATCATCCATGCTGCCGAATCTATTGGCACTGCCAATGCTATTGGTCAAGGTGTGCAATGGGCCGGGCGGCCCGGAACCCTGTTCGGGCCCTGCCCGGTCGACAGTCCGGCCCGGCTCGGCCCACAGAAAATCCGGATCCGGGCTGGATCCACGAAATAGGCCCGATAGCCCGGCCCAAAAAAATTTGATCTGAATCGGTCTTTTTTGCGGTGATCCAGGATTCGAAAATTCAAATTTTGGTAAAAATATCCCATTCTAATTGTTGTTTTTAGCCGTTTGAGGGGTATTTTGGTCATTTTGCTAAAAATGACCAAAATATCCTTATAACAACTATATTTTAGGGATAATAGGGATAATTTTGCTCCCGAAAATTCCATTAAATAGGACATAAATCATCAAAATTAACCACAACAATTTTTTTTCCTCTTTTACAATATTTACAAACAGTCTAGTATGAAGATGCTATTTACTATCATGAAAAACAATCAACCACCACAACAACCGTAAGATTAGCATCCTCAACCCCCACTGCAACAAGATTTTGAATAAAAAATTTAGCATCATTTTAGCGGAGTTTACAATGAACGTGATACGAAAAAAAATACTCGAATATTGTTCTTGTTGAATGGTTACATTGTAGGAAACGACTCAAATGGAACCATAACTGTAGTACAGGGAATTACGTAGGTATATGAAAATATGTATGTATATCGAGTTAGTCATCTTGTATTTTCTTCAAAAAATGTATCGTTCTTAATATATTTTATTATTGTTAGCTAGGTCATGGGTATATTTAAACCTAATTGTAACTTATGTTTGAGTTTCAGCTTTCAATCTCTCTACAAATTTTATTCGCAGTATTACAAATAAATTTTGAAGAGAGGTTGAAAAGCTGAAACATAAATATAAATTATATGACTTATGTAAAAAAAATATATATATATTAAAAAAATTATCTTATTTATGATATTCTTATGTATTAGTAATATTAGTACGAGTCATTAATAAAATTTAGCTCTCTTTAATTCTTTCTCAAATTTATGTTTTTTAAATAAACCGAGCCGACCCTGAACCGGTCCGGACCCAGCCCGGTTCGGCCCACCTCCGGTCGGTCCACGGGTCCGGACTGGATTTTCCCTTCTTCCTTCCGGTCCAACCTGGCACGCTTCCTCTCCGAGGCTAAGCCTGGCCCGGCCCGAAGCTAGTCAAACCCAGTCAAATCGAGCCCCGGGCTGGCCCGATAGACACCTTGAGCTATTGGCGACATGGGAGCTTTAAAAAAAAAAATCAACAACCATGTCGCCATTAATACTATCGCTAATGCTATTGGCGACTCATTACTTTTTTCTAATTCTCCTAACTTATTATCTTATACGTAATATAATTATAGTTTATTATTTTATATGAAAATTTCTGAAAAGAAAATCGAGTAAAACTAGAAGTTTACATGGGGGATAATAAAACATTCAAAATCTAACCACCTAAATACTATCAAATGCAATGTACATAGTGGATGACCAAACATCACATTAGTGTGTGTGCGCGCACACACACACACCAATACTTGTGACAAAAAAAAACATTCAAAATGCATAGTAGAAGAAAACTAGATCTTTGGAGGCCAAGGATATAATATGTACAATATAATTACAACATAATTATGCTAAGGGACATGTCCAAGAATACAAACTGCGCAATCAACATGGTAAATTGTTAAGCATAGTGCCTTAGGTGTTGCTAGTTGTCTTGTCCATTTGTCAACTTTGCTAGGTATTACATTGTTGTGCACTTTTTTCTTTATCATGTATTTTTATCTGCATACTATAGCCTTGAGCCTAATGGAAAAAAAACCCAAACATTATTCTAAAACGTAGTCTCTAACATGGTATAAGAGCTAGGGTCACAATCCTAACCTTAGTCATCTTCTTCCCTTACCTATCTAGCACAAAATCCTCGATCAAAACCTCAAATCACTACCACCCTCCACTTCTCCAAAGAAACATTCTCTCTCCCTCCACATAAAAACCCACCCAACCCATCTTCTTCTATAATCTCCCATAATACCAAACCTACTTCTATTCTCTCAAAGTAAATCCATCTTCATCCTCAATACCACTCACTTCTATTCTCCCAAGTAAATCCATCTTCATCCTCAATACTAGATTCCTCTCCCAGCAGGCTCCTCTCAGAACCAACACCTTCACTAGATTCCCAACTACTGGCTGCCACAACACCTTCAACCATTTTCCATTTCGACCCCAGATTTCAACAGCCAAACCCTTCAAACCCTCTCATGATCACCATGTCCACCCAGACACACTTGGTTCGTTACATCTCCTCTGTCAGCCTCCTCAAGAAGCACCATAATCCTTGAGAAGTAACAACTGTGTCGAAGTCATCAAGCTTGAAACACACCTGCGATGTCCGATCCATGTCCGATCCAACACCGACAACCCACTCTCGTGTCCTAAGCTCCTAGCACCCTCTTGACCGCCTTTTTCTAGTTGTCTTTATGAGCATCAACCGTCCAAACGACTAGATCTCCTAGATCTATCATCCAGTTTTGACCCTCGTAGCCATCTGATCATTTATCTTCTTAAGATGCCGTCCACTTTCCTCTCGTGATGTGCTTGGATTCCTCTAATCTGTAGTAGCCATGGTAAGCTCAAGTGGTTACTCCAGATATCCTCCCATGCTCGTGAATACCTCCCCAAGCCAATGTCCTTATGACGACCCAACGACTAGATCTCGTCGATCTATCGACTAACAACAACTCTCATAGACATCCACCGGCTGGCCTAGCCTCCATCAAGCTCTCTTAGGCTCTCACGACGATCTTGACCATCTCCGAGCTAAGCCCCAAGCTGTCATCCCTTTTTGGTTTTCCCACTCCTCCGTTGTGATTTGATATTATTCTAACTACTCTCTAGAGGATTCATGATCCCTAATTCACTCAACCTATATATACTACCTTATCCCTTCACTGCATCTCAACCTATCTTTCCGACATCGCTCCTCTCTGACAGCTTTATCAACGACCAACCATCTTGACCAAGATTCCAACCACATCTACAACACCTACCCGTCAGAACAATCAACACACCACTTCCACGCTGCAGCTCGACTTTCGACCACTCTCTTATTTCGCTCCTCTAACTCCGTCCCCAAGGAGGACCTCTTTGAGCCTCCATAGCCTCGACCTACACCTTGATCTGATTCATCAAACTGTAACCATTCCAACCCAGGGAGGTTATCTCAATCATCTCATTTCAGCCATCAACAACTTCCCTCTATATACTTCCTAAGCCATCTCGAGCTCTCCAACTTCATTGTGGCCCCTCCGGTCAACCCGAGGAGATTGTTTCATCAAAGCTCATGCTTCTATTGCACCTTTGGGCCATTTGGTAGAATTGTTTCACCAAAGCCCACGCTCTTGTGGCACCCTCGTCCCAATGACACTTTTCACTTAGCAAACTCTCGTTGCTGGAGTCATCGTAAGTTTTGAAGGACAGGTGTCAAGAATCGTGCCTTAGATGTTGCGTGCCTTAGATGTTGCTGGTTGTCATGTCCACTTTTGTATTTATTCTCATGTATTTTCCTATATATAATTTGGCACTTTCCTTCCGCGTTGCTAGTTGTCGTGTCCACTTGTCCACCTAGATACTATTGTATAGTTGTCAATTTTTGTCTTTATTATCATGTATTTTCCTACATATAGTTGGCTTTAAGCCTAATAGATTGAATCTCAATATTATTCCAAAATGTAGCGTTTAACAAAAACAACATAGTGACTTGGCTGGTCCTTCAATCTATTCCAGGATCATTATGTAATCACCATTATAGAGAGAACATTTCCTCTTTTTTTTCTATATTTTGTTAAGTACTTTAGAAAGGTTCATGTATTTGTGAGGGATACAAGGAATCATAGTTTAGTTTGTATACATTTTTTAAATGTTCTAAAAAAAACAATACAGCATTGTCTCCAATTTGAATGGCACAGCTATGTACTGATAGACTGTCAGGATTTAATCTTGAAGGTCTAGGTAAAATCTGTCTCAACTCTCAACTCAAACTAAGTAGTATATGCAAATATAAGGCTTCTTTTAGTTAATAAAACCCTTCAAAATTAGGATCTTTCCATATGCTGAGTCGCTGACCTGGAATTTTGTTGACTATAGCACGAGCTTTTTCAGCACGCTTGAGTGCAAGGTGAGTGCCTCTTCCAGCATTGTAACGATTCTCATCCTAAAGAAACAACAGACAAAACGTGTATAGTTGCAGAGGAAAAATATTGAAAGATTGTAGCAATACAGAAGAAACATAGAATACCAACCCTGTTATACTCCTCTAGCCAGGACTCCTCATCACAGGCAGCCAACCATTTTTCAACCCTTTCAAGTATTTCTTTCCTGCTAAAAGCTTCATCTTTAATTCTGGATATGTGTACTTCAATCTGTTCCAAGACTAAAGAGGGATTAACAGCTCCTGGGAAAAAAAAAAATACTGTTAGGGATGTTGCATTAAAGAACTATCATCAATCGCTGGTTATCAGACTACCATTCTCGATTGCTGCTTCTATTGTGCTGTATTGTTCTTCTACCAAATGCGTCCGCCGGAGGAGCTCCTCTAGTTCTATCTTCTTCTTATATACAAGTTCTTTCATCTTGCTAGCTTTCAGCTCTTCAAGCCTCATAACTTCTGCCTCCACCTGCATCATAGACATGATTACTTTATAGCTGTTATATTACATCAATTGTTCAATAAAATTTGGCTGGGATCTCCTTGAACCCATCCTTTGTCTAGAAAATTCAATTGATCAATAAGACCATCATTATCACATCAACCAAGTTTCTCCCGTCAGATTGAGGATGGCTATAAAGCATGAAAAGGTCCACAACAGAATTGATGAAGTTTTTGTCACTGACTGCCAATCTGACATCAACACAAAGCGCTGGTACCAGATTGCTAGCCAAGCTAGCAAGAGAGAGAGCTTTGTCATAAAACCTAGAAAGCTAGTTGGCAGGTAGATAGATGTACCTTTTTTGGTCATGCATTTTAAGCATGTGCAACCAAGTAACAATAACGACACTGAAGACGTAAAATAAAAATCAAACTTTTCTTAACATTCTTCCTATCCATTACAAACTCACATATTTGATAAAGTCCTCAGAAAGAGAGTTGGGATCTGTTATTTCGTGCTCTGAAGCAGCTATATTGCATGTTATTGTCTGAAACTTTTGTTGCTCCTCAGCTGGTGTATCCATCAAGTTCCACATCTCAAACATGGTAGTTGCAAGATCTTGAAGCTGCCACAAGTTACAACTATTAATAAAATATACATCAACTGGTAACATTTTACTCTTTTAAACTACTGTTACCTTATGCATTCTTTGTATCTTAACTTCTCGTAATCTGTGTACAGCTGACTCCAGCCTTTCAATTGTCTCATTGCTAACATCCTCTGATCCTTTACGTCCATCTAAAGCAGAGTATACTTCGCAAGTAATGTGTTCAAATTCTATACCAAGTACATCACATAATGAATTTAAAGTATTCAAGTGGTCCATCACCAGCTTAATGCGATCACACTGCAATAAAAATACTTCTAAACAAAATTAGTCACAAAGGAAAAGGTCAGAAGCAGTGAAATGATCATATAACAATGAAGCTTATACTTCAACAAAAAAATGATCCCTAACCTTCTCTTTTTGAAGGGACTGTAGATTTCCGTACAAATCCTCCAGCCTTCTTAAGGATAGATCAGATTCGTCAAAAGCCATCTTGGAAGAGCAAAACTCTGATGGTCCAATCTCAATAGATATCTTCTGTATCTGTTCTATTAATTCCAAGAACTGGTTAAGCCTTTCAGCCCTTCTCTTTTTCATCTCTTCCAGCTTTGGGATAATGGTTTTCAGCTCTTCTGTCAAGCTTCCAGCATTCTGAATTCTCAATAACAAGACAAATATAAGGACCCAAACACTAATTATGTATATTATGGAGACCCAAACACAAATTTCGGAACTTATCTGAGACCCAGTCTAAATATCCCAAAAAGTTTACAATCTTTTTCTTACAACCAGGCATTGTATTATTTCTTGTTTTATTATTGTCCTGTAATACTATACTCTTGGTGCGACGGAAAATTATTCGCAGTGACAAGCTTGATCGAATATGTAGGATAGGTATGTTGAAGACTTATCAATTAATGAAAAGCAGATTTTGCTAAAGTATTTATGCAATTTTTCAGAAAACAACTTTTGGCTGGTATGTATATAATACATGAAAATTACAAAACCAGTTTTTCACTTGGACTAAAAGCTTCAATTTTCTATACAGTGAAGCGGTTGAAAATGCATGTTCAAATTCCCTGTCCCTTTGTCATTAATCAATTAACAGAATACTCTACACAAGCTACAACTCCAAGAGAAAATTTTCATTTGACTGTCTTTTATTATTCATCACATAGATATAGACTAGCAACAATGAAAGTCTAGAAAAAAAAAATGTCACAGAATTTTGGAAGAAATATAGCAATACCCAACTTGGACAAAGCCAAAAAGGTTATGTTTAAAAAAATTCAATTTTCTTTCTCTTATTTTGTAGAATTCAATTTACATTATCATCTTTGATCTAAAGAAGTGGAGTACACACACAACCTGCTTGAGATGCACAGGTGGTTCACCCATCGCAGAACTGATGGCTGCAAGTTCTGCTTCTGAAGCAGCAATGGTTTGTCGCAGTTGAGCCCTAGACCTGTTTGCTAGATCAACTTTTTTCCTATATAACTCCAAGCACTCCTGTTCTAGATCATGTAGCATTTTATCCCTCTCAACTTCAGGCTCTCCAATTTCATCCCATATATTCTGAGAGCAATAACATTCACGAGATTAGCTAAGATAACCGATCTTAAAATTCCAAATAAAAATACTAAAGTTTACACTAGCTCAACATATTCTAGACCAATATAAATTGGCACGCACTCTGAATAATTATTGAACTACAGAAAAGGGTTCATGTTATACTGATAAAATCAGAAAAACTAGTGTGCAACCTGAACTAAGTATGATCTAGCATTTCTCACATTATTCAGTCTAGAATGTGAAGCATTAGGCTTTGACAGCCAAGTTTCAAATTGTCTTCAACAATAGGTGCAAATGGTTGTGACAAAATTTTCCTTTTCAACAGAGTTAAAAAAGGGATACATAGCAAAGTCTATAAAAGATTGCAGGAGCAGTAATGTAACCTGAAGCTCATCTAGAAGAGTTCCACATGCAGTTTCTACTTGAGAAATCTGATTAGTTGGAAGGTTCACCATTGTAAATTAACAATCATCTGCAGGAAAGTTTTAATGATGAGAAAGCATAAGAGCTCTGAGACAGTTCAGTTATGTAGGAGATAATTCAAATATTAATCCCTAAATATGATACTTTAACGTCTAAAGAGGATAAATAAACCAACTGATTTTAGACATATGCAATACTTATGGAATTCATAATATGAAGATATTGGCATGGAACCATCACCTCTCCTGGATGTTCCATAAAAGGTATTATCATGAAATTTTGCTAGACACCCTTGTAATGGTATGTATATCAGTACTTGTATTATTTGTTGCATGCTCATGTTGCTAGTAATAGCATGAATCTGTTAAGAGTATCATATATGTCTACAGATGGCCATATCTTACATCCGTGATTTTCATGTGTGATTCTTATGAAGATGCATATGCACATGTATGTGTGATGACAACTTCACAGGCCATCCTTGTTCTTGTGAGTGAACACGCACAGGTGTGCGCACGTCTGGATAGCCATCTCCAAATGTTGATGGAGTTGATGATATTAGGTCATTCTCAAACTTGTTCCCCTATTTATATTCCTAGATCCAAGATCCAGGCGCTTGTTCATTGTCTGTGTTATGTTTGTGTAAAATGTACATACAAGTCAAGTTTGTGGATGTGCACGAGTTTCTCTAGAGCCTTGATATGGGTTTACTCATACTTATTTCTCTAGTTGTACTTGTAGTTATGCGGTCCAAGAACCTAGGTTCATGTGAATTTGGGTGTGTCTGGATGATTTGTGTGTGGTTTTCAATCTGGGTTCCTGTGAGCTGCTTACTTACGCATTTGCTAATGTGTGAGAATGGATGAGGGTTCGCACTGATGTGCCTCTGTATGGTCATTTGAATGTGTTACTATTGACCTGATGAAAAGCATTCATGCCAAAACTTTTGTAGCCTAACAGCCTAGGTCCATTTGTTTACATATCTTGCATGAGCACTAGCCCATGTAAAAAAGCATGTGATTCCTATGCTTATGTCTAAAGTCTAAACTCATTTAGCTAATCATCGCCCGTGCACCTTTAATTTTATGGTCCTTAAGCCAGATCCTGCATGTGAGTATATCTTTGTGTATGTTAGGTAGGCAAGGGAGGTTGATAACAAATACCTAAAAAGAACAAGCATATGCACATTATTGTAAAAGTTAATGCTGGCAATTTATTTTAGTAGAGAAGAGAGCAAAAGGAAGAAGCCTGAGTCGAGGACCATTTTTTCTGTAAGAAAATATTTACCTCCAGTAGTGTAAAGATTTTCAGTGAAATTCACTGACAAGATAAATCAAGAAGCAAAACTATTCTGATGTTAAAATTTTGGCAGGACAATGTCATCCTAGAATATATTTGCAGCAGAAAATTGGACAAAGAAGAAAATTATTTTATGATAGAAAATGGAGTAGATGCAATATTAAAGATCTTAAGACTCTCAGACATGCGTCTATAGATGTATGGATGGCACTTGGAAGCCAAGATAAATACCTTGAGATAATTAAGAATGTAACATCCATTATACACAGGAGAAACACCTTTCCTACAAAATAGTCGACTGATTCAGCTAACTGGTTGGCCTCGTTTGGTTCGCAGAAAGGAAAGGAAATCGATTCCTTACTCTTTCCTTTCCTTTGGGAAATTACAATTCCCATTGATTTTCCTTTCCGGTGTTTGGAAATGCCAAGAAAATTGGGAGGAAAAGTGAATACTTAAATGTGGAAAAGTGAATACTTAAAGGTGGGAAAGTGAATCCTTGGTGGGATGGAGGGAACAAATTTCCCCCCTAATTTCCTTTCCATTAGGAGTTACTTTCCTTTCCTCCACAATTCCTTTGGCTCCCAAACAAAGGAAAGTAATCATTTTCCTTTCCGAACCCCATGATTCTGCAAACCAAACGAGAGTGCGGGAAGTCAGGAACTCAAACACTTTGGTCTTGGGGAATTAATTAGTCAATAATCTTGGTTTGAGTGGTAAAAAGATTTGGCCATCTGCATGAGACACCATTATGTGATCTTTGCAAGTGTAAATCTGCAGAACGTGAAGGTACAAAGTTCAAAGTGTACGCAAAGTGCCAATGCACCCTCATCCAATGAGCGCAAAGAAATGAGCCACAACATAAAATACCCACTCTAAGCTTGAGTTAGCTCACATGCTTCACCATGAAGAATACTAACAATCACCTTATATCGACATCCAAAATGAATGATAGCAAACCAAGATTGTGCAGCAAAATGTACAGAAAAAGAAATAACCGTTCTCTGAAGCAATTAATAAGCAAATCATTATCATTACATATACATAGCATACACATATTTTGGTGATCATCTGCATGCCAACTTTTATGATGGTCCTTGTGTCAACACTCAAGCAACAGTACTTTTAGGTGTATAAATCTAGATATCTAGTCTATAGTTTGAGCTCTGGTATTCAGATCAGAGCTCAGTTCATGTTTGCTTAGTTTCTAAGGGCAAATACGCTATTGTCCTTCATTCTTCCAGTTCTTCCCATTATGTCATTGATTACTACACCAAACGAGATTAAAAAACTTCAACTCCCGTTTATTGGATAATGTGTTAGATATCCAATTTTCTCCAACACTAGTTATTTGTTCCGAATGTTGGAATCCCCTCCATATCTAGCTTCATTGGCATGAATAAACTTTATATTTCATCTTTCAGTAGGTTCTTCTAAAATTGAGCACCAGGGCCATTGCTTATAGCATCCAAGCAAGTTCTTTGTGGATCTATTATTGTATTGAAGAGATTTATTAAATTCCTTTTAGATTTCCTAGTATGTACATGTTCGTGCGGCTCGGAAGAGTATATTAGCTTATACCACAACGGCTATAAACAGTTCCTTGTTCCCATTAACAAAACATCCTCTTTTTCGCTCCTCTGAACCGGTACAGAATTGGTGCTTTTTCAACTTTCTGGAATGGGAAGAGGGGGACATGTCAAGTGTCTGCTTGGGATCATGTTTTCTTAGGTCTATTCTGGATGTACAATGCAATTTCGGTAGTCATTTTCCATTTCAGTTGGAAAATGCAGACGGCTGTCTGGGGTACCATAAGTGATCAACTGTCCCAGAAATGACATAGAGATGAACATTGCCCAGATACAATGCATTTATTCTAAAGATCACAAATACATTCTGCACTACATATCTTGAGAAGGGATCACAAAAGTTGAGCAGTGTTGCCATCACCAACCTAACAATCAGTCCTTGGACACGTAACATTCTTTCTAAGCTGTTTAGGGACATTGTACCCACTTCTGATAATACTTCATTACTCCAGCAGTCCAGCACTATGGTAGGGTTAAGGGTTAAATATTCATATTACCCCAACATGTCCCTGTAGGCTAAGAAGATGAGAGCTGGATTCACACAACGTAATACTTTTAAATATCCGCACAAGCTTAAATGTGCGCCTGATGATATTTGAATCTGAGTTGATCTGATATCATCCATGTTGCATGGACATGGTATGACACAATATGGTAAGGACAAGGCTACATGGACACAAAGTATTTTGGTGTGTCCGGATTGTGTCGAATATGTATCCGATATGTTCGACAGGACATGGCCTAACTTTTTGGAGAGTTCCATGCTTCCTAAGATACCATGTAAAGACATGTAAAAGACCTCCCCAAAGTGATGGTGAGGGCTACATATTTATATTATTCCAACAATACTAAAAGAATCATTTCTAACACAGGTCTCGATTTCTTGATATGCTGCACGGATATTAGTGCGATACGGCACAACATGGACATGACAACACGGACACGACACATACTTTGGCGTGTCCTACCGTATTTTGGAGCATTCTCGTCGTCTCCGTCACGTGTCAAGCTTCCAAGTTCTCGTGTCATAGCTACAACCTCCTTAAACCCATCCCAATTTGGACCCACTTTTAAATTACACAATTGCCACTCAAATCAAACCACATCATAGTTATAATTTCTACGACAAGGTCTCGATTTCTTGCCACGTTGCACGGATAAGAATAAAACACAACATAATACGGACACGACACGACACCGACACCAACACACACATTGTCATGCTTCTTTATTTCTCCTCAAAAATCCATTTCGGCATTGAAATTGGACAAAGTGGTAATTACACAAATTGCCATTTAAAGCAAACCATATCAAATGGGAACATACCCACATCATAAAGTTCAATAAAAGCAAGAAAAAGAAAAATTCGAGCAAGAATTCGAGAATACCAGAAATGGGTCCTCTTCCAATACGCAGAGGATTTGGGAAATGGATAATTTGTTTGGGGTTGACAACAAAGGGAAGGGAAGGGAAGAGATGGGGGAGTTGGTGCTATTTTTGGAATTTAATTTGAAATTTAGAGGAAAAAGAGGAAATCTATATTTGGGTTATTAATGACAGGGAGAGTTTTGGGGCCGTTACAAAATATGCCGAGTATATTTTATTCACTTCTTCTCTCTTCTTTCCTTTATCAAAGAGTAGTGCTATGACTACAACCAAATGCCTACAACCCTCTTACAACCTCCACATGGCGGCCACGTGGCACCCACGTGGAGGTTACCCATTGGAAGAGGGGGAAGAGGTGGGACCCACTAGCTGTTCGGGTGGCCGCCACGTGGCAAAAATGTCACGTGGCAGTCGTTCATTGGAGGGAGAGATGGGCCCGGGGGTGGCCCACATAGCAGGGGGGAGAGAGAGTTGTAAGAAGGTTGTAAGCATTTGGTAGTAAACTTAGCATTATTGTTTATCAAAAGGGTTATGCTATGACTACAACCAAATGGCTACAACTCTCTTATAACCGCCATGTGGCGCCCACGTGACGGCCTCCATTGGAGGAGTGGGAAGAGATGGCACCTAGTGGCTGTCCGGGTGGTCGCCACGTGACCGGAATGCCACGTGGCGGTCGTTCATTGGAGGAGAGGTAGGACCGGAGGTGGCCTACATAGCAGGGAGGGTGAGAGGGTTGTAAAAAGGTTGTAAACATTTGGTAGTAAACTTAGCATTATTGTTATCAAAACTACTTAGTAACATGTACATGCATATAACGTATCAATAATGCTAAATTTACTATCAAATGCTTACAACCTTCTTACAAGCCTCTCCCCCGTTGCTATGTGGGCCACACCCGGCCCCACCTCTCCCTCCAATGAACGGCTGCCACGTGGCGTTCCTGTCACGTGGCAGCCACCCGAACAGCCACCGGGTCTCACCTCTCCCCCCTCCTCCAATGGACGGCTGCCACGTGGCCGCCACGTGGCGGTTGTAAGAGGGTTGTAGGCATTTGGTTGTAGTCATAGCATAGCCCATAAAATATACGTACATTGTACGTACGTAAAAAAATTGTTAAATTTTTTTAATATAAAATTATTATAAATATTATCATTCTTAGAAATCAAACTCGAACAACCAAGAAAAATAGTTCCCACCTTAACCACTTGAGTTAGAATCGTTTAGTTGTAAATAAATAATTTTAGGTAGTTAAATAATTAGTTATTCTAAAAAAATATTTAGTAGAGTATTTACATACGGCTTAGACGGCTCAATTTTGAGTCGTTTTCATGCCTCATTATAAGAGTAGAGATTTCAAATTTACATTACTCTTTCTTTTTACTACTTGAAGTTCCACATATATATTGTAATAACGATCAACTTAACTAAAATTTTGAATTACTGAACATTAAATATCTCTATCTCTACTATTATAATGAGGCTTAAAAACGACTTAAAATTGAGCCGTCTAAACCGTATGTAAATACTCCATTATTTTTTTAAATAACTAATTATTTAACTACCAAATATTATTTATTTACAATTCTAACTCAAGTGGTTAAGTTGGGAGGTATTTTTATTGGTTGCTTGAGTTCGATTCCTAGAAATGATAGTATTTATAATAATTTTATAATTAAAAAATTTTAACAATTTTTTATGCACGTGCACGTTATTAGGTTTTTTTTTGTTGCTTTAGTTTGATTCTTATGAACGACAGTATTTATAATAATTTTATATTAAAAAAATTTAATAATTTTTTTACACACGTGCAATGCACATGGATGTTACTAGTATTATTAATAATTCAACCTCTTAAATTATATTTATTAATATGATATAAATCAAATCCAGCTGGTGGGACTGCTGAGGGATAACTGAAGTTCGTTGGTTTGAGTCAGGCAGAAAAAGAGAGATAAATCAAACAAAAATTAACAATAACAATAACAAGAACAAGAAAAATAATAATAATTATTATTATTATGTTATAACGTGGGTTACTAAAGGGTTGGATTTCCACTTTATTTTTAGTCCCACATTGGTTAGAGATTATTATTACACCTTCATTGGGTTGTATAAATAAGGTATTTGCCTCCCACTATGTGATTACACTAATAAGAGATCTTCTCTCCTATTTTCTTCTTCCTTCTTCTACGTTTATTCTAACACGTTATCAGCACGATGCTCTAACGGGAGAAAATAAGCGAGAGCATCTCAGTGAAGCCGTCATTTGCGGATTCTCCACTTCGATAATATGTATGGTTATTTATGTTTATTTTTTTCTGCATATGCATACCCTAGGCACAGCCTGATGTTGATGTTTATACATCTCTTGGCATACCAATAGGGCAAAAAGAATAATTTTTATCCATTCATCTCACTTCTTTTAGTTAACTCCGATAGCACTCCGATGTTAATCACATATAGATCTCTCGGAGAGAATGCTAGAGTTATTCTTTATTTATTTCTTTCTTTGATATATGTTAACATATTCAGATCAAAACCATCAGAGATCTGATGACCATGAACATGAATTGTTTGGTCTTATATATAAGACTTCTTGAATATCATTGTTCGAAGCATACCATATGTGGTATTTTTGAAAGACTTCTTGAACATAATCATTGTTCGAAGCATACCATAAACACCTAGTGTTTGGTATTTACCTACGACTTCTGGAACATCATTGTTCGAAGCATACCATGAACAAGATTTGTTTGGTATAAATATATTTATAAAATATCATTGTTTGAAGCATACACCATAAACATGAATTGTTTGGTGATTTACCAAGTTCTTATGTTAACTTGTTATTATTGATCTTATACATCAATATGTCGAGCCTCACAAAGCATGATTTCAAGCCTCTAAACTTAGAAGGCCAGAACTTTCTCAACTGGAGATTGGATGCTGAATTGCACCTTCAAGCCAAAAGCTTAGGTGACGCAATTGTGGCTGATAAGCCAATATCTGCATAAAATAAAGTGAAGGATTTAATTTTTCTAAGACATCATATTCATGATGATCTCAAGGCTGAGTACTTCACAATCAAGGACCCCTTGGTGCTATGGAATTCTCTAGCTGAGAGATATGATCACCAAAAAAGATCATACTATCAGGTACATTCCATGAATGACACAATCTACGTTTCCAAAATTATAAGACAGTTGCAGCCTATAATTCAGCTATGTTCAGGATTACTTCACAATTGAAGTTATGTGGTGAAGAAGTGACAGATCATTCCATGCTAGAGAAAATATTCACCATATTTCATGCGACTAATATGAACCTACAACAAACGTATAGGGAGAGAAATTTTAAGAAGTATTTCGAACTCATTGCTGTCTTACTTGTGGCCCAGAAAAATAATGAGTTATTAATAAAAAAAAAACTACACTAGTAGACCAACTAGGTCTGCACCAATTCTAGCTGAAGTGAATGCGACTAGTGATCGAAAAAATATGACCAATACTAGGGGTCGAGAAAATCACAGAGGTAGAGGGCATAGACGCCATGGAAGCCAAAGAAATGGCTACAATCTGGGTCCAAGAAACAATACACAGTTCAAAAATAAGGGATTTAATCCTCGAAGAAATAATGCCCAAATTCTCAATCCAGCTGCTCCAACTGATATTTGCAAACGTTATGGAAGAGTTGGTCATTTGATGCGAAATTATCGTACCTCACAAAAGAAAGTGGACGAGTATGAAGCTTCAAAGGGTGTGAAGACTAATCTCATGGAGGGTACAACACACATAAATTTTAATGATTTCTTCCAAGATAAGGATGGAAACGTAATTTTGGAAGACCAGTTCAACGCCATGATATGCGAAGTCAATGAATAGTTATTGTATGCTTATCTAAGTTTATTTACTTTTCACTTTGAATAAATTGGTCATTATATGATCAATAGTTTAGGTAGTTTACTTTCTTTGAAGCAGTTTTATTTAGATTTAGATCAAGTTGTAATAACTGGCAATATGCCAAGTTTAACCATTTAGTAGCATATTAATATATTATTAATTTTTGTTTTTGAAAGGTATGGACAATGATGATGGCATATGCTTAATAGATAGTGCAACAACTCACACTATATTAAAAACTAGAAAGTTTTTACAACATATGCCTCAAACACTACCAAGGTGACCACCATTGCTGGACCCGTGCATATTATAGAAGGTTATGGTAAGGCCAATATTGTGTTGCCAAATGAAACATACTTAGTCATTCAAAATACATTATTCTCTAGTAGATATAATAGAAATCTACTCAGCTTTAGAGATATTCGAATGAACGGATTTCATATTGAAACTATAAAAGATGATAGCAAAGAGTATCTTTGTATCACCTCTAATGTTGGAAGCAATAAGCTCACATTAGAAAAGTGCAAGTTAATTTCCTTGGGGCTATATCAAACTACTCTTAAGGTAGTATAATCTCACCCCATCACTAGCAAAAGACTAAAGGATCCAAGGAATCTAATCATTTGGCATGACAGATTGGGTCATCCATGATCGACTATGTTGAGAAAGGTCATCAAAAATACCAATGGGCATAATTTATCATACCAAAGTCTTTCCTTTCCCACTGAACATTTGTGTGTAGCTTATTCACAGGATAAACTCATTACAAGACCTTCACTTCTCAAAATAGCTTCTGAATCACCACCATTCCTTCAGAGAATACAAGGTGATATTTGTGGACCAATTGATTCTGCTAGCAGACCTTTCAGGTATTTTATGGTTCTAATAGATGCTTCTAGTCGATGGTCAAATATTTTCTTACTCTCATGTAGAAATTTTGCCTTCTCCAAGCTACTTTCTCAGTTGATTAAGCTTAAGACTCATTTTCCTGACCAACATGTTAGAACGATTCGACTTGATAATGCAGGTGAGTTCACTTCCCGTACTTTTGATGATTATTGTGCTTCCGTAGGAATAAAAGTTGAACATTCTGTCCCTCATGTTCATACCCAAGATAGTTTAGCTTAGTCCTTGATTAAGCATTTTTAGTACATAGCAAGGCATTTACTCATGCAATCAAACTTACCCGTTTTAGCTCAGGGACATGCCATATTATATGCTGCTAAATTGATCATTGTTAGACCAGCTGCATATCATGAATTTTTACCATCACAACTTATGACAGACCATCAACCTAACATATCTCATTTGCGTAAATTTGGTTGTACTGTTTATATTCATATCTCCCCTCCTCAGCGCTCTAAAATGTGACCTCGGCGCCGTATAGGAATTTATATTGGTTTTGATTCGCCCTCAATCATTAGATATTTGGAACATTTAAATGTTGATATTTTTATTGCTAGATTTGCAGACTGTCATTTTGATGAGACTAAATTCCCACCGTTATGGGGAGATAAGAAAGAAAAGAATGTTCTTACAGAACCATTCACCACAAATAAATTATCATAGGATAATCCCACTCTGTCTCATCTAGATCCTTGTACTAATCAATGTGAAACTGAGGTACGAAGGATATTGTATCTACAGGAGATTGTAAATCAAATGCCAGATGAATTTACTGATGCAGCTAAAGTGATTAAATCCGGAAGGATGTGGTACAACCGTCTTAGTAAATATATAAAAATGAAGGAATATGAGAATAATCATATATGCCCATGTGTCTTCATAAAGAAATATAAGGAGAATTTTGCTATAGTTACAGTATATGTCGATGACATAAACTTGATTGAAAAAGGAGTTCGAGATGAAAGATCTCGGAGACACGAAATATTATATCGGATTATAAATTGAGCATTGCACTAATGGAATTTTAGTGCATCAATCCAAATACACAGAAAATATATTAAAAAAGTTTAATATAGATAAAGCTTATCCCCTTAGCACTTGTCACGCCCCAGTCCCAAAATGTAAGGAACTAGGTTACGTGGCATTAGCCAGCTGACACATCACTAAGGGTTTAATCCATTTTGATGGGCCCAAAGGAACGTGCTACGCTGTCCTAGTATACTACAAGTCTAGTACAGGCAAGTCTATCTTATCCACAGAAGATGTCAGAAAATAGTGCTGAATATATATAATGCTGAGTCTGATAATGCCATATTACACATCTTGTGGGAACAACCCACTGTCAAAATATAATAATAATACAGAAAACAAGATAGACTGAATATCGTCTATCTAACAAAATATCTCCATCGCCAAGAGAGCATCTCCTAGAATCAGGTAGATTCTGATGGTGTCTCCTCTAGTTCTTCCTCGGTGGCGTGCCTAGTTTCCTGTCCTGGACCATACACCGTCAGATAGTAGGCCTCGTCTAAATCTGGAAGGGAACCAGGTCCTCAGTGGGACATAACAAGATACAGGAAATAACATGCCAGATATGAAAATACTGAATAAATAAATACAGGGTGCTAACCATCTAAGTGAAATGCAAGTATAGACCTTGTAGTACGCATGGGAATGTGTAGGTTAGACATATGCTGACTTAATTCACCAATCGTGGTGACTGGCTAGTATATGTGTCATATGCCCCCAGACGCATGAGCACTCTGCAATCGTCCATCTCCGAGGAGTATGGAACGAAGGTAAAACATACAAGGAGGGGGTGTCCCATACGTCTACTAGTTATCTTTTTCGCCCAATGTAACTAAATGCCAAGTCGTAATTATTTCTGAGTTTTCCTGATTGTGCTAAGCCGTGATGCGTGTCACACGTACTGGTAGCTAATCAAATACGCAGCTCGCATCCCAATATGTATGGCAACCATGTTGCGTGTTCCCGTGGTAGGGTCTAGGAGGATATTAAGATACCCTCATAGATGTTGGTAGGTCTGAAAAGACTAAGTTAATTAAGTTACAAGTCAACGTATCTGTTGACTGTACCCGAGACAATCTCAGGTATTCATAGTTATCTGGTAATTCAGGAAACATAATATAAGGCAATATTTGAGTTTAAACAGTAACTTGGCAAGGTATACTTGCCTACTTCCTGATAGTGTTGGACACCTGATCCCACTGTCAAGACTGAGGGTCCTTGTGACAGGGGGTCACTGACTGTGCTGGAGATGTTTTCTGTTTAAAAAGTACAGGTCTTGTAAATATCATGGGTAAAATATAAAGTATAATCATATATATACTTATATACATATATGATAATATATATATAATATAGGATATACATATATATATAGAGTATATATATATATATTTAGATATATATAATATATATTATATATGTATATATATATATAAATGAACAAGCAGTGCAGAAATGAAAGTATATATATATATATACTGTACTATCCAGTAGTATATTATATAGTACATATCTATATAGATTATATATATATAAACATATATATATATATAATAGAGAAAGACTGTGCAGAAAATAAAATATATACATAAATATAGGCTGTATTATCCAGCACTATGGTATATATTATATAGGTATATATATATATATATATATATATATATATATATATATATATATATACATATATATATAATAAATTGAAAAGACATTGCAGGAAATATAAATATATATATATATATAAATACATATGTACTGTATTATCCAGTACTAATTTATATAGTATATAATATTTAATATATATAAGAGAAAAGTAAAATGCAGGAATTTAAATAATAATAATTGAAAAGCATGCATATATATACATATATATTATATATGTATATATATAATTATACTATATATAAATAAATAAATATATATATATCTAGATATATATATATATATATATATATATATATATATATATATATATATATATAAGAAAGAAAAAATAAAGATATATAAATAATAATAATATATATATATATACACTGTATATATATATATTCTGTATTTAATAATAATAGTAATAATAATAATATTTTATATATATATAGAATATATATATATATATATATATATATATATATATATATATATATATATATATATATATATATATATATATATATATATATATATATATATATATATATATATATATATATATATATATATATATATATATACATATGTATATATACTTTATATATATAATAATATATATATAAAAAGAAATAAATAAAAACAGAAATTAAAAGGTGCATAAATACATAATATACATATATATACATATATATGTATTTAATATATATTATATATATATTAATATATATAATTATATAATTATATATATACTTAAATACATACATAGATATATATATATATATATATATATATAAAATAAAATAAAAATAAAAATAAAATACAGAAATGAATACATATGTATATACTGTATATTTATAGTATTTAATAATATTAATACATATAATTAATATATATATATATATATATATATATCAATATATATATATCAATATATACATATATACACATATATTATATACATATATACATGTATATAGGAATATTACGTATTTTCGTATAGTATAGGTATATTATACCTGACAGGTGGCAGGGGGGGTCCACGGCGGGTCGCCGGCGGGAGGACGGCGGCGGCGGCGACTGGCCGGAGGAGCGGCAGCAGCAGCAGTTGCTGCCAGTAGCAGTAGCAGCAACAGCAGCTGCGAGGGCTGCCGGCGGCGGAGCGGTGGCGGAGACGGCGGTGCAGGGTGATGGGTGGACGGAGGGAAGGGTGGCGAGCAGACTGGTGTTGGTGGTGGTGGAGGTCAAGGGTGGCGGTGGTGGTGGTTGGAGGCGGTCGGGATGGGGGTGGTGGTGCAATCGGGGAGAGGGGTCGGGGTTCTGTGGAGGTGAGGGCGGCGGCTGGAGGCGTCGTGGGCCGGAGGGAGGGTGGTCGTCGGGTGGAGGGGGTCAAGGCGAGTCGAACGGTGGTGGTGGTGGTGGTTCACGGTGGTCGGGGGCGGTGGTGGAAGTGGTTGGGAGTGGTGGTGTTGGCTGTGGTGTTGGTGGCGGATGGTTGCTGTGGGAGTTCTGGGCGGCGGAGGCGGTGGCCGGAGGGGGGTGGCGGTGGTCGGAGGGAAGGGCAGAGGAGTGGCGACGGGTTCGGCGGTGGTCCGGTGGGCGGAGGGTGGCCGTGGTGGTGGTGGTGTGAGTTTGCATGGGGGGTGCTCGGGTTTATATAGGGTTGGGGTGAGTGGCATAGGGTGTAAATAGAGGGAAGTCTAGGGGTGTTTAGGTCTTTTTGGGTTTTTGGGATATTTATGCAGCCATTTGTGGATCCCACATGACACGTGTGCGGTCCACATTCACCAGCCAATGAGGTGATGCCACCTCACACTGGAAATTTGCATAAAAATCCCTAAAATTTCATAAATTGCAAATAGGTCCTTAAATTGGTATTTTGTGTAATTACGCAATTTGTCTGATAATTTATCCTGTTCCCAGAAAATATTAAAATGCTCAGAATTGAGAGGGAAAAGCTGTGGGAGGGTCCTGAGGGGGTGGGGGTGATTCTGGGCAGCGGCAGGGCCTGGTTTCTTGGTGATACGGGTCATCGTATTTATTATTTAATAAATACTGCGCACGGTGTTCTCTAATTATTTAGAGGCAGGTAGGGCCATAATTTTACTACGGTGCCAATATACTAATTGTAGTATATTCAAAGTAGAATATTATCGTATTTTTGTTTGGACAAAACTGGTGCCTGTTGGTCCTCAATCTTTAAGGGTACAGAGATGGGTAAAGAGCAAGAAATAAAATAGGAAATAAATACAGACTTTTGTAACGATATTTGTGCGTCTCAAACGAGGCTCAAAATAAAGCATCTGTGAGTTGCACAAAATTCAGAAAAATAGTTTAACAAGTCTAGGGCAGGTATGTGAATTTTGTTTGGGAATTACAGCTAGTGTAATGCTCTAATTAATTATGTGAAGTACAGGTGTACAATCAATAGGATATGTAAACAAAATAAATTTTAAAAAGTTACAGAAATTTTAATTAGTTAAAAATTAATCCTAAATTACTGAAATCTGGTCGAGGAAGTTTACAATCTGCCCTCCTTAGAATATTTCGTCCTCGAAATAAAAATAGACATATAATAAAATGAAAGATTGATTTGAAAACTTAGGACATACCCTAGTTTGGAAATAGATGGGGGAAACGCTGTCGAATATCCTCCTCTCGTTCCCAGGTTGATTCACCTGGTGCATGATATCTCCATGCAACACGAACTAGAGGGATAGTCTGGCCTCGCAACACCTTCTCGCTACGATCTAAGATTTCTACAGGCTCCTCCTGGTATGATAGGCTTGGACCGACGGTGATCTCTGAATGGTCCAGTACATGACTTGGGTCTAGAATGTACCTCCTCAGCTGGGATACGTGGAAGACGTCATGCACTCCTTCCAAGGTCTGGGGTAGGGCTAGCTTGTAGGCAACTTCTCCGATGCGTTCTAGTACATCGAAGGGTCCAATGTACCTTGGACTCAGCTTTCCTCTTCCTCCAAATCTGATAGTACCTCGGGTGGGTGAGATTTTTAAGAACACATGCTCTCCCACTTGGAACTCTAGAGGTCGTCGATGAACGTTGGCCCAGTGCTTCTGTCTGTCTTGTGCAGCTCGTATGTGTCCTTGTATCTTCTTTACCTTTTCCACCGTTCGAACAACCAGTTCTGGTCCCAAGATCTGTCTTTCGCCAACATCGCTCCAGCATACTGGGGAACGACATTTTCTGCCATATAATGCTTCAAAGGGAGCCATTTGAATGCTCGCTTGATAGCTATTGTTGTAGGAAAATTCCACCAAGTGTAAATAATCTTCCCATGATCCGCTGAAATCAAGCATGCAGGCTCTCAGCATATCTTCAAGTGTCTGGATGGTGCATTCTGATTGGCCATCTGTCTGCGGATGGTACGAGGTGCTGAACTTAAGGCGGGTACCAAGGCTTTCTTGCATACTTCGCCAAAAGTAAGATGTAAACCTCGTATCTCTGTCAGACACTATGCTGACTGGTACTCCGTGTAGACGCACTATCTCCTTCATGTACATGTCCGCCAAGACTTCGGTAGATTGTCCGACTCTGAAAGGTAGGAAATGAGCAGCCTTTGTGAGTCTATCCACGATCACCCATACAGCATTACGACCACTGGGACTTCTTGGAAAGCTTGTAACAAAGTCCATTGTAATGTGTTCCCATTTCTACTCGGGTATTGGGAGGGGTTGAAGTAGACCTGCTGATCTCTGATGTTCAGCCTTGACTTGCTGACACACCAGGCACTTTGCCACAAAGCGTGCTATCTCTCGCTTCATTCCATGCCACCAGTAGTATTGTCGTAGATCTCTGTACATCTTTGTGCCTCCAGGATGTATAGAGTATGTTGAGCTGTGAGCTTCTGACATCAGCTCCTTACGAAGTTCTCCATTTGGAACATAAAGACGTTCTCCATATCTTAGAGTCCCATCTTCGTGTATGCGGCATCCTGTCTGGATTCCAGCCTCTGTTCTTTGGCGAAGCCTCTGAAATCTTGCATCTGCTGGTAGAGCAGCTTTGATTCTTTCGACCAATGTTGATTGTAGCTGGTAGTTTGATAATTGGCCGTCAATTCCTGGCATAATGACCGTTATTTCCAATTTGTCTAGATCTCTCAATAGACCTGGTTGGGTGATCATAAAGAATGCCGAGGGTCTTCTGCTTAGTGCATCAGCCACTACATTAGCCTTTCCTGGATGGTACTGCAAATCGATCTCGAAATCCGTCATCACTTCGAGCCATCGTCTTTGTCTCAGATTTAGGTCCTTCTGGGTGTAGACGTATTTCAGGCTCTTGTGATCGGTGAATATCTCCACTCGTTCGCCGTATAGATAATATCTCCATAGCTTCAGGACGAAGATGACTGCAGCAAGATCCAGGTCGTGAGTGGGGTAATTCTTCTCATGAGTCCTCAGTTGTCTTGAGGCATAAGCTACAACCTTTCCATGTTGCATTAAGACACAACCCAATCCTTTTTCGGATGCATCGCTATAGATTACGAAACCTCCGGATCCAGATTGTATAGTCAAGATGGGGGCAGTAGTCAGACGCTTCTTCAACTTATCAAAAGCTGTCTGGCATTCCTCAGACCAGATGAACTCCTGGTCCTTACGGGTAAGACGTGTAATTGGCTCCGCGATTCTTGCAAAGTTTTCTACGAACCTCCGGTAATATCCGGCAAGTCCTAGAAAGCTTCTCACCTCTGAGACGTTGGTAGGGGTTGGCCACGTCTCGACAGATGAGATCTTTGCTGGGTCCACCGAGATGCCTTCTCCTGTGATCACGTGTCCCAGAAAAGCGACACGATCAAGGAAGAACTCGCATTTGCTTAGTTTAGCATAAAGGCTCTTTCGTCTCAGTGTCTCTAACACTAGTCTCAAGTGCTCTTCGTGCTCCTCGTGGCTTTTTGAATATACAAAGATGTCGTCGATGAAGACTACCACGAACTGGTCCAGATATTGGTGGAAGACTCTGTTCATCAGGTTCATGAATACGGCTGGTGCATTAGTCAGTCCAAACGGTATCACCAGGAACTCGTAGTGACCATAACGAGTCCTGAATGCTGTCTTTGGAATATCTTCTCGCCGTACCTTGACCTGATGATAGCCTGACCTTAGGTCTATCTTTGAGAATACCACAACTCCCGTCAGTTGGTCGAACAGATCATCAATTCGCGGCAAGGGGTACTTGTTTTTTATTGTCAGAGCGTTGAGGACTCTGTAATCAATACACATTCGATATGTTCTATCCTTCTTGGGTACAAATAACACTGGTGCTC
Organism: Iris macrosiphon; assembly: GCA_036927795.1. Taxonomy (NCBI): domain Eukaryota; kingdom Viridiplantae; phylum Streptophyta; class Magnoliopsida; order Asparagales; family Iridaceae; genus Iris; species Iris macrosiphon. The sequence continues at coordinate 31,806,590 of JAYESA010000007.1, read as the reverse complement.
CCCAGGGTGATGCACTAGGACGAACAAATCTCTTGATTTGCAGTTCTTCAAGTTGCAGCTTCAACTCGTCAAGCTCCTTCTTCGCCAGTCGGTACACATTTGAGGATACCGGTGCAGCTCCGGGTATCATCTCAATAGTGAACTCTACTTCTCTGTCAGGCGGTAGGCCTGGCAATTCCTCCGAAAATACGTCTTCGAATTCTGCAATGAGTGCTGGGGGTTCTATCTCCATTGCCATGTAAGTTCTAAGAGTCTGGCCTACTCCTTGCTCGATGGTACCTCGTACGTATTCGAACTCCGGGTGTCCTAGTGGTCTAAAGGTGATACTACCTTTTCAGCAGTCTAGGATAGCATTGTTCTGGATTAACCAGTCCATGCCAAATTTGGTATTGGAAGTACCAAAAATCGCGCTCTTAGTTCTCTACTACACACAACTATTGAACATGTTTCAATAATGTTGGTAACTGGAACAATACCTCCTCCAGTAAGAATTTTCCAGCACTTGGGTAGCGGGGAAGTGATTAGTTTGTGCATGGCTACGAAACTACTAGATATGAATGACAGGGTTGCGCCAGAATTAAATAATACGGTTGCAGGTAATGATGCAACTAAAATGGTACCTGTGATGGTTTCTCCTTCAGTTTCTTCGGCAACTGCAGCTAAAGCAAAGGCTTGTCCATGCCTTTGTCCTCCGGATTGTTGTCTGGCCTTGAACTGGCTCTCCTGAGTGGCCAGAGGTGATCCCTTCTGATATCCTCCTGATGTGGAGGGTAGCATCTTTTAGGCAGGTGTTCCTGATTTCTGCCCGTTCTGAGGAACTGCATCTCTGTGTTGCGGGCAGTCCCTAGCCATATGTTGGCTAGCCCCACATACTAGGCAGAGTCCTTTCTTCTTTCTGCAGTCATTGGCAAAATGCCCCTTCTTGCCACAAAAGTGACAAGTCGGGAGCTCCTTCTTCTTGTAGGGTCCCGTCGTCTGATGCGTCTGATTTTGTGGACGACGGATAGGGCCTCCTGCTCCTTGCTGGTTTTTGGCCGGAAAGGTTGGATTTGAGCGTCTCGTTCCTCGGCCAATAGCTTCTTGCACCCTTGCTTCTGCAAGAACCTCCTCGTAGGAGATCCTTGACTGTGATGTCGTATACCTCTGAAGCTCGCAGGTGAGGCCGTGGTAGAATCTTTTGGCCTTCTCCAGCTCATTCGGTATCAAGATGGTACCGAATCGACTTAATCTGCTGAACTCCGCGTCGTAGGCGTCAACAGTCATGTTTCCCTGTTCCAAATACAGAAACTGGGAGTATAAGGCATTTTGGACTGTTGCAGGGAAGTACTTGGCATTGAAGTGTTCCAAAAATTGTTCCCAAGTTTGATCCTTGCCGACGCTACGCTCTATGGATTCCCACCAGTGATGGGCATTGCCTAAGAGTTGAGCTCTTACGGCGGTCATCCATAGATCGGGGGTAAGTTGCGAGCCTTCTAGCAGTATTTCTGTATTGGAGATCTAATCTGAGATCTCCTCTGGGGATTCGCTACCCTTAAAGGTTTTCGGGTTCATCTGGCGGAAGCCTTTTACTGTGCCCATTGGTTGGACAGGTGCTGGTGCTGGTGCTGGGGCAATCGTTCTTTCCAAGGCCGCCATCAATGTCTGTCTCAAGGCCTCAGTTTGTTGCCACTGAGATTGTCTCAGGGCTTCAGTCTGCTGCCACTGAGTTTGCATCATAGCTTGGAGGAACTGGAACATCTGTGTTTGTCCCTCAAGCTGAGGCATCTGGGTAGGGAAGGCGGGAGGTGGAGGCAGTGGTGTCTCCGCCTGGGAGGTTTGCCCTTCATGCTGGGCTGGTGTTCCTGTCTGGGCAGGATTCTGGGGAAGGTATGGAGTCATTGGGTAGACCAACATCCGTCTCGGGGATGGGTCCCTCGGGGTGGATAGGGTTCCCTAGACTTCGGGCGAGGGGTCTGTTGCTGGGTCAGTCCCATATATCACATGTCCTCTGGGTATGTCCATTTTTCTGAAGAAAATAGAATAATTAGAAAAATACAAGAAATTAATAATTTATAATCAAGCAAGATGCAAAATTTTTAATGAAGTCAGTGTGGATGAGACCTAGTATTTCTATCCTATTGCAGGCTTGCTGGGCATGTCATCATACCACTAGCAATAAACTAGACCTGCATGGGCCACCACTAAAACCATGTCACGCCCCAGTCCCAAAATATAAGGAACTAGGCTACGTGGCATTAGCCAGCTGACACGTCACTAAGGGTTTAATCCATTTTGATGGGCCCAAAGGAATGTGCTACGCTGTCCTAGTATACTACAAGTCTAGTACAGGCAAGTCTATCTCATCCACAGAAGATGTCAGAAAATAGTGCTGAATATATATAATGCTGAGTCTGATAATGCCATATTACACATCTTGTGGGAACAACCCACTGTCAAAATATAATAATAATACAGAAAACAAGATAGACTGAACATCGTCTATCTAACAAAATATCTCCATCACCAAGAGAGCATCTCCTAGAATCAGGTAGATTCTGATGGTGTCTCCTCTAGTTCTTCCTCGGTGGCATGGCTAGTTTCCTGTCCTGGACCATACACCGTCGGGTAGTAGGCCTCGTCTAAATTTGGAAGGGAACCAGGTCCTCAGTGGGACATAACAAGATACAGGAAATAACATGCCAGATATAAAAATACTGAATAAATAAATACAGGGTGCTAACCATCTAAGTGAAATGCAAGTAAAGACCTTGTAGTACGCATGGGAATGTGTAGGTTAGACATATGCTGACTTAATTCACCAATCGTGGTGACTGGCTAGTATATGTGTCATATGCCCCCAGACGCATGGGCACTCTGCAATCGTCCATCTCCGAGGAGTATGGAACGAAGGTAAAACATACAAGGAGGGGGTGTCACATACGTCTACTAGTTATCTTTTCCGCCCAATGTAACTAAATGCCAAGTCATAATTATTTCTGAGTTTTCCTGATTGTGCTAAGCCGTGATGCGTGTCACACGTACTGGTAGCTAATCAAATACGCAGCTCGTATCCCAATATGTATGGCAACCATGTTGCGTGTTCCCGTGGTAGGGTCTAGGAGGATATTAAGATACCCTCACAGATGTTGGTAGGTCTGAAAAGACTAAGTTAATTAAGTTACAAGTCAACGTATCTGTTGACTGTACCCGAGACAATCTCAGGTATTCATAGTTATCTGGTAATTCAGGAAACATAATATAAGGCAATATTTGAGTTTAAACAGTAACTTGGCAAGGTATACTTGCCTACTTCCTGATAGTGTTGGACACCTGATCCCACTGTCAAGACTGAGGGTCCTTGTGACAGGGGGTCACTGACTGTGCTGGAGATATTTTCTGTTTAAAAAGTACAGGTCTTGTAAATATCATGGGTAAAATATAAAGTATAATCATATATATACTTATATACATATATGATAATATATATATAATATAGGATATACATATATATATAGAGTATATATATATTTAGATATATATAATATATATTATATATGTATATATATATAAATGAACAGGCAGTGCAGAAATGAAAGTATATATATATATACTGTACTATCCAGTAGTATATTATATAGTACATATCTATATAGATTATATATATATAAACATATATATATATATATATATATAATAGAGAAAGACTGTGCAGAAAATAAAATATATACATAAATATAGGCTGTATTATCCAGCACTATGGTATATATTAGATAGGTATATATATATATATATAGATATATATATATATATATATACATATATATATAATAAATTAAAAAGACATTGCAGGAAATATAAATATATATATATATATATAAATACATATGTACTGTATTATCCAGTACTAATTTATATAGTATATAATATTTAATATATATAAGAGAAAAGTAAAATGCAGAAATTTAAATAATAATAATTGAAAAGCATGCATATATATACATATATATTATATATGTATATATATAATTATACTATATATAAATAAATATATATATATATATATCTAGATATATATATATATATATATATATATATATATATATATATATATATATATATATATATAAGAAAGAAAAAATAAAGATATATAAATAATAATAATATATATATATACACTGTATATATATATATTCTGTATTTAATAATAATAGTAATAATAATAATATTTTGTATATATATAGAGAATATATATATATATATAAATATATATACATATGTATATATACTTTATATATATAATAATATATATATATAAATAAATAAATAAAAATAGAAATTAAAAGGTGCATAAATACATAATATACATATATATACATATATACTGTATTTAATATATATTATATATATAGTAATATATATAATTATATAATTATATATATACTTAAATACATACATAGATAGATATATATATATATATATATATATATATATATATATATATATATATATATATATATATATATATATATATATATATATATATATATATATATATATATATATATATAAAATAAAATAAAAATAAAAATAAAATACAGAAATGAATACATATGTATATACTGTATATTTACAGTATTTAATAATATTAATACATATAATTAATATATATTAATATATATATATATTAATATATATATCAATATATACATATATACACATATATTATATACATATATACATGTATATAGGAATATTACGTATTTTCGTATAGTATAGGTATATTATACCTGACAGGTGGCAAGGGGGGTCCACGGCGGGTCGCCGGCGGGAGGACGGCGACGGAGGCGGCGGCGGCTGGCCGGAGGAGCGGCAGCAGCAGCAGTTGCTGCCAGTAGCAGTAGCAGCAACAACAGCTGCGAGGGCTGCCGGCGGCGGAGCGGTGGCGGAGACGGCGGTGCAGGGTGATGGGTGGACGGAGGGAAGGGTGGCGAGCAGACTGGTGGTGGTGGTGGAGGTCAGGGGTGGCGGTGGTGGTGGTGGTTGGAGGCGGTCGGGATGGGGGTGGTGGTGCGGTCCGGGAGAGGGGTCGGGGTTCTGTGGAGGTGAGGGCGGCGGCTGGAGGCGTCGTGGGCCAGAGGGAGGGTGGTCGTCGGGTGGAGGGGGTCAAGGCGAGTCGAACGGTGGTGGTGGTGGTGGTGGTTCACGGTGGTCGGGGGCGGTGGTGGAAGTGGTTGGGAGTGGTGGTGTTGGCTGTGGTGTTGGTGGCGGATGGTTGCTGTGGGAGTTTTGGGCGGCGGAGGCGGTGGCCGGAGGGGGGTGGCGGTGGTCGGAGGGAAGGGCAGGGGAGTGGCGACGGGTTCGGCGGTGGTCCGGTGGGCGGAGGGTGGCCGTGGTGGTGGTGGTGTGAGTTTGCATGGGGGGTGCTCGGGTTTATATAGGGTTGGGGTGAGTGGCATAGGGTGTAAATAGAGGGAAGTCTAGGGGTATTTAGGTCTTTTTGGGTTTTTGGGATATTTATGCAGCCATTTGTGGGTTCCACATGACACGTGTGCGGTCCACATTCACCAGCCAATGAGGTAATGCCACCTCACACTGGAAATTTGCATAAAAACCCCTAAAATTTCATAAATTGCAAATAGGTCCCTAAATTGGTATTTTGCATAATTACGCAATTTGTCTGATAATTTACCCTGTTCCCAGAAAATATTAAAATGCTCAAAATTGAGAGGGAAAAGCTGTGGGAGGGTCCTGAGGGGGTAGGGGTGATTCTGGGCAGGGGCAGGGCCTGGTTTCTTGGTGATACGGGTCATCGTATTTATTATTTAATAAATACTGCGCACGGTGTTCTCTAATTATTTAGAGGCAGGTAGGGCCATAATTTTACTACGGTGCCAATATACTAATTATAGTATATTCAAAGTAGAATATTATCGTATTTTTGTTTAGATAAAACTGGTGCCTGTTGGTCCTCAATCTTTAAGGGTACAGAGATGGGTAAAGAGCAAGAAATAAAATAGAAAATAAATACAAACTTTTGTAACGATATTTGTGCGTCTCAAACGAGGCTCAAAATAAAGCATCTGTGAGTTGCACAAAATTCAGAAAAATAGTTTAACAAGTCTAGGGCAGGTATGTAAATTTTGTTTGGGAATTACAGCTAGTGTAATGCTCTAATTAATTATGTGAAGTACAGGTGTACAATCAATAGGATATGTAAACAAAATAAATTTTAAAAAGTTACAGAAATTCTAATTAGTTAAAAATTAATCCTAAATTATTAAAATCTGGTCGAGGGAGTTTACAGCACTCCAATGGTTGTTCGATCTTTAGATATCAATAAAGATCCATATCGTCCTAAGGACGACAATAAAATGATGCTAAGACCCGAAGTACCGTACCTTAGTGCCATTGGGGCATTAATGTATCTATCACAATGTACAAGGCCAGATATATCATTCTCTATCAATCTGTTGGCTAGATATAGCTCGGCGCCAACTCGCAGACATTCGAATGGCATTAAACATGTGATGAGATATCTTCGTGGAACTACCAACATGGGATTATTTTATACTTGTGGTTTATCTGACATCGCGAATCTAGTTGGCTTTGCAGATTCAGATTATTTATCTGATCCCCATAAAGGTCGTTCATAAACTGGATATATATTTCTTAATAGCAATGCAGCTATTTTTTGGCGTTCAACAAAACAGACAAGGTTGCTAGCTCCTCAAACCACTCAGAAATATTGGCTCTCTATGAAGCAAGTAGAGAATGTATTTGACTGAGATTGTTGATTCAACACATTCGTAGCTCCTGTCACCTTTCTTCTACCATAGATACTCCAAATGTTATTCATGAGAATAATGCAGCATGTATTGCCCAAATTCAAGGTGGATTCATTAAATGAGACAGGACCAATCATATCTCACCGAAGTTTTTCTATACTCAAGAGCTTCAGAAGAACTTTGATATTGACGTCCAAAAAGTTCACTCAAGTGATAATCTTGCATACTTGTTCACCAAATTGTTGCCAAAGTCAACTTTTTAGAAACTAGTTCATGGAATTGGAATGCGACATCTTCATCAGCTGACTGTTCAGGATCAACATCATCAAGGGGAGTGGTTGTTTTCAGTGGGAGATACATTTTGTATGGACTATAATGCATTGTACTCTTTTTTCTTAGTCATGAATTTTTTCTCATTGGATTTTTTCTGAAAAGGTTTTAATGAGGCAACATTAAGCGTGTCCAACACCTATCTAAGTCATCCTAAATATTGTACTCTTTTCTTTCGCATAGGTTTTGTCATAATCGATTTTCCTGGCAAAGTTTTAACGAGACAATAGGCTTAGAGATGGTGGTCATCCAAAGGGGGAGTGTTATAACGTGGGTTACTAAAGAGTTGGATTCTTACTTTATTTTTAGTGCCACATTGGTTAGATATCAGTATTACACCTTCATTGGGTTGTATAAATAAGGCCTTTGCCTCCCACTATGTGGTCACACTAATAAGAGATCTTCTCTCTTATTTTCTTCTTTATTCTTCTACGTTTATTCTAACATATTATTATTATTATTATTATTATTAATACAAATTTTATTATCTATAATAATATATTTTAATTATATTAATAGTAGAGAAACAATTTTGAGAAAATATGAAGGGAGAGATTTGCCGAGTAGGGCTGGTATACAAATCGGCTAGCAAAATTTTAATATCTACTTTCTTTTAGGAACTGTTTGGTTCGCAAATTTGGAGTGCAGAAATGGCTAAATTTTGAATTTTTGATCACTTTACGTTTTTGATGGAAGGATTTACAAATAAGAGTTATTGTGATTTAACATGAACAATATGTTATAACCTATTTCCATGTGAATATATAAATATATTTATATTTATGTTTTATTATTCAATAAATATTATTTTACATTTGCATAAAAGCATAATAATTTATTTACATATTTTTTGAACTTTTACAAATAAGCCCTTAGTTAAATTATTCAATTGCATAAATGTATAGCCACCTAAGCTTGGTTAGGTGTCATGAAATTGGATTGGGTGGCATGGAGAGAGCTAGGTGGCTCATTGCATGAAGGGTCAAGGGTATTAAAGACTTTTCATGACTAATTAGTCATGATTGCTCTGGAGAAAATATCTCTTCTCCTTACCTTCCCTATTTCTTCTCCTGGACACTTTTTCTAATCCACCACTTGATAACCCTCTCACCAATTCGATCCTTTTTCCATTCACACTAAAATTTCATCCTCAGCCACACCCCGAGCCCTATGGCTCCTCGAAACTCTGATACTCGACCCCGACGTCCGCCGTTCCTCCAACGTCCCACACTCCTTGGCAACCCGTCATCTTCGCCGTCCTCGTCAAGCTTGTCTCTGGCAACAGTTTTCTTTCAAAGACAGGTATACTTATTCTCCTCTTCAAATTCAAATCATTTGATGAAGGTGACTAACCATTCAACTAAACAAAACAATGAATATGCAAACCATTACATATCAATAAAAATAAAAGAACACGGTTGAAGAAGAGGGAACCAGAAGTAGTTTATAGAGGAGAAAGTAGTGTAAGCTATATATATGATTACGTAGGAAGTTGCAAGAAAATAGTAGGATATAGAATGTCATGGTGGCTCCAAGACAACATTAGAAGTATATTTATATGAAGAAGTAAGAACCCACTGTTCCTATTCTTGTAATCTCACCATATTAAGAAGAACATTAGAATATGAAGATATTTTCTTAGTTAGAACATAATAGTAAATAAGCTTGGAAATTAGCTACTGGTACATGTACGAACCATTTAAAATGGCCACTGGTCATTTGAACCCATTGCTTATTTTCTTTCTGTATTGAACAAGTACACATGGAAAGAAAAATAAAACAAAAACAAGTGTTAGTCACTATAATAAAGAAAGAGAATAGAAATAGAAATAATAGTGAAGAAGGAACAAGTTCTTTTGTGAAAGAAGTATAATATAAAAGAATAAATGAGTGCAAGCCTATATAGAGTTACCATGTGACCATTTTTCTCTCTGGCACTTAAGTGTGAGAGTAAAGAGATTGAGTAAAAAAAAGAAAAAAAGAAGAAAAAAAAACTTTAGCTAAGAAAGGGGGAATGGTGTACACGTTGGAAATATGTGGTCCTCTTCATTATCTAGTTAGAAGCACAACATCATGCTCACAAGTAATGGGTAGTTGTAGTTCATAAAAGTTGTGTAAACAACCATGTATAAGGTCTAAGGTCAAGATTAAATAATTAAAGAAATTTAATAGATTGAAGAATAAGTAAAATATAAAATTTGACAATTTAAGGAATTTTTCAGTTAAATTTTGTCTATTTTCAAGTTTAAACTAGTTTGTCTAATTTCTTATCGTTGGCTAATTTGATTTTTATCTCATTGTGGACCCACGTAAAATATCTAAAAATCTGATCATTTTGAATCTCCAAATCTGGACTATTTTATCAACATGGACTATTTGGACGATCCTGGACTCTCTGACAATATTATTTTTGGCAATTTGAAATATTAGCATTTAGACTAAATTTTGCACCGGCACGATCGTGACCGATATGCCGACTTCAAATTATTTTGAGGCAAGTACCCTGCACTTCAGTTTTATCCTCTATAATATGATATTTAGTCCTCTACTCTACTAGCGCACATTTTTCATGGTTACACTTAGTTATAGAAACTGGATTTTCATATTACGTACCTTGATTTTCGTGTCGGGAGGGAGAATACTAGGAGGCATGTGGTTTACCCTTTCCATCATGTCATGACTGCTAGCTGTTGGGTATACGACTGTACCAACAGCCTTATACTTGATTATTCTTCACTTCTAGCCGTCTATGACGTGCCTTATTAGCCTTATAACCCCTACATGCCAACTATTTATTCTAAATAAACATTTACACACACGTAGTTTCTTATCCTCTTGTAGTAGTTTTATTTTCATGTCATGTGATATTCATGCTTCCTTTATTTTTATGGTTTACTGTACTTGCTACTTAGTTTCAATTCTCACTATTTATCATGATTATTTAGTATAATTCTGTCGTATATTGGTACTTGCTCCAATCCTGATTGAATCCGTTGACATATTAGGAAATGATGAAGACTATGCTCCTACCTTCTATGGCCCACATGACATAGCAGATGACCACTTTGAGGAGCCTGTCTCTACTCAGGAGATTACTTTTGAAGCATAGTTAATTAGCTAGATTAGTATTTTTTGCCATACTAATCGGGTTATTCCCGATTTAAATAATCTTTTGGCCTGTACTAAAACTATGTATGAATATATGTACAAAAACTATAGTTTTGATATACTAGTACTTCCTATGTCTTGTCCTTATTTCTTGTCTATTTAGTTATCTGTTGTGAATGAGCTATAATAGAAATTATTGTGGATGTGAGAATTATATATGGAATGTTGGATGATTTGAAAAAGGTTTAGACAGTGTATTACTGCCGATACTGCGGCGTAGGCTGGACGTATTCACGTAATCGTGTCCGATCAACATGATGCGGGTCGTGACACATTTTTATGGTGGCCCATGCAGGTCTCGAACTTCGCGAATAATGTGATGTCTTAAGTTAGAACCTAAAGTTAAGATTGGAGATTTTAGGAAAAACTCATTCACCGATTAGGAAACTCGACATCATTCCTTAGTAAATTTTCTATCTTATTTGGAATCCAAATGACTATTTCTAATCATTTTGTTCCTTTAAACTTTCAGAATGGTTCAGACAAGTAATACCGTAGTACGCTCATCTGAAACCATCGAGCAGGCTGTGTTTGAAACCCATGAGCTTCCTCCTCCACCAGTTACTTCGACCTTTATTATGGATGGAGCGCAGCTACTAGGATTATTCCGAGGACTTATTGATTCCCAGAGGGAGCAGACCACCCTCCTCCAAACCAGCCTTGTGGATGCTCTTCGAACCAAGGAGCCCCCCCCCCCACAATTAAAACCAGGAAATGCCAAAGATTTCAAGAACCTTGGACCCCTGGATTTCTATGGGACTGAAGGAATTTTTTATGTCGATGAATGGATAGAGAATATGGAGTGACTCTTGAAGATTGTTCGAGTCCCTAATGACCTTAAGGTGGAAGCTGCCAGCATGCAATTATTTGATATAGCTCAAACTTGGTATAGAGATGAACCCCAGTTATCCTCTCCAGAAATCACTTAGGAGGAATTTAAGAGGCTATTCAAGAATAAGTTTTATCCCGAAGTGGCATGAGAACGCCTCAAAAGTCAATTTGAGAGGCTTTAGCAGGGTAATCTTACTGTTGATGAATACACTGCTGAATTTAGTAGACTAAGCCATTTTACGGAATATATGGTCCTTACCCTTGAAGATAGAGCTCATAGATTCAAGAAGGGGCTGTCTCCTGATATCCGCCTTGCTGTCACCACTAGTCGAGCTCGTACTTATGAAGAAATTCTGAGTGTGGCACAAGGTGCGGAAAGGGACATGGGACCCAAACTGAAGGGGGAAAGAGATGTTGGGACTGGAAGTGTGGGACCCAACAAATGTCCATTCCATCAACAGTTGCAGCAGAGGGCCCCACAACAACCTCAGCGACTTCCTCCTCGAGCTTCAACACTACAGCAACAACCTCAAGGACAGAACCGACAAGCTCCCATATGTGTCTACTGTCAAAAACAAGGCCACACTTGGCAAGTTTGTAGGAAAAGGCTGGGAGTATGTCTATATTGTGGATCTGCATCACATAAGATGAAGGACTGTCCTGCTGCTCAAGGACAGACAGCTGTACAAAATACTCCAGTTCAGGCCAGGCCCCCAGTAATACAGCAGAGAGACCACCACTCCCATCTCAGCAACAACGCTTTGCTCAACATCAACAACAAAGGGGTGCACCTCAACATGGGCGTGCTTTTGCAATGACTTTGGAGGAAGCTGAAGCTGCAACAGATGTGATCACATGTTCTGTGCTTATAAATTCAGTACCAATAATTACTTTATTTGATTCTGGAGCATCACATTAATTCATGTCTGAAGATTTTCTCATAAAGCATAACTTAGTCACAGAACCTCTTAGAAGTTGCTATAAGATCATTACCAGTGGAGGACTTATTCCAGTTAGTGATGCATGTAACAACTGTCCTATCGCACTATGTGGAAGAAAATTACATGCTAGGCTACTCGTAATGCTAATACCTAGTTTTGACATTATTTTGGGTATGGATTGGTTGAGTAAGCACCATGCCACCATAGATTGTCACAGGGGTAGTGTAATCTTTAGACCCCCTGTCAAGCCATAATTTGAATTTACTAGAGGTGCCAGAGAAGTTGGTAGTAACAAAATTTGTGGTTCCCTAGTAACAGAAGAATTGCCACAACCTATTATTTTCGAATATCTTGATGTCTTCCCTGAGGATCTCTCAGGATTATCCCCAGACCGAGAAGTTAAATTCTCTATTGACTTAGTGCCAGGAGCAACTCCAGTATCTCAGAGTCCATATAGAATCACAAGAAGGAGATAGTAGAATTAAATGAGCATATAAAAGAGTTAGAAGACAAAGGTTTCATCAGGTCTAGTGTTTCGCCATAGGGAGCTCCAGTATTATTTGTGCCAAAAAAGGATGGATCATCTCGAATGTGTATTGATTATAAGGCTTTGAATTCTTTAACAATCAAGAATAAATATCCCCTACCAAGAATAGATAATTTATTTGATCAATTAAGTGGAGCTCGAGTATTCTCGAAGATTGACTTAAGATCTGGCTACCATCAGGTAAGAGTAAGGAAAAAAGACATCCTAAAAACTGCTTTCAACACCTGGAACGGACACTATGAATTTTTAGTGATGCCGTTCAGGTTAACTAATACTCCAGCAGTATTTATGAATTTAATGAACAGAGTCTTCTAATAATATTTAGACAAATTTGTGGTAGTCTTCATTGATGATATTTTGATTTATTCCAAGACTCCAGAAGAACATGAAGAACACTTGAGGTTTGTATTGGAGACATTAAGGAAGAAAATACTTTATGGAAAACTATCTAAATGTGCATTCTTTCTAGACAAAATAGAATTTTTGGGGCATGTTGTAACTAAAAATAGCATAGCAGTAGATCCTAAGAAAGTAGCAGCAGTAGAATTATGGCCCACTCCAGACTTTATAGCAGAAATTAGAAGTTTCTTGGGACTAGTTGGCTATTATCGGAAGTTTATAAAAGATTTTGCTAGAATTGCTGAACCCTTGACAAAATTAACAAGGAATAATAAAGAATTTATATGGACTGATGAATGCCAGCTTGCTTTCGAAGAATTAAAGAAGAGGCTAACAAATGTCCCTATTATGACTTTACCATCAAAAACTTGAGGTTTTGCTATATACAGTGATGCATCTGGAAAAGGTGTAGGATGTGTTTTAGAGCAGAACAAGAAAGTGATAGCTTATGCTTCAAGGCAGCTTCGACCACATGAAAAGAACTACCCCACTCATGACTTAGAATTAGCACCTAAAATCTTTGCTCTTAAGTTATGGAAGCATTATCTTTATGGAGAAAAAGTTAAAAATTTTACAGATCACAAGAGTTTAAAATATCTTTTTACTCAAAAAGAATTGAATATGAGGCAAAGAAGGTGGCTAGAATTAATGAAAGATTTTGATATCACTCTTCAATATCATCCGGGAAAAGCCAATATAGTTGCTGATGCTCTAAGCAAATATCCTATGGCAATGTATTTGACGAGGGACCAACGTTTACTAGAGGAATTAGAAAGTTTAAAGATTGAGATAATTATTCCCGGTATAGAAGGACAAATAATGAATTTGAGAATTCAATCAACTTTAATAGACAAAATTAAGGAGACTCAGTTTCAAGATGAAGGCCTACGAAGCATTCGAGCCTAAGTAAAAGTTGGATTATTGGAGGATTTTACAATTCATGAGGATGGTTCACTAAGACATGGAGATAGATTATGTGTACCTCAAGGAGATATAAGAGAAAAAATTATGCAAGAAGCACACATATCTCAATACTCTATTCATCCAGGAGCCAACAAAATGTACAAAGATCTAAGAATGTATGTTTGGTGGTACGGTATGAAAAGAGAAGTAACCCAGTTTGTCTCACGTTGCTTGGTGTGTCAACAAGTAAAAACTGAAAGACAAAGACTCGGAGGATTACTTCAATCATTACCCATTCCGGAGTGGAAGTGGGAACATATTACCATGGATTTTATTTCTGGGCTTCCGAGGTCACCTAGTGGAAAGGATGCAATTTGGGTTATAGTGGATAGACTGACCAAGTCTGCACATTTTCTGCCATTCAAAGTGGGACTATCTACAGAAAAGTTGGCAGACTTATACATTCGACAGATTGTTAGACTTCATGGAGTTTCAGTCAGCACAGTCTCTGACAGAGATTCGAGATTTACCTCCCACTTTTGGAAGAGCTTACAAGCTAGTCTGGGGACTCAACTCAAATTCAGTACAGCTTATCACCCGCAAACTGATGGACAGTCTGAACGAACCATTCAAACACTTGAAGCTATGCTCCGAACATGTGTCTTGGATTTTGGAGAATCATGGGAAGAGTATTTACACCTTGTGGAGTTCTCTTATAATAACAGTTACCAAGCAAGTATTGAAATAACTCCTTTCGAGGCTTTATATGGAAGAAGATGCCGTACCCCACTAGCATGGGACGATGTAGGAGAAAGAGCTTTACTGGGGCCAGAGATGGTGGTTGATGCAGCCGAGAAGGTGAAACAAATAAGGGAAAGACTTCGTGTGGCGCAAGACATGCAACGACATTGGGCTGATAGTTACCGAAGACCGCTAGAATTTGATGTTGGAGACTTGGTATTCTTGAAGATTTCTCCGACACATCGCACAATTAGATTTGGTAGAAGTGGAAAGCTCAGTCCTAGATTTATTGGACCATTTGGCATATTGGACAAAGTCGGAGAAGTAGCATACCGCTTGGCATTACCTTCCAATCTAGATGGAGTCCATAAATGTGTTTTATGTGTCACAACTGAGAAAGTACGTCGCAGATCCAAGTCACATTTTGGACTATTCAGACATTGAAGTGGGTCCCAGTTTAACTTACCAAGAGAGACCTGTGGAGATTTTGGACCGAAGAAAGAAGGTTTTAAGGAATCAAGTCATTTCACTTGTCTGTGTTGCTTGGAGGCATCATTATCCCGGTGAATCCACTTGGGAAAGTGAACATGAAATTAGAGCGCGTTATCCATATCTTTTCGAATCTTGCGGTATACTTCTCCACACTTGATTTTTCTTTCCGTGCCTTGTTTAATCTTAAAATTTCGATGGCGAAATTTATTTAAGGAGGGTATAATGTTATAACCTATTTCCATGTGAATATATAAATATATTTATATTTATGTTTTATTATTCAATAAATATTATTTTATATTTTTATAAAAGCATAATAATTTATTTACACATTTTTTTAAACTTTTATAAATAAGCCCTTAGTTAAATTATTCAATTGCATAAATGTATAGCCACCTAAGCTAGGTTAGGTGTCATAAAATTGGATTGGGTGGCATGGAGAGATCTAGGTGGCTCATTGCATGAAGGGTCAAGAGTATTAAAGACGTTTCATAACTAATTAGTCATGATTGCTCTGGAGAAAATATCTCTTCTCCTTACCTTCCCTATTTCTTCTCCTGGACCCTTTTCCTACTCCACCGCTTGATAGTCCTCTCACCAATTCGATCCCTTTTCCATTCACAATAAAATTTTATCCTCGGCCACACCCCGAGCCCCTATGGCTCCTCGAAACTCTGATACTTGACCCCGACGTCTGCCGTTCCTCTAACGTCCCACACTCCTTGGCAACCCGTCATCTTCGCCATCCTCGTCAAGCTTGTCTCTGGCAACAGTTTTCTTTCAAAGACAGGTATACTTCTTCTCCTCTTTGTTACGCCCCAGTCCCAAAAATACATAGGACTAGGACACGTAAGCATGCCAGCCGCATGGATATGGCAACTCCAATATATGGAAACCAAACCCATTCGTACGCTGTAATATGAATATCAAATCCACAGTGGTATAACATATGTCACAAGTCACAGGGTATAAGCCAAATTTCATCCACGAAAATCAAATATAAATAAATAACCAACATCTATGAAACTGGATCTCAATATAAGTATCTAAGGATGATAGTTGGGTGGAAACAAATCCACTACCAACTCGAATATAAGAGCAAATACAATATATGAACAACACAACCAAACACAATATAAGTATACCAGCTAGCAATCATGGCTCGAAGAGAAGACATCCTCGAAACATAAGTAACCATCCGAATCTGCGCTCCTGCGAATACTCAAGAACAGATACACCTGGAAGGGGCCAGGTCCTCAGAGGGACGTAACAAGATACATAAAATACATGCCAATAAACCACTTTTGTAGATCTAATGCACGTGCACGTAAAACAAGAAAATAAAACTAGAGCATCATGCGATAATTCAAATATGACAAAGAGCATCAAGAAACTATATACGACAAGAAAATAATAACTGAAAAGGAAAGCATGCAAATACTGCAAAAGAGTTGGCAAGATATTTTGCTTGCTTCGAAAAAGGAGTAAGTCGCAACTCAAGACGTCGTCCGATCTATCCGTCACATAAATTAAACAAATTAGATCTACAAAAGTGGTTGGATAGGTTTTCTAATCAAATCTATTTTAATTCTGAATAAAATAACCTAAAATAAAATTTTAATTTAATTATATTCCAATTTTAAGGCTAATTCTAGATTTTGGTTTAAAAAAAATTAATTTTACAAATTCGGAATCTGTGGCACGCAAATCGAGACATTCTGTTGACCCAAAAGTTAATCAACAAAAAACCAAGATTTGTGTATGAAATCCTATATAATTTAGCAATACATGAATGCTGAAATCGACGGTTTCACGAAATCTCAAACCAGTAAATAATTATCGCCCATAAGGCGCACAGATGACAATTTTCGATAGTTTTCTAGTTACTTCTAAGTTGCACGAATTTTTCAAAATAGTAAACTAGCATATTGATTTCTAATAAAAATATATGTTATATTTCATCATGTCATCTTTCTGAAACTTCAAACGAATCGTGATTCCGAGTTCGGAATCTCCCGAAATCTCAAAAACACCAATATGTCAGATTTTGGACAACTGGTGCTCCACGAATTTTTCAAAAATTTAGGTTCAGAATTTAGGAAAATAAATTAGGTATTCAGAAACTATACCTCGATACGGTTTCAACACAAGAAACATAGACTCGTTTGGAGTCCGGAGCTAGGAGATATGGTTACGCGAAGTTGAGAACACGAAGAACCAATCTCCCTTCTCTCTCATCCCTCTCTCCTCATTATTAAAAAGTAGGCAGATTAGGGTTATTATATATATATATATATATATATATATATATATATATGATGGTTGGTGTAGTGCCCCGTTCCCCCTATTCGAGAGAGCGCGGCTAAAAAATACTTGGTATCGATCGGGACAGATTGAATCAAGATCCTTTCCTCGTTATGGATTAGTTTCTTCGGAATTAGGTCCCATATTCAACGGATCGTGCCTCAAGGAAGGACTCGGCGGCAGAGTCGAGAGAGGCCTTTCCGTTCTGCTGGTTTCCTTGCCCGTTTTCGATGTCGCTTGGTTGCTTTCTTGTTGGTTTTGTGACTTGCATTTTCTTGAACGGTTTCGATCGATTTCATTGCCTTCGTTCTTAGGATTTCACATTTTGTATCGAACAGGTGGTCGTGTAGGCAACGCGCGAGCGGAGTCTTAAAGATCTCCCCTTCTCTCTCCTAGTTCACCAACTAGTGAGTTACTTTACTTCGATTAGCGCCCTTCTTCCAAGTCTTCGTTCTTAATAAATTGACTCATTTGTGCATTCCGATCAAACGATACCAAAACAATAAAATTGAGTCAGAATAAAGAAGAAGTAGACTTGAAACACTTATAATGCTTGTCACACAGAATTCTATGCGATCACATTGATGCGTGCATGTCCGTTATACATACTTTTTGTTCAGTTGTAGTTAAAACTTATTCATCTATGACTGCTCAATGGATAGTACATAACTTGTGAATTGATCATAACAGCAAGTAGACTATGCCATCGCATTGTGCTAAAGCAGTTCCGTTCATACTGATGTTTGAAATATTTCGTAAGTTAACTTAGTGTTCAGATCGTCAATGGTCATGGATAATCTTGTGCACAAGGGTCTTGGTTCCTGCGAACGGTCGCCGAGGCACCGGGGCCAATTCGTCCTGGGCGGAACATCAGATAGTCGTGCTAGAAACTTAGCACGGGTGAGACGGGAGTTTATAGCGGGGCTCGCTACCTGCGCTGCAAGCATCGCCGTCTACCCAGACTATAGTCCATGACGGCTAGTCCAGACAGTGATCTTTATATATATTTAAACTGTGCAGACTAACTATGTCTTCGTGGCAGAAAAGTTCATGGTAAGTTTTGTAAAGGTGGTTCAGACGGTACAGGTAAAGTTACCGAACTGTGGCATATTTTGTTATGTCATTCCATTCTATCGCATATAAAGAATTGAACTAAGACAAGATAGAAAGATCATATAATAAAAATGTTGCATTTTTACATGAATACGATATCGATTTGGTATGTTGGGTTAGCTCGCCCTCACCGGTACTTTTCGAAGTACTGACCCTCGTTGCAGCAGGTTTCCCGAGCCGAGGCGACGCGGCGATCAGACGCGTTCGTGCTGTGACTTTTGGAGCCCAAGTACATACTCAAGAAAGGAGCTCGCACTTCTTTTTGAAGCTCCTAGGCGATGATGCTGACTCGCACCCAAGGTATTTTGTGCTTTTGAAATACTAGTAAAAGATGTAATGTATGGATCGGCTATCTCATAATTTGCGTCCAAGTTGTAAGCCCGTGCGACATCTTTATTACTTTTGGGTCAAGAGTCTGTAAACAGATGTTCATTATCAATAAAGAGAACTTTTCTATATCTCAATGTGTGATATCTTATTTGCGTACTCTGTTGCATTTGTTCTAAAGTATATCATTATGCCTAGGCCTTGTGCACGCGCGCCCTACGCATGCACGGCATCACGCCCTGGGGATAATTATCGATTTAGCGGAAATCGGGGTGTGATAGTTGGCGGTTGAAAAAGGGGGATAGGCTGGACACATGTCAGAATCTGGTTGGGTGGTTTGTCTATATTATTTGTTTTTGATTTGCCTTTATCAAAATATTATTTAAATTATTTTAAATCTAAATAACTCAAAATAAATATTAAAAGTAATCATAAAAATATAAAAAATTAAAAAAAATATATTTTGAAACCACAAAGCCTAGAAAAATACTTGGAGCAATTTTATGTTCATAGGTTTCCTACTATAATTACTAGAAGCTCTAAAAATTAGTTTGACCTATAACTAAAAATAAATATTAAAAATATTCTGAAAATTCAGAAAAAAATCCAGAAAATATATAATACTATTATAAATTCTAAAAAATTACTTGGGTCCATTTTATATTTCTTTGCTTGCATAATAAATTCTAGAATTCCTAAAAAAATAGTTATTAGCCTATTTTAAAACCAAATAAATTCTAGATAATTCTAAATAAATTTAGAAATATATATTTAAGTATTTTAACCCTAAAATAAAAGTTTGGTAGGGAGAACATACAAGTAATGTCTCACAGTAAATCATGAAAGCTCTAGAAAATTATGTTTCCTAGGTTTTAATTACCCAAAAATTCTAGAAAAATCCAAAAAAAAAATCTAAAATAGCCTAAAAATAATTCTAGATAAGTATTTATATAAGTAATTAAATTAAAAAAGTTAATTTCTAATTAACCAACAAAATAGCCAAAAGAAATCTAATAATTTAATAAAAATACTAAAATTAAAAATTAGGGAGTTTAAAAATACTAAAATAAAAAATTAAAAATTAGGGAGCTTACCTTCTACCCAACTTACAAGAATTTTGTCCTAGAAATTAAAACTAAACTATATTGGTAACAACTCACTATAGTCATTAATATTTCATTGCCAACTAGTAGTTCTTTCTAAAAGGTTATAGTGAGCCATCCTAGCACTTTTCTTTCTTATCGTTTATACACTATTCTTTTTATCCCTTAAACTCATTTATGCTACCCAACTTACAAGAACTCAACTAATAGTATAATTGACCAATAAAGCATATATAGATAGTACAAATCACCTTCCTAACCTCTATCAAGCACGAAAGAAAAGATAAGAATGAGGTTGTGAAAGGATCAAGTAAGATGCAATTCAAGCAGTCAAATGAGAATTTGAAATAAAATCAAGGGAGGTGATTAAATAAGTGGATGAGATCCTATACTCTAATCCTATTCGCAAGCTTGTTCGGTACAGTAACGTAACCGAGACAATATATTCTCGACCTGCATGGGCCACCACAAACATATATCACGCTCTAGTCCCAAAATATGTAGGACTAGAAATACGTGAGCATGCCAGCCGTATGCATATGCCAACTCTAATAAATGGAAACCATAATGCATACGTACGCTTATTTGCCATTAAATATGAAAGTTTAAAAAGAAACTTGATTTAATTAAACAAACTAAAGAGAGTACAGAGAGGAGTCCTAAACAGAAAATATAAGTACAAATTTTGTGTTCTGGGGGTGACGATGGAGGGTTAGGAGATAAACACAACCAATATGTAGCTATCCCCATACATATATATATATATATCATATAAGCCAAATACATATATATCTATACCTATAGATATTAATACATATAGCTATATACACCAATATATATATATACACACACATATAGATTAATGTAGATACTCTATTAAATACACATAGACACACATAAACACCAAAAACCCAAAGTACACTATTATATGCTCCAATTAAAGTATAGATAGCATATACAAATATATTTACATATGTATGCATAGTACAAAAGCCAAAAACACAAACACATGGGGTGCACCGCACCCGTATCACACTTTTCTATGATACGCTTGCGACACGGCCCCCAACTCACAACCAAACGTATCCCGGAGGACACGTACAAGCCTAATACATATATTATGAACAATATATATATAAATTAGAGTGTCTACGTGTTCGTGTCGCCATATGATATGCACATGGCCCCGTGTCGGAGGAAAACCCCCAAAATCGACCGTTTCGTCAAATTGACGAGATACGGCCCACACGTATCCAATTGTGGACACGACACAAGCTACAAACAAACAATCAATGGTCAATTAGATCTATTAGATCTATTGACAAACACTACATGTGCCAATTTCGGAATTCCCCCAAAATTGGCACCAAAATGGACATAACTCCCACCGTAGGTCTCCAAATGATACCAAATCAAATCCTATGGGTAACCTATGCATGTGGGGTGGTTTCTCATGGTAAAATCTCAGATCTATAGTCTATAGGAAGGGGGAAAACTGATTTATACCTATTGGGAGATGGATTCCTAATGAAAAGGTTCCAAATGACAAGATGCTCTTCTCCTTGTAGATCTTGGCCTCCTCCTCCTTGTTCCTTGCTCCTTGCTTGTAGATCCTTGATGTAGAGGCTTCAATGTTGAAATTAGAAGGAGATTTGAAGAGAATTGATGGTGAATTGATGGGGAATTGATGGGGAATTGAAAGGGAATTGAAAGGGGGAAAACTAGATCTAGAATTTTGGGGAAAAACTAAAATGAGAGCACTCTCTCTCCTCTCAATTATGGCTGGATAAAAACCCTTCCCCAAGCAATATACAAAGTCCAAAATACCCTTTGGGGCCTCTCATGAAGAAATAATTAGGGAGGGAAGGTTCTAGTCTAATGGTTTCACTAATTAAACATGTTTCCTAATCCATGGGTCTAATTCATGGGCTCAACTTAGACTAGTCCAAAAGTTTGTTTCATGCCTTCAATTAAATGGTTAGGTCCACTACACAAGTCCAAAACAAGTCTACACTAACAATAAATAAAATAAATAAATTAGTCATGCACAATTATTAATTATAAAAATCCTAAAATAATTAATACCCATGATAAATACCAAACTACCCTTAGATGGAAATGTGAGGGTGACAAACCTACCCACCTTAGAAAAATTTCGTCCTCGAAATTAAGGAAGAAACTAACTACCAAAACAAACAATATAATGCAAGAAGGAATTATACCTCACGGCTCGAACAGATACGGATATCGCTCGCGCATCTCAGCCTCTCGCTCCCAGGTACTCTCTCCTGGCGAGTGATGCCTCCACGCGACGCGCACCAAAGGAATCGTCTGGTTCCTCAGCACCTTCTCTCTCCGATCCAGAATCTCCACTGGCTGCTCTGGATAACTGAGAGTAGGGCCCACCTCTATCTTCGAATGATCCAACACATGACTGGGATCTGCCACGTATCGTCTCAACTGCGACACGTGAAACACGTTGTGCACTCCCTCCAGTGCAGGTGGTAAGTCTAGTCTATAAGCGACTGCACCGACCCTCTCAAGAATGCGGAAAGGACCGATGAATCGCGGACTAAGCTTGCCGCCTCCACCGAAACGAATCGTGCCACGTGTCGGAGAAATCCTCAAGAAAACCAGACCGCCAACCTAACACGAAACACAAACTTAGCACTCTAACAAGCAACAATCAAACACAAACAAGACAAAACTAAAGCTATACCTCAAACTCCAGAGGTCTCCAGTGGCTATCGGCCCAATGACGTTACCTGTCCTGCGCCACTCGAAGTCTGTCTCTGATAAGTTTCACCTTCTCTGCTGCATCCACTACCATCTCTGGTCCCAATAAAGCCCTGTCACCAACATCATCCCAGGACAACGGAGTGCGGCATCTCCGTCCATACAACGCCTCGAATGGTGACATCTCAATGCTGGCTTGGTAGCTGTTGTTGTATGAAAACTCTACCAAGTGAAGGTGATCCTCCCAAGAACCTCCAAGATCCAAAACACAGGTGCGTAGCATGTCCTCGAGAGTCTGAATAGTCCTCTCCGACTGTCCGTCCGTCTGAGGGTGATAGGCGGTACTGAACTTGAGCTGAGTGCCCAAGCTAGCCTGCAAACTCCTCCAGAAATGGGACGTGAAGCGGCTATCCCGATCCGAGACAATGCTCACTGAAACACCGTGCAATCTGACAATCTGGCGCACATACATCTCCGCAAGTCTCTCCGTAGATGTACCCACTTTAAATGGCAGAAAGTGGGCTGATTTGGTCAACCTGTCCACGATGACCCAAATCGCATCCTTGCCTCCTGGAGAACGCGGAAGCCCTGATACAAAATCCATGGTAACATGCTCCCATTTCCACTCCGGAATGGGCAGAGGCTGAAGCAATCCTCCTGGTCTCTGTCTCTCCGCCTTGACCTGCTGGCAAACTAAGCATCTGGACACGAAGCTAGCTACCTCTCGCTTCATGCCATACCACCATACATGCTTCCTCATGTCTCTATACATCTTGTTGGCACCGGGATGCATAGAGTATTGGGAACGATGCGCCTCCTGCATGATCTCCTCGCGCAATGCTCCCTTCGGTACGCACAACCTGGTACCGTGTCGCAATGATCCATCATCTGCGACGGTAAAGTCCTCTGCCAGTCCGACCTGAACCTGTGCTCTGATGCTCCTCAGAGACTCATCCTCATACTGTCCGGCTTTGACTCGGTCCATCAGCTCCGACTGAACCTGAAGTCCCCACATCTACGCTGCAACTCCCGGAATCAATACCTCAATGCCCAAACTATCGAGGTCTGCCAATAGATGCATGTCCCTAGTCAAACACATAGCCACGGGATACCTGCTCAAAGCATCTGCGACTACGTTGGCCTTCCCTGGATGGTACTGTAAGGATATGTCGAAGTCCTTCATCAGCTCCAACCATCGCCGCTGCCTCATGTTGAGCTCCTTCTGTGTAAACACATACTTTAAGCTCTTATGATCGGTGAAGATCTCTACTCTCTCTCCATATAAATAGTGTTTCCACAATTTGAGAGCAAAGATAACCGCTGCAAGCTCCAAATCATGGGTAGGGTAGTTCTTCTCATGCGTGCGTAATTGCCTGGAAGCATAGGCAATTACCTTCCCGTGCTGCTGTAGTACACAACCCAAACCCTTCCCTGATGCATCACTGTAAATGGAAAATCCTCCTGCTCCTGATGGTAGTGTCAAGATGGGAGCTATAGTCAATCTCCTCTTCAGCTCCTCAAATGCTGACTGGCAATCCTCAGTCCAGACGAATTCCACGTCCTTTCTGGTCAGCCTAGTCATCGGCTCTGCTAGTCTGGAGAAGTCCTGAACAAACTTCCGGTAGTAGCCTGCTAATCCAAGGAAGCTCCTGATCTCTGCTACCGAACTCGGGGTAGACCACGATTCAACTGCTGAGATCTTCTTCGGGTCCACTGAGACTCCATCTCCTGTAATGACATGCCCAAGAAATTTAACCTTATCAAGGAAGAATTCGTACTTCGACAACTTGCCATACAACTTCTCCTTCCTGAGGGTCTCCAGAACAATCCTCAAGTGCTGCTCATGCTCCTCCGGGGTCTTCGAATATATCAGAATGTCGTCTATGAAGACTACAACAAACTGATCCAGGTACTGATGAAATACCTTGTTCATCAGGTTCATGAACACTGCCGGGGCATTGGTCAACCCAAACGGCATCACCAAGAACTCGAACTGTCCATAACGAGTCCTGAAAGCCGTCTTCGGGATGTCTTCCCTCTTCACCTTCACCTGGTGGTACCCTGACCTCAAGTCTATCTTCGAGAATACCTTCGCTCCGCTCAGCTGGTCGAACAAGTCATCAATCCGTGGCAACGGGTATTTGTTCTTGATAGTGAGGTTATTAAGTGCCCTGTAGTCGATACACATACGTACCGACCTATCCTTCTTGGGTACAAACAGTACCGGAGCACCCCATGGCGACGAACTGCAACGGATAAAGCCTTTGTCTTGCAACTCATCCACCTGCTTCTTCAACTCCGCCAGTTCACTGTTGTTCACTCTATAGACGTGCTGAGAGATTGGCTCTGCTCCTGGCACTAAGTCTATAGAGAACTCCACATCTCTGTCCGGCGGCAACCCCGGAAATCCTCTGGAAAGACATCCAAGAACTCTGCAATCAACGGGTGTGGCGGCTCCCGCTCTTCTACCAAAGCTCCACAGAAATCGCCTTCGCTCTGCTCTGCTCCTCGGACGAACTCGAACTCCGGCTCTCCTGGCGTCTGAAATAAAACTCTGCCTCCACGACAATCGATACTAGCGTGATGTCTACTCAACCAATCCATCCCGAGTACTATATCGTAACTCGGAAGTGGCATTACAAGTAAACATATACTCAGCTCACGGCCTCCCACATAAACCCTCTGGTTCTTGCAAACATCACTGACCAGGATGATGCCACCCCCGGTCGTGATCTTGCAAGTCCGCGCCAACGGTTCAGACTCAAGACGATGTCTCAAAGCAAAAGATACAGATACAAAGCTATGAGATGCACCAGAATCAAATAAGGCATGAGCTGGAAAAGAATCGAGTAAGACTGGACCTAATATCACGTCTCCGACTGGCTCTGACTCCTCCACGGTCAGGGCAAAAGCTCGCCCCTGATGTGCACCCCTCTGCTGGTGCTGGTGCTGGTGCTGCACGAACTTCTGCTGCTGGGGCTGTAAAGGAGGTCCTCTCGGCTGTCCCGCCGGATGTCTAGCGGGTATCCTCTGGATAGGGGCTACGTCCTGAACTGTCCGAGCTAAGGTCTTGGGGCAATCCCTCAGCTGGTGATCTGATGAACCGCAAAACAAACACTGACCGAGCCTCTTCCTACAAACGTCCCATCCGTGCCCTGCCTTCTTACAGAAGGGGCAAGCACGAGCTGTCTGAGCTGGTCTCTGCATCTGATACGTCTGCTGTACAGGTGCTCGGTTAGGCGCATTGGGCTGCTGCCTCTGGTGCTGGAAATATGGCTTCTTCGCTGGACCTGTGCTGCTGCTGCCACCATATACATCTCGGTCCCTCTTGTGCCTCCCACTCAGGTCTCTCTCGACCTTGCGAGCCTCCCTCAAGATGTCGGTATACGTCTCGTGGCTCGAAGAAATGAGAGCCTTCACTTCCCAGTTCAGACCCTCTCTGAACCTACTAGCCCGGTTCTCTGGGTCTCTCACCATATAGTCGGCATATCTGCTCAACCTACCAAACTCGGCGGCATACTCCTCCACCGACATGTTCCCCTGGTAGAGGTTCTGGAACTGTCGCTCCAGGTCAAGTCTCTCAGTAGGCGGGAAGAACTTCCTTCTGAACAGGTCCCTAAACTCTCCCCACGTCAATCCTGGATCGGCGATCCGTGGCTCATTCCGGAACCACGTGCTGGCGATGTCCATCATCTGTAAACCCGCTGCCTCCACCATCAGGTCCTCTGCAAGACGGGACAAGCGCATGATGCGCTCCATGCTCTCCAACCAATCATCGGCATAGATGATGCCCTCTGTCCCCTTGAAAGGCCGGGGATCCAACTTCTTGAAGTCCTGGATAGTGCCAGGCCTGGGCTGTACCTCCCGTGGCTGTGGTGGTGCGGTCCTCTCTACGGCGGTGATGGCCGCCTGGTGAGCACTCTCGATGCCCTGTCTCATCACCTCAGTCTATCGGTGCTGCGCCTCGGCCTGGGCCCTCTGGGCCTCCATCATCATCTGGAAGAGTGCAAACAGCTGTGTAGCATCAGCTGGTACTGGCGGTGGTGGCGAAAGATCCTCGGGAACAACTGGAGCAACCCTCGGAACCGGGGGAGGAGCACCCCCAAAAGCGGCTGCTGAGACTCCCACCTGGACCGGTGAGGCGATCCTCTCGACGGAAGATGTAACAGTAGCAGCTGCTACTCTATCCGCAGCAGGCGGGGAAGTAGCTGAGGAAGCTGCCGCTGCTCCTGAACGATAGAATCTGACCTTCAGAGGCATCCTGAAGTCAGATTGAAAATACAGAATCAATTATTGAATATAATGCGATATCATCAAAGAAGGACAGAACTAAATTCAAAATGAAAGACAATATCAAATAGAT
Organism: Iris macrosiphon; assembly: GCA_036927795.1. Classification (NCBI taxonomy): domain Eukaryota; kingdom Viridiplantae; phylum Streptophyta; class Magnoliopsida; order Asparagales; family Iridaceae; genus Iris; species Iris macrosiphon. The sequence goes on along the minus strand of JAYESA010000007.1, from coordinate 31,779,528 downwards.
AAAGATTTGTAGAACAGATATTGGAGTTTTTCCTAGTTGTGATTGAGTAACTCTCAGCCTAAATCCTGTATCCTAAAGCAGGCTCGTAGCAATACTCTAGTCGAGCACAACTACGATGTCTATCTCGACCTGCATGGGCCACCACTAAAAACGTGTCACGATCCGCACCCTGATATTCGGGCACGAGTACGTGGTTACGCCCAGCCTACGCCGCAGAATCGACGGTAGAACGCTGTCTGGGTCATTTCTAACTATCTAACATCTCAACAATGTAATATGGTACCTGTCAATCATCTCAACTCCAATCGGAGGAGCAATATGGTATCTCACAATATATCAATCTCAATCATAAAACAAACTAAGGAGGAAAATAATGCACGAATGGAAATAGGGAAGGGAAGAAAATACAATCCACAATATGAAACAATAGTACATCTGTGAATCTCCACAAAAATATAGTCTAATACAACATCTAAACAAAACTAGACCTCCTCGGTCACTGGTACTATGTCCTCTGGCTCTAGGAAAGTGTCCTCTAAAGTCTCACCCTCCTGAGGTCCGTAATGTGTGGGACACAGCTCCTCTAGCCAATCATCTGGAAAAAATATATCCAGTCAGGATTGGAGCGAAGTACATACCTCTGAAAGCAGTTCCAATAACATAATCGAGCATATATAACAAGCAATAAAAAAATGATACAAGATGCACAAGTAGAAGGAATAAACTGTACAAGTGAACAGGCAATAGGCACAATAAGCTGAAAGTAAAATACGAGATGAACTGCAAGTAGGGAACAAGAAATACTAACTATGTGTTTTAGAGTGAGAGTTCGTTATGTGATCGGTTTAGGTTGCACATGAGGTATATAGGTAACTCCATTATACGTGAGGTGTATAATCGACATGCACATGAGATCAAGAGGGGCTTTGATCACATAACCAACTCCTACTCCCCCTCCCCAACCAATACTCATGGATCCAATCACGACACGTTACGTACATGATCACGATAGTCACACTAGCACACGAAATAGTGGATGCACAAGAAGCACATGAAAGTCAATACCCGATGCACACGATGAAATACATGTCATTGGGTACCCGTTGCACACGGTAGGGGATAACACCTCCTGACGGGATCCATATAGCACCAGTCCGTGAAATCACTGTGTCGGGAATCAATGTATACTAATCTAGAACATGCATATATACAACATTATGAATTGAAAACAAACAGAGAAATATACTCGCCTGAAGTCCTGAGCAAAGTGTGTCTCTCGATGCCCAAGCTGGTGTCTCACAACCTATATATGGTATGTTGTATCAATACAAGGTTCAAAGATGAAAATAAAAGAAGTTGAAGAAGTTCTAGGTCGATACGTCGTTTCTAAGTCAAACCAATGTATTTCTAGGTTGCAAGAGTCTAATGCTAGTCTCTAAGTCAATACACTATGAAGCCATGTTACGCTAGCTAAACTAATACACAAAATGCATTCAAAGAGCCGTATCTTACGATACGCAAGTTTTCTAATATAAAAATAGGTTTTTATATATATACATAAGTCACATATAGCAATAATATCTTAAAACAATTTAATTAAGATACTTGGCCTTGTGCCAATGCGTATCGCAACTACCCTTGATACCCACGCTTAATACCCTGGCATTGGCCCATACCTTGGTATCTCAAGGTAATCTAAAACTAAACACAAAAGTTATGAATGGATACCTTAAACTAGATGCTAACTATACACTAATATCTTAAACTAATTAACCAATACAAGTATACATATATACATAACCCATCTAATATTAGTTATCTAAACTAGCACTATAATATCTAACTACTAATAATATCAACTAATACAATTATGCATAGAAATTCTAGTACTAGCAATGTAAGTATCAAATTCTAAACCATAATATCACGCTATACTTAACTACTAACTATACCTTATAACTACTAACCAAGCACTCAAGCTCCAGGCTAAACCAAAAACTCATAAACCAAAATCCAACTGAACCATTACCCAACCCACTGATACTAGAACTGATATTGTACAGTACTGATAATTGCACAGTACTGATACTAAAACTGTTGGCTCTCCTTCACTGTGCAGATACTGCACAGTGACTGATTCTCAAAACTGCCGATGCTTCACTGCTATAGCTACTGAACTGTGCAGCTCCTCTGCACAGTTGTTGCCTCTCTCCAAACCTCTGCTGCTAACTTCCTAATCAGGGAAATCGAACACCTAGGGGAGGACTGAACTGCTCAGTGCCTTAACCCCTGATACTGAACAGTGTTCAGTATAAAAATACTGATACTACAGCTAGCACATCACTGTGAACTGCAGAAACACACACTGTCGAACTCAAGACTGCAGGTAGCATACCACTGTGAAACTGCAGAGAATACACAGTGCAGAACTTAAACTCCAGATAGCATATCTTGCCCTTGCTGCTGAACATTTCCTACTGTGCAGTCTTCAGTCCTTGGTGTGCTGGTCTTCAGTAGATAATGTTCAGCAATCTTCAGTAATCTGGTATAGTGCAGTCTGCAGGTAGAGTCTCAGGTCCCCTTGCTGTGAACATGACTCAGTCTCTTGCTGTGTTCAGCAACACAGTAGTCCTCACTGCCCTTGCTGTGTTCAGCAACATAGTAGTCCTCACTGCCCTTGCTGTGTTCAGCAACATAGTAGTCCTCACTGCCCTTGCTGTGCAGCCTCTGAACGTGCTGAACCTTGTTGTGTTCAGGTAAGTATCTGTTCAAGTAAATCCTTCTCTGCAATCCTCAGCTGCAGTTGCAGTCTTGCTGTGCAGTCCAGCCTTGCTGTCTGTTATCCAGTTCTGCCCTCCTCATACTCTCACATCCACACAGACACACAACACTACACAACACCTTATGCATATAAACACAACCAATATGTAGCTATCCCCATACATATATATATATATATCATATAAGCCAAATACATATATATCTATACCTATAGATATTAATACATATAGCTATATACACCAATATATATATATACACACACATATAGATTAATGTAGATACTCTATTAAATACACATAGACACACATAAACACCAAAAACCCAAAGTACACTATTATATGCTCCAATTAAAGTATAGATAGCATATACAAATATATTTACATATGTATGCATAGTACAAAAGCCAAAAACACAAACACATGGGGTGCACCGCACCCGTATCACACTTTTCTATGATACGCTTGCGACACGGCCCCCAACTCACAACCAAACGTATCCCAGAGGATACGTACAAGCCTAATACATATATTATGAACAATACATATATAAATTAGAGTGTCTACGTGTCCGTGTCGCCATATGATATGCACATGGCCCCGTGTCGGAGGAAAACCCCCAAAATCGACCGTTTCGTCAAATTGACGAGATACGGCCCACACGTATCCAATTGTGGACACGACACAAGCTACAAACAAACAATCAATGGTCAATTAGATCTATTAGATCTATTGACAAACACTACATGTGCCAATTTCGGAATTCCCCCAAAATTGGCACCAAAATGGACATAACTCCCACCGTAGGTCTCCAAATGATACCAAATCAAATCCTATGGGTAACCTATGCATGTGGGGTGGTTTCTCATGGTAAAATCTCAGATCTATAGTCTATAGGAAGGGGGAAAACTGATTTATACCTATTGGGAGATGGATTCCTAATGAAAAGGTTCCAAATGACAAGATGCTCTTCTCCTTGTAGATCTTGGCCTCCTCCTCCTTGTTCCTTGCTCCTTGCTTGTAGATCCTTGATGTAGAGGCTTCAATGTTGAAATTAGAAGGAGATTTGAAGAGAATTGATGGTGAATTGATGGGGAATTGATGGGGAATTGAAAGGGAATTGAAAGGGGGAAAACTAGATCTAGAATTTTGGGGAAGAACTAAAATGAGAGCACTCTCTCTCCTCTCAATTATGGCTGGATAAAAACCCTTCCCCAAGCAATATACAAAGTCCAAAATACCCCTTGGGGCCTCTCATGAAGAAATAATTAGGGAGGGAAGGTTCTAGTCTAATGGTTTCACTAATTAAACATGGGTCTAATTCATGGGCTCAACTTAGACTAGTCCAAAAGTTTGTTTCATGCCTTCAATTAAATGGTTAGGTCCACTACACAAGTCCAAAATAAGTCTACACTAACAACAAATAAAATAAATAAATTAGTCATGCACAATTATTAATTATAAAAATCCTAAAATAATTAATACCCATGATAAATACCAAACTACCCTTAGATGGAAATGTGAGGGTGACAAACTCCTTGAGACTTCTGTCTTTTAGTGAGGTTTTATCTTTTGAGGCGTTCAGAGAATCATTTCTGTCAGGATTATGTGTCAGACTTGATCAGGTCGTCAGGACGTCATGTCAGGTCTATCTGCGGCCAAGATTTGCTTCGGCCGTTTGGACCGCATGAATGCAGATTTTCTGGGCCGTATGGTGACTATACGGTCTTATTTCTGCTGAACTTTGTCATGGGGTGCATGGTTGTTGGCCACATAGATCTGTATTTTCAATGCTTCTACAAGACCCCCTTCAAAGTTTTTAAACTGATAAGTTTGAAATACTTTGAATAAGAAGCATAGACGGGGTATATTTGGGCCGCATGGACGTTAGGTCGTATGAACATTGTACCGCATGGGCGTATACCGCCAGGCTGTCAAGTCATTCATTGCTAGATTTGCTCTGACCCTCGAGTGGATTCTGTTCGAATTTTGAGCTGCCGCTTCACGCGGATCCCAAGCTGACGGCTGTAAAGGATAAGACCGTCCCAAAAATTCAACTATCAGCCGCTGTTATTTGATAACTGTGGAGCACGATAATTTCGAGGAGTTAATCTTGTCTTTTAGTGGCCTATAAATAGGGGTCTGGAGGAAAGAGAGAGAGAACTTTCTGTTTTGCTGAGATTTGCCTTCCCCTTTGTCTCTGCCACTTCCTTTGTTTTCGACCGACTTCTCCGACTACTCATCATGGCCCCTAAAGCTCCATCTTCCTCGTCAAAGGCCAAGAAGGCTGTCGATAAGGGGAAGCGCCCTGATTCTTCGTCTATAGCTGAGGATGAGGCGCTGATCTTTCATCCAGACGTTCAAGTGCCTATCAAAAGTAAGGGTTGGAGGAGAAGTCTGTACATACGAACACTTTGCATGCGGTCCGCTATACGGATCCTTTCACATGACCATTCCTCATGCTTTATGCATAAGTCTCTTTTGGCCACTCGCACGGGTTTTGACTCGACCGCATGCACCCTTTGTGACTTGGTCGCATGGACCCTCCATAATTTGGCCTCATGGAGGTCTTGACTTTGCCGCATGTACCCTTTATAACTTGGTCGCATGCACCCTTCATAACTTGGTCATATGGCATCTAATCGTCTTTCTGCCTCTGATTTTGTAGTGACTTTACCCATGGCTCCATCAGGGGAGGTGCTGGTTGGGCGTGCCCAGGCTGCCCTGGGTGTTGGGCTTGATCATATAGTGGCCAACGTCCAGGAATAGATGAACAATTATCAGTCTGAGGTGAGACTAAAGTTAATAGAGGGTCAGCGTCGTTCTATTTGCTTAGCCAACTGAACTCTGGGATGATCGAAGGCGACAAGGACGAATCTTATTTGAAGTCGATCTTCCTTTTTAGGGATGCTCTCACTATCTCAGACCCCCAGGTAGTGAAAATTAAAGAGAGTTGGGACTTCTTCTCCAGCGGGACGAAGGTGCATATACCCACGATGGAGCACCATCTGCCTTTGTCTGCTTTTAATATGGTGCCACTTCAGAGGAAGTTGTTGGGTAACCTGACTCCAGACCAAAAGGAAATCCAAGTCGGTCGTATCCATTTTAACTCTGAGATGAAGAGAGCGACGACGACCAAGGAATTGTTCTCTTATTCCGTTCGCGGGTTGGAACCTGGTACCTTCGCGAGTGAGATGGGATCGAATATCCGTTTTTACGAAGCTGACACTTTTTAAAACCAGCTTGCAGCCAAGGGGTCCTATCCTCGGGGAAGAGTGAGCCTGCTCAACTAGGTACATTATTTTTCTTCTTGGATTGGCTTAACAACATGGGTGTTAGGAAAGTATGAACAGACCTTGAAGGAGGCCAACCTCTATTACGCCATAAGGGGTTCCTGTTATAGTTTGGAGAAGAACCCAAAGTTGTTTGTGGCCTTGGTCGAGATATACAACTGCCGTACTGGGACCTTCTTTGCTCCTGGGGGGGATAAGACTCGCCATTTATGAGATATACGATGTCTTGCGATAGCCCTGGGGTAAGGAACTATATGAGGAGTACACCTCATAACGAGAAATTTGAGGAATTGGAGCAGTAACATCCAGGATTTCTTGCTGTGTACCGGGAAGTGTTATGCTACCATAGTACTTGCCAGCAGATTTCAAAGATGAAGGACAAGAGCTCGGAAGGGAGTTTACCCCATATCAAGGCCTGGATCAGTTACCTTTTTAGCACTGAAGCTTTGGGTCAGGTCACCATTCGGAGCCCCCAAACTCAGAGAGAAGTTGACATCCAAGTGCGTGGCACCAAGAGAACTTCCGCAACTGGCGAAGGGTTTGGTAGTTCTGGTGGCACCTTCTGTTATTTCTACCAAGACACCCAACCATTGTCGGATAAAGCTGCCTTGGTTGGGTTCTTGATGATATGGATATGAACTTGCGTAGTCTAGGGAGGCTCTGGGGCGATTAAGAGGGTTAGCCGTAACCTCATCCTCCCTGCTGTGAAGTTGATCTTCAAACATAATGTCACTATAGAAACGGATATTTTGGTCATTTCATATTTAATTAAATATTATGCATGTTGAATATTTATTTATTGTATTATTTATTTATTGTTAGATATTTAATTTTATTTTAGACTTGTGTTAGTGGACCTAACTAGTTTAGATTAAATCCATGGACCAACATTTAATTCTAGTTAGAACTGAGCCCAATAGTAAGCTTATTCATTAGGAGGATGATTAATTAAGTTAAACCAATTAGACTATAACATTCCTTCCTTAATTATTTCTTCATGATAAGCCCCAAGGGATATTTTAGATATCACATAGTAGCTTGGGGAAGGGAAAAGGGGGGCCGGCCTAGTATTAGAGGGAGAAAAAATTCTCTCTCCTCACTTTTCATTTCAAATCTAGATCTTGAAGTTTCTCTTCCAAATTTCTTCATTCCCACATCAAATTCTATCCAAATTTCTTTCTATGTCACGCCCCAGTCCCAAAACATATGGGACCAGACACGTGACAATGGCCAGCTGGTATGACTCCGTAGGACTTTTTAATTTAATGGACCCGACGAAGCACACTTACGCTGTCCACGGTCGAGTGATCCAATTAATAATCTATTTCTAACATACAACAACTAAACTAAATCTCAATACATGATAAATAATCTCAAGAAAGAACGATACGCATTATCAGTCTGCACCCCAATAATACATCCGTTCGAATAGACCAAAAGAACAACATAGGTCTATAAACACTAGGCTATAAAAGCAGAATAGAAAATGAAAAGTAGTACATGACTGTAATAGCTAAAAATATAAAGATACCTGCAACGATATCCACACTCCCCTAGATCAAGCATCCTGCAAACTGCAAAAATAACCTGTAAGGGAACCAGGTCCTCAGAGGGACGTAACAAGATACAAAAATACATGCCATAAAGTAAATACTGTGAAAACTCGAGGGTGAACTAACAGCTAAGTGAAATACAATTTGAGGACAACTTAGTGCGTATGGAAAGTGTAGGCTAGACATATGCTGACGTAATTCACCAATGGTCATGACTGGCTAGTATATGCCATATATGCCCCCCATCTTAGGGCACTGTGCAATATAATAACGTCCAGCTCCGAAGAGTGTGGTATCTGTAACGTCCATCATTCCGAAGAACAAGGTATCTGCAATATATATATATATATATATATATATATATATATATATATATATATATATATATATATATATATACGTCTGTATTGCTCCGCGGAGCACGGTATCTGTATAAAGGAGGTGGGTGTCCCATACGCCTACTAGTCGTCCTCCCCGCCCAATGCCAATGTACATGTCGTGAATACGACGTGGACATCTTGTATTATAATGCAAGTCTCTATAGAAATAAACAACTAAGCTAAATGCCGTCACATGTACTGCTCATACTGATGGCCAGTCAGTCATGAAGCATGCGTTCCTACATGAACTCACTCTGTGACGTGTGATGATACGTGTCAAGGCCTGGGGAGTCATAACGATAACTCCGCAACTTTTGGTGGGTCCACTAGACACTAGGTCAACCAAGTCCTAACGTCAACGTCTTCGTTGACTGCACCCGAGTCTTTCTCAAACGCGCACAGTTAAATACAATATTAAAACAATAAAATATGCAACTAAGTAATAACTGAATTTAAACAGTACAACAAGGCAAGGTATACTTGCCTGGATCCTCAAGCTGCGAGTGTCAATAACCTGCTCCTGAAGTCTCGCCTGTACGGTCCAACGACCCTATATATATAATATAATAATACGTTCATCAGTCACTACAATAGTACAAACAGGAAATACTACGTTGTAGTAACGAACTGACGCAGGGGTCTCAACTGTCCATCTAGCTGGGTCGCATGCGTACGTAGCTAAACGTACACGTGTCGTATCCTCGATTTCCGTGTACACAAAACACAGGTCCTAACTATCATGCTATAAGAATACGCTACAATTTAATTGACGTATTAAATTATGACATATAAAGCTAACAGGTTAATGTGCAAAAATCCAGTGTCTAAACATCTCATAAATTATTAAGGTAATTTATTAATCATAAATACATATAATAACTAATACTTAAATACGTATAATAGCATTTAATACTTAAAATACATAATACCTATTTAATACATAATACATTATACATATTTAATACTTAAAAACATAATACATTATACATATACATTTATATGAATTCATTAATACATTAATAATAAATATAGTAATACATTAAATATAAATAAAATAATACATTAAATATAAATACATAAATTAATTAATATCTAAATACATACACATATATACATAAATATACATATGCATAATACATAAAATATATAAATACATACATATACATATATACATATATACATAAATGTACATATACATAATATATTATATATTAAGTATACCTATGCAACGAGGAAGGGGTATACCGATGTCTTGTCCGAGGGGGTGTCCGCCGTACGAGGGTGGTCGTCGTCGGCGTGAGAGGGGGGAGCTCCGACGGCTATGGGGTCGGCAGGGTGGTACGGGTCACAGCAGTAGTAGCAACAGCTCTGGCAGCAGCAGCTCCGTCAGGCGGCAGCGGCTGGGCTAGCGGTGGCGTTTGCTGACGGTAGGGGTGAAGAAAGGTCGGCGGTAGAGGTGGCCCAGGGTGGCGGTGGTCGGGCTATAGGTGGGCGCGGGTGAGGGTGATGAGGGTGTTGGCGATGGAGATATGGGTGTTGGTGATGGCGGTTGATGGTGGTACGGAGGGGGGGCGGTGGAGATAGTGAGGACGGTGGTGGAGAGGGTGAGGGAGGTGGCCAAGGTGGCGGTGGTTGGCTGAGGTGATGGTGGCTACGGTGGAGGGGAGTCAGGGGCGTCGGGTCGGGGAAGGGGGAGTCGAGGGAGGGGAATGAAGTGCTGCAGTGGCTGCTGGTGGGGGCACTGCTGGCGGTGGACGGAGTTGGGATAGGCGGTGGTGGTGGTGATGCTGGTGGTGGGGGAGAATAAAGGTCGGCGGTGGACTGGTGGTGGCAGTCGGAGTCGGGAAAGGGTAGTGGCAGGGATGACTCGGGTGGTGGTGAGGGTGATGGGGAAGTAGTTTTTCTAGGGTTTTGTTGAAGTGATATGGCTGTGATATGAGTTTTAAAGAAAAGGTGTGGGTTGTATATGTAGGAGAGAGAGAGGGGGGGTCTCCTTGGGATTAGGGCCGGCTGGACATAATTTTTGGGGAGGTGTGAAGCTTCATCATGATGAGGGGAGGGCTAAAATTGAAGGGTTTTGAAATGGGGGTGGTGATGTGAGGGTGGAAAGTTATAGCAAGTACAACCAAATGAGGGGGAGAAATATAGTGGACCGGTCAAGGGAGGGGGGTGTGTGTTCTTCATATGTTTGGGCCAATGAGAGGGGGACACATCATTGCTTATTTGTATGAAAGCCCCTTAACAATTGAGAAATTGTACAATAAATGGAATTTGGGATTGGATGAGGCAAAATACCATGTTTGGTGTTATGTAGTGGGCTAAAATGGTGTGTGGTATTTAGTATGAATCTTGAGGGTGTGTGTGTGGGTTTGGGTTGGAGTTGGGTCTAGTTTTGGGTGAGTTTGGATCATTACATTAATTTAATTAAAATTAATGCACAATGTGTTCTTTAATTAATTGGAAATACATGGAGTTAAAATTGGGTGGGACACAAGTGTCATGGATGTAGTAGACTCATAGTAGAATAATGTCATAATTTGGGTTGGACAAAACGGGTTGATGTTGTGTCTCCAATTTTGATTGGAACGGACAAAGATGCAAAGTTAGATTTAATTGGATTTAAACATGGACGTTTATAACGAATATTATGTGACTAAAATGAAGCACAAGATAGAGTAGTTATAAGTTACACAGAGGTCAGAATGGTAGGCGGGCATGTCTAAAAAAAGTGTATGGAATTTGTTTGCAGGTAATAGCTAGTGTAGTGCTCTAAATATCGAAGCAACGGTAAGGTGCACTAAGTGATATAAATATTGCATAATAAATCTAAACCACTGTGTTCTAATTTTAAATGGCTCCAAATTAACACTAGTTTCTCTATCTAAGCTAAGTAGACCTAAATTTGGTCGAGGAGTTTTACATTCTAATTTCTTCCCAAATCATTGGAGGCTGTTAGGACAAGGATCTATAAGGAGAAAGCAAGGATCTACAAGAAGGAGCAAGGATCTACAAGTTGGTGGCTCTTTTTACTCAATTTAGAGATTTCATTGAGAATCCATCTTCCAATAGGAATAATTCAGTTTTCCCCCTCTAATTAGACTCTAAATCTGTATTTTAATCATTAGAAACCACCCTATATACTAAGGCTACCCATAGGAATTGGAATTAGGTTCATAGGAGACCTATGGAGAAAGTTATGTGGTATTTTGTGTCAATTTTATGAGAATTCTGATATTGACACATCTTGTGTTAGTTAATAGGTCAATTAGACCAAATTAACATGTGTTTGATTATGTGTGGCTAGTGTCGTCTCCATAATTGGATACGTGTAGGCCGTATCCCGATAATTTGGAGATACAGATTGATTTGGGAGTTTTCTTCCGACACAGAGGTTGGAGCAAGTCATATTTTGACACGGACACGTAGATGAGTAGTTAGCTCTTCGTATTATTCATAATTATAATTTTAGACTTGCTCGTATCCGTTGGGATACATTTGGTTGTGTGGTGGAGCCGTATCGCAAGCGTATCATAGATTTAGTGTGATACGGGTGCGATGCACTTCACGTGTTTATTTTATTGCATTTTAATTCAATTGCCTTGGTTATAGATATTATAATTTTGTAATTATAATTACTATGTGAGATATATGTATACATATATTTATATGTATGTTCTATAATTCTTGTTGATGTGTTGGTGATCATGGGAGAGTAAGAGTTCATATGCCTCTCTAAGTATGGTTATATGTATATATATGTATAATGATATTATAGTTATATGTATATATATTTATATAGTGTTATATATATATATATATATATATATATATATATATATATATATATATATATATATGTGTGTGTGTGTGTGTGTGTGTGTGTGTGTGTGTGTGTGTGTGTGTGTGTGTGTGAGAGCTTGAGGGGAGAAGAAACAATGGAAAACATTGAAGAAACAATGAAAAACAGTGAGAATAAGCAATGAAAAGATGAGAGAAGCAACAGCAGAAAAGCTGAGAGAAGCAGCAGAAGCAGAAGCAGAAGCAGAAAGCAGAAGCAGCAGCAGAAACCGCAACAGAAGCAGAAGCAGCAGCAGTAAGCAGCGGCAGATGCAAAAGCAGTAAGCTGCAGCGGTAGTAAGCAACAACAGTTCAATAAGCAATTAGCTTATTTTGATAAGATGGTAAGTTAGTAAGTTTATATATATATATATATATATATATATATATATATATATATATATATATATATATAAAAGTTAGTTAGATATATTGATAAGCTAGTAAGCTAGTAAATTAGTATTTATATACATACTAATTTACTAGCTTATCAATATATCTAACTAACTTATATATATATATATATATATATATATATATATATATATATATATATATATATATATATATATATATATATATATATATATATATATATACAAGTTATTAGTTTATATTAATAAGCAAGTAGGTTATGTATATATTGTTAATAAGTTAGTAAATAGTATATAGTATATATGAGATATGAATATGCATAAGCACTAGTTAATATTAGTTAGTATGATTTCTAGATTACCTTGAGATACACCAAGGTAATGAGAGTTGAGATTCTTGGGTACGTGTATTGAATATCCGAAGGGGTATGTTAGTATATAGTTTAGTATAGTATTGTTATAAGTTTAAATACATATTAGTGTATAATGAGGAGTATGGGTAGTTAGTAATATGTTAGATATTGAATTACCTTGTGATACCAAGGTAATGTCAAGGTATTAGTTTTTACTCAAGGTATTGGGTTTGATCATCGAGATGAGTGTGTAGGTGGTATGATACCGCTTTTGGTTCAAAGTCAACGTATCAACTTAGCATTAGTTTAGTTAGGAGTATTATATATTATTGTTTGTATACATATTATAATATTTTCATATCTAATAAATTGCGTATCTTATGATACGGTATCTTTTTGGTTTTCTAGTATCCTAGTATAGCTAGTATGATCTAGTTACATAGTGTATGGACCCAATATCCTAGAGATGGACTCATACAACCTAGAAATAGCTAGTTGACCAAGTTTGACTAGTTTGACCTAGAGTTGACCTAGTTTGACTATTTTGACTTAGAAATGGCTTTATGACCTAGAAATAGACTAGTTTAACTTATTTTTATTCTAAAACCTTGTATTGATGTAAAATTTCATATTTAGGTCTTCGAGGTACCGTACCGGACTTCTTTGATACTGTTCACCGTATTTCAAGCGAGTAAATTCTCTGATAGTTTCTCATTTATGATATTCTCTATATCTTTTGTATCTAGTGAAGATATCCTTGATTTTTTGACATGATGGTTACACGGATTGGTATATCCAGATCTCGTCATAAGATATTATTCCTTGGTATTTATGGTGTATCTTGTGCAAGCCTTGTTTCCTTGTTCTTCTTGTACAAATACAGACATTGATTCATTAGAAGATTAGCGTCCTTCTTGTGGAATCCCGTGTCATAACAAATCTGTCAAAGCGACCTACTTCTCCTCCAACACAAAATCCTACAGTCTTCTAGGCCTAAGAAAGAATATTCCATTGACGAGAGTGATATCCCTAACATTTTTGAGTGCTTGATAAAAATCAACAAGCTGTAGTTGCCTGATGTCAAGCGACCAAATAAGGTTGGTAAAATAGACGACCCAAAGTATTGCTTGTACCACTATTATATATATCACCCTACCAAGGCTTGTATGTCTTGAAAAAAAAGATACAGTAGCTGATAGATGATAAAACTATCACCCTTCACAACGAAGAGAAGACAGTCACTGCCAATATGGTGTCTCTTCAATTCGGTGACTTTCCAGCACAAGAAGTCTTGAACAACGTTGTCCCAATACCTCGAGCTACGATAGAAGTGGTAAATCTTTCGTCGCCTAGAAGTCAAACGGAGGAATTGGTGTCTCTTACCACAGATCATGGCAAAATTATGTGGATTCATCCCGACTTGCTGTCAGATTGGGACCAGGGAGCAGCATCTTCCAAATCAAAATCTATGAAGGGTAAGAAGTATAAAGCATGCAATATAATTTCTTCAAATCCTCATTCAGACGGAGATCAGGACCAACATAAATAAGATGTATCTCTCGATGTCAAATTTTAAAATTTGGACATTGACCCACCAAACTCTACTCGCAAGCTTCGCTTAACGCACTGACAATGGTCTATAATTGGCAACGTTCCGCTATATAGGGCACAATAAATCTTTAGTGCTTATGAAGGTGTTCCTACACAAATTCCTCCTCCTTCCTCTGCAACCATTAGAACTTCGACCTCGACTCAGGTGTTTTAGGAGGATCCCCCCCCCCCCCAATTTTATCGATACAGCCAACAAATTATACGCTTGATACAAAATATGGGGTATAATTTCCAGAAAGTTGAAGGTTTAAACTTTGGCAAGGGAAGACATATCCCTCTATAACTCCAAGGACAGTCCAATAAATTTCGTAGTGGATTGGGCTACGACGAGACCATCCCACATATTCGCTCCAAGAAGGGGCATGATAAAAAGAAACTCAAGTCCTGTAACATGGTACTTCTTTCTCCGACGTCCGAATAAGAAGCCATGACTGGTACCAGGTCCGGCAAATATTATCATAAAACTTATGAATCTATCCCGGAAGATATTCCTGACACACTTCCTACTTTGCCAACTCCTACTGCTCTGGTCATAATCGAACGTGGTCCTTCGAAGCCTACTACGACAGAGAAAGGAAAGCAAAAGAAAGTACGCTTCTAAAAATCTCTGAAAAATAATGTACCCCAAGGACTTGAAAATTCCTACAATTTCGGCATATTGGCACAACTGGCCAATACCCCAGCCCGATTCTCCATTTTCGAGTTGCTAATTTGTCGAATGAGACTCGTGAATCTTTGACCGAAGCTCTGATACATGTGGACTCATGCTTAGCTCAGACTCTTGATGAAGAGCCATTAGTGTATCCTCAATGCCATAGCGTGATCGAGAAGATTCCTAACATCACATTCACGCAAGATGACATGCTACTCAAAGATAATCAGCATGACAGGCCTCTGTATTATACCAGTTACATCGAATCTATTAAGGTGAACTGGATTTACATCGACCCTAGTTCTTCACTCAGCATAATTCCTAAAAGTATTCTGAGAGGATTGAAGATATTGATGCACAACCTGTCTGCCACCAGTACTACCATTCTAGGATTCAAGGTTGGAAGAAGTAAACCATTGGGAAAGATACGCCTAAAAATTCAGATAGGCGATCTACGTACAGAAGTCACATGTTATGTGATTGACTCTGACGTATCCTATAATGTTTTGTTGGGACGGCCATGGATACACGAGCATAAAATTGTACCCTTTACTCTACATCAATGCTTCAAGTATGTGAACAGTAGAAGAGAGGTCAAAACAGAGGTAGCTGACCTCAATCCATTCAAAGGTGTTAAAGCCTATTTTGCTGACTCTACACTCTATACACCGGAGTATGTGAAAGAGGAAGCTAATCAAGCTAGTGATAAAGCTGAAAATACTCCAAAAGAAGAGCCTCTGATAATCAGAGTCAAAGGACGTACTACTCGTCCAACTCCTTCGAAGCCTCTCGACATCGACATGCACAAGGTATCTCTATTGGTCATCAGCCTTCGATGCAATGAACAACCAACACTTGAGAATGAGCCACTTGTTATTGACCTTCATCGTAACAAGCAATCAACATAAGTAAATCAACCCCTAGTCATCAATCTTGCAAAGCCTCCTACCAAGGCTGAAGATTCTGTCGACTATGTGAAAGATGAAGAAATCTTATATTTCATGAATAAAAAAGGCACTACTTCACACTAGGTTAATTTTGAACCCTTTTCTGAAAAATTCTTAGAGGCCCTTCACCTCTACGAACCTCTGTCTATACCTGTGGCATCTCCATTCCAATATGGTTCGTCATATGAACCATATGAGGAGGCATACTTCATAGTCCTAGCGAGACAGGACAAGCAACGTCATATATTTTTTGGCAAAGCTAAAAACAAAAGAGTCTTGTAGACTAATAGTTCTGACGAGGATATGGGAAAGATATAACCGTATCGCTACAGCCAACCAGGCAAGAACATCATACAGGGGATGGGCTAAATCTGGTTTGGGACTAAATTATGAAAAAGGAAGACGGACTCATATACGTCACATCTCTCCTAAAGGTAAGCCGAAAAGATACTACCAACGGACTGGTCGTGGTTTGGGATATGTTACACCACCAACAAGTCCGGAAAGTTCAAAAATAGAAGAAGAGACGTATTATCATTCCTCTGACTCATCATTGTGGGATTCTGACGAAAGCATGGGTGACGTATTCAAACAGGCTTTCTCTGTAAATATGGTGTCAACTGACCCAAATGAGGAAGACGTTGAACTATTAGAACCATTAAAAAATGATCCATGGGCACAACAAATAGATACTCAATGGGAGCTTCAGTTTGAGCAATGTGAACCACCTATAGAGGATAAAATAGTCCAAATTGATATAGGAGAAGAATCTTCTCCAAAACCAATCTTCATTAGCAAGAGTCTTCCTGAAAAAGATCAACACGCTTTACTCCTACTAATAAAGAAGTATATCTATGTCTTCGTCTGGAGTTATGAGGATATGCTTGGCCTAGATCCTCAAATAGCCATGCACAGGCTCAATATTCTTCCGAATGCTAAACCGATAAAACAGCAACAACGACAGTTTCGTCCGGATATGATGGATGCAATTGAAGCAGAAGTCAAGAAACTCATAGTATATGGCTTCATTCGAGAAGAGCAACATCCAGACTGGGTAGCCAATGTCGTTCCAGTCATGAAAAAAAATAGAAAAGTTCGGTCTGCGTAGATTATTGAGATCTGAACTCGACTTGTCATAAATTTTCTCTTCCCATCATAGATGTCATTATCGACAATACATACGGTTTTGAATGTATGTCCTTCATGGATGAATTCTCAGGATACAATCAGATTAAGAGGTCGCCTGATGACAAAAAAATACCTCTTTTCGTACACCATTGGACTTTATTGTTATAAAATTATGCCCTTCGGCCTGAAGAATGCGGGTGCAACGTATAACTGAGCCATGAGTACAATTTTTAGAAGCATTTACGAAAAATAGTAGAATGCTATGTAGATGACATCATTGTCAAGAGTCGCTACAAATCACCTTCAAGATTTGAAGACTGTGTTTGAATTGATGTGCCACCATCAGTTGAAGAAGAATCCAACTAAATCCTTTCTGGGACTCTCCAGTGGCAAGTTCCTTGGATTTGTTATAACTTTCAAAGGTATTCACATTGACCCAGATAAAATTAAAGCTATCCTCGAAATGCAGCCTCCGCATAATCTCAAAGAACTCCGTGGTCTGCAAGGCCGTCTGGCATACATTGGGAGGTTCATCTCCAATCTCTTGGGACGATGTCGATCCTTCACTCAGTTAATGAAGGCGTATCATTTGTCTGGAATGAAGTATGTCAACAAACATTCGACGACATCAAACGATATTTAACAAATTTGCCAGTTATGGTATCTCCGATCGTAGAAAAACTCTTTTTGTTGTATGTTCGAGCAATGGATCACTCCATATGAGCTCTTCTTGCACATAAGTGTGACGAAGGCCATGAACAGACGATCTATTATCTTAGTCCCATGATGGTCGGCGCTAAACATCGATACAATCCTATGAAAAAAGAATTCCTCGTTTTGATATTTGTTATTCAGAAGATACAACATTACGTGTCAGGTCAAACCATTCATGTCATATCTAGGGTAAATCTCCTCTGGGTATTGATGACCAAGCCGAGTACACTCAATTCTCGGTTGGCTACATGGGCAATACTGCTATCACCTTATGACATGGTATATGTCCCACAAAATACAGTGAAGGGTCAAGCGCTAGCTGATTTTCTGGCAGCTCATCCTGTACCGAAAACTTCCAAACTATACGATGACATCCCAGATAAAGTCTTAGAATCTAATATGGAAATGGGAGATGACACCTGACAACTATTCTTTGACGGCACATCAAGAATATGACCCAAAGACAACATAGTAGCTGCAGTTGGCATAGTCCTAGTCTCTCCTGACAAACTACTCATTCATCGAGCATATTTTTCAGTGAACCATGTTCCAATAACGTGGCAAAGTATAATGCTCTACTTGTCGGTCTCCAATTAGCTAAAGAATTGGACATAGAATATCTTGAAGCCTATGGAGATTATAAACTGATAGTCAATAAGATCAGGGGAGAGTATGATGTTCGGCATGAAGACCTCATCCCTTATCATCAAGCGGCAATCAAACTGGCTTTCACTTTCGAAGGATTTTTCATCGAGCATGTGCCTCGTTTACAGAATATGGAAGTTGATACTTTGGCCGGACTAGCAGCATCATTGGCTGTTTCCCTAAAGAGACGACACTCAATTATGATAACAGGACAAGAATTATCTGTACAAAAAATAACTTGCACGTTGAACAGAGTTACGTCATAACTTCAACTTTGATGGATAAAGATTGGAAAAACCCTTTTATAGACTACGCTGCTTATGGGATTCTTCCATAAGATTCGAAAGAAGCTACTTCCATCAAAAGACGCGCACTCTGATTCTACTACGATGCCTTATCTAAAATATTATATTGTCGTTCTTATGATGGATTGCTGCTACGTTTTTTTCTAACCCTGAAGCGAGATAATTACTCCATGAGGCTCATGATGACATCTGTGGAGCACATCAGTCGGGTCCTAAATTATAAGACCGCCTTCGGAGAATGGGTTATTATTGGCCCACCGTGGTGGCAGATGCCATAGATTACGTCCGTAAATGCAGATCATGTCAAATTCATGCTGATTTTATCTACCAACCAGCAGAGTTCTTACACCCTACAGCTGCCTCCTGGCCTTTTGAAGCTTGGGGAATAGATATTATTGGTCCAATCAGCCCTTCTTCTTCTAGAGGACATCGGTTTATACTTACAATAACCGATTACTTCTCTAAATGGGCAGAAGCAGTCCCGTTTATCGAAGTTAAAATGTCCAACGTAATTAACTTCGTCAAAAATCATATTATCTATCATTTTGGTGTTCCCCAGAGGATAATACATGACAACGAGCCATAATTTGCCAGTCAAGCATTCTATCGGTTTTGTGACAAGAATTGAATTCATAATATAGCATATACGGCCTACAATCTAGCAGCCAACGGCTTAGCAGAAGCCTTCAACAAGACCATAATCAAACTCCTCAAAAAGTTTGTCTCATCTAACAAACGTGATTGGAATGAGAAACTTAAAGAGTGTTTATGGGCTTATCGTACGACAGTTCAAACTCCAAGTGGTTATACACCATTCTCTTTGATCTATGGATGTGAAGCAGTCCTTCCACTCAAAATCTAGATACCTTCTCTCAGAATAGCTATTGCTAATGAGATAACAGGAGAATAATGATCGATTACGCCTGTAAGAATTAGAAGCATTGGATGAAAAGCACCTACACGTTCAACAACGCATTGAACTATACCAAGCACGCATTTCAAGAGATTTTAATCGAAATGTCAAGAAAAGAATATTCTATGTCGGTGAATTGGTCCTTTCAGTGAGGAGACCTATGATCATAACTCATAAGAGC
The DNA here is from genome assembly GCA_036927795.1 of Iris macrosiphon. Classification (NCBI taxonomy): domain Eukaryota; kingdom Viridiplantae; phylum Streptophyta; class Magnoliopsida; order Asparagales; family Iridaceae; genus Iris; species Iris macrosiphon. The sequence goes on along the minus strand of JAYESA010000007.1, from coordinate 31,759,865 downwards.
AAAGGCAAATTACAGGCTAGATAGGAAGGTCCTTATATGGTGGAGACAATATTCTCCAACGGAGCCTACAAACTTGCTAAGCCTAATAGAGATTTGATAATGATGCCTATCAACGACAATTTTCTTAAGAAGTATTATGCCTAAGTACGACATATTCTTCTCCACCTTTAACAGATTAAAATAAGATGTACAGCAGATATATTTTGTTTAATCTCCAGCAACTCATAGCCTACACGGCCTCTTGAACTATTACCTATATTCATTTTTGAATAAGACATGGGTAATGGGTCCTTAAAGTTTTTCAACGGGACAATACTCAGATCCAACGGAACACTCTCGCTGAGATTACCTAAACGATTCTCTCCAACCAAAATGTTCCATTACTAAAACCTAGTTGTTTTAAGGATATCATATTCCTGATCCCCAGTTGGATTGAGAATAATCTCACACGTTTACTCACCAGTCAATAAGTGTAATGTGATTCATGTCCATATTACCTCTGAATCATATTTTATTTATTATCCCCTAAAGAGAAGATAATAGTTCGCCCTTAAACTACTATTTCTTCTCTTTCCCGGTGGAGTACACTAGTGAACTATCACGTCCATATCACCTCTGATAGTATTACATCCTATAAAATTTATCATTTGTACTTAGCACGAGTATGCCTCGAGTGATACATCTACCAAATTCTCCTATAGAATCATCCTGCCATGTCCATAATACCTCTGAGCTGATATATATATTCAATAGGTCTCAATTTGAAAGTATCACTAAGGTGAAATAAAATTTCTTTATTGATAGAAAAATAAGGAAAGGACAATGTTGGTCATAGAATTCCCATTTGCGCGCATTTATCTGATTGACAGAAAATATTGCATAGTGCGCATGACCAGACAAGTTACAAAAATGCGCGCGACAAACCACACAATGCGCACAAAATTTAATTTTCTCTGAATGTGTCACCACCCCATTTCCAGAGTCGGGTATTTTTTTATTATTATTATTTTAATTTAGTTAATTGTGTACTATTTATAATTAATTATATTTATATTTAATTGGTATTGTATTATTTTTATATTGATTGTTTTAGGGTTTTGGCTAGCCTGGACCCATGTCAGACCCTAGTGGACCCATGTCCGACCCAGCCCACACCCCTGTGAGACTTATTTTGGGTTTTAGAATATTTATTATATTTTTAGTGGGTTAGTTGGAGAGATTTGGAGTTAGTTTGAGTATTTTTGGAACCCGGAACCCAAAACCCAAGTTAGGAGGGCATTTTGGTCATTTGGACTTATGTAACCCCATTTATTACAAGTGGCCGGCCCTATTTTTCCCGTTCCCAGACCGTGAGCAGCAGCTTTAGCCCCTCTCTTCTTCATATTCCACTCCTTCTTCACTTCTTCTTCTTCTCCACTCCTTCTTCCTTCTTCTCCAAGGTGAGTTCTTCTCCATTTTTCTTCCTTCTTTCTTCCATTTCTTCTTCTTTATGCTAACCCTCACCTTGCATTCTTCCCCAACCTAGGTGGGTAGAGCTTAGATTTGGTGTTGGAGCTAGATTTGGGAGCTTGGAAGCTTGGTTTAGAGGATTTGGAGCATTTTGGAGATTTTGGCTTGGGATTCCAACTCCCAAGAGGTAAACCCTAATTTTTCACCTTGTAATTAGTTTTATATAGTATAATTAATAGTTTAGAACCTTCCTAGACCCTTAGGCTACCCGTGGGAGGAAGTTGGAACTAGTTTGGTAGTGTTTGGAGACTTTAACACTAGGTTTTGTGTCAATTTCGGATGGAATCCGAATTTGGCCCAATTTTGGGTGATGTCCTAGGTTAGACGGACCTAGGTAGACGTTATCGGGTGTCTTGAGGGTGAGTGCGTGTCTCCGTTCGGACACGGGAAGCCGTGTCGCAGAGAAACGGGCGTTTCGGGCATTTTTGGGGTTTTCGTCGTCGCCGATTCTAAGTGCGTGCGCATTTTCACCACGGGTCTAGAATCGATGCGGTAGTATTTTTCTAGGATCTAGACATCGTTTAGGACCCGTGGATAAATTTTGGGCCGATTCCGAGTTGGTTTGGTGTGCGTTTCAGGAGGTTTTCCGAACCGCACACCGCGTGTTCGTGGAAATAACCGAACGGCCATTTCGACTTGGTTTTCTTGTTTCGGGCTTGTGCGCGCGTTGGATTAGTATCGGGGAGTGTGTGCTAGAGTTTTTGAGTTATATTTTATATATTTATAGGTGTTTGTGCGTGTCGGGGTCGTTGGGCGCGCGTTGGTGAGCGTTGTGGGCGTTGTGTTGTGTGTTGCGTGTGTGTTGTGTTTATATATATATTTATATATATTTGTGTGTGTTTCTATATATATATATATATATATTTCTATTTATATGTGTATTTTTATGTGTTTGTGAGTGTGTTAGTGAGTGCTAGTGTATGTGTGTAGGTGAGTGCTTGTGTGAGTGTGTTGGTGCTAGTGTATGTGTGTGTGAGTGTGAGTGAGTGTTTATAGATATATATATATAGGAGTATATGTATGTGTGTATATGTATATATGTATATATATTTATATATATATATATATGTATAGGAGTGTTTGTGTGTGTGGTTGTGTGTTTGTGAGAGTGTGTGCTAGTGTGTGTGAGAGTGTGTGTGAGGGTGTGTGAGTGTGAGTGTGAGTGTGTGTGAGGATATATATATATATATGTTTGAGAGTGAGTGTATGTATATATATATTAGTGTGTGTATATATATAGAGAGATATATGTGTGTACCTATATGTATTAGTGTGTGTGTGTGTGTGTGTGTATTTATATATAGTAGTGTAGATATATATATATATGCATGTTGGTGTGTGTATATATATATATATATATATGTGTGTATGTGTGTGTGTCTGTGTATGTGTGATTGTGTGTGTGTGGTCGTGTGTGTGTGTGTGTGTGTGCTTGTGTCTGGGTGCAGCAGAGCGAGGCAGCGGACTGCACACAGCCGCTGCAGCAGCCAGCAGAGCGAGGCAGCGCCGCGGCAGCAGCTCGCTCGAGCGAGGCAGCGCCGCGGCAGCAGCAGCAGCAGCAGCATCAGCAGCAGGCTGCAGCAGAGAGCGCGGGCGCAGAAGCGCCGCGGCAGCAGCTCGCTGCAGCGCGGCCTGCAGCAGCAGCAGCAGCGCAGCAGGCTGCAGCAGAGCGTGCGGGCGCAGCAGCGCCGCGGCAGCAGCGGCAGCACGCCGCGGCAGCAGCTCGCTGCAGCACAGCTAGTAGCAGCAGCAATGCAATGCAAGAAAGCATGCAGCAGTAGCAGCGAAGCATGTAGCGAGGTTGATTATGGATAGATTAGTAGATATTAGATGGATAGCTAAGTAGATAGATTGCTAGATATAATAGATAGATAGACTAATAGATATATAGATAGGTATAGATAGATAGATGATAGATTGACAGATAATTAGATGGTTTGATAGTTAGATACTTAGATAGATTGTTAGATAGATAATTAGATACATAGTTAGATAGGTAATAGATAAGTATATAGATAGATCAATAGATAGATAGATAACTAGATAAGTAGATAGACACATAGATAGATAGCTAGGTAAATAGATAGATACATAAATAAATAGCTAGATAGATAGACATATAGATAACTAGATGGATTGATAGATAGGTAGATAGATGGATTGATAAATAGATTAGATAGATACATAGGTAAATAGATACCAAGATAGTTAGAGATAAATAGATAGATACTATATAGATATTAGATGGATAGGTAAATAGTTTGATAGATAGATAGGTAAATGGATAGATAGCTAGATGTTAGATAGATAGATAGGTACATAGATAAATAGATATTAGATACATAGATAGATGGATAAGATATAGATTGATAGATAGATAGGCATATAGCTAGATAGATAGTTTAGATATAACTAGATATAGATGTAAATATATACGTATAGGTAAGGTAAGGTAATATGTATATGTGTTTGTGGATATGTATATTTATATATATGTATGTAGATACCTAGGTATATGCCTATATGTATTAGATATCTATATTTTAGCCTAGATTATAGCTAGATATATATGTTTATGCATAGTTAGTTAGTTAGAGAGGTAGTCGGGTTGAGTTTAGAGCGGTATCTCAATACCTTGAGATACCGAGGTATCTCAATACCTTAAGATACCGAGGTATCTCAATACCTTAAGATAACCAAGGTATTGAGTTTCGAGCGGGGTTTTTGAGCAATAGCCTAGGAATAGTATTGGAGTGATTTTTATATGCTTATGTGTATATATTTACGCGTGCTAGCATAGGTTTTAGAGGGTATAGGCGGGGTATGTAGCCTAGGTTGAGGTATCGGATACCGAGGGTATCCCGGTATCTCAATGAGGCGAGTTTGTGAGTTTTCTAGCTTAATGACCTCGGTTTGACCTAGAATTTCAGGAGCACCCTAGTTTGACCTAAACTTAACCGTAGTTGACTCGGTTGACCGCCAAAGTCAACTTTTGACCTAGTTTTGACCCAGAGTTGACTTTTTGGACCCAGAGATGACTTTTGACCCAGATTTTACCGGTTTGACCCGTTTGACCTAGAACGACCCTAGAAGCCTATTTTTAGTTATTTTATATCTGTTTAACTCATTAGAACCATGTTTAACCTTACTTTTCGTATTAGGTCCTTGCGACACTGGTTCGGATCGCTAGTTGCTCAGGACGTCAGGCGAGTACATTCTCTGATAGTTTTTATTATCTGATGATTATTATGATTCAGCTTCTAGTATAGTATCATCTGATTATTCTGGCACAACACGGGACACTGACTGATATTTCTGGATTCATTTACTTGCGACACGTACATTTCATGTTTCTGGCCCCTATTCTGGCATCACCCACAGGCATCACTACAGGCATCACTCATGTTTCAGGCTAGACTTATCTTGATTTACGTGTCGGGTCTTGGATCCACTTGTATTAGTCGGGCGGGGAAATATTCGAGTAGACATATAAATATTCCCATCTGGAATCATCAGAAATCACTCCCTCTGGTCTAATCTGGAATGATAGCAGCCGCGCACCCAGTGCACGGTGAGCCGTACTTACCCCTAGCCGTTTATATGTCGAAACAAGTATTTCAAAGACACCGAGTTCATTCTTTATAGTCTGGACTCACTTGCATTCTTGTTGGTCTCACTTACATGTTTCTGGACTTGACTCACTACATGTTTTTCATGCTGGACTCACTACACGTTCATGTGCACGGACTTGATCTTAGCTTAGATTTCCTGTATCTTGCAGTTATTACTATTTTGCTCTGATATCCATGCATCTTTACCTTTATGCACCAGTGATTTATATATTTCTTGTTTCATACTTGTTTCATTCTTCTTGCTACTTGCTATAACTGTTTTATAGTTTTTATCATTTAAATGGAAATGTTGTTAGAGATGTACTTGCTCCAATCCTGACTGGACATATTTTTCAGAGTATCCGGAGGAGTGGTGTCCAACGTTTTATGGACCTGAGCCTGTCGATGGTGCAGACAGGGACCCTCTAGTTTAGGGGTGATTTCCGGGTTGGTAGCCGGGATCACTAGGATCTTGTTATTGTTTTTATTAGCTTTTAGTACCGGATTTGTCTCCGGTTTTGGATTGAGACCTTGTATTGTATATTATTTTTGGATGATGTATTATTATTATTGATGTTGTGGTTGTTGTAGTAGTTATTGTTGGTTAGACTTTATAGTTGTTAGTCTTCTTTGTCATCTTATCGTGCTTAGATTCGTGATTGAGTACTTGAGATTATCATTATGATATTGCTCCTCCGTTTGGAGTTGAGATCTTGACAGGTTTATATATTGATTGCGTGGTTGCCCTCCTTTTGGAGAGGTCATGGCAGATTTTTTTGTGAGTTATCTATATAGTTGACCTAGACAGCGTTCTACCGTCGATGCTGCGGCATAGGCTGGACGTACCCACGACTCATGCCCATTTTTTCGGGTGCGGGTCGTGACAGAATGCACATTTATGCACTTATCAGTGGGATGGCAAGGGAAAAGTCAACATATTCAGTCTTTTCTGGCGCATTTCGACCAAAGCCTTCAGTCAGCAATACGCTTACAGTACAATGAAGTCAAAACTAAAATTTTATTGATGATTAATCATGATTACATATTATGGAGATCTATCACAGCTAAATTTTTATTCTAAAAAAATTATGATTATACATATAGAAATCTATTACATTTGGATTTTCATATGATGGGGATCTATCACAAAGCTATCCCCATCTTTCCGTGTCGTCTGCTCCTGATGCAGATGAACTGAGACGTAGAAGAAATAGGCTCCTCAGTGCAAACCACAGTACATGAAAAAGAAATACATGCTGTGGGCAAGGATGCTATACAGGACTGGGCATGTTTAAATTAGTAAGACCCATTTTTTGTCGGACTTGATGGAGGACATGGCGAGTCGAACGAAAGCTGTTCCGCTATCGCCATCCAGCGCCACCACTAGAAGGCGGTTGGGATTCTAATCCCAACCCTGTAATCAGCATAGGGGCCATATTAAGAGAGTGATTCCGGTGAGCTGGGTTTGAAGACAACGAACAGTCTTCTAGGTAATTCGTTTGTTCAACACGAATGACAAAGCCTATGATATCCTTCCATGCTCCATCACACAAATAGCTCAGTGGCAACGATCTCCAAACAAGACTCCCACCCATCATTGAGAAGCGTCTCCTCTTGTGTCTTCTCGGCAGACAGCAAAGCCGATGGAGCCATACTGCTACGGTCGTCTTCATAGAGTTGCACTCAACAGTGGTCATGCTCAAGTCTCACAGCAAGAAAGAGATAAGTCTGAAAATGTTGAGTAAAGTTTTGCTCCTATTTATAAGAGAAGACATGCCAAGTATGGCATAGCTATCAAAAATTATTCCTAAAAAGCTGTTCGCATCTCCAGAAAAGTCTTCTGCGTCTCCTCAAAGACCGTGTCAAAACCAAAAAAGTAAGCCAAAGATATGTGCATGTCTACAGCCACGTCAGCAAATCCGTTAGGATTTTGTCCAAAGTGCATGCACAAAACATCTCAACAACTTTTATGCTTCTAATTCAAAATAATTTTGAATTCATATGAACGAATTCAAAAACTTTGAAGGGGGTCTTGTAGAAGCATAAAAAGTGCGCCTCAGATAGATGACGCAATTTTCTATAAATAAACCCAACAAACAAAAGAATGACGCACTTTATACTTGTTCCATAAGAAAGGCGAGCATTCTCTTACTTTGGCGCACTTTCCATTAATTTCAGAGGATGGCGGACTATTCAGAGAGTAGAAAAGTGGCACACTTTCTTAATGTTATGAAAGATGGCGCACAATCAATCTTCTATCTCTCAACATTTAATGCAGGAGACTGACAGTTGACAGAGGCAGAAACCGAAGAGTCAAAGGTCATCATTACAGCGAAACTACGACACGCAGATCCAGGTTATCGTTTAGCGACCCAACCGCAGTGCCATTTTTCTCAAAAGTGAGCTGCAGTGTCATGCTCTTCAAAAGTGCGTCGCAGTGTCATTCTCTTCAAAAGTGTGCCGCGGTGTCATTCTCATCAAAAATACGCCGTAGTGTCAATCTTACTAAAAATGCGTCAGTCTCCAGACGACTTCTAAAGTGCACATACTATCCTAACCGACAGTGAGCAGTTACGAATGCGTGTCTTACATGCCGTACTTCTCGTGAAAGGTGTACAAACAACTGTCCCCCACGACCTATGCTTTCCTCGTATAGGAAGCTACGTGTCAAGCAGGCAGCAAGTTGTGCACCCACTTATGCAGAACATGGGTTGTTAATCCACCAAAAGTGCATGCATAATGGTAAAACAGTGTTGACTGTCCATAGTGTGCGCACACTCTCGTAACCGCTCATAAACTCTATAAATATGGGACACACAGAGACATAAAGAGAGAAAGGGGCTAGAATTCTCAAGTCTTTGAAATTCAAGAGCAGAGTGAGAAAAATAGAAGCTTCTCGTGCCTTTGTGCTAGAGCTTTCTTATTGTTCAACTCTCCAAGTTGTTTGTAGCAATCTTCAAGTCTTTGAAATTCAAGAGCAGAGTGTGAGAAATATAAGAATCTCGTATCGTTGTGCAAGAGCTTTCTTATTGTTCAACTCTCGAAGTTGTTCGTAGTATTCCCTACATTTATCCGTCGTCGTGTGCATTTCTTCATCGTCGAGTGGTCCATGGAGTGAAGTGATCGTCCGCAGACCAGATCTCTACAGATATACTTTCCTAGAATCAATTATAATTATATTCCTGTTTAGGATCTTTTTTGTACTTTTCTTTCTTTTCAATAGTTTGTAACACAAAAGTTTCGTATAAACTTTTTCTCGCAAACAAGAACATATTACAATAGAAGGAAGGAGAAGAAAAAGTAGACAGACGATTCTCAGCTTGTTGGAGTGATGACGATCACCATTGCTCAAAGCGAGATTCGTCCCACATGATCTGCTCTCAGGAAACAGCAAGTTCTGAACAGAACTATATACAAGAACGCTCGTCGTCACCTCTGTTTTGAACTCGCATGAACTCCTGGACTCCAATGGCGGCAGCAGGACAATACTCTCTCTGTTTCTCAATTTCGAAGTAAGTTCTCAAAGTTCTACGAAGAGAGTATTTATAGAGTAGGATAGAAACCCTAACCCTAATACTTGTCGCCAACCAATTATGGAAAGATATGAACGATTTAAATTCAAATACCACAAAATTTTGATCTGAATTAATGATCCAATCTTTTCATAACCGTTCATATCTTGCAATCAGCGGGATCATGCATATAGCAGCATAGTTGCAGCTGCTCCTGTATGCATAGACCCAGTAGCGCAACGGCTAATGCGCGCATATGCGCAGCAGTACAGTGGCATATGCGCGCATAGCCTGCGTATATCCCACGTATGCACCCGCTTAGTGCCCGCTCATGTACCAGTGCACGAGCGCAACTAATTCGCACAAGCGTCATGCGATGATGCTGATGTGCTAAGTGCAAAGTGCGCCAATAAAGTGTCACTTTGCGTCCTTGAGCCCGAGTCCGAGTCACTAAACCCCTTTGGGGCTTAGCTCCTAAGAAATTTTTTCATAGAGAGTGACAAAAAGCATAAATACTTTCTTTGAGGAGTTTAGCCTTCATCATACTAGAAAAATATCCCACATGACACCCACCCTTGGGCCACCATCCCATGTGCATCTCTCAACACCCATATAGTATTATATTGAAATACCCACTTGGAGTGCTTTCCAATGTGGGACTATCTTTTTAGCTTTGTGAGAGAAAAACTCTTTGTGAGAGGAAACCTCACACAACCAAAGGAAAAACTCCAACAAAACTCATCTCCAAGTCAATTGCATAGCTGAGTCTTGATAATTTTCATGGCTAAAAATACCCTTTCGACAGTTGTTGTTGCAACGGATAAGATTAATGCCAACTTCATAAGCAGAAATACCAACGAATATTATCGACGTCTCTTGGTTTAAACCATTTTTCTAGCAAGTCCACTAATCCCTGTAACATCAGAAAATTTCTCGCTGGTGCGAATGTCCTCAATATAGTTTGAAAGTAGATATCCAAGACATGAAAGGGCATCTTCATCAAAATCTGAGGGGTAAAGCTCAGCAAATCGTATCATCTTATCCATATCAAATGTAGAGAAAGAATTGCTTGGATCAAGAAACGACATACACAACAACAACTTTGTATTCACCTCAGTAAATTGATTATTCAATTCTTGAAGTTGTAAATCTATAATAGAGTAGAATAATTCAACACGATAATAGTAAATATTTGTGCATTCTTCAACATTACGACGTGATCTTCCATGAATTTCAAACTTGGCTTCCATGTTTTGGACTCCAATTCCATATTTTATGCAAAATAAAGACATTTTATTCAACAATGATTTCCATCTACCATCTCTCTTTCTTTGGAGTGTTTGCTTGGTTATTTTCATAATATTCATAGCACTAACAATTTCTTGATCTTTCCTTTGTAATTCTTGTGACAAGTAATTGATAATTTTCGAGATCATTTTTATTAAGTGTAAACAAAAGACAAACTAAAAATTTGAATTCTCTCACATAGATCACTGCAAGCCCTTGAACATTGATTATGAGTACTATTATGAGATCCAACATGAATACCGAATCTGCTCTTCTTCTTCCAATTTCTAGACCCCTCTCCAACAAATGCATCACCACTGCCTTGATGCCCGTAGTTAGGATTGAATAGATAACAAACCAAACAATAGGTAGCATCTTTTAATATGTTGTACTCCAACCAATCGTACTCCACAAACCAAGCAGCAACAAAACTACGATTGAATCCAAAAAATAGTGTCCCAAAAAATGATGATTTCTATGTTGACATGGTCTTTTTTGTAAATACCACCGCCGAACCTTCTCTCTGTCATTAACGTCATACTCATGAATATTCTTTCTTAATCTAGGATCAGAAGTAAGCTTGTTCAAGTTGATCTCTATACGAGGGACTTGAGGGAGCATAGGAGGGGTGGAGTGATGAACTTTCTTGTTAATTTCTAGGAGAAGCATTCACATTTGCAGACTTTGGTGTCGACGTCTTAGAAAAAAGATCTTTGCATCCTAAAATAGTAAATGAAACCTAATTTATCTTTTATTTTAATAACTTAAACTATCTTCCAAATTAATAACATGTATTACGTTATATTCAATATTATTTCACCAGCAACATGTCTATCTATAAGTAATTAAGTACTCACTAAGAAGAAATACCTACAACAATTCTACTACTAGTGAGTGCACGTGAAACTTTACATTCTAAGATAGTGAATGAAACCTAATTTATCTTCCATTTTAATAACATGAACTATCTTTCAAATTAATAACATGTATTACATTATATTCAATATTATTTCACCAGCAACATGTCTATCAATAAGTAATTAAGTACTCACTAAAAAAATAATAACTGCAACAATTCTACTACACCAGTGAGTGCACGTAGGCAATGCCAGCCAGGACCTTGAGAAGTTGAGAGCAACGCGGGCAACGTCTCTTGCTTGGAGTTGGAGTCTTGGAGATGACCTTGAGAACAAGATTAGTAGGTTCTATTTGATTCAAGTTGAGAAGAACAAAATGTATGTTAGGTGAGTGCACTATCTTCATATAGGGAGGGGTCGGGTTCTCACTGTCGTGTGTGTGTAGGTGGGGGGGTGCTAGGGGCTTGTAGGCTGTAGTGTAGAAAGTGGGTAGATGGGTGTATTTGATATACAGGGAGTAATATCAATATACCTAATCTAAGAGGGGGTAATATCAAATAACCCTAGATGGGTGGGTTAGGTTTGTCAGCTGGAGAGAGGCCTCATACACTAGTCACTAGTCACTAACAGTCTAACATTGCCCACCTGTGACCCCTCTCCTCTCCTTGATGATGTCTAGTTATAAAGCACAGTTTTGCACTGTAGTCGCTTTAGCTAGAGTTGAGAGAAGAAAGGATATTGCTCACTCACTAGTCATCAGTCTCTTCACTATTCTACAATTAAAAAAAAATTGAAAACTTAGTGGGATCAACTGACCCCACATTCCACAGTGGGCTCGTCCTTTCGAGTGCATACACTCATGTCGTCAATGCTAATGACGACTTAGGAGCCATGTTGGAAAAAAGAATCAGTTGAGTCCAAAATTTGCCATTATTATTGATGATATAGTACCCCTATCGTCATTGCTAATGGCATGAGTGTATCACGTCGCCAATAACAATGATAATTTATTTTTATTTTTACAAAAAATTATATGTTATTTTATTTATAATTTAATTAAAATATATTATCCTATACACGGAAATTTATGTTCCACAAATTGTAGGGTCATCTGGGATAATGCGACTTTTTAGCTATTGAAAACCTTGTCCTTTTGCATGTGCTAGTCTGTAGTAGACGCCAATATCATTTTTCTTATGGTATATTCCTGTTGAATCATACCTTGTACCATTACCACTATCTACGTTAGTCTGTTATGTAATATCTGGAGTCTTTGACCAGAAAGTAGGAAATAATCTTCGCTTAAAAAAGTTTACTGTTGCTTTCTTCATCCAGACTTCGACAAGCTTCCACCTTTGTGGTAAGCGAAGAGAATTGGCCCTCTCTCCCTTTTTTTATTTATTTATTATTCTTTTATTTTATTTTTTGTGTTGAGCCCATTACTCGAACCACCATCCCCAAACGTTTGATCATCATCACCCAATGAATCAGGATTTCCACATCCAAAGTTTTATTGTTCAACGCATAGATCCTCTTCCTAGACAAATTTGCGCTTTGTTTTTCAATCGTAAAGTATTTTTAACAATATTTCGACTAATAGTACAAACCTTATGCCGAGAAATAACAGAGGTACCAGATCCTGCACTCCATGGTTGATTATTTCAAAAAGTACATAATTTCAAGTTATTGTTTCTCAAATCCTGCACACCAATGGCACCAACACCTTAGCCTAACTATTCTCAAGTTTGCTTGCCATTGGCATTCTGTGAAAAGGAACTACATATAGCAAACTGCGATACCCAGAAAAGGAATGCCGTTGAGTGGCACCATATTATCAACAAAGTAACAGATTTTCAAACTTTGGGAACACAAGTTGCATATAATCTGGACTATAATATATTAGATCTCAAAAAAGGAGTAAAATTTGTATGTCTCTCCATAATCGACCTAATTAGCATTCGGATCTTGAACCAACAGTTAACTCTTCATTTATGTAGACAGATGATGAAAGACTCACTATATAGTAGTTATGGACATCTACCATGAAGTAGATACAAGGATTCTTACAATAACACAATCCAGCCAGTCAACATTTCGTCCAAGATACTAATTAGATCGATTATGGAACTCAAATATAAATTTCACAACTTTTTCGAGACCCAAAGTATGAAAAACTCTATTATCAAATACACAAACACAATGGCTCAGTCCTCTATCCATCTGCTTAACACGATGTTACCTGTACTTTCCAAACATGGCTATAAACATGGTCTTCTAAGCAATACCATAAATTCGCATTTCCGAGGAGAGGTTTGATCTTGCAACTTGATGCTAAAAGCTAGTATCTTACTCTGCTATGTCTAGCATCTAAAACTAGCAATGATGCATAATGTAAACATTTACTGGGCCATGTAACCAAGAACTCATAGACGACATGCTCACATAAACAGCAAGTCGAGAGTCATAACGCTGAATGAAAAAAACATCCCAGATCAGTATGAGTTGCTCTGTTGAGTGACAACAAATATTGACCCTATTATTATCAGCAAGTTGAAGACAAATACAATCAGTAGAGGACAAATCCAGGGTTTTTAATGGTAAAAGAACTAGTCTTGAAATAATTCCTCATACTACTGTTACGAGTATATTGGCTGTTCAGTTGATGCTCCATCTTCAATTGAAATTTAACCAAAAAAAGAATTTGATGGCATGGGTAAATACGAACCATATATTATAGAAACTCTAAATAATAAGACATTGCGTTCTTCGATGCAGATTTACCCATATGACCTAAACAATAATATTCCACCCTACCTGGCATCCTCGTCTCTAAAGAAACGCATCCAACTTATTTGATTTAGTAGGACGCGGCGGCAGGAAATCCTCCAACCGTACACAGGAGTTTGTCCGGATCTCACTCAAGACCGAGTCTCCCTTCTCGATTCTAATGAACTGAAGGATGCTACCAAGGACTTCCGACGCAAGCCCAGTTTCTACAAGGCTTCCTGGCTCTTCTCCACCTTCCTGAATCAAACTAGCAATCTCTGCTAAAGGAACCACGTTTCCAAGTGTAATTTTTGCAAAAATGTGACCAAGGAACTCCGCGGCTCTTGGAGCATCATTGACTGCATCCTCCAGTGTCGACAAAACAGATTTGAACCTGACATTAAACAATTTACACACTTGTAAGTAAATTTTATTGTTGATTTGGAACAAGATACACTTTTGGTGTTATTGGTAAGTATGTCTGTACCCCTGGACTAGCTGATTCTGGTTAAGCAGGCTATCTCTAGACTTGCAGAGGTTGACGAGAAGCTTGGCAAGGAGATCCCTTTCCATATCTTTCCTCTCAAATGAATCTGTCACCCACAATGACACCATGGACGGATAGAAACTTGGGCACTTGAGCTCTTTAATGCACAAAGCCATCTCCTCCTCGTCTTTTGCACTGAAATAGAGGAAAAACTGACTTAGAGTTCATACACAAAGAGATGTTTACATAACTAGCATAAACAGCCTGCAAAAATCAGAGAATCTCAAATCACAACATAGATAGAAACAGCAGAATTGATTGAAAAATGACATTTGAAAAAAGAACTGCAATATACTGAGCCTGCAGCCCCACAATATCTAACGTACTCAGGAACTGTAGACTAGAACTTTTAGTCTGGTGAAATTCAATAACACTCACAGATCCTCAGATCTCAACCATAGTTTGCAGTATGGGCCGATACCGATCCGATACAGCCGATAACGATACAGTTTGGCATGTCCCAATACGATAGATACAGATACCGACTGATACCGACATCGGGGGTCTCTTTACAAATCAATTCGGCAAAAAAAAATTGAATGAAAAAGACTAAGCAGCAAGGATGTAAAAGCATTGTAAGATTATAAAAGCATGTAAGTAAAGAAAACTTATCACAGGGAAACCAATCAACAAGAATGATTAGTATTTCATTCAATTTCAAAACTAATATGAAACAACACAAAAAAAAACTTATAATTATGCCTAAATGTCTAAAATATTTTCTCTAAATTTATTAATAATTATTTGTTTTCCAATACCAAAAAAAAAAAAATCCAATACTCCAATCTGAAACCGCTGATACCGCCTATCCCGATAATCATAGGAAGGGTCCGATACCGATTCCGATAGTATGAACCTTGTTCTGAAGCTGTAGTCTAGCATGAGAAAAACAAAGATCTTTTTTTCTTAACTTCCTGAAAAGGGTCAAGCAAATCCAGTATTAGAGGGTCACAAAATTCTGTCAAATGGGAATGCCATTCCTTTTCAATCTTTGGCTTAATGTGCCATAGAGATTAATGCAATTTCCTGTAGCAAATTGTAGCATCTTACTTTTCTGTCCAGCCTCTTATAATCTAGCAGAACTTGAAGGGTTCTCCTTGATTGCATCAAAATAAGATGCATAGTCAAAAGGTATGTTTACCTACCAGTCAATCGTCCGTCTAGGTTTAATACTTCTATGGCATGGCCCAAACATGTTCAAAGCTAACTGGGTTTGGAATTTGGCATCGACAGTTGATGTCAAGTGGATAGCTGGTAAAAGCTTTTGTCAATTATTTTATGGAGCTTTCTTATGTTCCGTAGCTGATTCCATTCTGATGGAAGAAAGCTTAAGATGATGATGAAAGTTCTGTAAAAAAAAATAGTCCCAAAAAAGGAGAAAACTGAAACAAAAAGTGAATGATATAATCAGTATAAAGACAATAAAGAACCGAATATAATGAACAAAACAACTCTTTTAACACCCTTTTATTGTCATTCTGTCACTACTATAACACAACATCAAATGTGAGAACTTTGAGACATTTATGCAGAACACCATTAAACACTTCAGCCTGGTTACTGAAAATTCCCAATTGATGATAAAGAAGTTTTCACATAAATAAGTGCATTCCCAAGTGCACACATCCTCAGACTCGCAAAAAAAAGAGGGACAAAAACAAAGAAAAGAAAAACTTCAGCCTATTCAACCAACTTCCTATTTCCATGCAAGGTTTTCCCCAATGCCTACAAATATGAGAAACTTTGAAAAGTATCCTTAGAATCAAACACAAAGAAAACTAGCCTTTCCTAAAAATAACAAGACAATGATGACTATTTAAAGAAAGAAAAAATTACTATGAGGTACAATCTTTCTCCACAAGGAATAATCTTTTAGAAACAATCAACTGTGTACCCACCTGCACCCCCACCCCCATCCCCCACGCCCACCCACCCACACCTAGGTACATACATAAATAAAAAAATACTCCTCTTAAAAGCACAAAAACCTCCACCAGCATATGATCATTACCTGTCATGGTATACACCTTTATTTTTAAAATATATATCCTGAGAATCAGTTTTTGTATAAACCAAAATTCTAACAGGAGATGAAAGACAAATTACTGAGATTTCACATTACATCCACTGCTTTGCTGTCAAACCTAAATTGTAAACCTTAATAAGCAACCAGCCCAAATAAAGGATGATTTAGCTTTCAATGAATTTTAAGTAATACTGGACTTAACAGTTGATTTAATTGATTCTGAAGACAACCTACAAGTCTCCAAGATGGTCTCTACATTTTCTGCTATTGATTACATCCTTGATAGAAGTGGTCCGAGCTGGGAACCTATATAAAAGAGCGAGAGTGAAGTGACTCAAGCCATGACCATATATTGCCCTTTGAGATACCCATATGCAGTCTTCTGCATCACTTCCAAGTATCTGGAGAAACCAACACACTTCTCTATCTTCAAACTAAAATATTTGTGAAAGGACTTGGAATTATTTCTCCTGGACAAAACTCCAATTCAAGTTCCATATATGTTTGCACCATCAAGCCACTACAATTTTTGAATATTCAATGATTCTACCTACCAGCCTCATAAAGGGTTATCATCCTACTAGCGTTAAGTAATCCATTGAGTTTCTCACAAAATTTCTGATGGATGAACTGCAAATTATACTCATGTCAGCCACCTAAAAGAAAAAGGAAATATAATCATAATTTCGACTTAGTTACATCGTATAAAAACAACCAACACAAAGTGATCAATTTAATAATGATAATCTAACATCTAAAGCCTCAAACTAGGAATATTTGCAAAACTAATATAGAGATCTATCAGACTAAAATCTTTAATACCAAATTCTGACAGATAACAAAGTTCTTTCCTAGTTTTTGCACCTGCAAGTCAGATCAATTTTTGGTATCAGACTATTCATCCAAGGTCTTCTATGCAAGTATAATGGCGGTCTTATCCAATGTCGCTCTCCTAAAGAACCATCAATAATAAGGAATTTTCGCTCCTAAAACCAAAATTAGCTAATCAAAATCATCTAGTTATTTCACATACAAAATAAGTACTGCACATGTTTCCATGCAACAATACATAGTAACTACTAAAGAACATCATAAATGATGCCTTCTATTGACATCAACCATAATTCTGAACAAATTCAAAGATAAATTTTTGTAAACATTAGCCCTTCACCTTCTTTTGTGCCAACTTCCTTTTATCTTATGGTGTAAAACCATTCCCTCTCCGGGTAAAAACTAAAAAGGAGGGTTGCAATCAGTTTAAAGAAATTTTCGTAAACATTAATCGTTCCTCTACTTTTGTGCCAACTTTCAATTATCTTTGTGGGCTTAAAGCAATCCCTCTCTTGGAAAAGGGGTTGCAATAATTAGATTGATGGACCTATTAAAACCTCATTGAAAACAGACAGTTCAAAACTATGCTTTTGACACAGATCTCAGACCCTTCTGTCTTATGTGCCTCCATTCATGTCATAATCCACTTCATTAAATTGTTTCTAAACTTCTGTCCCAAGCCTTATTTTGTACCAGATCAACAAAACATCAGCAGAACTAATTGCCTATAAATTCTCTGACCTCATCAATGTGAATTATCAATGAACCCTACTTATTTGACGACCATACTCAACTTGAGTTGCAAAACTTTTCACTACACATTCAGACTATTTGTAATGAAAATGATTCGTTCCCCTAATATCATTAGCATTTCAAAAACCTAAATCATAATCAGGTACACTCTAATACCCAGAAGACGCTTCTTCCAACTTAAGTTAAACCTAATAAATTCAAATTCAACAATATTGGAATAAAGCTCTTACAAGCAGGGGTCAAGTGAAAACTGCCGGATGCCCCGGCAATGATGGAACAGTGGCTGCAAACAAGCTGATGCCAAGGATAGTACCAGTAATGGCATTTCAAGTGATGGTTACAGGTCGAGTTCAGCACAATGAACTAGGTCCGAAAAAAAGTGTTGTCTGGATATGGCAACTTTCTCAAACATTTTATCAATGTGCTCAATATGATCTTCGCAAGCAAGTTTCTATTGTTTAAACCCATGGTTGTGTTGCTGCTCTTCATTGTCATGTATCTGTTGCTCTGATACCAATTTGGTGCTGGCATGAAATCAAGCCCACACAAGAAGCAAAGAAATTAACCTTACTGGGAAACAGAGCAAGGAACATTCCCCAGGAATGTAGAAAAGCAACCAACTATCATTAATCCTAAAGTAACTCGCCAAATATTTCTTTTGAGTTCCAAGTTCCAAAAAGGCCAATGCAAAAGAAAATCTCAAGGTTGTATATATTGAGTTGCTCTGATACCAAAAGAAAATCTTCAGTGTCATGTATGAGTTGTTTTGTTACCAAATTGGTGCTGGCATGAAATCAAGATGTAACCTCCACTTTTCATTTTTTTTTAAATTATAATTATTTATTTATTATTGTCATGATTAATTAATATTTAAATAGTGATTAGTTAATTAATCCTAATTAGTATTTAGTTTAGGGTTAACATTGATTTAGGTTAATAGAAGATTGATGTTTAGGTTAGGGTTAATCTTGGATTATGTATTATCTAGATTTTTTAATCTCACGTCTTCATAATTAATATCTAGGGGTAAACTTGTAAATACCCATTCCACCTCTTCAAAATAAATATCAAAGAGGCTTACATGAGAATCTAACCACAACACCTATAAACACCCCCCCCCCCAACCTTCATTCATTCCATCCCACTACATTTCTTCTTCTCCACTTCTCCTTCCCAAAATTCCTAAACCCTAATTCCTTTCCCCACCATTCCAAATAAGCCCATTCCCTCTTCAACTTTCTACTAAAGTTAGAACTAAAGCTTGGGAGCTCAAGTAGAGTTAGCAAGGAACACTACCAAGGAGGATTGAACACACTTCTTCTTCCTACACCATTCATTAGAGAGGATTGTACTTGGGAGCCCTTCCCAAGAGGTAAACATTACTTCCTTTTAGTTCTATGGTAGAATAATTAATCTAAAATCCATACGCAATTCACTAATAACTAGGCCTAACTTTCTAATGTAAATACTAGATTCTAATAGACTCATAGGTAGTAGATCTAAGTGTTTTAATTAATGATTTAGAACACTAGTGGATTGGTATCCACCAAGTGCTTGTGTTGTGTCCCCAAAGGGATTTTTGTATCTTGATATGAGTTGTGCATGTGTCTAGGCGTCCAAAATAGGATGCCTAGTGTAGTGTCAAGATACTACGTGGTACGCATGGTAAGATTTTGAGATACAATAGAAATGGTAGTTTAAATGGTCAAGTTCATGCTTATAAGATTTTAGATTATTGTATATAAATATATGTCATGGTTATGAGTATCTTAGATATTGTTGGGTTGAGTATTCTGGATACCAAAATGATACCATGGGAAGGTAATTTTGTTTGAGTATCATAGGGTGATACTTGGTGTCAAGGATATCAAATTAGGATTGTGTGTTTGTATATGTTTTAGTATCAAGAGGAAGTATATTATAGGTCCTACCTATATACATAAATAGTGAGTGTTATGAGTGTGTGTATGTATATTAGTGTTATATACATCTATATGTATAATATGAGTGTTTATATATATATATATATATATATATATATATATATATATATATGTGTGTGTGTGTGTGTGTGTGTGTGTGTGTGTGTGAGAGAGAGAGAGAGAGAGAAATATAGATGTGTGTGTATATATATATAAAGGGGGGGGGGGGTGTTAGAGGGGGAGGAGCATGCAGTAGTGCAACAGTGCAACAGCAGTAGCATTAGTGGCAGCAGCAGTAGCAAGAAGTAGTGGCATCACCACCACCTCTTTATCTTGATCAAGGGTGAGAGTGTGTGTATGTGTAAGTGTCAAGTGTGAGTGTTTAAGTGAATGAGATGTGTAGTGAGTTTAGTGTCAAGTATAGTTAGTGTGTTATGTATAAGATACAAGTGAGTATCCTAAAGTGGGTTAGATGTGTTGTGTATATTTGAGTATGATTCATGACAAGGCAAGTGTCAAGGTAAGTTGGGTATTGGTTAGATAAGTGTTATGGTAAATATCAATGTATTGGAATACCAAGGTATCAAATTAGAAAACTGGAAGTGTTATATAAGGTATAATAAGTGTTATAATAACCTACAATATATATATGAGTTATGTGTGCTACTTTGAACTATATAAACTATATTTTAGTATAAAATACTTATTATATTAGGTATCACAAGTAGATAATATTAAACCTACCTAGATAAGTTACCACTAGAGTAGGTAATTGAATCTAGAAACCTAATAACTCAAAAGATAGAATAGACTTTGATCAATTTCACCTATTGATGCAATTTATTCATAAATAGGTTTCTTGGACTCGAATTTGTTACCGGACACATATCGCCAACTCAGGACGGAAGACGAGTACATTCTCCGATTGTTTTCATTACTTGATAGTTTCAATATTTCATGTTCTAGCTATGTCTTACTCTCACGCTTGATACACGGATTGATATTGTATGGATTCTCAGTTTGAATGATAATTCTCATGTTGGTCATGTTTCAAGTGGGTCATGTGGTGCAGGTTGGTCATGTTGTCGTTCATGATCATGTATCTAATGTCTATCTCGCTTGGTGATTTTCATGTTTCTAGAATCATTCTATCACATCTTGAATCCATGAGTATTAGTCGAAGAAGGAAAAAATACTATGTAGATGTGTGATCAAAGCCCGTCTTTCATGTTTCATGTGAATAGCAAATCATGCAATTCACGTATGATTATGCCAGATCCATTTCATGTAAATAGCCATCGACGGATGTGCCAGGTTACCTTAGCCGATTACATGTTGAAAGTAGTATTTTAAATTCACTTAGAGTGTTTACAGTCTTTCCTTTTATCATTCTAATACTTTGCTATTTATGATCATGGATTCTCGTAATTACTTGTTTTATCACATGTAGTCAAGTCATAATTCTGATTTACCGTCTATCATGTATTACATGCCTATTACATTCTTATAGTCTCTACCATGTATTTGAACTGCTTCCATTGATGTACTTTCGCTCCAATCCTGACATGGATATGTTAAAAATTTTAGAAGATGATTTTAAGAACCAGTTCACTACATATTACAGGACCCAAGAGGGCCTTGTAGCCGAGCTTGACCCTGCCCTTCCGGAGGATCAAAGAGGCATCACAGCGAAGATCTAGGCTCCAACTACTTTAGACAGCTTATAAAACACTATTATATTTATCAGAATTTTCTCTGGTAGTCTACTGTCTTATGTAATACTTTTGGATCAAGACTCTTTGAAGTTGTTTGACTTTATATATATATATATGTGTGTGTGTGTGTCTTAATGTTTGTATTGTTCTTCTGGTGTTATCTTCCTTAGAAAATGTGATCTGAGTACTATGATTTATTTTATATATATTGCGTGAGTTGCTGGATATTTGTGAGTTACTAGACAGCATTCTACCACCGACATTGCGGCGTAGGCTGGACGTACCCACGTACTCGTGTCCGAATTATCGGGTGTGGGTCATGACACAAGCCCACACAAGACAAAGAAATTAACCTTACTGACCTTACTAAGAAACAGAGCAAACATTAGCTAGGAATGTTGCAAAGCAACTAACAATAATTAATCCTAAAATATCTTGCCAAATATTTCTTTTGACTTCCAAGTTCCAACAAGGCCAATGCAAAAGAAAATCACAAGGTTGTATATATTGCTTTTTGGGTTATTTACACTAACATCCCCTATGTTTTATGTTTATTACACGGACCTTCCTTATTTTTGAAAATAATTACACACACAGCACTCCCACCGTGGAGTCCCACAAGCCGACGTCTCTCTCTCTCTCTGCTTGATGCGACGGCGGCTCGGTCACGGCCGAACCTATGTCGTCTCCGATCTCTGCTAGCCTCCACCGACTCACCCCACCAACGATGCCAACTCTTACCCACTGAAAATGAGTCACCCAGCACTTAACCATTTTCTACTGGTTAGCTATTTTGTTATTGTAAGAATTTTTTTCCTTCTTCGTTGCAACACTTAATTGTATATTTTGTGTTCTTAAAGCTTCAATATGCAGAGTATGGTCTGTTTGGTTGTCTTTGCTTAAGTTTGATTATTATGAAGCATCTTGGTTTTGCTCCAATATTAAAGTTTCAATATTAGCTTTTATGCATCTTGGTTTTGCTCCATCCGGGTCAGAATTTTATGCATCTTGGTTTCAAAATTTCTTTCATCTATACTTTCAGAACTAAAGAGTAAAATATGAATAAACCGAACTGACCAAAAACCGAACCGTTTTAATTTGGTTCGTTTTATTCGGTTCTACTAAAAACGGTTCGGTTTTCGGTTTTTAAAAATACGGTTTTTGGTTGTCAGTTTTTTTTTAATTGTTCGGTTTGAACCGAACCAAACCATTGCTCACCCCTAGTCTTGTGCCTTGTTTGGTAAAATACAGACCGAGTATTAGAATTCCGAGATCAGACCATTAATTTTGATAATGTAATTCTGAAATAAAGTAGCTCCAGAATCGCTGCATATGGGAGCACAGCAGTTAATATTCATCTTCTAGATAAAAGTTGTATCATTCCTAAGGTCCGAAATCAACATCTTGTTGGTTTTTAGGTGCTATTCAAAAGTTTCTCATTATTAACTTCCTAGAAGAAAGCTTTTCACGCCAATGGCCATAAATAAGTTCAAATATTTCGATTTAAAAGCACATTTATGACTGGAATAAAGACAAACGAATTTGGCATTTTAAATCAGTTTACTCAACTTCATTTAGACATTTTGAAACTGATAAAGATTTCTTTCGAAAAAATCAAGACAATCTAATGGGTGTCATCCCCAGCCTAAAATATTTGAAAAGTTACAATTCCCAAGGCATCTCCCACCTTGGTATGCCCAGTTGAAAATAAAAGAAAAAATTCATATAAAATTACAAATATAATACATGTAAAAACCAGAAAAGGAGCTTTAAACATAATTTGTATTCTAAATTTGTACATTTAACTGATACATGTCTTCCATGAAGCTGTCAAGTTATGCATCCACAACAACACAATGAGATGATGCTGTGTACATGCACAGCAACGAGCAAGGCCAAAAAGTATACGAGTTGCCACAAAGCTTCCCAGCTCTTCTAGCAAGGCAGGGGAAGTTTCATTTTTTACTTTTCGTTAATGTTTACATTTGGATCTGAAGGTTTAGGGTTCTAGGCATATATATGGATGAAGAACCATCCATAATGCAGTGCTAATTTTCCCTTTTGAGTGTTTAGTAATCTAACAAAGAAGGCAAACAAGCATTTCATCAAAAGCAAATCATAAGTCATAACCGACGTCAAAACAATTGTCCGAAACCTGTTATTTGTAGACCTACAGAATTAAATAGAAGCAATTTGTAATAAACAGGAGAAATATATGAATAAAAACCTAATATATCAGTTCTATTAGAATATGCACAAAAGTTTCAAGAAATATTAGCAAGAAAGAACCAAATGAGAAAGAGAAGCGACCTGTAAAACTCCCGTATTGCAGATATGGATTTTTCTCGTAGACTATCTTCAGATAGTGGTTTCATTTCAGAAGGTGCATGAAGAATCCCAGCAGACCCATGCATTCTCCCAGTGGTGGTACTTGCACTAGATCTGTCCATCACATGTTCCGCGACCTGAAGATCCCTGTTCCCATTAGAAGAATTACGGTCATACGGGCTTGGCTGATTATATTGTAGACTTGGAAACTTATCCTGCACATATCTTGGCATGTTATCTTCTCGTGGCTTAAAATTGTAACTATTAGGGCCTGATGTCATTCTACGAGAATCTCCAAGGTTCGGAGGAATGTCGGCTGAAGGAACATTTGACATAAGTGGCTGTCCTCTGGACATCCCCCTAGCAAGACCGCCTTGAGGACCAAGGGTAATGGAATCATCTGTGGACCTTTGAGGGAGGGGAACAGACAGTACCCTACCCTCAAACTGGTGCCTATCATCCATTCGAACATCTTGAGTTGCATGCCCTCGAACCTGAGCTGGCGAACCACGAGTTTGCTGAGAGCTCGAAGAAGAAAATACTGTGGAAGCACGAGAACCATAATCGACAGATGGCCCGCGTCGTGGTCCAGAACTGACGACAGGACCACGCGCTAATCTACTTGTCTGAGCTTGCCGTTCTTGAGCTGCATCCCTGTGCACCTCATCAATCTTCTTTGGCCCTTCAACTTTCCTTCTCTGTTGCCATTTGTTCTTTCTAAGATCAATTGCATCCCGCAACATAAATCTAACTCGAGACGATAGTTTCTGGTTGATCGAAAGGCTCAACATCCTATCAAAATATGCATCCATATGTACCTTGGCCTTTAGGTGATCTATCATCTCCCCAATTGTACTCAGCAACTTACATAAAGCTTCAACATCTTCCTCGTCCGGATTCTCATATTCTCCCAACAACTTCTTAATGCATTCATGCATAATTCTCTCTGTCAACATCCTTTTTTTATACAATTCTCCAATCAAACGAATGTTTCCAAGCATGCGCCTTCGTGCCTGAATTCTTTTCTCCTCTCTTTCCCCTTCAGTTTGTTTCATCTCACCTTCCTCTTCAATTCTGTTAGCTTCAGCTTCCTCTCTTTCACCTCTTTCAAATTCTTCTTGGCACTTGTTCAAGAGCAACCGTTTAAAGGTTATCTTTTCATTATCCTCATTAAAATCTGGCAACTCATTGGAAAGATGGACGCAGAAATTTGCATACATTTCACAGAAGGTTGGTTCCATCAGAGCTTTGTCAAAAATCTGTGAGATGACCCCACTGAGAGTGACCGTGTTGTCAATGTTAACCTCCGTGACTTGCAAAAAGAGTTTATCAAAATTCTGAGGAGTCAATTTGTTAAGTATAGCTTTCAATTGTCTCTGTTTTGCCTCTTCTTTGTCAGAAACCTTGCCTATTTCATACTTGTTTGCAGCCTTGTGCATCATCTGTGAAGGTGCATGAGGCGAAGGTATTAGACCTCTTTGACTACCTGTAGCACGCTGCCACCTGTCCGCATCAGAATTGCTTCGAGACATGCCCCC
This sequence comes from Iris macrosiphon, assembly GCA_036927795.1. Classification (NCBI taxonomy): domain Eukaryota; kingdom Viridiplantae; phylum Streptophyta; class Magnoliopsida; order Asparagales; family Iridaceae; genus Iris; species Iris macrosiphon. The sequence continues at coordinate 31,734,663 of JAYESA010000007.1, read as the reverse complement.
CTGTGATGACATAGATTGCACAGGCCCAGAGAGAATCCCACCGGCAAAGTGATTGGGTTGAGCTCGTGGATTCCTGAGAACCCCATGATTGACTCCTTGCCCCGGATGAAAACTTACATTACCAGCTCCAGGACCCATATCCAGTCGAATGTCGCGTCCAGGGCCAAAAGAAGCTGTTTTGGTCCACCTACCATCATCTGCAACTCCAGCCATACGACGGTCCACCCGAGAAGCCCCTGGAGACCTCTCTGTTATTCTTCCAGGATTTAGATATGGCTCACGGTCGAATATATGAGTTGTGCCAACTGGATCGCTCATCAATGCATCTGCTATGTCAGACCCTATCTCGAAGCCAACAGGAAGATAGGTGCATTGCTCAGCAAAGGTTAATAGAAAATCTCTTGAGTAACTCTTTCTACCAGAAGACTCATCTGCATGAACCTGATCCCCATCATCTGATCTCAATTTTGGGGTGGAGATATCAGCAGCATCTTCCCAATCATCAACTTCTGTTTTACTTTGTCCATCTTCTTCACCTACACCAGCATCCTTATCAGGCACATCTGTCAGCGCATGTGTTGTATTAACAGTAGAAGAACTATCAATGTTTTCCAAGGAATTGGTAACTTCTTGCTTTTCCTCTGGACCTTTATATGCATTATAAAGATCAGAGGTCCCTGCAGCATCTGCCTTAGAAAGAATCTCTTTTCTCTTCTTTCTTTTTGCTCTAGCAGGCTCTGAAGTAGGCTTATTCTTTGGCCCTGGAAGCATAACGGCACCTGCCCCCCCACCAGACAGCTGTGTGTCTTGACCTTCCAATATTTGCTTCGTCTCGGAGGAATCCGTAGCAATAAGAGGTGCTGGTTCTACATGTGAAGTAGTAGGATTAGTTGACTCAACATCCTGATTGCTCATTGTTTCACAAATATTTTTAACCACATCTTTGATATCAGAAGATGCAGTAGAAGGAACATCTGATCCCTTCAATTTACCATCAACCTCAAATCTACAATCTACTGCTTCTTTATTGGTTTGAAGCTGCAACTCACAACCATTTGCCTTTTCGGAACTGCTTCCTCTAACATCTTCCTGTTTGACAGACACGACTGGATTTACAGCATCAGATTTTTCTATCATTCTGGCAACCGGATAAGAATTAGTACTATCATGTGATAAAGCAGAAGAGGATTCAACTATTTCATGTTCTGTAACTATTAGTTTTTTATCATTTATTGTAGAGCCTGCTGATTTATGTTTATTTTCAGAAGCTGAATCAGAAATTTCAGATATAGATCTCTCCAAGTTAGGACTCGAAGAAGCCGATGCCTCAAGAGAACCCCTGTCCTTCAAAATGTCGCAGCTGTTCGATAATTCCAATGGATTCAAACAACTCGGAGCAGATTCCTGTGATGGTTCCTTTTCCAATGTAACCACATTACCTGAAACTGCTGGTATTTCTTTCACTTCAGATGCTCGAAATTCTGCAGAACTTCCATGTTCTTCAGCCAAAGAAGGCATCTTAGTTGTAGCAGTAGGAGAATCAGACCCTAAAAGAGAGGAGAATTTCTCAGAACCACTGAGTGCTTCCATTACACCTGACTCGTCCTTGGCTACTTTTGAAGATAAATTTGTCAAACCTGCATCTGATGTAGCTGCCTGCAACAATTCAATCATACACAAGATATTGAATAGGATAAGCATTCATGACTACAAGACATATATACTCTTCAAAGTGAAGGAGAAAAGGATCGTCAACCTGATTCTGTTGCTGGGTATTGCTAGCATCCTTCTTACCCGTCTTTCTCTGGACGTCCTTCCAGGAATCTGATATTTGAAAAGAATCTTGTTTACTCCCTTCAGTTGCTGACCTAATGGGGCCAGAGTCACCAACTGAAGTGACAAGAGGTGATGTTTCAGGTTGTGTTGGTAGTGTTTGATGTGCAGAGGTTTCCACAACCGGTTCTGCAACTGTCAAAGAAACATTGCCAGGTGTTTCAACTAATTTAGAATCCTGCATAACTCTTTCCTGAACAGCTTCACCACCATTTTTCTGGTGGGACACAGTAGCATCTCCTTGTGGCTTTAATAACTTTGGAGTGACTACACTGCTACTTGGCCTGCTAATTGTCACTGAAGGTGTCCCAGATTTTTGAAAAGTAACAGGTGGTTTTATTGTCACCTGGACTGGAGCAGATGAAGCAGAAACAGGTGAGACTTCCATGTTAGCTGCCTCACAAACACCATGTAATATAGATGGCGGTCCAGGCTTGCTACCAATCACAGGATTATGGCCAGATGGTTTCAGAAAAATAGTGTGTCCACTTTGGCCAACAGGATAGTTATATCTTGGACCTTGTGAACCTGTAGTCATCTGGGTACTTGTCAGTGGATGAGAATTAGGAGCAGGGAAAAATATTGGTGAAGGGGAATAAGTGTTGGGTTGCAACGGCGGATAGTAGCCCATCTGATGAGAGGTATTAAAAGTTTGGATAGGCTGCGACTGTGCGGTCACATTAGGAAGTGGCCTTTGACTGGAAGCACCACCATCCACATGTGAATTGTTCCTTTTATCAAGCCTCAACTCCTCATGAGTATCTGGATGTGTTATTTTTACTGTAGTCTTGCGTGGACCTCCAAAATTTCCAGGCTGTTGTGTAAATTGTGTAGCAATCCCAAATCCCAGGTTGCTTAACTGAGGGGGCAGTTGGTGACCTATTTGAGGTGCAAAGCCCAAGGTCTGTCCCTGATGCATCAGGGCCTGTGGTTGCATAGTATGCGACTGGAAATTAGGGACAAACAACTGTTGTGGAACCTGCGGGCTGTTCACCACCGGTATTGCCATTGTCATTTGCATTGAATTGGCCGTGATACCCTGTGATTGCATCTGCGGGCTGGGGCCCCCAAATTGCATGGGAATTTGTGGCGGTTGAAATTGCATGTGCACTGGCACACCACCTACTGGATGAACAGATGGCTTTGGCGGTACGACGGTGGGAGCAGATGAAACAGATACATGCAGATCCCTTTTTATCTGGGTAGGAGGATGAGACTCCCAAGTATATGGTTGATTATGCCCACCCAAATCCTTCCTTGTTTGCTGCTGCTGTGGTTTTGGAGCAAAGGGAATGGGCATAGTTGGAACTGCCCTAGAATCATGGCGGGGCTGAATGATGGAAAAAGTCCAAGCTTATTAACTAGAGCTCAACAATATTAAATTAATATGCTAACAAGTTTCAAAAATACATGTAAAGTTTAGGCTTTTCCCTTAGTGTAATGGCAATAATATAATGTGGCTTGGAAACTGCCCAAAAATGAGCCGTCCAAGCCATATGTATATCCTCGACTAAATAAAAAAATTCAAAAAAATCAAAAAACTTTGTAACTGTGTATGTACCTTAAATAAAAATTTTAAATCCTTCTAACTTCTTTAACATATAATAAATCCTAAAATATATTCAATATTGAAATTATATTTAAACCAAGTATATGATATTATCTAACTAATTCCATATCCAAAATTCAAAAAATAATAAAATATATCTATAAAAAATCCTAATTAAAATATATTAAAATCATATTTTAAATAGTTTAATCTTATTTAAATTTTTATCTAATTTTTAATAATATTATTTATTTATTTTTGTACATGCAACGCACGTGAACGTGACTAGTGGCAATAATGGTTGCGATTCTAAATATGTATTTTTAGTATTTTGATGAGTCGTATTGTTTGTATCACTATGCGTGCTACAACTGCTTCTATTTCTCGACCAGGGTTAGAGTAACATATTATAATTATTTATTTATTTATTTATTTGGCAATCATTAGGATTCGCTTAACTTAATCCCTAATTTAATACTAATCATATCCTAGTCATTTACCATTCTACCCCTCCCTCACAAACTCACCAACCTTGACACCCCACCATAGTATGTTGGCCTTCCCTTCACCATACAAACTCTTATTTCATTCTTTCCATGACACATGAACCCTTAAGTGTCACAATGACATCGTTATTTCATGGCATAACAAAACAATCTTTTCTTCCCCTCTCTATCTCTTCCATTTCATTCCATCATTTCTTCCCTTCTTTCCCCACCAAGAACAAGAGAAGAAGAGAAGAGAAAGAAGAGGAGGAGAGAGCTTACCTTCGGATGTACGTCGAGCTACTATGATGTCATGACATACCGGCTCTCTTCGGAGGTACGTAGGGCTATCATGTCATCATAGAGGCTCCCTATGGGAGGTTTGCCAAGCTATTATGTTGTTAAAGATACATTACGTGAATAATTAATCTGTCCAGAAAATTTTATCCGAATAATTATCATGTTCAAAAACTTTACACTAACTATCTTGTCCAGAGGCTTATGCCAAAATATTAAAATAGTGATTATGTCATCACCGTATAATTCTGTCATGTTGAGTATACAAAGTAGAACTACACACGTCATACACTAATATTCTACATGTCTGCATGACACTTCCCCTTTGCTTTGAACACTTGTTGGTCTGCCCTAACACACCTGGGTTTCTTTTCTCCCCAGTTATTGATGACAATGTTGGACCTAACTTATCTCTATAAGAGAAAAAATAGATAGAAGATCAGGAGTTAGAATACTTATGTTTGTTCTATCTTTGGAATGTACCACTTATGTAGAATCTAGATATATGATGGCTTAGTCTAGAAACCTTTTATAACTTGACATTGATATGTAATATTAGGTATGGGTTGTTACTTATTAGAAGACGTGTAATAATTTCACTTATGTAGCAATTCATTTCACTTATGTTACATGTTTTCATTTGGCTTAATTAATTTTTCTATCCTAGAACCTTACAAGTGACAATTGTGGATGCTGGTGGTAGTGTATTCATAGGTTTATTCTAGGAGCGGGGTATGACACTTATTGTTAATATATAAAAAAATCAATGCCATACAATCTATTTATAAAATGTTAAACCTAATAAAAAATTATAGAATCGACTATTCACGGCATTGATTTTAAAGGAGCCTAATAAAAAAATTGTAGTATCAACCTAAGCTATAGTTAAGAACTTAATGACTATACATGTAAAACAAAATGTGTATGCAAGGTGAACTGGTGTTAAACATCTATATATATAAATGGTCAGAAGTGACAGAAGCTCCAAAAAATAAATCAGCACATCCATTATTTCCGGTCGATAGACCATCTATTTCTCCCACACCAACGACTCCATCTCCAGTACCACCTACGTCATCCACGGCACCACCACCACGTATGTGGTCGTAAACAAAAGTCTTGTTAGGATATTATAGAACAGTCTACCCCTATTGATGTTGTACCTATTATGGATGATCTTTTAATTGCTCTATGTAAGAAACAATATACCAGTACTATGCATCATATTAGTAATTTTGTTTTTTATCATCGTCTAGCTCCTCCATTGCACAAGTTTGTTTGTTCTCTTTCTTTTATTTCTACACCTCCTTCTGTAAAGTAGGCCTTCAGCATCCGGGATAACGGACCGCAATGGATTAAGAGATGCAGGCCATTTGGTCTAATAGTACTTAGGATTTGGTTTCTCTACAACCTAGCAATTCTTGTGTCAGATGTCAGTGGGTATGTAGTTGTCGGTGGGTATGTACAATTAAGCACAACCTAGATGGTTATGTTGAGCGTCTAAAGACACGCCTTGTTGCAAGAGGCTTTACTAAGCAATATGGGACTGATTATGAAATTTTTTTCTCAATGTTGCCAAACTTAACATTGTGCATGTATTGATCTCTCTTGTGGTGCAACGTAGTTTGCCTTTATATCAACTAGACATTAAGAAATGCATATCTGAATGATGATTTAGTTGAGACAATTTATACGCAACAGTGGATATAAGACTGTAGGGGAGTCTTTTGTTTGTTATCTTCGCAGTATATTTATGGTCTCAAACAGTCTTCCCGTGCTTGGTTCGATAAGCTTACTAAGGTATTCCAGAAGATTTGGTTTTAAGTATTGTTGATTCCTCTTTATATATTCATCGTCGACAGCAACGGATGGTGATTCTTATAGTATATGTTGATGATATCATTATTATTTGTGATGATATTTTTGGGATTTCCATGATTAACGCGTAATTGTCCTCTTATTTACAAACCAAAGATCTTAGTCTCCTTTGTTACTTTCTAGGAATCAAGGTTGTCTACAATTGTGATTCCTTTATATTCTCTCAGCGGAAATATTGTATTGATCTTCTGCAATATTCTAGCTATTTTAGGTATAAGTCAACTAATACCCCTATGGAAGCAAATTTGAAGCTCTCTTCCCTTGGCTTTGTATCGAAATCAATGTTGTTGAATCCTGATTACTATTGCCTTGTGTGCAAGTTAATGTATTTGACCGCCAGTCGTTCGGACATTTTATTTATTGTTAACATTGTTAGCCAGTATATGTAGTCTTCTCAGACATCTTATTTTCAGCTTGTTAAGCGCATACTTCGCTACCTGAAGATATCTTCTAGTCAGGGTCTTATCTACTATCCTTCCTCTCACTGTCCGGTTATGTCGATATTGATTATACGAGTTCTGTCGTTAACCGTCACTCAACGAGTAGTTTTTGCACATATTTTGGAGGCAATCTTGTTACTTGGCGGAGCAAGAAACAAACAGTTGTTGCCCACTCTTATGTTGAAGTTGAGTATCACTAGATAGCCCATGTATTTTTTTAGCTAACATGATTGAAGAATTTGCTTACGGATCTTGGTGTTGCTCATTCTCATGTTGTTCTCTATTGTGATAACCCGATATTTATTCATATTTCTAAAAATCCAATTTTCTATGAGCGCACCAAACTCATTAACGTTGATCGTCTCTTCCTTCGGGAGAAGGTCAAGCTTCATAATGTTCAGCTAAAATATATTCCTGCTACGTCACAAATCGCCGACATTCTTACGAAGGTCATGCCTCGTCCACTTTATCTTTACTTTTTGTCCAAGCTTTGAGCTCTTGACATCTACGCTCCATCTTGCAGGGAAGTGTAAAAGTTAGTTCTTGTTTCTTATATAACCTAGAGTCATTCCAATTTTACAATTAGTTTTAGTCCCACATTGAAAAAACATAAGGAATGGAAGCACACTTTTGCCTAATAAATATGTGCTCTCCACAACTTTAATGATTTAAGTCAATTAAGTTGAGCCAACTTTTTAATAATTACCATTGGTTCATTGTACCAATACCAAAGGTCAAAAATATAATATAAAAAAATCACTTATCAAAGATAACTTTGATCATTGAAAAGATGGCTAATGGAAGTGGCTTCCAACAAGTTACAGTAACAAGAAAAACTTTAGTGAACAAGGTAACACAATTTATAGATTTTAAGAATATTATAACATGATACAGAATGATATTTCAACGAGGTTAGACATAATTAAGGCTATTTGAAATGGAATCATCATTATATCATCCAAGCCTACTCTCATCATAATGGAGGTAGAATGAGGTCGACTATAGAGCATAAGAAAGCTCCATAAACACATTGACAAAGTTCTATAACCTGCCAACCTTGTATGCTGGTGCCTAATTGCTAGCAATGTTAACATCAACACTAAGGGGGTCATGTTATAGAACCCAGACATCTTGTAGGAAGAGATAAGATGATACAATTTGCTATAGGAAAATGCATTGATCTGTATGATGCATTAAGACAAAGAGAAGGAATAACATTCATACTAATGGGTGTCAAGTTGGAGCTATTCGCGAGCTAGCTCGAGCTTGCTGATTGAAAAGCACATGAGCCGAGCTTTTTGAGCTCATGAGGACAAATTTGTGCACAAGAAGCCTTAGATTAGAGGTATTCAGCTCGTTTAGCTCCCAAGTCGTCTCGTTTCTATTTATATATTTATATAAGAGACATCTTACACTAATAAATATTTCTAATTTGGAATGAAGTTCTTTAACATTGTCAATGTGATATTAAGCTCTCACCGAGCTACACTTTCGAATTGGGACACCCCTCATGAGCTCATAAATAAGCTTCACTTGAGCTTTAAGCTTGTATATAGTTCAAGCTTTCTACTTTAAATGAGCACCCTTGTGAATCGATCTCGAGCTTGCAAATATTATAGAGAGTCGAGCTTGAGCTCAGATTTAAGGTTCATACTTCTCTCAAGCTCTACTCTCACTCAAAGCTCGAGTTTTAACACCCTTACTCCCATTGAAGTGAGCTCGGGTCTTTGACACCCTTATTTCCATTGAAATGAATACAAGACATTATGAATAACAAATATAAGTAGAGAGAGCTGCATGGATGAAGCATGCAGCAAACGGTGTTGTGTGATGGATGTACATTGACAATAAAGTTCAAATGTTACTTTGGAGTATAAATTTTAGGAATGTTAAGGAATCATCAAAAAATTGCAAGTGTAGACAAAGAATACCAAGAAGCATGACAGAGGAAGGACAACAAAATGAATAACCACACTGGAATTGGAAGAGTCTACCAGGAGAAGAAAGATTATAATGCAATAGAGCTAAGGAAGCATCTAGATCCCCGTCTATTGGAAAGGGGTATGGCTAATATATAATAATATGGATTGTGTAGGGATGCATGCCTCTAGATCTGGCCCAAATTGAGTTTGGTCCATGCACAAAAATTTAACATCGTGGAAGCTGAAGAAAGTGCAATAGAACACACTAGACATAATTAACCATGTAGGTCACATGAGACTGATACAACCCATCTGTACCCAAAGGAAAAAAACCAAATCTGGCCAAAATTATCCTGAAGAAAAAGCCAGCTGGTAAATGCATCGGTAGCCACATTAAGGAGTTGTTTGGTTGCCTGAAAATGGAAATAGCAAGCAACATTGTTGTAAGTTGCATTGCAAATACAATGTTAGGTTGACCATAACTGATGTTGTAGGATTTACTAATACAGCGTTTGGAATGATGAAATTATGATACTTGATTGCAATTTTTGTAGCTATGAATAGAAGAGGAAATGGAGATAGAGATGAAATGGTGCAATAATGCTGTTTTAACTTTTAAGTGGTGTTGCGATCATTTTGGCCGCAACAAAAGGTGCAGTATTGGGGGAGGGATTGAAAATTGTGCTGCATTAACTGAGACTATTTACAACAAACTAAATGCAAAAAATATTGTAAATGCTGCAAGAAATGTTGCAGCAGCACCTATTTATAGGCAACCAAACAGCCTAAATGCAACAACTCGATTCAACCAAGCTACTGCCTGTTAGGGACTGTTTGGACTGTAGGAAGTCCAAGAAGAGGGAAAAGTGCAAATCCAAGAAGAGCCCTTCTTGGATTTGAACTTCTTGCAACTGGTGTTTGCATTGACTGTTATTTTCTCAAGAAGTTGAGAATTTGCACATTATTTTGCTGGAATCTAAAAGTAGGAAAAAGAAAGTGGAAAGAAACAACGGCGTCGAACTAGCACGCAACCTCATTCGAGCCTACGCCTCGAACCATCCCTGGACATATACTACAGCTGCAGCATTGAACCACCCTGTGGGCTCGCCGGAGTCACAACATAACACCATCATGTGGCCTCACTGGAGCCGCAGCATCAAACCACCTCGATGGAGAGGGCTCCAGGAGTGGATAGGAACAAAAAATAATAAATGCAATTCTTCCACTTCTTGTCTACTTTCATTCTCTCCTAGTGGGAGTGGAGAGGTGGAAAAATAAGGGACAACCTCTGCAGTTAAGTCAGATAGGAAATGCCTTTCCATGGGCACTTCCCTCCTACCAAACAAAAGAAGTGTGAGACATTGGCAAAAAACTCCACTTTTGTCACAGTTCTTGTTATCCAAACAGGCCCTAATAGAACAACAACAGATTTTTTATTCCAATTAATGGGCTTGGCTAAATGAACCCTACTCTTCCATTTCCATGTCCATTTTGGTCTACCCTGGTGTCTACACTGATCTTAGCCCTGGTGTCTACACTGATCTTAGCAACTCCTTGATATATTGATCCTATCTCGCCTAATGGGTACATATCGGACTTGTTCTATATGTTCAAAAGAGAACCTCAAATGACAAGATTGCATAAACCAAAGACGAGGGTGTTTTCCAAACCAAGAAAGATTCAGTCGAGCTAGTGTGTATCAAAACATACCAAAAGTTAAAGCAATGATTCGGTATTAGAACAAATAACAACAACCATTTCATCAGACATGCGTATTTTTTATTTTCCGATGGATTTACATGGTTTCATTAATGAAAATTGTTTGATGTAGTGAGTAATAGGCTCTAGTTGTTCACCGTTCAAAATTCTTGTTTAGGCAGTTCATATCATCAATACATAGTGTTTTGATCTAAGATTTCAATTATTTCATGCTTCAGCAATAGGATATTGTTCCGTGAAGCTACGGTCTAAAAATATGAAATACACGAGTGTTTCCACGACTCTACCACCCGGCCAATTTTGTTCCGCTTAATCTCTTTTTCATGGCCACATATCTTTACAGCTAAGGAATGAAAAATGTTTCTCATATTACATGAATCAAAGTTTCATTTCATCTGGAAAAAGCCATCTCTTTCTCAACAATGTCTTTTTCATTTGATCCAATAGCATTTTGTTATATAGGAAGAGATTTGATAAATACTGATAACTCTCGGATAGAGTATTACCCATTTGAATCCGCTAATGCATAATGACAACATAAAGCTTCACGTGAGAAATAAGAACTATCTCAACACTCCAATTTTCTATTTGCAGTTATTTCAAACAATCATGGTTAGATAAAAACAGAAGTGTATTTGATTATCCATATGATAATAACAATAATAAAGTAGAAACTTTTCTGGAAAAGGCGAAGCCTGAGTTAGCCCAAATCTCAAGAAGACTTCTGAGCTGAACAAATATAATGCATAAGAAATCCAGTAAGTTAAATTTGAATCATATCTATTGATTTATAGGAAAGGGAAAAATCTTTCTTTCTTCTTTCCGTTATTATACTGGATTCTTAAAATATTCTGCTGGAGATACTCATATTGAACACATAAAATATATTCTTAATTGCATGTTATAGAAGCGCCAGATTTATCTGAGCCCAACTTGATCCCTACCATCTCATGACCCTAAAATATAAATGTAATTTGAAGTCGTATAACAAATCAAATATCACCATAGCCGACTAGGACGTCTGTAAGCTATATAGGTTTATAGGGACCAATTACAATCTGGCCAAGTTGAATAGTGGTGAAAGAGAAAGAAAAAAAGTTGGTATAGATTGAACCGGCATTGCAGATAAGCCCTAATAGGAATGGTAGGTAGAGAAATTTCATTAAGATGACACCATATAGTTGGAACAGAGTATCCTGAGTCTGGCTCAGGTTATACAGGTCATTTGGAGCATGAGTAGCAATGTGATATCATTTTAGTGCAGGATGCAATGGGAGAACAAATCATGAAGTGTTGTATCAACAAATAAGATATAATATGTCAAGCCAATGTTAACCAACCTGTGCCTGTTTCTGCTCATCTAATTTTGGCGGGGCAGAGCTTGTCCGAGCAGGAATCTACAGATTGCACATCATCAGATGACGATAACTTGGGGACAAATCCTGCACTATCAAAGAATATTGAGCATATGGTTACCTGCATTCCGTTCATGAACCCAGGGCTTAAAGATCCAAATTGAAGATTATATGTCTTGGAGGCATCTCCTGAAGAAGAACAAAAATCAAGGCAAAACAATGAGAACATAAAACACAAAATGTAGCTTACTACCAAACCTAAACATTAAAAAAAAGACATTAGAGATGCTTGTATGAACTGCCAAAGAAACTCCATCACTATAACAACCTTTCGGCAGTGTAGGTGTAGATGACGCGGCAGATTCCGAAGCACCAGAACCAGACGATGGAGCCTTAGGAACTGCTCTAGGAGCCCTCTGCACCGGTGCTTCGACTGGCTTGACAATGACGCTAGGCACAGAATCCGGCGGTTCTATAAAAGAACACCAATACAATCAAAACCTAATAATGCGAAGACTATTAAGAGTAAAAAATTGATCTTTCGAGCTAGCAGTTACCGCGCGAGGACACCGCCACATGACTGCCGTTCGGCGTGACCGTGGGGACGACGTTCGCGGACGTCACCCGCTGCTGCTGCCCCCCTTGCCCATTGCCCGATTTTTTTAAACTATCGACCCTCAAAAAAATGAAGAAACCGTCAGTAAGGATCCTAACTTTCGTCAATTCCGATGGAAGGAGGTGGGGTGGGGGTGAGGGGGGTACTACCTTCGGCTTCCGGAAAGGGCCGGGGACTTCGAGGACGGAGGGGCGGCGCCGCCCTTTCCTCCGCCGTAGAGGCCTCTGCTATGGCCGGAGTTGGCGGATCGAGCGGGTCTTCGCGCCTGGCCCTCGCTCTTGTCGCCTCTGGGTTGGTATTGGGACATAAATCCGGAACCTGAAGAAGAAGAAGAAACAAACAACAATCAAGAAATCCAGTGTGAAGCCATCAAACCCTAGAAAAATCTCATCTTTGGGATCGGAGAGATACCTGGAGAAACGTGAGCTTGGATGAAATTAGGGTTTCATGAGGGAGAGGGGGAGATTGAGAAAGTTGGAGAGCTTTTTTTGTTAGTTGAGGAGAAAGAGGAGAGAAATGGAGGAAGAAAGAGACTGGAGTTTGGTTTAGTGAGAGGTATTTTGGGGGGTTTGATGGTGGAGGAGGAGGAGGTCTTTTAACAAACTTTAGCCTTTAACGGCGGTCAACAAGGACTAGAGGTTTTCAAGGACGTGAGAAGGGCTCTCTCTCAAAAGAACACACAATAAATTTGGTAACAACATTATATTCCCTCTTTTAGGAAATATGTTGTCATTATTATTTTATTTTATTATACTAAATATTCAAGTCATTGATGTAGTCAGATTTAGATTCAATGTCAAAATCAACTAATAAATTTTTATTTTAAAAAATTATAAAATATATAAAAAAAATTGCATAAATTAGTCACAAAATTCTATTTTATACCAAATTTTGGTCGTTTGTTCTAGTTTTTCCATTATAGCTACTCATTTTTTTATCCATTCAGTTCAAAATACCATTGACATTAAAGTGCACATATATAACCCAATAACTTCATTATCATTCCAACCAGGTCATACAAGACTTTTTTTTATCAATTTTATCACAACCCGTACCCGGTGTGAGGGTACGAGTACGTGGGTACGCCCAGCCTATGTCGTAGCATCGACAATAGAACGTTATCTAAGTCAACTATACTATATAATCATCTCACACAACAATGTATAAACATGTTAATGATATCTCAACTCCATACGGAAGACAAGATGATAATGATATGAAAATCAATACTCAATCACAATAAAACTAGACGAAGATAATGACACGATATCAAATAGAATAATGGAATCACAAAGTCACAACTCCAACCAAATCCAAGTCTAAATAGTCTATCAACAAAGCAAAATGAATCTCAAATACATATAACATGCCAAATGTCTAAGCTGGAGACATATCCAGTACAGAAGCTAAGTAAATAAAACTAAGGTATCTAGTGACACCGGCTAGTCCTCCCGGTAATCACTCCTGAATGTCAGGACCCAAGGTCGTCACTCCCTCCTACGGTCAGTAATACATCGGATACCAGTCCTCTAACTCATCATCTAAAAAATATATCCAGTCATGATGGAACAAGCACACATCTAGCAGCAGTTTTAATTAAATGACAAAGACTATAAAATAGTAATAGTGAGTGCAATACAAGAGAGAATAAATAACTGAATCATAACTTACAGTATCAATATGGAAAATGGATAAACACAACTATATGGCATGGTAGGTAAAGTGCAGTGTGAGAAATGGGAATACAAAACTATATGGCAGAAAAATAAATAAACAGAGCAAAAGAGAACATCTCAGTAAAAATAAAATAGATAGGAAGGAACTATATTAACAATGTGCTTTGAAGTATTAGTGTTGACATTTAATCGGCTTGGAAACTTCTACAATACGGTAGGGCCTGGCTAATCATATGTGAGGTGTATGATTAACACTTGCAGTACTTTCTTTTTCACAATAAGGGTATAATCACATATATAGCTAATACTTTCCCACTAGTACAGTGGTCCAAACCATGACACGTTCCACAAGAATAACTTGTACAGTAAGGATAACTTGCATAGTAAGCAGGAAATGCAACATCTCATGATGGGGATCCATACTATACCAATACATGTACCATCGTGTCAGGAATCAAGTAGAACATCTCTAAGTACGTGAATCATAGTAAATATCATATAATAAAAACTATCAGAGAATGTACTCGCTTGTGGTCCAGAGCAAAGGATATCAAATAGTATCCGTCCCAATGTCTCAAGGACCTAAATATGAAAATTAGTGTCAATTGGTATTTTGGAAACATAGTAATGATTAACTAGTTAAAACATGGTTTCTAGGTCAAACTAGGTCCATGCTAGTCAAGGCTAGTCAATACTAGGTTAGTTATATCAATACCTTGTTATTCTATATTTTCTAGGTCATACTAGTATTGTACTAAGTACACTAGTTAATATCTAGCTAATACTAGTCACTACCTATAGTATTAGATGCTATTAGTATATAATTCATATATATATTACAAGTTAATACCTTACTATATAACTAATACTCTAGCTATGGTTTTAGTATCTACTCAATACCTTGATTATCTCCCTACTAACTATACAATTGCTAATTGAGTCTCAAAGTCTAACCATGTACCACTTACCTTACTAAGTACTAAGCTCTAACTAATATCTTAATGCATACCTATCACCAACTCAAAATATTTATTTCTAAGATCTCAGTCTTGAACACACCCATACCTACTTAATACCCATAGTTACTGATACTATGGCATCCCCTGAACACTCCAACTAATACTTCATTAATACAATGGTGTCAAGGTTCATTCACACTCATTGATACCTTATGTATCACACACTCCCTAATACCCTCTACCTGCTGCTCTCTTGTACAATGTATACACTGATATACCTAGTGCATAACACCTTAGCTACACACTAATCCACATATCAGTTACACCCTTTCTCATCTAAGTATCTATTGTCATAAGATTTTCTCACTATTACAGTCACCAAAACTCTCTATTGTATCACTTAACTGATACATCTTGGCAGCTGCCACTCTCCACAGGCCCTCATTTGATACACCTATGCTTGATGCACCTTTGCATCAATAAACACCCACACCCACTGATTTTCTATAGAGCTCAAGGCCCTCTTTACTTGCATACTGCATTAGTCTCTTAGTTCAGACCAAGCTAACTGAAATTTCCCCCAACATCTGAACCAACTACCCTTATATCAGCATATCAGTGCACTACCTATCCCAGAGCAATACACGAGTTTGCCCATGGCATATTTGTTGCTGTGATGCCTAACCCGACAACCCCAAATCCCTTGCACAAGTGTGCACACTGATACTTCTAGTATCAGTATCTAAGTCTCCATTTTTTACCTACAACTAATTGTTGCTGCTCTTGGTCCCAAGTATACTGCTATGATCCCATCTAATACTCCTTCACAGATAACAACAATATCCCACATCACTTTCACACAATGTACTTAATAATATATATTTCATGTGTACACAGACATGCATATACCCGATCCTTTACACTGTGACACATTGTCATAGACACTAAATACTCATCATCAAATATACATATATACACCCATATATGCATCACCAATATACATACATTCAAATATATATATATATATATATATATATATATATATATATATATATATATATATATATATATATATATATATATATATATATATATATATACTAATAGTGAATATAATCATTCTAGATAGGTTCACGCTCTAGTAGTCAAATTATCAAACATCTTGAGTGCACAAGTCAAGATACACTCTCATGTGTCATGATACACTATCAACCAACGTGCCAAATCCCCTAATACTCAACCAATACTATATATACATATCAAATATAACTATTTATGGATAATGTCATTAGTTACAATGATCATTAGAGAAAAAATATACCAACAAGCACAAAACTCTCAAATTACCAACCCGTATCATGACGTATCATAACGTATCATGATACGTCCTACTCGTACCCAATTGTGGACACGTAGCTACCCCCACAATACCAATTTAGGTCTAATTAAACATATTTAACTCAATGACACATACTTGGTACACGAACCTCGGATTTCCCCTAAGTTGAGCACAAAACTCAATATAGAAGTCACAACAGTAGTCATTAGAAACTCAAACATTTTTCTGTGGGTAGCCCTAATCCATGGGTGGGTTCCTAATGGTCAAATGCATAATAAAAATAGAATTAGAGAAGGATTTTGAGGGTTATAACTATTGAAAGATGGATTCTCAATAAAAACTCAATAGGGCACGATTTGGACACAAGCTTCTATCAAAATCCTTCTTCTCCAAGTACACCTTGCAATCCAAGCTTATAGGCTCCTTAGATGATGAATATGGAAGGGATTAAAAGTAATTTGGTAGAATTTGGTGGATGAATGAATTAATTTGGGAAGAACACCAATTGGGAAAGAAATAGAATGAATAATAATGAGGAGAGAGAATCTCCCCCCTATTTTAGGGCCGGCCATATGCACTAGGGTTGGGTTGATGCAAAAAGTCCACAATGTCCCTATTGGATTGTCATGCAGAATAATTAATTAATGAGAAGCTTATATTCCTAATGAGGTATTTAACTAACTCCTAATTAACAAAAAGGAATGACTAAATTCTAGTCTAATGTGACTAGTCTAAGTCTTGATTCTATGGTCATGTCGAGTCTAGTTGGGTCTACTTGAGCTTAATTACTAGAACTAAGTCTAACTAATGGCTAACAATTAACCATAAACTATATCAAATATATAGATATAATGTAACAATATAATTATTATGAAATAACAAAAATACCCCTCTCTAGAAAAGTGATAGTTAAAATTTTTGACCATTTGATCGAGGTGATTCGGTGTATCTTCAAACTCATACTTGAATCCTACAATTTTGATCATGAACTTTGCCATCATAGAGTCTTATGATGGTCAAATATTATTTTCTTCCTCAAGGAAAAACAAGATTACAAATATTTTATTTCCAACCAGTAATTTACTTCGACTTCATATTTTTTATATTTTCTTAATCGAAGAATGTTATACTAACAAACAATTTTATTATATCTAAGAGCAAATTAATTCTTGCCATCTAACATCAAATAAGGACAAAATTAATTAGGACATAAATTAATTAGAGAATGAATCATTTAGAAATTATTTAAAAAATGAAAGAAATTAAACATATTTAGAGGTGTTATATAATAAATGAGGGAGAGAGAGAGAGAGAGAGAGAGAGAGAGAGAGAGATGCGTGACAGGAGAGAGGTACAGCACGACGAGAGAGAGATGTGTGACGTGACATGACGTGAGATAGGGAGAGAGATAGACGTACAGCCGAGAGAGACTCAGAGAGAGGGGCGACATGAAAAAAGAGTCCCTCTTTTGGGGGGGGGGGTGTGTGTGTAGTGGAGTCACATGACCCCACTTGTCCTGTTCTAACTTCGCCAATGCTCATAATATCATATACTATTAGAGAGATTTTGATACTTGTCGACAATCTCATCCAATCTCGACCTAATTCGAGAGATTATGATACATGTCAATATTATGGTCTAGTACAATATCGATAATACTTTACTCAGTTGCATATCTTTTAATCTCTTTCTCAATTGTCTACTAAGAGATTTCTCCTAGCTTGTATGTTAGCGAAATAGGCACTAACGATTGACAAAACGATTCAGGAGTTGGCGATTGGACTAAGGATATTATTTTTTCTATTTTAAGGTGCAAAATTTTGTTTATAATCTTGTATTGATTACTTGACAGTCAAGGCATAAAAGCATTTTTCTAAGCAATATAAATTTAATACCTACAACATGACTTGTGCATTGTGTGGCAGTAATATTCTATTTGTTATATTTGGCTATTCGCAGTCAAAATGCTTTACTCTTTTGCTTCGTACATTGTCTGAACTTATCCATATGACTAAAAATATTAGGTAAAAAATAATAAAATTTTAGAATCAACAACATTAGACGGGTGTCGCCAAAAAAGAAATAAAAGTTGCTATTACTATTTATCACTTCAAAATGTTAGTAGAAATAACTGTAAAAATAACAAACAATGAGAAATGAATTAGCTCTACCAACCCTTGGTTTGTTAATCCATCAAATACTAATTAATGAATGCAATAGTAGTAAATTATATTATTTTATCATATGTTAATAGTTAGGGCTAGTGCAGTTCTATTTGACTATAGAAGTATAAAAAAATCATAAAAAGTAAATCATCTGTAGGAAGCTAGCTCGCAGGAACATCCCTCCGTGAACATAACCATCCTAACCAAGAAGCACTAGAAAAAAATTTACCCGCAGGAACGTCCTTCCAGTGGGTTCCCTTGCCAAAACCGCCTTATGGCGAGAATCTTTTCTCAATATGGGTGTCCAATCACATTTAATGTTCCGTAAGTATCAAATTCGATATGAATCTTACGGAATTCGAAGAAGGTTGTCGGAGCGTAACCTCCGTATTTCAAAATTCGTCATTAAATTTTTTTGGTGACAAAACCATTTAATTGCTAAATGTAAATATTAATTAACTGTTTCTAATTAGTTTAGTAGAGGGAATATTTTATTCCAATTCATTCCATGGGAGAGAGCTTCTAGAAGTTTCTCTACTTTTCCAAATCCTAACAAAATTAACCCATCTCATTTCTTTTCCTTGGAAAACAATTTTGAAGAGAGGCAATCACCCTTCTTCCCTTAAACACCTGATCCCCTCTCCATCCTTCCAAACCCTAATTCTCCTCCACCACTCCAAATCCTAACTCTTCTTCCCAAATCTCTTACTCTTCCACTTTGAGCTCATCCATGGATGCACACAACTAGGAGTTTGGTTAGGAGTAGTGGATCATCTTCCTCCTTGAATCATCGTTTGCCTTGGGACTCCTCTTGGAGTTAACCTTCAATAGGTATAAATCTTATCTTCTTGTTCAGTATAGAATTCTGTTTAATTAGGATTGTGATAGAAAAATCACCAACTATTTATGTTTTTGTCCTAAGAAAATTTAGGATCCAATTAGGTTGTATAAGGGTTAATTTATGATAGTTAAATTGGTATTTATTTAGGTTCTAGATGCATGGGTTTAAACTTTATGTTTTGATATATATAAAAGTCATGTGGCATAAGTGGATAGATGATGAGCGTGGGTTATAGGGGGTGTTGTATATATAATAAAGTATGGTGTAGTATCAATTATGTGCAGGAAGTATGTATCAATATAGGTATCTAATAAGTGGCTATGTGTTTAATGTCATAGTGTGTTAATGAACCAATGTCAGTTTATAAGAGGTATACCATTTCAAATCAAAAGTGTATCAGTACACAAATTTGTGTGTTCCTGCAGTACCAGTATGTAGTAAATAGAATACTTGTGTAGTGTTAAATATTAGGTTATACCAGTATGTGTTTTGGATAGAGTAAGTGTACAAATTCCTGCATTCCTTGTGCAGAATTTTATGTATAGGAGCTATCAAAATATTTGTGTGCGCTTTGTGCACATTTGTGTCATTCAATTTATCCATGAGTGTGGGTACCCTAACTCGTGGACATAGGGTAACTGCAGGATGCATTGCACATCAAATTTTGTACAGACATAGGAGTTTTAGATAGCATTTGAACTGCATCATTCACTGAGCAGGGTACTGCAGTTTGTCTGTGCAATTCTTGATGATGCAGTTGCAACATTAGCTACTGCTTTCAGAATAAAGACTGAATATTGAGGTGAGTTTATGGGTAAATAGGCTGTGTACTTGTGTCTATGCACAACAAGATACATGTATAGATTTATGTTGATGTGTTGGTGTGTTGGATGTGAATTTGGTGAATATTTGTAACTAACGTTCCCAAAAATCATAAAAAAATATTTTTCTTAATAAAATTTTAATTATTCAATATTATTTTCCTATAATTTAAAATCAACTTTCTAAACAAAATAAAAATATTAAATTTTCTTGAATTTTTTTAATTTTTATATTAGTAAAGAAGGGGTGGCAAGTTGGTAAATATGTAAAGGGGAGCTAGATATTTTCAAAAAGGGGGTTTCTAGAAATATCTTCTAACCAACTCCAACTAACTTGTAACTAACTAACTAATTATATTAGTGCACATGCTTAAATAAAAGGTTCTAGATAGTTCCTTGGATTCCTATAAATAGAGCCTACTTCCCACACATTTATTCATAAATTTTTTCTTGACCCAAATCAAAGACAGTTATTGTACCTTTCCATTACACCATATCATTCTCGGCCCGTTCTTAAATCTATTGAACTCCTCCACACTCTTCTAACCAAACTCTTATATAAACCTACAAATGATTCCTCTATTATTCACTCAATATTCGAAACCACATAACCCACCAAACCGTTCAAGAAACGGTTACATTTTGTAACCAACCTTTCCTTCTTCCCTATTCGAAAACTAGACCCATGGATTATCGCTCTCTTACTGCAGCTCGACTACAAGCAGTAACTGTGTCCTCGACACAGATACGACATCCGAATCTGGAAGGAACACTAATGTATCAGTCATTCCTTTCTTCTGTTTCATTTGTTCCTATTTCTAAATTGTGATCGAATAAATTTTTTATGTTCAAATCTTGTGTCCATCAGACACGGGAGTGTCAAGAGTATCTGGAGTGTTGGATGTGTCAGGATGTCGAGATCACGATATTATATTTGTGTCAGTTTTAACAAAATATTTGTGCCTAATTAGAGAAGCATGAAATTCAAATTAGGTATTGGAGGAATTTGGGGATTTGAACTAAGATTGGAGTTGGGTTCGATTAGACAAACAAGCTTGAGTTCTATTCAATTGAACTAAACGCTAGTTCAAGAGTTAGTAGGTTGAGAACACTTAGGTTAACATGCTTAATTGGTTAGTTGGCCTTATTGATTAAGAAGTTAGTTAGTAAATTAGTTATCATTAGTTAAGAATTATTAGTAAGAAAAGAATTATTTAGTAATTACTAAAGTTAGTCTCAACAAAGAATAGTCAGTTAGAAATTAGTTAGTAATAAATAAAAATCAAGAATTTGTTAGGATTAGTAAGTAAGAAATTACTTCATAGTTAGTTAAGGATCACGAATTAAATATTTCTAGAAGACCATTTGAATTAGAGACTAACACTTGGATATTGTCTTCTTAGGAGGATCCTATTACGAGGATTGAGGCAAGTACATTTATCTCTATAGAGTACCATTATCTTACAATTGCTATCGTGTCCTTTTCATGCTCTTTTTCATATTGTATTATTTTTATCATTATTATTGACACAAGATTTTACACGTGGTTCATGTCTTGTTTTGTCATGTCTTGTTCGTTGTATCGTAATTATTCTTGCGTCGGTCTAGTTATCATGTCGTGTCTAGTATGAGGGAAATGACTAGTGACATGAGGTCATGTGCTTGTACGTACAAACATGTGTAATTATTTTATTTTTAAATTTATGTACATTCAATTACATATGATTGTCTTATTTTTGGATACATGTACATTCAATCATTTGTGGTTGTCTTATTCCTGGCTACATGTATATTCAATCAACATGGTTGTCCTATTTACCTGTATATTCAGTCATGCACCTCACGTGTGACTGTCTTATTCTTACTTGCATGCCTATAGTCGAAATCCAAGTGCACGTGTCATTGTCAGAGTTTGGTATTTATGTGTTTTGTTATTAGAGTTTGGTATTTACTTGTTTGTTTATGGTTACAGTTTCTCGTTGTCTTTCATAATTTCAGGTAGTGCATTTATTATGTTATATTCTGACTTACAGTTTTCTTTATAGTATTTCTTACATAACCTTGTATGTGTTTTGTATAACTCTTTAGTTGTATTTGTACTCTGCTCCAATCCTGACTAAATGTTGACATATTAGGCTATGACACGGAGATGATCTTGAATTTGGAGATGACTCTCGAAAGACTTGATGGAGGATATTTGATGTACTATTCAGTGTATGTTATATATTATTTTTATGGTTTACCAAATTTGTCTCCGGAGAGAGATGTACATGTATGTCATGGTGTATATTTGGCCGGGCGTGCCTAAGGCCTGATTTGACCAAGTTTGACCGATTTTGGGCCGGGCCAGGCTTAGCCCAGGAGAGGAAGTGGGCCCGACCGGGAAAGGAGCACAAAAGATCGCTGACTAGGATAATGTCTCCTTCAGTCGTGATCTTGCAAGTCTTACCTAAAGGTTCTGCTACTAGATGGTGCTTGAGCACAAAAGATACATATACAAAGCTATGAGTAGCACCCGAATTAAATAATGCTAACGCTGGAATAGAATTAAGAAGAACATAACATGCAATCACATATCAGATAGGCTCGGTCTCCTTGACCGCCATAGCGAACGCCTTGCCTTGAGGTGTAACCTTCTGCTGGTGCTGAACAAAACATTATTTCTGGGTCGGGAGTGGTCCTCGTTGTTGCTGCACTACAGGTGGTCGAGCTGGTCCCCTATGAGCAGGTACTGCACCCTGAGCTGGATGATGAGGAGACGCAAGACAATCTCTCATCTAATGTCTCGCAGAGCCACAATACAAACATACTCTGAGTCTCTTCCTGCAGATCTCCCAAGTATGCCCGACCTTCTTGTAGTAAGTACACTGGAGAACCTACTGAACCTGCCTCTGTTGCTGTGGCACATGCTGAACTGGGGCTCGAACTGGTGCATGAAACTGCTGTTGGGGATGGAATGTCCTCTGCTGAAACTGAGGACACTTTGCCGATCCCGTACTACTACTGCCACCAAAAGTATCCCTGTCCCTTTTGGGCCTACGTCCCATATCAATCTCGACTCTCTGAGCCTCTGCCAAATTCTCAGCATAAGTCATATGGGCTGAGGAGATATAAAGTCTGATCGCCTGGCTCAAGCCCTCTCGAAATATCCGAGCCTGATCCTCTGGGTCTCTCACCATGTACTCTGCAAATTAACCCAGCTTGCTGAACTCTGCAGCATACTCATCCACTGAAAGATCGCCCTGGACCAAGTTCTAGAAATGCCTCTCCAGAACCCCTTTAGCAACCACCGAAAAAAACTTTTTCTTGAAGAGCTCCTTGAATTGTGTAGAAGCATAGAAAATTAGCCCCAGGCGCCTCCGTGATCCGGCTCCATGCGCCTCAGTAATCCGGATCCATGCACCTCAGTGATCTAGCCCCTATGCGCCTTAGTGAGTTAGCCTTATGTGCCGACAGTCTAAGAAGTATCTCATGTGCCCGCAGTGCCATGCACCACTTGTATCTTGGTGTTCTTATGTTCTCGCGTGCCATGCGCCACTAGTGTTCCCATGTGCCAAGCAGCACCATGCGCCACTATTGTTCTATTTTTTCCATGCGCCGAGAGGACGTACTCCCAAGGTGCAATCAAAGTCTACAACAACACGTGTCACGAGTGTTATAGGCATCAGCAACCCCAAATATCGGGCGACAATGTGTCAACATAGGACAGCATGCGCCGTTAGTCGCAACATGTGCCACCATATGGTAGCATGAGATGCGCACATACATGTCTCTTCAAAAGCTATAAATATTGGGCGTTTCCCACATGTAAAATAGGACATCCATATACATAGAGGCAGCCACATCTACACGCGAAAAGGAGAAGAAGGAGCACCCAATCCTCTTCAACCCCTTTGATCCCGGATCGTCAACGGAGTAAAGGAGCCGCTGCACTACTCGATCTCTACCGTCACTCTTGGCCAGATTCTTTTTGTACTTAGATCATCTTGTAATATGGATTCTCTTGTACTTTTTGTCAATTCGCAATAAATAAGAACTTTACATCCTTCATATTTTTTTTTATTTTTGCGATATCGACAAAAATGGCGACTCTGCTGGAGAAGAGCTTCTCCTCCAAGCTTGTGATGCAATCTGACATGACCAAGTTAGGTTCGACTCAGAGAATGTCGGTCGTTTGCTTTGACTAACAGGCATTCGAAGACATGCTGGACAAGCTAAGCTCTCCAATAAGGCCCGTACGACCTTGCAAGACTCGTAAAACTTGGGACGTTAGTGCCGCTGTGCCATGCCTGAAGTCGGTATCCGATGCATTGTCAACCGACGCCGTTGTTGCACATGCGGTTGACCTGTATTCCACCGACAAGCTGAGTCCTTTTCCGATACCGTACGACCTCGAAAAGTTTATAGGATGTGGGTTTCTAAAGCCGCTGCGCTAGACCCTAACTCCGCTTCAAAAGTGCCACCAACCTTCTTTGTAGGTGCACACAAGGTGGGCGTGCATCCTGTCTCTATCACCGAAGCTGCGCTCGAGAGAAACCGCATCAATTTTCACGATGCGCGCATACAACACCGTCTAGGCCGGATGGCATGCACTGATATCAGGTGCATAAAATCTTCTCCAAGCAATGATGTTGTCAACAAGGGCTCTTATAGTCCTAACCTGGACTCCTTATACTATGTGCCTAAGGACGCTGGTTCAAGAAAGCCCAGCATACCCCGAGCCATGCGCACTTGAGGGGCTGCACTGCCAGCTCTCTACAAGCATGCACCTCTGCTTGTCACACGTAATCCTAATGGAAGACTCTATAGGGCAGACCCAGGTTCTTATGCGCTGGATGTTGGTCGACCCTTGGAGCCTCTCCAAACCCCTTGGATATCGTAGGTGCAATAAAACCAAGTAGGGATGCAAACATTGAGATGACAAACCCATGCGCCCAGTCTACCTGCACGCATGTAGTGGGTCCATCTCATCTTAAGTCTTCCATCAATGATCCAGTTGTAGTTTATGCGGAAGAACTGGGTCAGGGAACAAAAATCCCACTCTCATCTCCATGCGCAAGGCTCGCCCGAGCGCATGAAAAGGGGATAAAAGTGAAGCTTCCATCGTCTGATTTACGCGACGTGATTAGTCACAAGCGTACAACGAGAGAGGGAACCCCCGCACATGTTTTATCCTCTCGCAAACACACTTGTGCCAACATAATCATCAGCTGTTGTTGCTCCAAAGCATCAGTTCATGTAGCCAGACAATCGGTGTTCCAGTGGCTACAACCAGCAACACTAACCCGACAACATCCCCGGAGACCTCTATATAACAAGGAGGAACTGTCTGTCGGCTCATATTGTTCAACATGGAGGTCCTCTCCCATGATGAAGATCTCAAAGAAAAGCTCGCCTAACCCAAGGGTGTTGGTCAGCACACCAAGAAGCCGTCCGAGGACTAATAAACAAGTGCCCTCCATGGGAGTATTCCAAGGCACACATTTGAGATTAAGGACTGGGGGTATCCATACCTCCCCGAATGAATCTTCAACCGGAGCTCGGGGTAGCAGTCCCCCGGTGTTCTGTGATAATCCATCATTCCAAGAGGACAGTGAGCCTCTGTATGCGGATGACAACTTATATGGGGGTAGCTATACACTCTAGGACGAGCCCGCAACTAAAATTGGGGGTAGCAATCCCTCCAACGATGAAAGTGATACCACACTGTACGCTCTCCCCGAGGACAGTGATACTCAGACATCGGAGGCAGAAAGTGGAGCATCTACCTTTTTGTCCGTGTAAAACCCCCTTCCTAGAAAATCGTAAATACCCTTTTATTATTAATTATTAATTAAATTGTAGTAATTAGGTCCAAATAGGAGAAATAGATTTTTAATAATTTTTATGTTAGGTGTTCGGGCACTTAGATGACTTGTGGGACCATCAGGAATTTTTCGGAATTTATTCCATGTAGGAGACCCCTTGAGCAGTTGCTAGCCTAACGATGTGCAATACCCTATTATATAATTTTTTTTATGTGTGAATATATATATATATATATATATATATATATATATATATATATATATATATATATATATATATATATATATACAATTATATATGTATATAGTTTTTATTTAAAGAAAGGAAAGGAAAAGAAAAGTTAATAGAATAATATAATACTAATAATAATAACCATAATAACATATCAACCAACTTCTACTAAGCAAGCAAGTAGACTTGGCTTTGCTTTTCCATTCAGCCGAACTTGCTGCCACTTATTTTGCTTTTCCCACTTAGCAAAACCTTCAGCGAACACTAAGACCCGCCCAATTATTTCCCAGACTCTTCTTCACGCGGACCCACAACCCGCGATCCAACTCTCTCTCTCTCCTAATTATATATATATATATATGATTAGTTCTCCAAAACCCTAACCTAAAACTCCAGACTTCCCCTTCCCATCTAGAGCCGTCACCGCAGCCAGAGAAGCCTCCCCAAGCCATCCAACCACCCCGTCGACGCCGACATCGCGGACTGCAGATTCCCACTCGAGGCACCTTCGCTCCGGCGCGTTTTCCCGTTGACTCGCTCGACCAAACGCAGATCCGTTTTCATAGGTATGATCTTCCCTTAACCCTCTCCAATATCTGTTTTATAGTCATCCTCGGAAAACGTGTGCTCCTAGGTGAAAAACAGCGCCCAAGTCAGCGCGAGCAGACAGAATTCTGCAATCGCAGAAACTTGCGATGACCACCCATATTGTCGAGTTCGTATCTCCCACCACAGAGATCCGAATTCGACGATTCTTTTTGATACCTGTAGATTACATGACCTAGTTTATTTTCTATATTATAACTTTGTGCTATTAGTTGCTGTGGACCAAATTGTAGTCGTCACAAAACTGCGCGCACCCACTTTTTCCGGTTTTCTAAAAGTGGGAGATCGGAGCGCGCCCCGCCGTGTGCCAAGTATACCGAATGGTGCACGCAGCATAACGGGACACGTGAAAATTCGTGGGGACTGATTTGGACGCGTGTGCGCGCCGGAATCAGGCCGTATCCGCGAACAGATCCCGTGTCGCCACTTTTGTAGAACTCGCGAGTATTTGGTGCACGCTTGTCAGATTGCGACGAAACTTGCGCCACTGGACTCGTGGTAACACGCTGGTCCTGTGACCGAATTTTCACGCATTTCTGAGATGGTTGACCAGATCGCCAATTGGCGGGCCCCACAGTTGACTTTTTGGACCAAATTAGGTTCGGCTCATCGGAATCCAAATTTGGACATACCGTTGGGATCGTATTGACATTTAGAATTGTTTGACCCATAGTTTGTCCCATTTAGAGACTGTTACCCTCGGCACGCTTTTCGGTGCAAAGTGGGCCCACATGTGGGACCCGCTTGGGCCCGAAAATGACCTTTTTGCCCCTGTGTCCAAATTGGACGAAAGGACAGGCGTTCCTAGCGGTTTGATACCTTCTGAGACTGTTGGTGATATTTATTACAGCTTTCGGAGTAGTACCCACCGGATCCACCGATACCAGGACTACAGTTGATATTCAAACATCAGGCAAGTGTACCTTGCCAAACTCTGCAGCTTAGTTATTTATTTTCCTTGCTATATATATATTACTGTGCATGCTCAACCTAGGACCGTGTGACGTACTTAGCGTCCGATTATCAGTCGGGTGCCGACACTGTACGCAGTGTTGGGTAATGTCATCTAGATATGGACATACGTGACACTTTATCTTCTCGTACTTGTCATACCAAGTACACTTGACCCAGGACACTGGACACTGCTCATGAGACGGGATCTTCCCGAGATATTCGTGGTGATCCTGTATAGGATGCAGGACATATAGAGATACTATAATCTAGATACATTATGACTTGTGCATTAGTTATGACCCCGCGGACATGGACGTGAGACGTTATGTTCATGATTTGTGTGGTTACATTGGGTGGGGAGAGACACACAGACTACAGGCTGATCATATATATACACCCCTATTATCGTGAGGCACAAGACTCTATAGCCGAGCTTGGCCCATTACTCATTATTACTGCTGCTACCGGCTCCCCTACACAGAGCTTGTAGTATGCTTCAGCCTGAGTTCTAGTGCTGCTCTCATCTTGCATATCACTTAGCTGGTTATTTAGTGTTCCCTTATTGTTCCATCGATTGCTGGAGATACCCACAGGCTACAGGTTGATTATGTTATGCCGGCTACTCAGTCTCCCGCTGAGCTAGACCACCTCTTGACACCCCTGCTACCGGCTCCCCTTCACAGAGCTTGTAGTAGTTCCAACCTGAGTACTGTTGATATTCTCTCTTGCATTTTATACAGATGTTACATACTTACCCTGCTTATCTCATTATTTGCTGCACTGTTTATATTCTGGCTTGTATTATTTTCTGTACCTTGCTATGTCCCCTGAGGACCTGGATATGGATTTTGTCCCCAGATTTTGCAGAACAGGTTTACCCCGAGGTTTACGGGACCGCAGCAGGAGGAGCCGATCCAGGAGCCGTACCACCATCTGAGGGCGAGGTCTTAGCTGAAGACTTCTCTTGAGCATCCATGTTTATGCTCAGTTTTATTTATTATTTCAGTCTTTCTTTTCTGGTCTGTAGAACCATTGTACTAGATATTTATCGGGTTGTTCCCCGAAGTACTTTGTGAGACTTGCTGATGATTTACATTCCTTATTTATTATGTGGATCATATTTTATATCTTGTGTGGATGAGATTAGTTGTGCCATGATTATCGTAGACTTGTTTTACAGCTTAAGTATGCCCTGATGGATCCATTATATTGAGTTGGTCTATCGGTGCGTACTGCTGGCCATTGCCACGTGTCTAGTCCCACTGTATTTTGGGATTGGGGCGTGACATGGTTTTTGTGGTGGCCCATGCAGGTCTACGACTAAATAGTTCGGTTTCAACTTAGGGACCGGACCAGCCTGCGCTTAGGACTAGAGTATAGGATCTCATCCACAATTGACTATGATTCATCTTCCTCCCATCTGTTCTATTTGAACAATTGCATCCCGCTTGATTCCTGTACTTCCTTAATAGTTCTTTGAGTATAGACTTCTGCTAGAATATAGGAACCCCTGTTATTAGGATGATAATTAGGGTAGCACACCTATTAAGAATACAACGAGATTATAGATACACCACTAAGTTTAGAATATCTAGTGAACCCTAGAATCCCTTATCCCTATAATTGGTTTACCATTACCCAGATGTATTAAGAAGACTTGAGTAGTATAGACACTACTAGAGATAGTTAGAAGTTTTACCATAATGTTTGCCCCTAGCATGGAGGAACCCATAGAAAACAAAAACTTAATGTTTGGACTGAACCTAACCTTCATAGTTAGATGATATTGGAACCATAAACTTATACCATTGTCTTGTTATTAGTAGACAGCACCCTAGGAAGCCTAGAGGAATGTAATCAACACTTCTCCCTTGATCATACCCCGAACATAGCAACCAACACCCCACTCCCCTTAGCGAACCATGATGCTATCTAGAGCCCTCTATCTTTATTTTATATTGTTTCCCCGCGACCATAGCGCTCGCTATTTTGCGACGGCTAATTACGTTTCTTCTCTTCATCTTTCAACTCGTGCCATCTGACACTTCGGATAGTAGGCCAAGTAATTTTATTCTTGGTTAAAGGCTCATAGTTTGCTAGGCTTATAGTTGTAGCCTTGAGTGTGAAATCTTTATGCTTGGTAGTTAGAACTTGATAAGTTTAAGTTGTTTTGTAGATTGTGACCAATGATTAACCCTTAATTTTTAAATCATGAAATTTGTACCCTCACCTCGATACAAGTTAGACCCTTCCTCCTTGACGGCCAGTAACTCTTCTATCCTTACCATTGACACTTGCTTGTAAGTGCTATGACTAAGACTTAAGGTGATCCTTACCTATATAATGCAATAGGAGACCCTAATAAGTATCAAGATCCTTCCTCATATACCCTAATAAGAGTTTCTGTTTTATTTACATGTGCAAGGTGATTTGTAGGATCCTCTTAAGACGATCACGGTATTAGTTAATTCTTTTATAAGTTGGGTAGTATACCTCACCACCTAGTATCATATAGCCCTTGTGATCCATTGATGAAGTATAACTGAATGGCATTAATGGTATGCTAACATAAGATGATAGGGTTTATTCAGACTATAGAACTTAGAGGCTCACACCCCTACTTTGTCGACTATCGACTTAGACAAGGAATTAATATGATAACTGTAGAGATTATAGAGTCTTTTGTTATTGTGCTTATTTTGTGTTGTTTTGTGAACTTGAATTAAGTCGTACCTCCTTTCATCATCATCTAGTGTACTTCCCTTTTTGTTGTACTACCTTGGCTTATGCTGCTAATATAGCCTAGTTTTGCAAGCTTATTCTTTATCGAGCTTGTTCATGACATATGTGTTAGTGGACATGTACGCTAATACAATTGTCTATTCAGAATCAGTGTATTACGGTCTGATCAACCTTAGTGCATTTTGGTTCGCTTTTCGTACGACTACTTCACGTGGATTGAGATATATAGTTGACTAGTATACTTGCCCTCTAGATATGTCTGAGCATATTGTATCAGTTACACAACTGTACTAATACGAGCATGCGAACAAAGGATTACCAGAATAGGATTTCAATCCACAACAACTTGACCATTTCCATTTGAATTCTTTAAACGCCTTGATCCCGATACTTCTATTCTATTACCTCACCCTTGAACTCTTTATTATTGACCTTCGTCTTCCCTTATTTCGGAAAGGCGAAACCTCGTGCTTGGTATAAGTTCGATATATAGACAGTGCTAGATATACCCCACAGGCCGGCCACATTATTGATGACTTTTTATATATGATTAAGGGAATATCAAAGGTGATATGTTTGGTGTTAAAGACTTGAGGATTCAATAACATGATTAAATGAGTTGGGGCATAGATTTATTAGATGAATAGTCTTAGATAATAGATGGGTAAAATCTAAGTTGGGTAGAGACCGCAATGCTCACTTGAGAGAAATTTTTAGACTGTAATCAAGTGGGACTTGACAAAGAGAGCCCTACCCTAATTTAATTTCGAGGACGAAATTTTTATAAGTTGGGTAGAATGTAAAACCCCCTTCCTAGAAAATCGTAAATACCCTTTTATTATTAATTATTAATTAAATTGTAGTAATTAGGTCCAAATAGGAGAAATAGATTTTTAATAATTTTTATGTTAGGTGTTCGGGCACTTAGATGACTTGTGGGACCATCAGGAATTTTTCGGAATTTATTCCATGTAGGAGACCCCTTGAGCAGTTGCTAGCCTAACGATGTGCAATACCCTATTATATAAATTTTCTTATGTGTGAATATATATATATATATACAATTATATATGTATATAGTTTTTATTTAAAGAAAGGAAAGGAAAAGAAAAGTTAATAGAATAATATAATACTAATAATAATAACCATAATAACATATCAACCAACTTCTACTAAGCAAGCAAGTAGACTTGGCTTTGCTTTTCCATTCAGCCGAACTTGCTGCCACTTATTTTGCTTTTCCCACTTAGCAAAACCTTCAGCGAACACTAAGACCCGCCCAATTATTTCCCAGACTCTTCTTCACGCGGACCCACAACCCGCGATCCAACTCTCTCTCTCTCCTAATTATATATATATATATGATTAGTTCTCCAAAACCCTAACCTAAAACTCCAGACTTCCCCTTCCCATCTAGAGCCGTCACCGCAGCCAGAGAAGCCTCCCCAAGCCATCCAACCACCCCGTCGACGCCGACATCGCGGACTGCAGATTCCCACTCGAGGCACCTTCGCTCCGGCGCGTTTTCCCGTTGACTCGCTCGACCAAACGCAGATCCGTTTTCATAGGTATGATCTTCCCTTAACCCTCTCCAATATCTGTTTTATAGTCAACCTCGGAAAACGTGTGCCCCTAGGTGAAAAATAGCGCCCAAGTCAGCGCGAGCAGACAGAATTCTGCAATCGCAGAAACTTGCGATGACCACCCATATTGTCGAGTTCGTATCTCCCACCACAGAGATCCGAATTCGACGATTCTTTTTGATACCTGTAGATTACATGACCTAGTTTATTTTCTGTATTATAACTTTGTGCTATTAGTTGCTGTGGACCAAATTGTAGTCGTCACAAAACTGCGCGCACCCACTTTTTCCGGTTTTCTAAAAGTGGGAGATCGGAGCGCGCCCCGCCAAACGGGACCGCCCCGCCGTGTGCCAAGTGTACCGAATGGTGCACGCAGCATAACGGGACACGTGAAAATTTGTGGGGACTGATTTGGACGCGTGTGCGCGCCGGAATCAGGCCGTATCCGCGAACAGATCCCGTGTCGCCACTTTTGTAGAACTCGCGAGTATTTGGTGCACGCTTGTCAGATTGTGACGAAACTTGCGCCACTGGACTCGTGGTAACACGCTGGTCCTGTGACCCAATTTTCACGCATTTCTGAGACGGTTGACCAGATCGCCAATTGGCGGGCCCCACAGTTGACTTTTTGGACCAAATTAGGTTCGGCTCATCGGAATCCAAATTTGGACATACCGTTGGGATCGTATTGACATTTAGAATTGTTTGACCCATAGTTTGTCCCATTTAGAGACTGTTACCCTCGGCACATTTTTCGGTGCAAAGTGGGCCCACATGTGGGACCCGCTTGGGCCCGAAAATGACCTTTTTGCCCCTGTGTCCAAATTGGACGAAAGGACAGGCGTTCCTAGCGGTTTGATACCTTCTGAGACTGTTGGTGATATTTATTACAGCTTTCGGAGTAGTACCCACCGGATCCACCGATACCAGGACTACAGTTGATATTCAAACATCAGGCAAGTGTACCTTGCCAAACTCTGCAGCTTAGTTATTTATTTTCCTTGCTATATATATATTACTGTGCATGCTCAACCTAGGACCGTGTGACGTACTTAGCGTCCGATTATCAGTCGGGTGCCGACACTGTACGCAGTGTTGGGTAATGTCATCTAGATATGGACATACGTGACACTTTATCTTCTCGTACTTGTCATACCAAGTACACTTGACCCAGGACACTGGACACTGCTCATGAGACGGGATCTTCCCGAGATATTCGTGGTGATCCTGTATAGGATGCAGGACATATAGAGATACTATAATCTAGATACATTATGACTTGTGCATTAGTTATGACCCCGCGGACATGGACGTGAGACGTTATGTTCATGATTTGTGTGGTTACATTGGGTGGGGAGAGACACACAGACTACAGGCTGATCATATATATACACCCCTATTATCGTGAGGCACAAGACTCTATAGCCGAGCTTGGCCCATTACTCATTATTACTGCTGCTACCGGCTCCCCTACACAGAGCTTGTAGTATGCTTCAGCCTGAGTTCTAGTGCTGCTCTCATCTTGCATATCACTTAGCTGGTTATTTAGTGTTCCCTTATTGTTCCATCGATTGCTGGAGATACCCACAGGCTACAGGTTGATTATGTTATGCCGGCTACTCAGTCTCCCGCTGAGCTAGACCACCTCTTGACACCCCTGCTACCGGCTCCCCTTCACAGAGCTTGTAGTAGTTCCAACCTGAGTACTGTTGATATTCTCTCTTGCATTTTATACAGATGTTACATACTTACCCTGCTTATCTCATTATTTGCTGCACTGTTTATATTCTGGCTTGTATTATTTTCTGTACCTTGCTATGTCCCCTGAGGACCTGGATATGGATTTTGTCCCCAGATTTTGCAGAACAGGTTTACCCCGAGGTTTATGGGACCGCAGCAGGAGGAGCCGATCCAGGAGCCGTACCACCATCTGAGGGCGAGGTCTTAGCTGAAGACTTCTCTTGAGCATCCATGTTTATGCTCAGTTTTATTTATTATTTCAGTCTTTCTTTTCTGGTCTGTAGAACCATTGTACTAGATATTTATTGGGTTGTTCCCCGAAGTACTTTGTGAGACTTGCTGATGATTTACATTCCTTATTTATTATGTGGATCATATTTTATATCTTGTGTGGATGAGATTAGTTGTGCCATGATTGTCGTAGACTTGTTTTACAGCTTAAGTATGCCCTGATGGATCCATTATATTGAGTTGGTCTATCGGTGCGTACTGCTGGCCATTGCCACGTGTCTAGTCCCACGGTATTTTGGGATTGGGGCGTGACAGTCCGTCTCCTTCCACTTAATGCCAGTGTACATGGCGGGAGATGAGCATGGCGTAGAATCCAGTAACAAACAATGCCTTGAGACACTCGAAGCCAAGATGCAGGCTCTGAGAACTTCAATGTAGACTCTGACTCACACAGTACTGGAGCTCAGAGAAAAAATCGTTCCACTACAGCCGCAAGCCTTGGGACGAATAAACCCAGACCAGAGGACCAATGAGGAATCTGGTATACCTGATCCGACTCCTCAGGTTGCGAGTAGTCAGACAATACCTCGATCCTCTGCTTCTCTTCTACCAGACGATATCTAGGAGACTCTTAGGGACCTGCGTGCCTACGTCGATGCTCGGGACAATCAAGACAGAATCCAGAAGCTCGGGATCCGACAACCCTATCCTCATAAATGGGATAATGTGGTATACCCTCCCAAATATAAGCCATTGTCTCTGGCTTTATTCGACGGAAAGACTTCATTCTGTTAGTACATGAGATACTTCTAGTTCATAACAGGCCATTTACCTCGGGATGACGCCTTACTCACCAATTTGTTCGTTGGGCCCTATTCGACGTCGCCTTTGAGTAGTTATGTAGCCTCCCAGACAAATGTATTTCCTCATTCGAGGAACTAAAGTCTCTTTTCCTCACTTGATTCTATGAAGAAGGAATGGATATGACGATGTCCTCCCTGATGGACATCACTCAAGGAGACAGGAAACTTGCAAAAAATTATATCAAGCATTTAAGGAGACAAGAAACTTACAAAAAATTATATCAAACATTTTTGACAGGCAGCAATGAAACTACCTCCCGGTATTCCTGAATCTATACTGATGGACACATGTCGAAAGAACCTTCTACCATCAATAAGGCTCTGGACGGCATCTGGCCCGTTCAGTGACTGGACAAAATTTATTATAAGTGTCGTTGCTGCAGAGAAGAGAGCGAAAGAAGCCCGCTTATTGGGATTCCAAGATCCCAATGCTGAAGACAAAGAAAATTGTCCTTTCACAGCCTCCAATAATCATGACGATAAAGGGAAGCAAGCCCTGACAGTTAACCTGTCCAATGGTCCAACCTCGCCTGTTACTAAGCCAACAAAGCCGCCAAGAGTACAGAAGACTTATTCCTTTAATGACGATGATGCCGTAGAACTCTTCGAAGTGTTGATGAAGGGTAACAAGCTCAAGGTACCTGACATCAGACGCCCTGATAAAGAAGGCAAGGTGGATAACCCTAAGTACTACCACTACCATCGATATGTCCATCACCCTACGGGTGATTATTACATATTGAAAAGGCACATACAATGACTGATCGACTCCAAATCCCTCACTTTGGACTATGAAGATAAGACAGTCACTGCAAACATGGTGTCTCTCCAGTTTGACACTTTTTTGATAACTGAAGTCCAAGGCGGTGTTATTCCCTTAAAAGAGATAGCCTATTTTCTCAATAAGGGTGTATCTTTAAATTAAAGGTGTTACTTATACCCCTAGCAGAGGGACATGAGAGGACAATGTCTACAGTCAGCATCATCCTCAGTAAATTATCCCTATCCGTCCATAGCATGAGGACAAATCTGTTATCCGTACTCGGGAGTCCCGAGTACGCAATGAGTAAAAGATCCTCAAAATAAAACTTCTTTGAAAGCAAATGATTCATGTCCATATCATCTCTGAACAATGAGTCATTCTTTCCACCAAAAGCAGATAGTCACGTCTATATTACCTTTGACTTGTCCCTTTTATTTTTATCTCCACAAGAATCCATACAAAGTAAGTGGTTCACTTCCATATTACCTCTGAACTACAAGCTGCCTATGAAAGCAGTCACGTCCATATTACCTCTGACCCATTTTCTTCTCTCTTCATAAAATATTCCGCCATGGTCGTACTCAGCAAACTTGCTTGATTATCGGTTCTACACCACAATATCCCTACCATCACATAAGATGTCTCCACTAAATCTCCTTAATGGAACTACTCTAGCCTATCAAGTCCATATTACCTCTGATATGGCTTGGTGTTATCGCCATTATGATATTATTCTACGTCCATATTATCTCTGGTATAATACTCATAGCCTCGATATCTAGAGCAACAAGAAATGTTTCAAACAGAAAATAAGGCAAATTTTTTTAATATTAAAGGTCATGACTACATATGAAAGTCCATTACATTCAAGAATTTTTATTAATATTCAAGATCATGGGTACATTGAAAAGAAGGAGACCCCTTTGTGCTATTTCTGGTACCAACACATGTAAAGCCGATAGCTCAACGCATTCTGGGTCATCACTTTAGCAAGACTCCTCAGTACAAGCCACAGGGCGAGAAAATAATCCATACTAATGGATAGCAAGGAAGCTTGCGATGTAGAGTCGAGCCTCTGCAAAACAAACTCTGCCGTGTGAAAGGATGTGACTAAAATTTCTGTTGGAATAACTAGCCCAGCTGCTTCCACTCAGATGGGCCACCAGGACTCGACCCGAGATCCAGCCATCATATTATGTCTGCATACGGACGAAAGCTACAGTGAGCTAGGTTGGAAGATCGTAGTTAATCCTCTGGGTAATGTGTTTGTTCACCACGAATAATGGTGACTACGATATCCTTCCATTCTCCATCGGAACCAAAGCAATCTGAGATATTCCCTGCATAAATGAGCATATAAAAGTCAGAATGATTGTGAGCAAATAAAAATGCGTGCATCCTCAAAAACATACGCCATGCGCCAACCAGCTGTTTATGCATTTAGGGAGGCCGCATATAGGCACCAAGTCCCGCATACACGCGCACCGCCACCACAGTACAAAGACAACCATCACTATTAAGAGGCGAGTATGCCCCTACAACATACTTGTGCATCAGTTCTTGGCGCATGCTTCAGGAGAGTGTCCAAAGATAGCATCACCCATGCTACCAAGATAGAACTCTTGCCGTCAGTGCATCCTCGGGATGAAGCCCTTCGACAACGACCATGCACGTCGGGCCAAGCAGTTCGGACAGAACCAAAGGGTGTGCAATTGGTAGTGCCAGGAAGAGAACATAAAGAGTATAAGTCTTACTCCTCACCTTCGTCGCTAATGGAAGGATGGTCGACCACAGAGAAAGAGGGTCGACGAACCGCTCGACTGACTTTCTCGTGCCCGACTTCAACAGAGACATTGTGTGAGGGGGAAAGTACCATTCTCCGTCTCCTAGCTCTCTATTTATAGCAAGAAAGCCATTAATGTCTTAAGAGTTGCTAGGTACTGAAATTGCGGGATGAACCTGACAGTCAATGGATGAATCTCTGTTTAGGCCTGTTGCATCAACAGCTAGCTGCGCCAAGCTAAATGATATCCTGATGCGCCCAACATCTAATACGCCAGAGATTTTACTGTGCCAAGTGGAAGTACTCTCCCGATGCGCCAAATATAAGGATGCTTCGCACATGTGCCAAAGCGATCCCTGCACTTACATACTCCATGCTTTTATTCAAAGTATTCTAAACTTAAAAACTTATAAAGTTTTAAGTTTAGAAACTTTGAATGGGGTCTTGTAGAAGCATAAAAATTTAGCCCCATGTACCTCAGTGATCCGGCTCCATGCACCTCAGTAATCATGCTCCATGTGCCTCAGTGATCCAGCCCTTATGCACCTTAGTGAGTTAGGCCTATACGCCAACAGTCTAAGAAGTATTTCATATGCCCGAAGTGCCATGCACCACTTATATCTTGGTGTTCTCATGTGCTCGCAGTGCCATGCGCCACTAGTATTCCCATGTGCCAAGCAGCGCCATGCGCCACTATTGTTCTTTTGTTGCCATGCGCCGAGCGATCATACTCCCAAGGTGCAATCAAAGTCTACAACAATACGTCTCACGAGTGTTATGGGCATCAACAACCCCAAATCTCAGGCG
The DNA here is from genome assembly GCA_036927795.1 of Iris macrosiphon. Classification (NCBI taxonomy): domain Eukaryota; kingdom Viridiplantae; phylum Streptophyta; class Magnoliopsida; order Asparagales; family Iridaceae; genus Iris; species Iris macrosiphon. The sequence goes on along the minus strand of JAYESA010000007.1, from coordinate 31,696,657 downwards.
ACCACGTGTCAACTTATGATAGCCTGCGCCGCTAGTCGCAACATGCACAGCCGTATGGTAGTATGAGATGCACACATACATATCTCTTCAAAAGCTATAAATAATGAATGTTTCCCACATGCAAAAGGGGCCATCCATATACGTAGAGGCATCCACATCTACATCCGAGAAGGAGAAGAAGGAGCGTCGAATCCTCGTCAACCCCCTTTGGTCCCGGATCGTCAACGGAGTAAAGGAGCCGCTGCAGTGCTCGATCTCCACCGTCATACTTGCCCAAATTCTTTTTGTACTTAAATCCTCTTGTAATATGGATTCTCTTATACTTTTTGTCAATTCACAATAAATAAAAACTTTATACCCTTTATCAAAAACCTTTATTTTTGCGATGTCAACAAACTGCTCCCATGTCAATTCTAGATCAACAATCCTTGTCTCATTTCTGAACCAAGTACAAGCAATATCGAAGAGCTGCAGTCCAACTACCTCGATCTGTAGATCCTCTAGAATATGGGTAACCCGCATAATGCGCTCAATATCCTCGAGTCACTCATCAGCGTACAGTATGCCCTCAGTCCCTTTGAACTCTCTCGAGACCATCTTCTTGAATTCCAGGATAGTCCCACCTTCGGATGAGTGGGCTGCTGCGGCTGCATCAAAACTCACTCTACTGCCGCCAGTACAACAAGATAGGCACTCTTCATGTCCTGCTCACCACCTCAGCCTACTGCTACTGAGCCTCTGCTTGAACCCTCTGGGCCTCCATTATCCTGCGGAATAGCTCGAACAGTTGTGCCCCTTTAATGGGAATTCCTCCACGGGCCGGGAAAGAAAATGATATAATCAAGAATTGTTAGTTAAAAAATTACTTAAAAGTTAGTTAAGAGTCAAGAATTATATATCTAGTTAGAAGATTATAGAAGACCTTTTTAGTTAGAATCTAACACATGTGCATTTTCTTTCTAGGAGGACTACACCATTTCTACGATCCATTACAAGGCTAAGGAAAGTACATTACATGCTTTAGATTACCATTACCTTACATTTGCTATTATTTTCCTTTTTTTGGTGTATTATTTTATATTGTCCTTGACACGAGATTGTGCCCGTGAGAGTAGCCGTCCCGATAGACCCAAGGACCTCTAGCGTACTATGTGTGATATTTTCTGAATCTGGTTCAAGAAGTCTGATTCAAGGCTTAGTCCATCAAGCACTTCTTCAGACAAAGACAATAGTCACTATATGAGATTCAAGGTTGTAGTCCATCTAATTTATGCATAGTATTTACTTGTCAAAAAATTCTCTACTTCTAGCTCTGTTAAATATTGTTATCTCTATCTTTTAAAACTTGGTTTGGGGAGGATTGTTATTATTATTATTATTATTATTATTATTGGAAAAACTAATTTTTTAAACACCATTCATCTCCATTCAATGCATTATAATAGCTTTCTTTATTTGGCTATTCATTAGGAGGTATTTATGGCCATTATTTCTATTAAAAAACTTTTGGTCTTTCGCCTCTATATATCTCTGTAGATCCAGCAAGTTTAGGACATGAATTTTTTTTATAGTCTTCTCCTTTCTCCTTCTCCATGGAAGTTAACTCCTCCCTCCCTCCTTTTACAAAACTATCCTTTATTCATTCCATTTTTTTTGTTTATAATTAGATAATATTACGTAGCTAATCATTTCAAGATTATTTATGAAAACTAGAAATATATCTATAACTAATTATAGTTAAAATATAATCAAATATATAATAAATTTTAATTAAAATATATAAAATAAATTTTAATTTAAATATATTTAAATAATTTTATGTTAATATCAAAAAAAAAATTTGTTTTACATGTAATGTAATGCACGTGAATCTATTAGTATATATAAAAGCAGAACATCCTGTCTCTCTTTCGGATTTTTTTTTTAGGAGAAACGCAAAATATCCTCTCTCAAAACTCTTCCCAAAATATTCTCCAATGCTTGGCGTGCTTCTCCGACTAGCCACGCTGCCAGCACCGCCGTATTCTCATTTGATTGTTGATTGGGATAATATGGCTGGTCACATGAGAACACGAAATAAGAATATGATGCCCGTAATACATTATTTTTAATGATAAGTTCTCTCATATATATATATATATATTTATTAGAGTTTGAGTTTCTAAATTGTCCAACATTACTATTTGGATCGTGTTCACTAACCACTCTCTTCACCTCGCTCCTCCACCGCTCGCCGCCATCCCCGCGCGCAGCAGCGGCTCAGTCCTCCACCGTTCGCCGCCGTCCCCACCGCTAGCCGTCGTCCCCGGGCGCAGCAGCGGCCCAGTCCTCCACCTCTCGCCGCAGTCCCCACCGCTCGCCGTCGTCCCCCGCGAGCAGCAGCAGCGGCCCCGACCTCCACCGCGCGCGCGCCTCCGCCTCCTCCTCTGTCTCCCGCCGCCGCCTCCTTCTCGTCCTTCACCTCCCGCTCCTCCGTCTCGTCCCCCATTCCGGCCTCCACGCAGCCCAGTTCTCGTGTCACCTCGCGTAGCCTTCCCTTCTGGACTGTCAAATCCTACAAATTGGAAGAACTGTCAAAATTTTGACAGTTCTAAAAAATTAACATATATTTTTCGGATTGTCAGTCCTTCCAATTCGTATGACTGTCAAAATTTTGACAGTGCTGATTATAAAATAAATTAATTAAAAGTGGACAGTCCGATGAGTAATTTCTGAAAATAACAAACTTATAATTATTAATAATAAAAATTTAGACTGTCTTTTGTAGTGCCTTGATTTTCTTACATACTGAACAAGCAAATTAAGTTGGTGATGAAGATCAAAGGAGACGAAGGAAGCACTCGTGACGTCTGTCATTTATTGCATCCCTTTGGAAGTGTGAGGAGTTTGTGATGACAAGGGACGCACAACTTCTAAGATGGAAACCATCCAATGGAGTATACCAAAAGAAATGTTGTGTATGCCAAAGATTTGCTGTCGGTGGGATTTCATTTTCCCTTTGCCTATTGTGACAATGCACATAGTTAACTTCCGAGCTAAGGGAACTCTTGCTTTTTTATTTATTTTAGACTAAATTTCAACATGAAACCCTCAACTGTCCGTGTGTGACAATTTGGTATTATAAACTTTTAAAATAGTCAACTTGGTACCATCAACTATTAAATATTTTTAATTTTATATTCTAAAAAAAAAAAATTCGAAAATACGTCTACCTCCTCTATTCTCTTACCCCCTCTCTCTCTGGCAGCGGCAATGGGTGCAGCAGCAGTGGACGCGGACAGGACGGCAAGCGGACGCGGATGAGGTGTGCGGGCGGTTGGCGCGCACGAGGGGGGCTCACGGGGACGAGGCGGGAGGAGGGGAAGGGGGGGGGGTGCAGGAGGGGGGTTAGGGGCCGGGGAAGAGAGAGAGGACGGTATTTTAAATTTTTTATTTTTCAGGATATCAAGTTGACTATTTTGAAAGTTTAGGGTATTAAGTTGCCAAGCATGGATAGTTGAGGGTATCAAGTTAAAATTTAGCTTTTATTTTAGGCTAATTCTATAGGCACTACTAAAATTACATAGGCTAGTACAAATTTTGGTTTTAGTTATTTACAAGTTTGCAACCGAAAAAATTGCTTCAGGCTGACCCAATTTTTTTCAGGACGGTCAACAAATTTGACAGTTCTTCCAATAGAAAGGACTGTCAAAACTTTTGACAGTCCTACCCAAAAATTTTGACAGTCCTCGACGACGATAGATTGGGGTCCTCCTCCTCTAGACTCTGCCTCCTCCCTCCTCCCACCGCCGCCGCCTCCTCCTCCTCCTCCTCCAGCCTCTGTCTCCTCCGCCGCCTCCTCCCTTCTCCTCCTCCGACGGTTGGAGTTAAGGTTAGGTTTAGGGTTTGGGGTAGGAGAGAGGGAGGTTGGATTGTCATGAATAAATTTGGGACCATTCAAAGTAAAAAAAAAAAGTAAAAATTTGAGCTGTTCTGAAGTAATGAACTGTCCTTAGCAAAAAATGGAGTGTTTATAGAAATGATCTTATTTTAAGAGAGTCACTCGACACACGCAACTTATCGATGAAGAAAAAGTACGAAATTAAAAAATTGAACTGGATTAGACTACAACGGGCTAAGATATGGACTGACTTATATAGAAACAAAAATATATGAAAATAATTGGTGGACTAAGTCTACTCAATTTCCATCCCAAAACAAAACACAAAAGGAACCGTGCATAGCACGGTCATGACCCACAAACCATATAAAATTTTGGATTTTCCTAAAGCCAAAATCTTAAAACTGGTCATCCATGTAAAGCCTTTGCAAAAAATGGCACAGAAAATCTCGTGCAGTCCATTGATGTTCGACAATGTAACAAAAGGGAAAAAAGAAAGAAAAAGTTGCATGACCATATAGTGGAGAATGAATAACTTAGACCAAAGTAGTATATGACATTTCTCACAATAGCTTAATCGTCACCAAGACATGCATATAAGATCTCTATGAATGATGTGGTTCTACCAAGTCTAAAATGACAACTACATAAATAATTATAAACCAGAACTATCCAAGCATCCATAAGAAATAAGTCCTGATTAACAAGTTCTTAAGTGCATAGTACTAAAAATAAATAGCATCCAAGAGTAAGACTATAAGGATAACAAGTTCTGAAGTGCATAGTACTAAAAATAAATAGCAATGGTAATGTAAAACTCCAGGTTGTCAAGAAAGACAGTTGTCAATGTCCCAGGATCTAACTTTACCAGGGTCATAAACTATACTGAACCTTCCCTCTCCCCCCTCCTCAACTGCCGGTGACCAGTGTTAGAGTAACCTCCATTACAACGCCAGCTTGTAAGATGAGTTCTTGATTCCGGAGAACTGGAACAAGGATCCGACAAGAACGATGACAATGACAAGAAGTTCCATACAGGCCAAAGCTTTGTTGGGAATCAAGTCTGCTGAAGGGGGGGGGGCAGAGTTCGGGCCGATTTTGGGCCGAACTCGGTGTGGTGTTCCAGAACCTTTGAACCGAACTCGGTCCGAGTTCGGTGTCGGCGGCGGCTGCTCGGGTTTTGGAATTTTTATGTTACGTTTTGGACCGTTGGATGCTAGTGGACGGCTGAATCTTATGGTTGGCTATTTTTAGGGTTTCCTAACCCTAAAATATGTTTCTCATCCTATAAATAGGGAAGAGGGTGGAGGCACAAAGGAGAAGCACAAGTTGGAGATTCGGGGTACTCGTCTACAGAAAATCTAAAAGAAAGTCCGTACTTTTCTCTTAAGACTTCGCCACCCAAGATAGAAGGAAGAAGGAGATCTAATCGAGAAGTCGTCAACTTCGGTTAGGGAGATTGTTACGGGTTTGTGAGTGATTTCAATTGTAATCTTCTGTTTTTCTTCTTAAGTGTGGTGAAGGGGTTGAACCTATTAGGGCAAAGGGTTTCAACATTAGTTTTTGTAATCTTGTAATTTCATCTGAGTTATAAAGGTTGAGATTTGTCCAGGTGATGTAGTCACCACCATATACTTGTCTTCATCTGTGCTTGGTGTTCGTAGATTGGTTTGGTCATCTCAGGTGGGTTGGCAAAGCGTTTCTTCCGCTGCGCGACTAACACGTGGTATCAGAGACCACGTGTTCCCAACATGTGGTATCAGAGCGCACGTGTGACCAACACAGAGGACGATAAATAGCTTACATCTGCAACATAGTTTGCAGTATCGGCTGATACCGATCTGATACGGCCGATACCGATACTGTTTGGTATGTCTTGATTCGATAATGATCGATACCCGATACTAACCGATACCCGATATTAACCGATACCCGATACTAATCGATACCGACATTGGGGGTCTCTTTTTACATTAATTCGGCAAGAAAAACTGAATGAAAATGACTAGTCAACAAGAATGTAAAAGCATAATAACAAGAATGTAAAAGCATAATAAAGTTGCAAAAGGATGTAAAAGAATAAAACTTATCTATCGCATGTAAACCGATCGGCAAGAGTGACTATTATTTCATTCATTTTCAAAACTACTAAGAAACAACATATGAAATACTTAAAATTATGACTAAATGTATAAAAAAATTTCCAAAAATGTTAATAATTATTTGCTTTTCGATACCAAAAAAATCCGATACTCCGATCCAAAACTGCCGATACTGCTGATACCGTCGATCCCGATACTCATAGGAATTGTCGGATACCGATTCCGATACTGGGAACCTTGGCAGCAGACACAATTTCAGTATTTGGAAAGAGGCATGTAAGGAGATTATAGAAAAGACAGAACAAACAGAGAATTTTGAACACCAGTGTACACAACAAACAATAATATTGAGAGAATAACATTGAGATAAGAAAGTATATTGGCATTGCAATTTATCAGACTCAGGGTACAGTTAGACTAAGATATGATTGGGTAGACAATAAGGTCAAATAACATCTTTGTTAATTGACTTGAGGTATGAAAATTTGTTAACTGCAAATAAGCCATTGCTCCAAGAATTAAATTCCTATTAAAATGTAATTGGTATACCCATGGTTACTGATCACACTTTGCCTCCTTTTTCTTTCTGTAGGTAAGTAAACTTCAATATGAGATACTACATGAGTTCAATAATGGGATCATGGCCTTGGGTACAAGGTCTAACCCACTCAGCTCCACAAACCTCCAGATCAACATATCCGCGACATGTAAGCCAACGGCTTAAACCATATCTTCGAAAAACAGTAACTGTGCCGTCAAGGGAGCAATCAAATGATCCTGACCTTCAATAGAAATTAGAAAGAGTTAGACCATCTCAAAAACTTTAGTTCGCAGATATTTCAATACATAGAAAGCCACATGAGGATATAACAGTAAAATATTTAGTGATTGGAAACAATAAGAAGCTGATCAAAATTCATAAATTAAAGTTCTGGACTATTAATATCATCAACTGTTGTATAATCTGTATCTCATGATTGATCTGCAACACAAGGGATGATTTTATGTCATTAATATGATGGAACAACATTTCAGTATGTTCTTTTGGTAGGTGAAGGTGAGGTTTTGCTTTCGGAACCAAAATATTGCTTCCTCTTATCTTTTCTAACAGCCTAAAAGAAACCAATACAACTCCCAATGATAAGATTGGTATAGGGTGCACTCATTTCAGAACAATGATAATCCTGACAAGAAGATCATAAAAAAATGAACGAGTAATGAAGTGAATCTCTCTCTATATATAAATGTTAAAATCATATAAGAAGTTAGCATGCCTCCAAAGCATATTTTCTATGTTTACCAGGATGCTTGACCATGTAAATAACTTCAGGCATATTGAATTGTGAAACCCAGCTGATGCTCAGCCTCTACCCAAAGTGTTCCAACTGATCTATCGACAAATATTTTATATGCAAGGGAATGGACAAGATGTCAATGACCACTGCAATAAAACTAAGTATACAATGTCATATTTATTATCTTATCTCGATTTGTCATGTAACCAAGGATGTCATTAAATACGACTTGTCATTCCTTTTGATGTTCAGATACAACATGATAAAGATGTAAACTACCAGGGAGAGGTATAAGGTCCTGGCTGGGTGGCGGAAGATCGGTGGATCGAGCCACAGGGGCGTATTATTCTTTCCATTTATTTGGTGGGAGTTGGGAGTAGTGGGCCCAAAATGCATGCAACACAGCGTACATAAAGTCACGAACATTACGATGGACATCTAAAAAAAAAAAAGATAAAAATGTAAACTTAATGGCAGTCTATTAATTTAGTTATAACTCTATATGGTGTCTTATAGAGAAACAATAACAATCTGTTCATCAGTAGACTCATACAAATGGAACATTGCTTGTTCATCATCATCTTCCAAGCCTTCTTCTATATGAATGTGATCGGCTATTGAGTACAAAAAAGCTTCATAAAGAATTGACAAGATTTTTATGACCGACCTACTCCAACCCTGTATTTAGATGCCCAATTCATCCAAGATAGCTATGAGCATAGGATGACCATACCATAAGATCTAGATTGCCAGTAGTTGGTAGATATGTAGACCTATAATTTTGTTGTGCAGTTCAACCACAAATAATCAAGGAGCACCCTCCAAGTACCCTTAGACCATAAAAATCTAGACACAGCATTATGTGCTGTTTAAAACGTTTTCAGTGCTCATTTTAGACAAAAGGGCATAATTTGCATCTTGGGCCAGTTTGCTCATCAAGAATGAACTGATGGTCCCCTTTGGAGCAAGAACTAAGATTGTCTTCCATCTCGGATCTTCTCATCTCTTCTGTTCAACTCTGCATTAGATTACATCTATCACTTGTTAAGAATGGTATAATCAAATATGCATGATCAGAAAGGTAAATAAATTGGAATGTGCATTAGCGATATATGACTGATCTATGCATGGATTTCCATCACTACTTGAAAAGAGTTCAGCATTAGCGATATATGACTGATGCATGGATTACCATCTGTGCTTCCTCTTCTTCTCCCATCTCTCCTATGCCCTTTTCGTCGACAACTGAGATATTGCATCGGGCTGAGGTGCCAGATTTTGTAGATGGTAAGGAAACAATAGTAATCACAAAGAAGGACGTCGCTAGTTTTGTAGTTGAGTGGAAGCATATGTGATGTACGTGCTAGGTGACCGTCCCTCTTACCTTGCTATCTCGACGTGTATGGCGGCCAATAAGAGATATTGGAAATTTTTCTAAAGGAAATGGATGTTTTTCTGTTGAAGGAGCCTGCACGTAGTATGCGGCTACAGTTGCAATCTCATTCTGTTGAAGGAGCCCCCTGCGGCCACCAAACAGAGGCATATGCGGCACCTATAGCCCATCAACATGATGGCTATAAATAGGAGGAACTTGGACGTTCCAAAAGGCCCCCGTTTTTTTTTCCAGAGACCATACCCCCCCTCCCCCCAGATGAGCTACGTATGTGCACACAAGCTCAAGAGAGAGAAAAGAGAAGAGAGCATCCTCATTCCCTCGGCGGACCGTCAATGGAGTAAATTAGTCGCTACAGTACTTGATCTTCATCGTCACGTTCCCCAGAACAAAAAATATTGTACTTAGATTTTCTGTCTAGGATTTCTTTGTACTTTTTGTTGGTTGTTAAGCAAAGTTTCTTAAACTTACATTAATGGCAAACAAGGTGACGACTCTGCCGGAAACATCCTTCTCCTCTGATGAGAAGGTCGTGACGCAGACTGATTCGTCGAAGCTGGCTTTGAACCAGAGGATACTGGTTATACGCTTCGACCGGCAAGCCTTTAAGGAAATGCTCTCTGAGGGTGGCGCTTCACCGAGGCTGGCAAAGCGTAAAAAGACTCGTATGACATGGGTTGCAAAGGCCGCTGTGTCTCACCCAACTGCGGAGCATGTGCTCCCCGTCTCTCTCCCTGCCGCGGGAAACGCACATTATGCGTCCCCACGAGATGACCCCACTAATGCGGCAGCCTCTTCTGACAAGGAAAGTGCTTATCACTTTAGCTCTGACAGAGGAAAACACTACGATGCCAGGAGTTCGAGTGCTAAGACACGTTCCATACGGCCACGTCAAAGGCCGCATAAGAGGGACTATGCGACACCGGGCTCCAGCCGCGGACAGAAGGTTGTATGTGGCCTAGCCAGCAACCGAAGTTTCGTCTTCGACCGAATCTCATGCGACGATGGTTTCGCAGGCCATGCTGAGAAAGGGGAAGATATAAACTTGGACTCTTCATACTACGCACCGGCACATGCTAGGACGAAGAAGTCTATGATATTGCAAGCTCGCCAAGCTCAAGCAATTGCTCATTCGACCGACCATCAACATGCGCCGCTAACTGTAATGGGTTCTCCTGACGGAAGGTCATACAAAACCGACCCATGCATCCAGCCTGCAGTGACAAATTGGACATGGTCAGTCTAAGGAGTCTTCCATTAGCAACCAGGGGAATGTTCTTGTACGAACCCCAGGTCAGGAAGCGTAGACAACACCTACGCACCTATGTGCCCGGTCTACCCGGGCTCATAAGAAGGGTGCAAAGGTGAATCAGCCCTCGCTTGACTTGCACAGAATGATCAATCACAAGCGCAAAACGAGAGAAACAACTACGACATATGAAGTATCCTCCCCAGGGCATCACTGTGCCAGCATTATCATCAACTGCTGCTGTAACAAAGTAGTAGTACCCACAAACAAGTAGTCAGCATTCCAGTGGCTGCAACCAAAGGCACCCACCCGGCTGCAATCCGAAGAACAGGCGCAGGCACCAGAGGAAGAGAAGCTGCCCTTCGCCTCATATTATTCTGCTCGGAAGGCCCCCTCAATGAGGGTAGGTCATAAGTCTAGCACCTCCAGTCTTTCGCTCTAGGCTAGCAGTCAAGAAGACGGGTCCAAGGAGGACAGGCAGCGGAACCTGCTGAAGGTGTTTTTCTGCGCACCCGCTCAAAGAATAAGCTGTCAGCCACTGGGGGTAGTTCTTTCTCAGGACCCCAGGTAGCTACGCAAGCTGGGGGTTGTAATCCCCTGGACCTTTATAACAATTCGACTTTCCGAGAAGACAGTGATTCCCAAGGAACAAACGCTAAGATCCCTGGGGGTGGTTGCCCTTGCCAAGAAGACACAACTTCCTACACTAGGGGTAGTGTTCCCTCCGAGTCCAAAGAGGATGCAACACTACCAACTTTCTCGAATGACTATTCACGGCAAGAGTCTAAGGCGAAAAGTGCAACGTCCACCGTCCCATCAATTTTTCCCATGTGAGAACAACATACATGGTCGAAAGCGATCACGAGGGCCCCAGGGATCGACAGCGCCTCGAAACCCTAGAGTGGAGAGACTCAATGGGCAATCAGGACTCACTACGCCAGCTCGGAAACCGACAACCGTATCCCCTAGAGTGGAGAGACGTACCGTACCCGCCCAAGTACAAGCCCTTTAACTTGACTCCATTTGATAGGAAGATATCTTCCCGTTAATTCATGAGTTACTTCGAGATGACAACGGAATATTTGCCTCGCAACGATGCCCTCCTAACCAACCTCTTTGTCGGGGCATTGTCTGGAATAGCCTTCGATTGGTTCTGCAGCCTTCAGGACAACTGTATTTCATCGTTTGACGATCTCAAAGGTCTTTTTCTTGCTCGGTTCTATGACAGAGGAAACACATGACAATGTCCTCTCTAATAGATATCACGCAAAAAGAGAAAGTGTCTGTACGAGAGTACATCGACAGGTACAGGCAAGCGGTGCTGAAGTTACCCTCCGGTAATCCTGAGTCCACGCTGATGGACACCTGCTGGAGAATTCTCTTTCCCACAGTCAAACTCTGGATAGGTAACTCTCAGTTTAAAGACTGGACGACGTTCATTACAAATGTTGTCTTTGTTGAGAAAAAATGAAGGACGTCCGTCTCTTGGGAATACAGATCTCCGTTGCTGATGACAGGGAAAAACATCCTTACTACAACAATGACGGCAATAGCGCCCGGGATGGAAAGGAAAAATAGGCCCTTATCGCCAATATAACCAAGAAGTCCGAGTAAAAGCCTGTAGAGGCTCTGAAATCGAAGAAAACTTATTCTTTCAAAGATAATGACATCATAAAAAATTTTGACATGCTAATAAAGAAAAACAAGCTTCGGCTGCCCGACGTCAAGCATCCTGATGAGGCAGTCGATGTGAACAATCCGAAGTACTGCCACTACCACCGATACGTCCACCATGCGACGCGGGATTGCTACACACTAAAGCGATACATCCAACGTCTGCTAGTCAGCAAGGCCCTCACCTTGGACTTCGATGACCAAACAGTTCCGCTAACATGATATCTGTAAACCCCCTCGACCAGATTTCAGTATTTCTAGGATTATTTTAACAATTTAGGATTTATGGCAATATTTTAATTTATTTTGCTTACATATCCTATTGACTTGTGCACCTGTCCATCACCGAATTATTTGGAGCTTTACCTTGACTGTTATCCCCGAACGAAGTTCACATACCTGTCATAGACTTGCTAGACTATTTTCCTGAATTTTGTGCAACTCCCAGATGCTTTATTTTGAGCCTCGTTTGAGACGCACAAATATCGTTACAAAAGTCCGTAATTATTTTCTATTTAATTTCCTGCTCTTTACCCATCTCTGTACCCCTAGAGATTTGAGGCTCAACCTGCACCTGTTTTGCCCAAACAAAAATACGTTAATTTTCTACACTGAGTGTACTACATTTAGTGTATTAACACCGTAGAAAAATTATGACCCTACCTGCCTCTAAATAATTAGAGAACACCGTGCGCAGTATTTATTTATTAATAAATACGATGACCCATATCACCCAGAAACCAGGCCCAGTCCCTGCCCAGACTCACCCCCATTCCCCCAGGGCCCTCACATAACAATTTCTCTCAGTTCTTTGCATTTTAGAATTTTCAGGAATCGGGTGTTTTCTCAGACAATTTCGTAAATTGCACAATTTCCCAAAATAGGACCATTATGCAATTTATGAAATTACAGGGACTTTTCTGCAAATTACAGTGCGGGGTGTCACCCCCTCATTGGCCGGTGAATCTGCGCCGTCCATTGGGAGGCGGGACTCACCCGAAAATATCCTACAAAAATCCCGTAAATATATCTAGATATTTACTTATTAAATTAATATATTTTTCTATAAAATAAAGAAAAATCAAAATAAAAAATAAAAAATCAAACCCAACCCCTGACCCAGCCGAACCCCCCCTCGCCGCCGGCGCCGAGACCCGCCCGCCGGACCCTCCCCCACCCCTCGGCGAGCCACCCCCCCCCCCCCCCGCTGGCCCTCTCCTCCCCAGGTCGTCCTCCTCCTCTTCTTCTCCACCTCGTTCTTCCCTTTCCCCGCCGGAGATCCCCTCCCCTCCGCCAGCGACCCCCGCTGCCGGCTCCGCCCTCCTCGACCTCGTCAGAGCCGACCTCCTCCCTATCCTCCTCTTCCCTCCACCGCCACCTCCATCACAGCCCGCCACCACCAGCCCTAGCTCAGCCCCGACCACCGCCACCCCATCTCAACCCCCGACCCCTCGGCCTCCTCCTCCTTCCTCCCCTGGCTCCGCCTCCCTGTCATCCACCCTCCATCATCCTCCTCTCCGCCGGCCGCCCCGAGAGTCTCCGAGTCGCTTCTCAGCCGCAGCTCGCCTCCGGCCAGAGCCGGCCACCACCCTCGCAGCGCAGCCAGGCCGCTCCGGCTCCGGCCGACTCAACCGAGCAGCTCGCCCCGTCGAGGCCAGTCGACTCCGGCGACACCCCAGCGTTCAGATGCCCTAGGGAGGACACGGATACAGCCGTCTCTGACCCTGACACGTGTCGGACACGTGTCGGACACGAGAAACGCAAGTTTCTGGAGCCCTGTTTAGGTATCCTTATCTCTCTCCTCGTAATTCCGATTTCTGTTCCGTCAGTTGCGTCACGTAGACTGTGTGACCCCCTCGGTGCCCGTGCAACCCGCTCGGAGCATCGCGTCTTGTGGCGATCGCAAACCGCGATCCAAATACAGGAAAAACAACGACCCGATTCACCCCGGAACTGGGTACGCCCTGCCAAACGGGACGACTTGGTCGCACGCGGTCTTTACCAAAACGTGCGCGCCATTGATACGGACGTGCGGGATTTCGCAGAAGTTGATTTGGATGTGCGTGCACACCGGAATCAACGCATATCCGCCAACACCGCCCCGTATCCGTCAGTTCTGGAACATGCTGCAACTTTGTGTACACACGTAGGATCGAGAAGAAACTTGCGCCATCAGACTCGTAGCGATACGCTGGTCTTGTGAGCCAAGTTTGGTTCGATTCTGAGAACGTTGACAGAATCCCGTATCGTGGGCCCCACAGGCTCCACCTGACGGGCGATTTTGTGACCGGCTCATCGGAATCCAATTCTGGAAGTTCCGTTGGGTTCGTATCGACGTTCTGGACTTGTTGACACTAAGTTTGGAGACCTTTGACCCTGACACATTTTTCGGTGCAAAGTGGGCCCACATGTAGACCCCGCTTTGACCGGAGACTGTCATTTTTGTCCCTGTGTCCAAATTGGACTTAAGTACAGGCGTTTCTAGCTATTTGATATTTTCTGAGACTGTTAGTGATGTTTATTTCAGCATCCGGAGACATTTATTCGGAGGCCATAGTTTCTGGCTTTTGGCATTTGACACCTGGACGTTATATTTTGCAGCTCTCTTGCCAGGCAAGTATACCTTGCCTTGTTGTACTGTTTAAATTCAGTTATTGCTAGTTACATGTTTATTTATTTTTAAATCATATAAATGTGCGCGTCCGAGAAAACTCGGGTGCAGTCAACGATGGCGTTGACGTTAGGACTTGTGTCTGGTCTAGTGTCTAGTAGACCCACCTAAAGTTGTGAAGTTATTGATATAACTTCTCAGGCCTTGACACGTATCATTACACATCACAGAGTGAGTACATGTAGGGGCGCGTGCCTCATGCACGACTGGCCATCAGTGTGAGCAACACGTGTAGTGGTATTTAGCTCAGTTGTTTATTTTATTGAGACTTGCATCATAGTAGGAGGTGTCCATGTCATTTTTATGACTTGTACATCTATATTGGGCGGGAAAGACACTTAGTAGGCGTATGGGACACCCCCTCCTTATATATTCCCGTGGATGCCTGTTTTATCCTTCGTCCATGCTCTGCAGGGATGGACGATTGTGGAGTGCCCTTGCGTCAGGGGGCATATGACACATATACTAGCCAGTCATGACGATTGGTGAATTACGTCAGCATATGTCTAGCCGACACATTCCCATGCGTACTACAAGGTCTTTAAATTGCATTCACTTAGGTGGTTAGCACACCCCATTTATTTATTCAGTATTTACATTATGGCATGTTATTTTTCTGTATCTTGCTATGTCCCTCTGAGGACCTGGTCCCCTGCCAGGTGTATATGTTCTTGAGTATTCGCAGGAGCACAGATCCGGACAGGCTACTTATATTCCGAGGAGGTCTCCTCTTCGAGTCTCTTGATTGTCAGAGGTTCTTATATGATGTGTATCTGGTTCCTTTTATATTCTATTTCGGCAGTGGATTTGTTTCCATCCGACTGTCATTCTTTAGGTACTTTATTTTGAGTTCTAGTTACATGGTTATTGGTTATTCATGTTTATGTGATTTCTGTGGATGAGATTTAGATATTACCCTGTGACTTGTGATTAATTATACCACTGGTGAACTATTGTTCATTATACAGCGTACGCACGTATATATGGTTTCCATATATTGGAGTTGCCATATATACGGGCGGCTGGCATAGTTACGTATCATAGTCCTAAGTATTTTGGGACTGGGGCGTGACAATATCTCTCCAGTTCGGTAAATTTTCGGCAACGGAAGCCCAAGACGGAGTGATCCCGATCTCCAGAAAATAATGGAGGTTGTCAATTTCCCACCAGCTCGTGACCAAACATCCGGGCTGATACCTCTCACCACATCATGGGGGGAGGTCATGTGGGTTCATCCAGATCTGGCTTCAGACTTGATGCATCAGGCAGCACCTTCCGCCACCAAGCCAATGGGCAAGAAGTCCACGTCCTGCTACACTATTTCTCTCCATTCCAAAGAAGCTATAGCAGAAATAACAAGGTCAGGCCTAGCATACCAACGTGAATACGATATTCCTGACAATAGTGCACTCCAAATTGCCGTACCTATAATATCTGATCTGGGTCCATCACAGCCTCCGACAGCGGACAAGTCCAAGCAGAAAGAAACTCGCTTTGACAAACCGCTACGTAAAGATACAACTCAGGGATTGGTGAAGCCCTACAACTTTGACATCTTAGCACAGCTGGCCAATACTCCAGCGAAGTTGTCACTATTCGAGCTTCTCCGACTCTCCAAAGACACTTGGATTTCTCTGAGTGAGGCATTACAGAATGCCGACACCTACCTGGTGCAGGTCAAGCCGTTAGCTGAGAATCCTGCTGCATGTCCATACTACAATAATGTGATGGAGGAGATACCCAATATCATGTTCTCGCAACAAGACATGTTGCTAAAGAACAATAGGCACGATCGTCCTCTATATTATACAGGGTACATTGGCGCCATCAAGGTGGACCAGATGCACATCGACCCCAGTTCGTCAATCAGCATCATCCTGCGGAGTCTGCTTCAGACCTTGGGTATCCTGATGCATCGCCTGGTAGCAACCAATACTGCCATCAGTGGCTTCAACGCAGGGAAGAGCTATCCTCTGGGCAAGATTAGCTTGAAATGTCAGATCGGCGATTTGAAAACAGAGGTCACCTGCGACGTCATAGACGTAGACGTATCCTATAACGTCATGTTGGGACGTCTATGGATACATCAGTACATGATCGTACCGTCGATCATGTCCTGGTGCTTCAAGTACGTGGACGATCATGGTGTCGTCAAGACAAAATTTGCCGACGTTGATCCATTCAGTGGGGTTGAGACCTATTACCCTGACTCAATCCTCTACAAGCAAGTCCACCAAGATGAAGGTGGAATTGATGCTGACGATGAGACAGAGACTGGGACAACATCGGACGATCCCTTGAGAGTCCATCTCAAAGCACGCGTTCCCGACACAGTCTCTCCTCTCATGGTGAAATTTCACAAGAAAGCACCCGAACCTCTAGTCGTTTTTCTTCGCAGACTGAGTCGACCCCTGAAGGAAGATCCGACACCTACTACGACTTCTGAATCTCTAGTGGTAAAGCTGTGCAGGAGACCTCCGAAGCCGTCGCTTGAACTGGGAGTAGATCTAGGGAAGGACGAACTAGAGGAGTACGTAGCCACTCATGCTAACATCTCTTCTCTTGACGATGTAATTCCTGAGGATAAGATATCTTATTTTATAAATAAAGGACTATCTTTGAACTACTCGGATGTTGCACATCTAAGCACATTGTATTCCATTGAGCACGGTCTAGGCCTGCACCTGCATACACAGGTGACGACCACATATGCAGTGAACCAAATTCTTTCCAGTCAAAACTTCTACCTCATAGTTCCAGCAAGGAAAATGGGAGACAAACTCATCTTATTCGGCATAGTAGAAAGTCCTAAATCCTTCGTCCCAGAGGAACTGGAGCCAGAACTCGACACTGGCAAAATACCACTTCACCGGTACAAATCTAAAACCAAGAACATTATCCAGAAGATAGGATACGATCTAAAAGCTGTTAGGGGCTTAAACTATGGCAAAGGCCGACGGCTGCCTCTACGTCTGCATGCTCCTGCAGGCAAGTCCAAGGATTACTACTATAAGATCAAGTATGGCCTAGGGTATGTCGCGTCTCCCACAATTTTCGAAGGCTCGGATGAACTCTCACTCTTCAGAATCTTTCGCTTGGGACTCCGATATCAGTATCGGGGAGACGCTAAAACAAACGCTGTCTGCCAACTTGGTATCAACTTACCTTGAGGAAGATGATAAGGATCCACCTGAACTCTTTGAAGTAGAACAGTGGGCCCAACGCCTAGACTCATAATAGGAGATGTGGTTCGAGCAACAAGAACCTCCCACTGAGGACGAATTCGTACAAATTGATCTGGACGACGAATCCTTCCCTAAACCTATCTTCGTAAGCAAAAGTCTGTCCAATGAGAATCAAGAATCCCTACTACAGCTCGTCAAGGAGTACATCGATATCTTTGCCTGGAGTTACGAAGACATGCCAGGACTGGACCCCCAAATCGCGGTCCACAAACTCAACATCTTGCCAAACGCTAAGCTGGTCAAGCAACATCAATGGCGGTTTCGACCAAAAATCTTGAATGCCATCGAAGCTGAAGTCAACAAACTGATAGCTAGTGGCTACATCTGCGAGGACAACATCCTGATTGGGTAGGCAACATCGTGTCCATCATCAAAAAGAATGAGAAGATTCAAATCTGTATTGACTTTCGTGATCTGAACGCGGCATACCCTAAGGACGAGTTTTTCTTTAGATTATAGATATAATGATCGACAACAGTTGTGGCTTCGAACGCATGTCCTTCATGGACGTATTCTCAGGCTACAATCAAATCAAGATATTTTTTGACGATGAGAAGCATAGATCATTTCGAACGTCGATAGGAGTCTACTGCTACACAATCATGCCCTTCGGTCTGAAGAATGCAGGTGCTACATACCAACGAGCTATGAGCACCATCTTCCGTGAACATTTATAAAACAGTGGAGTGTTACGTTGATAACATCACTGTCAAGTCACTCTAAAGATGATCACCTCCGAGTCATTGCCATGCATCGATGATTTATTTGAATCAACTAAGTGGTGCATGTGTATTTTCGAAGATCGATCTCAGATCCGGTTATCATCAGATCAAGGTACGGAGAGAGAACATCCCGAAGACGGCTTTTCGGACGAAATAAGGGCACTATGAGTTTTAGTCATGCCGGTTGGTTTAACCAACGTGCCAGCAGTATTTATGAGTCTGATGAACAGTACTTTCCACCAGTACTTAGATAAGTTCGTGGTGGTAGTTATCGACAACATCTTGGTATATTCCAAGAGTCGGGAGGAGCATGAGAGACATCTCAGGATCGTGTTGGAGACGCTGAGACAGGAGAGACTGTATGCCAAGCTCAGCAAATATGAGTTATGATTAGATAGAATAGATAGTCTACGCATCAGGACGACTAAGGGTTCATGAGAAGAACTATCAGACACACGACCTAGAGCTAGCTGTAGTGTGTGTGTGTGTGTGTGTGTGTGTGTGTGTGTGTGTGTGTGATTATATATATCTATATATATAGTTGTGAGAGGAATATATATACTTATTATATATGTAGTAAGTTATTATGTAGGTATATGTATCTATGTATTGGTATGTATTATATGTTAGTAGTTAATAGTTTTAATAGTTTAGCTATGTCAGTATAGTTTAGTATATGGGGGTTAGCTATATGTATTAGGATTTGAATTACCTTGGGATACCAAGGTAATGTTAAGGTATTGAGGGATACTCAAGGTATTGGGTAATGGATTGGTTTAGTCTAGTTAGTTACTATAGTAGTTAGTTAGTTGTATATGTTTGATTATGTAGATAGTTAGATATGTAAACTAGTATATATATGTTATGATTGATAGTTAGTCTCATATACTAATAGGTAGTGTATCATGATAGTTAGTTATATTAACTATACATATCTATGTATGTTAGTATTATAGTTAGTTCTATGTTATATTGAGATATATATATTAGTGTTAGTTATAACTAGTATTAGTTTGGGGTTTTATATATCTATTGGTATTAGCTATATGTTGAATTTTTTGTTACCTCGGGATACCAAGGTATTGGGTCGATACCCAAGGTATTGAGTTTGGGTATCGAGATAGGTGCGATACGCATTAGTGCAAGGCCAATGTATCCTAAATTTCTTGTTTTAATATAGTATTAAGTATAATGACTTGAATATATATCTAAAACACTATTTTCATATAAATGAACTTGCGTATCTTAGGATACGGCTTTTTGAATGCCTTTTAGTATCTTAGCTTGGATTGTATACCATAGTTTCATAGTGTTTCGACTTAGTGACTTAGTTTTAGACTCTTGCAACCTAGATTTCATCGGTTTGACATAGAAATGGCTTTATGACTTAGAATTGTATCAACTTAACTTATTTCCATTTAGAACCTTGTATTGATGCAACATACCATATATAGATTGTGTGACACCAGCTTGGGCATCGAGAGACACACCTTGCTCAGGACTTCAGGCAAGTACATTTCTCTGATAGTTTTTAATTCATAATATTGTATATATACATATTCTAGAAATGTATACATTGATCCCGACATAGTAATTTCACGAACTGGTGCTATATGGATCATGTCATGAGATGTTATCCTCTACCGTGTTCAACAGGTACTCGTGTACATTGTATCTCATCGTGTATACTGTGTATTGATGTTACTTCGTGTTCACACACTGCTCGTATTCAGTGTACTTATTCGTGTACACCCACTGCTCGTGTTCGATGGTTATGATATTCGTATACACCCACTGCTCATGACAGTGGTTATATTTTAGTGTTCGTAGCGTGTCGTGGTTGGATCCATCAGTATTAGTTGGGGTGGAAGAGTAGGAGTTGATTATGTGATCAAAGCCATTATTACAAATCGTGTACATTCTGGTTACATACCTCACTTGTAATCCGTCTTACCTGATCATGTTCACCCAACCCGATCACATAATGAACTTGTATTCTGAGGCACATTAGCTAGTTTAGATTGCAGTTATTTTATTATATTGTTGATATTCATATTGTTGAACTATATTCTTGTACATTACCTGTATATCTATTGTTCATCATTTATATGTTTAGTGATCATGTATTTCATTTCTATATCTGTTTATATGCTCGATTATGCTATTGAAACTGCTTTCAGAGGTATGTACTTTGCTCCAATCCTGACTGGATATATTTTTCCAGATGATTGTCTTATAAAGCAGTGTCCCACATTCTACGGCCCCCAGGACGGTGTATCTTTAGAGGGTCCTTTGGTAGACCAGGAGGACTTAGTTGCAGAGCCCGAGGAGGTCTAGTTTATTTGTGTTGGACTTGTATTATATTATATTATTAAGATTCTTTGGGTTGTATATTATTTTAGATTGTGGTTTATATCTTATTCTTTCCTTCGCTATTCCATTCGTGCTTATCTTCCTTAGTTTGCATTGTAATTGAGTTTAGTTATATTGTGAGATACCATTTTGTTCCTCCGTTTGGAGTTGAGATGATTGACATGTACTATATTATATTGTTGAGATGCTAGATAGTTAGAAATGATCCAAACAGCGTTCTACCGCCGATTCTGTGGCGTAGGCTGGGCGTAACCACGTACTCGTGTCCGAATATCCGGGTGTGGGTCATGACGGAAAGGACACATAATAACTTGCATGCTTCACATAAACAACGTGTTGATTAGTATAGTTTGGTTAGCTCGCCTTCACCAGTGAATTTTGATGTACTGACCCGCGTTGCAACAGGTTCCCCTACCAAGGCGATCCTGCAAGGAGCTAGAGCGACTTTCCAATCCAGTCTACCTACCGGTACACCCTGATCGTGCCATTGAAGCGTGTTTTAAAGTTCCATGAGCTCATGTGCATACCTTATACAGCTCCGTGGCAAGACGATAGCTTCGCCCAAAGGTGTCTATGGCTTTGGAAGTTTTAGTAAAAGGATGTAATGTATCGGACGATCATCTCATTTTACGTCTGCTTTTGTAAGCTTTCAAGGCACCCTTTTGTACTTGTTCAAGATTTTGTAAATAATGTTCATTATAAATAAAGAGAACTTTTTCTTGTTTCAATATTGTATTCAATTATCTGCGTACACTGAATATATGCTCATTATATCAAATACCTTGGCCTTGTACGTTGTACGACCTAGGCACGTACGACATCACACTCGGGGGACGACTATCGATTCCACGAAATCGGGGCATGACAGGTTCAACCTGCGGATTCTGCAGTATGGTATCAGTTGACTGATACCAAGGGAGAGTGTAGGTAGATGAGTGATGTTTGTGTTCAAATTGATACTCAGTGTGCAACAGATTGGGGGTGCTCGAGTGCAGTTTGGTTCTGCACAGATGATGTGTGTGCACTGCTATGGAGCATGACCTGAGCTCAGTCAATTGAGCTAGAATTACAGGTGTTGGGGATGGCAGGTGCAGTTAGGAGCTCGGGTACTACCTGACCTTGGAGGTCTGATGCAGGCCTAAAGAATGAGGGATTTTATTGGGTGTGAAGGTATGGGCTCGGTTGTAGTGCACCCAATGCAACACTGGGCAGAGCTCGAGTAATATGTAATTAGGTGCACACACAGTGCACAGGCAGAAGGAGTATTGGGAGTATGCTGCCAGGAAGTGGAGGATTTTGGGAACTGCAAGCAGTGATATAGGGCTCGGGTGCACAACATAGTATTGTGCACTTAGTGCAAGTGTTGGGGGTATAGCAGGTAGCAAGGGAAGTGTGGTTTAGTTGGGGGTTCAAGTGCAAGGAAGTAGAGGTTTTGGTACACTAGATAAGCAGTGAGCAATAAGTGTTATCTCTAGTGTTTCAGTATGTGTTATGTTGTAATAAGATGTGTGTGTGTGTGTGTGAGGTGAGTGTTGGGTGCTTGGTGAGATTGTGTGTTCAGTGTGCAAAGAACTACAAATGTTTGAAGTGACTGAAATGTGTATCAGTTGATGATGTTGAGGGTATCTAGTGTAGGTAGTATAGGTATCTTTGATGCAATATCTAGATACTAGTATAAACTATAGGCCAAGGTATAGACTATATACTAAGGTATGGATTGGGTAAGGTAATACTTATAGACTAAGGTATTTAGTTAAAGGTTAATATACTTATGATACTATATATATATATATATATATATAGTATAGCTATTTACCTAGGGTAGTGACCTAGAAATCTAGGAATGGCAAGGTATTGGCTAATATCACTTCACAAACTAGCTAGATAGGTAATATAGAACCAAAAACTAGGTATTGGTCTAGTTTAACCCAAATGACCTAAAAATGACCTAAAGACCTAAAATAGAACTAATTAAGTCGTTTATGATTTCAGAATCACCCTTTGACATGATTATTCATAAATAGGTCACTTGGACTCCAGTTCATGCACTGTTTGACATTCAATGCTCAGTACCACAAGCGAGTACATTCTTTGATAGTTTTTTTATTTGATAATTACTATGATACATGTATTTAGTAATGTTATACCTAATTCCTGACACGATAGTACACAAATTGATATATATTTTGGATCTCCAGTCATGAGATGTTACCTTCATATTTGAACATTTATCATTGTATTGTATCGAAGATTCATTGATATGACGTGTCATGGTTGGATCCATCATACTAGTCGGGGTAAAAAAGTGCTAGCTGGATATGTGATCATAACTATTGGCAAGTAGTATAAATCATCGGCTACTAGCTAATTATATACTTCAGGTATGATTGAGCTAACTTTCCTTTAGTGTAAGTCATCAAAATTCCCAAGTCGACCACATATCTAACTAGTATTTCAAAACACACAACTATTTATAGTTCATGTCTACTTCATACTTATTGAGTTGTACCTTACTTGCTCTGTCTACTTACTTCTCATTACATATATGACATATATTCAGTGTTTACTTATTCCTCATATTGCCATTGCTAGGATATATTGATAGTTCTGATTTTACTCATCATGTATTACATTCACTATTACTGTTTTATAGTCTTTGTCAATTAATTGGAACTGCTATTGGGTTGTACTCTTTCCATCCTTACTGGATAACATTTTTAGGTGATGATCTTGAGGACTGGTGTCCTACCTATTATGGACCTATGAGGGTGTAGTAATAGCTTTGGACCATATAGCTCAGGAGTGATTATCGGGAGGTCTAGTCGGAGTCAATAGTCATCTTAGTTTCCTTCATTAGTATTTTAGTACCGAATCTGTCTCCGACAACTATTTTAGACTTTGATGTTATATTTGGTATCTTGGACTTGTATTGTTGTCTAGACTTGTAGAACTTGTGATTTGGATTTCATCTCTTTATTTCATATCGTTTATTTCCTTCCTTAGCATGTAATTGAGTATATTATTGTTATATATCATTTTGTTTTCTTATAGAGTTGGATATATTTGTGTGAGATTGTTAGATATTATAGATGACCTAGACAGCGTTCTACCGCTGATGCTGTGGCATAGATTGGACGTACTCACGTACTCATGTCCCGATCATCCAGGTGCAGGTCGTGACAATACTTGCATGTAGTGGCATAGCCAGGATTTGGGTACAACGAGGTCAAAATCGACTAGTAAATTTTTAATCAGAAAAATTCAAAAATGTGAAGGAAAATTTGCATAAATTAGTCACATAATCTTTTTTTTTATATCCTACCTTGGTCGTCTATTCTAGTTTTCCTATTGTAGCTACTCATTTTTTTCCATTCAGTTCAAAATACCATTAGCGTTAAAGTGCACATTTCTAATCCAATATAATCAAAATCTTAAACTTCAATGTCATTCTAGCCAGGTCATATAAGGCATTTTGATCAATTATGACCATTTAATTGAGGAGATTCAGTATATCTTAAAATTCATACTTGAATCCTACAATTTTAATCAAGAACCTTGCCATCCTAGGGTCTTATGATGATTAAATATTATTTTTTACCTCAAGGAAAAACAAGATTAAAAATATTTCATTTCCAACCACTAATTTACTTAACTTTATATTTTTCGTATTTTTTTGATCGAATAATATTATACTATCAAACATTTTTATTCCATCTAAGATCAAATTAAATCTTGCCATCTAAGAGCAAATAAGGATAAAATCAATTATGACATGAATCAATTATAAATCATTATATATATATATATATATATATATATATATATATATATATATATATATATATATATATATATATATATATATATATACTAGTAACGTGTACGTGCATTGCACGTGCATAAAAAATTGTAAAAAAAATTTAAATATAAAATTATTATAAATACCGTCGTTCGTTGGAATCAAACTCAAACAACCAAGAAAAATACCTCTCACCTTAACTACTTGAGTTAAAATTGTTTAGTTGTAAGTAAATAATATTAAGGAGTTAAGTAATTAGTTATTTTTTTTAAAATAGTTAGTAAAATATTTACATACAGCTTAGACGGCTCAATGTAACGTCTTTTCCAAGCCTCATTATATATATATATATATATATATATATATATATATATATATATATATAGAGAGAGAGAGAGAGAGAGAGAGAGAGAGAGAGTATGATCTTGCTTGCCTGTGCTGGCTCCGCCAGTGTTTGCATGACAAACTCACTTTGGAATAGTATAAATATTTTGAAGTAAATTTATTTATGATATGATGAACAATAGTTGAAAATGTATAATTATTAGTGGTTAATAATTATATTAGTAGAAATGTGTGTAATGCATATAAGTTTTTCTATTGATATATATAAGATATTATGTAGCAAAATATATTCTCACATGATACGGGTCCTATTAGGCCTTGTTTGGTTAACGAAAAGGAAAGGAAAGGAAATCAATTCCTTACTTATTCTTTTTCTTGAAAAATTATAATTTTCATCGATTTTTCTTTCCAGTGAATACTTATGCTCCGTTTGGTAGGAATGATGAAAAAGTTGAAGAAAGAAAAAAGTCAAGAAATATACTTTCCATCCATATGAAAATGAAAAACTATTTCCTTACTTTGTGTTTGATATGATGGAAGGAAAATGAAAGTGATACACTTTTTTTTGTTTGGTATAGAAAAAAAAGTGGAAGGAGGAAAATAAAAATATGGACTTTACCAATTATATCCTCAACTAAGCATATTTATTTATCATTTGACTTTATTGAACTACTTTGAAATAATATAATTTCTATAAGGTATAATTGTAAATTAATATGACCATCCATTTTTTCTTCCACTTTTTCTCCCACTTTTGGAGGGATTGATTTCATTATATTAGCAGAAAAAACGAATCCCTCCATCAACTTTTTCTTCCATATCAAACAAAAGAAAATAATCCTTCCTCTCACTTTTCTTTCCTCAATTTTCCTTTCTCCCACTTTTTCCTCCTACTAAGGGTGTGTTTGGTAGGAAAGAAAAGTAGAAAAAAAAAAATAGAGGATAAAAAAGTGGAGTGATTCATTTTCTCTTATTTG
This sequence comes from Iris macrosiphon, assembly GCA_036927795.1. NCBI lineage: Eukaryota > Viridiplantae > Streptophyta > Magnoliopsida > Asparagales > Iridaceae > Iris > Iris macrosiphon. Next base: position 31,670,932 of record JAYESA010000007.1, on the reverse strand, counting down.
GTATAAAAGAAAAAGTGGAAGGAAGAAAAAGTGGAGGGATTGATTTTTTCTTCTAACATAAGAAATTGGATTCTTCCAAAACTAGGAGAAAAAATGGAAGAAAAAGTGCATGCTTATATCAATTAACAATTATACCCCCCATATGAATTGTATTATTTAAAAATTATTCATGAAGTCAAATGGTAAATAAATATTTCTAGTTGAGGATAGAATTGGTAAAATCTATATATTTTTTATTTTATTTTCTTTCACTTTTTCTTTCATACCAAACAAATGAAAGTTGATCTATTCTATTTTCCATCATTCCTACCACACCCAAAGCAAGAAAATGATCTTTTCAAAGAAAATACATTCTACTATTTTTTTTTCCTTCTAATTTTTCATCCTTCATACCAAACGAAGTCTTAAGTAGAAAAATGAATCCTTAGGTTGATGGAGGAAACCATTTTCTCCCTCTCTATTTTTTTTATTGATTTTTTTTTTCTCTTCTCAACATCCAAACATAAAAAAAATATATTTGATTTTCTTTCCCTTGCACCCAAAACAATATATGCCATCTCCTCTCTCCCCTCCAACCCTCACCCCAACCCAAGCCCTAACCCAAAACCCTCCCACCATCCAACAAGAAGAAGAAAAAATGTCCACCCTAGCCCTCCTCCGCTTCACCCCACTCCCCGCCCCAACCCGCCCCCTCACCCGCCCCAAGCCGCCCCCTCCCCCCACTCGCACCATCTCCATGTCCTCCAACCGCTCGACGCTCGTCCCCTCCGTCGACCGCCTCGTCGCCGCCGCGGCCTACACCCTCCCCTTCCTCAACGCCCTCCCCTACGGCCGCTTCCTCTTCTCCCGCTATCCCGTCCTCTCCGTCCCCGTCTCCCCCTTCTTCCCCCTCCTCTCCATGCTCCACTCCGTCCCCTTCGCAGGCTTCGTCGCCTTCTTCGCGCTCTACCTCGGCGTCGTCCGCAACCCCAACCTCCCCCGCTTCGTCCGGTTCAACTCCATGCAGGCCGTCGTGCTCGACGTCCTCCTCGCCCTCCCCTCCCTCCTCCAGAGGGTCTTCGGCGTGCCCACCCGAGGGGTCGGCTTCAGGCTGCTCGAGCTCGGCTACGACGCCATCTTCGTGTTCGCGGCCGGGTGCTTCGTCTACGCGGTCGTCAGCTGCGTTCTTGGGAGGACGCCCTACTTGCCCATTGTGGCCACCGCGGCAGATAGGCAGCTATGAGTTGGGTTTTCGTCGTCCGGGAGAGGAAAGGTGGAGTCTTTTTGAAGAAATATGCCGTCTTTTTTACTTTTGTGTGTGTATGTTGTGTTGTTCTATGTTTGTAGCAAGTTTAGTTTGAGTTGCTAATGGAAAAGCCTTTGTTTTGCCTCTCAATTGTGGTTCAAACTACTGGTGATCGAAACAGCTCTTTATACTGTAAGGCCTCATTTGGTTCGCAGAGAGGACAAGGAAAGGAAATCAATTTCTTGTTCTTTCCCTTCCTTCGGGAAATTGTAATTTTCATCCATTTTCCTTTCCAGGTCAAGGAAAAATGAAAGTGAATTCCCTATGGTGGGAGAGTGAATGGTTGGATGGGGGAAACCATTTTCCTCCCTATTTCCTTTCCTATGTGGATCCTTTTCCTTCCTCGTACTTTTTTTGACATCCAAACATAGGAAAGGAGACTTTTTTCCAGTGCCATGATTCTGCGAACCAAAAGGGTAAGAGGAGCTAGGCGGAGAAAAGTGATCATTTGAGTTTATAACTTATGAAACTTGATAAATGAAGGATTTGTGTTACACTGTAGCTCTTGTATCTCTCAAAAAAGGTTGATGGTTACTGAGGCTTTTTAACTTTGGGGTGGTTCATACATTTGACATTTGAGGGCTTGCAGATGAGGGAATTTTTTCATGGAAATAGCTGGAATTTGCGTTGAAGGCATGCCACATCTCTCCGGAATCCTTTGGATCTCGATATGTTACTTTCTAGACAATCAATGAGCAGTAGGAAGCGACTTTTACTTCTTGGTTTTAGTAGGAATATACTTGCTTCTGAAGTTGTCTACATATGTCATGGGCATGAGCTACTGAAAACCAGCTAATGCAATTTTACTCTGAAATTTTCCAGATGAAGATGGTGCTCCTCCATATCTTGAAGGATAACTTCGACAAGCATCGCATGAAAGGAATTGAACTCTCTCCTTATTTTGAATAGGAATTACCCTTGTCGCTTATGAAGTTTTTATTCTTTTGGCATGGCCAAAGAACAATGGATTGACTTCTTTTTTATTTAAAGAGGACCATTTTATAAGCTGTGTAAATGTTCTTAATTTTGGTATTTACACTACTCTAGCTGCATTTTCTCCTTCTTGGTCTTTTTAAACCAAATTTTCTTCGATATACAATATTGTTTGAGTATTCCTCTTTCACGACCAATTAGCTATGCACATGTTTGAATTTATAATCTTCTTTTTAGTTTTTTTCTTCTTCTTATGAATCTATAAAATTATATTCTCAATCTGGTCTTGGCTTTTTGTGATGTCTTCCTGGATTTTGAGCACATACTTATATTCCAAAAAAAATTTATCTAATTTTTTTCCCCATTGATAGACAACTTACATCCAAAAATTTGGGATAAAGGCTTTGTTGTTGTTGTTGTTGTAGGCAACTTACATAAGTGAAGTGGAATCAAGAATGCACATTAATGGAAATATTTACTAGTTGAAGAAGGATACAGGGTCCTCTTTGGTTTTGCCAGAACGAAAGAAACAGAAAATCGATGAACTTGCAGGTCAATGGTATGTCACTTGTATGCTTTATCCCGGTTCATATCTAGGCAATACATGTATTTGTGTAGATTGATGAACAAAATTTTATATATGATGAATCTAAATTAAAACTAAAGCTCATGACAAAGGATTGAGATTAGTGATGAAATATATTTCCAACTAGGGAAATAGGAATACTTTATAGATCTTCTAAGCATAAAACAGTCAGGGATTTACTCATTACATCTGAAATGGAAGAACACTACCAAACTAAAAGAGCTAACAGCTATGGACAGGGACCATACTTACTGGAATCAATAGGATTTGCTCTAGGTATCTTGGTGTTTGTCATAATACCTGTGAGATCTTCAATCATGTATACATGTTCAGTGGTAAGTTCCTATTAAACATGACCAACTGTTGGTGTTTAAGCTGTTTCTAAAATGTTTTTTAAGGGTTCACATGGTAAACACGAATTATTTCATCTACTCTTTTATATCATAAGTCGTTTTGCTAGTTATGATTGCACATCAATAGACTGCTAATTGTATGGTTTTTGTTTAGCCAACTAAATAGATTTAGTCTTGCTATTGGTGTAGATCTACTATTAGTTCTCAATCTGGGTCTGGACTTGAGATGGACTTGGGTTTTTGACCTGGACCCTCTACTTGTACCCTATGGATGAGGTCTAAGTTCTAGATATGTCAGCCACAAGAGGCTCATGCCATGACCGCCGACAATAGACAGAGTCAAACCTAGTGGGTAAGGGTTGACCAAGAATGCTTTGTGCTGGACATACCACTAAATCTTGCCCTTTCTATACCTGTGCGGTCTGGCACACGAACGTTCGAGCCAGGATGCGGAGCATGCTGATTCCGTACTTTTTCTCTGGCCCATATGTCACTTAGACTTGGTTTGGGTTGCAGCTTGTGAATGGATGTTTGCTCAAACGCGATTTGGAGGTTGCTTGAGCTCCTACATGAATAGCCATGCTTGGCCATGATGGTAATGGATGTCTAAACAAATGGCTAGAGTGTATGAAAAGGTAACTTCAGCGCACATGCATGAATATTTTTTCTTAATTTTGAGGGAGACACGTTCTAAATACTAGTATACTACTGCTCTCCTAATATTAGATCCCTATTGATATCCGGACACAGAATAGAAAACAAATTCATCTTAATAGAAAGCATTATATTTTTTATCCATAAAATATCATGAAAGTACCTTTTTTTATAGTATTAGAAACTACTCATCCCTATTGCATTTCTCAGTCAAAAAAAGAGTCATCAATACTCTACATTAATCTCATCTCTCAATACACAATTTTAGCAATTTTAGTAATGTCAACCACATAGAAGCTTCCTAATTTTTATCCACTAATGGTAGGTGATAAAATTCCAAGGGGATGGCTACTCATTTGGAATAAACTGCATTCTTCTCTAGGCCCTCCCCTAGATGCCCATCTTCCACCTGGGATACTAAGGGGAAAAATTAATAGGATGCCCACACGTCGCCATTCGTGTTAAATCCACCGAAGAACAATTATACAACCATGACCTTGCTCTTCAAGGCCCCTTTTAATCATCCAAAGAAGAATGGATCACTTACGACACACTTACCTTGCTCCGTAATGAGGAAGCAACATGAAGGTGGGATGTCCAAGTTCTTCTTAGTGATCAAAGACCAGATTGGTAACTTGAATGATATGTTTCACTGAAAGGAGTTTGTTCATTTTGATGTCTTTGATTCTGCATTCAATGTGGTATTGTGGGACGAATGTGGGCTTGCTTTGTTGGATCAGAAGGGAACAAGCTCATTTACGTGTCTTGTCATTTTGTGTCATGTCGCCAAGGGGGCTTGTGGTGGTAATGTTACTGCCGGATGATATTTGATAGTACATCAGAGCTGATGATTATTGCAACGGTCCCTAAAAGGATCCTTCTAGTGGTTCCTTTGCCACTTCCTCTTCTTATTATGGCGATTCTTACCTCAGTTGTTCCGCTTCTTCTCGTTGTATTCTCCTGTCACTTATAAGGATAATTCTTATTGCTATCTATGTTCTACATCTTCTACTACTATTATCTTGTGCCTCCCCTAAACTCATCTACGTCTCCTCCAACTTATAAGTATTTTTCTCACTTTCTTTCTCTACCTTCTCCTTTCTTCTTTCCTGAAAGTAAAACACTTCTCTCTATATCTGCACCTTTAGTAAATCCCTAATTCTATATGTTTACTTCCATTGACGAGGTTATAACATCAAGTACCTCTGCCCTGTTCTCTTTTATCTTCTACATCTCTCTCTTCCCTGCCCTCCTTGTTTTCCCCCTTATATTCCTGACACTAAGGTCAATCTTTCTCCTGATTCTACCTGGGATTTAAAGTTTATATAAATCCAATTAGGATGATATTGGATTAGTTGAAATTTGCTACTGTAGTAAAAATGTTATCATGGAGTCGGAGAAGAAATTGTGGCGTCACTTTTTGAAGCAAACCCTTCATGATAATCCTGACTCTTCACCTGAGTTTCCACCTGGTTTTCAACCCCAAGTAAGAAGAATAAGAACATTCCTTTATTGCCTCTCAAAGGAAGGTTTACTCTTGCTCTCTTCTCCACAAAGAATTCCTCCCTCCTCATTTTCCCAACCTTCTGTTGTAGGACTAGCTTCAGATTCCAACCTTGATATATGTTCAACTCTGAAGATGTAGATGATAATGTTTATAATGGTGTTCGCTGTGAATTTGTGATGCAGTAAGATATCATGATTGGCTAAACCACCCCCCTCTTCGATGATTGTAATGTGGTGATTGTAATCTATGATGTATTGGGGAGATTATTGTTGTCTATGCTTCTTTTCCTTCTTAGGAAGGTAAAGGATATGCTTCCATTTTCTGATAGCGAAAATTGAATTCTTGGATAATGTTGGATGCAAAGGAGAAACCAAATTGACCTGAGCTCCTATGAAGTGTGTCAAGGTAAGTGGAGGTTTAAATTGAATTCTTTGATTCCACCCTTCAATCTCATGAAAATTTTGGGAGAATTGTAAAGCAATATGTAGTTTTTAAAAATACGCAAGGCCTAATTGGATCACCATTAAGTAGAAGGAATTACCTAGTCCTGTAATAGGAATCCTCCATCTATAGCTAGATCATATATAGATTCTTGTTATAGGTTTTAGTGATCACTAGCATCCATTACTCAATTATAATATTTTGGTAGGATGCGATCCCAAAAATTGGAAGCGGTCCTCATATTGGTTAGGGTCCACTTCCATATAAATCTTATCGATCGGAACATAGCCACTCATGATGCAAAAGATAAAAGTATTTAGAGTTACAAGATCTTAGTTAATTTTTTTTAATTTATAGATTTAGTGAAATTCCTGAAAATTCCCTTGGCTCGACCTTGACCTACCTTGCTCTTTTGTTGAAAGGGTAGTGTGTAGGAGAGCGAAAAGAAAGAAAAAAATTGCCCATTGGATTCTATAGTCAGGTCGGGTTTATCCGGGTTTGGGGTGGAGCAATGAACCTACCTGTTATCTATATCTATACAATTATTGTCGTCTTCGCAAATCAACTCTTCCTATAGTACTTTATTCTCATTTTGTCTCTCTAATCATTCTCTTATTTCAAACCTTCCTCTCCCCCCTTGCTCTCTCTCACAATCAAGAGTCTGATCTTGAACATCCTTGACCTTGCCCTCAACTCTCGCTCTTTAAGGTTCTTAGTATCGGTATCGGTTTTGGACTATCCTTGTAAGTATTGGTATCGGTGGTTTCGGATTTGAGTTTCGGAGTTCTTCGTTTACTAAGTCAAAATTAATAGTTAAAATTCTATAACTATTTCATATATTCAGGTATTATTTTATGCACTGTTCTAAAAATCATGCTAGGCGTCCGCCTAGGCGCTAGGCGCCGGCCCACTGCACCGAAAACTCCCTAGGCGGTGGTCTAGGCGGCTGATTTTTTGAATTTTTTTTTTATTCTTAGTTGTATTGTGGATAATTATTTGGGTTTTAAGATAGGATTTGGATTTTAGAACATTGAAATTTCAAATTTCAAATTTCAAATTTCAATTTTTTTCAAATTTTCAAAAAAGAAAAGAAAATAGGCGGCCTAGGCGCGCTAGGCGGGCCTCTGCCGCACCGAGTCCGCCTAGCGCTTTTTAGAACACTGATTTTATGTATTCTTTGTTATTTCTTGAGAGCTTTGAATGGAATAATATTAAGATTGATGGATCTGTGAATTTAGAAATATACAACTTCGAGAATTGAAATGGTTAAGTATGTCGATAAATAATTTTATGGACAAATTATAGCATGTAGATCTTCGACATGCCTAATCATTGTCACGACACCAATTTTTCCTTCTCTTTCCTTGCAAGTTTTCCTTGCCGAATTGATAGGGAAAGAGAGTCTCAACATTGGATTGGGCGGTACGTTAGCGGTCGGTATCGGATCATAACTTGCCAAAAACTATATGATACAGTCAATAAGTATCGCTATTCCTGATACTGCAAACCTTGTCTCTCTCTCCCTCTTCCTCGCAAAGAGGTTCTAGTTCTTGAGCATTGTTGGCTTTGCACTCTCTCTCACACACGCGCATGTGCACATACGGAGGAGGCTCTTGAGCATTTCTTGTACTAGGAAACTAAGGAGACGACCAATTCTGGTTAATTATGTTTACCCTCAATTTCTTTAATCTTTAATTTCTTGATTGATTATTATGCATCTTTAAATCTTTTTTTCTAAATTTTTCTTCTAGATCCCAACAAGCCAACAGCGATGCGCCCCCAAAAGGAGGCTCAAATTAGGCCGCAGAGTCACCTTGCGACCCAAATAAAGGAGACATTCATGCGTCCCCAATCAGCCAAAGCAGCTTGGCTGCAGAAGGACCTAACGTGACGTCCCGTCAGCAGGATCGTCTCTGACACAATCCTGACAATACTTGGTTGTGCCTTTGTTTACCAGTCTATTAGGAGCTTTCCTTTGTCAAATACGAAGTTTCACTCGATTATTGTGCATCCCAAGGCAAAGGCAAGGATAGTTAATTTTGTGTTTGTTCTTTTAATGATTCTTTATCCTTTTCATTCTATTCTTGATTATTTAGTTTTACTATTTTTGCTAAACAAATTAGCCACTTATCTTGCAAGTGCAAATACATCGTAGTTTTCTTTTTACTCATGATACATACTTCTTGTAGTTATTTATGAGACTTAAATATAATTAGAATGATGCTCGGTTAGAGGAGTTTATGTTCTCTGCTAGATCTAAGAATGTTTTAGATGGCAAGTAAGATATGGATTTATTCATGGACCACACTGTTCGTTTCCAAAATGAATAACCAGGAAGAAGAAGTATAGCAGTGATGGAACCGGGGATTGGGAGGGAAGCAGTAATCAGTCAAGCAAGAGTGTGAAATTGAGACTGTTGACACTAGCCGTTACTGAATTCCACACGCGTGCAACCACTCACCCTAGGGAGCATACCATTGTGACTGATTGCTATGATTTTATATCTAGAATGGAAAACAAAGTTTATAGAAAAGTTGCACACAGTAGTGATTTCTACGAAAGCCATATTGGAACTTGCACTCAAACTTGTTCTATATTTTGCCGTACACGAAAAATATTTAGCCCAGAATGTTATTTTCTTCAACTTTTTTGCCTCACTAAATGACGCATGCAACTCTCATGATAGTCAAATCATATGAGTTTATGCACTTCTTCATTTTTTCTCCTTACTAGTAAGTCGCATCTGCATGTCTTATGGTAATCAAATCATATGGTTTCTATCAGAATATCTTCCTCCATCTAGGTGTTTTCTATCGGGCTAAAAACTGGTTTGCACTTGATACCATGATAAGCCGAAACTGGTTTGCACTTAATTACCTTGTTATCTTTCAATGCACTATGGATCAGTTGCTAATTTTTCTTTTACACTTTACCAGTTCGATAATAACTCGAGTTCATCTACTTGATTTTAGGTATAACCGATATTGAAGTTAGGACTAGTGTCAATAAAGGGGGGTTACATTAGTCAATTTGGAATATACTATCACTAGTTTTCTGTACTTTTGGTATAGTCAATCATTTTGGTATTCTATGTTGAAAATTTTACTGTGAATTACCATGAAAGAATTTAAGAAAGTCAAGAGATGGTAATCAGGAAAAATATCATCAGACTACATCCTTGTTTTTCTTAGACGACTTGTCTCAGATGGTGATGAAAAAAAAAATATTAACACTCATCAGGAGAAGTATAGCTGCATTTCTATCTCCTTGTATATATTTCTAGAATTTGCGATGTAAAATTGGATATTCTTGCAATCTTTTGTCTTTTTTTTGTCTGCTCAGTACCGACTGGTTCGGCATCTCAGCCTTAGCCTTTGTAGCTTGAGAATTACTTGGGAAAATTTTATTGTGCATGTCGTTTCGCTTCATAAATTATTACACTAATTTTTCTTGTAAAGCAGATTTTTTTTTTTTTTAAAACGTGTTTTGGTACCTGCTAGTATGTGGAAATTTAATTTCTTGTCTAATGTATTTTATTACCTATAAATTTGAACTTGGTAACTTCCCTGCATTGCATAGAGTAGTATATCCTGCTGCAGATTGTATGTACTGTTATTTTCACCAGTAAGTTCCAAACTTTGTGGCAGGCTTCTAGTGATAATTGTAATCTATGAATTGGTTCTCTTTTCTAGAAAAATTGTTGCTTCCCTACAGGTCTCATTCTATCCATATTCCATCCTCTCCAGTACCCATACCATTCTAGTGAGTTGGTCCTTTGTTACGGTGTCTTACTGAACACTGGGCTCTCATTGATCCTTGGAGTAGTAAGTTTCCTAGTTCAATCCCATTGGAGTCCTGATAATTCTCTTATATCTTGTATTGCCAATTTGTATGTATGCAATAACTGACCCTAATAAACTTGTATATGTCCTTTTTTCATTTTTTTGCACATTTTAAGCAGATTTAAAATTTTATGCATATTAATCAATCCTGCTCTCGGTCCATGAAATTGGTCTTACTCCAGAGGGGAGTGTTAGAATAATATAAAAGTTAACCCTCGAACCTCGGCAACAACAGAGAATTCTAGTGACACGTTCAATTCCCTGAACTTTACCTCCAGGAGTTCTTCATACCTTCTAGTTCTACGGATGTGTAATCCTCGAAAATGCATTTAAAGTCTCCATTACGGTCACAGTCTCCTAGCTCAAGTGACAAGAAGGTAGAGACATAAGTATCCTGATTGGATGTGTTCGATTCCACGAGAAAGCATATTACAGTTAACATGATTTACTACTAGGGTCGGGCTGAGAGACAGACCAATAGTTAAGACAATGTTCTTGTGTCAATGGATATGATTATAATAATGTTGCGGTGCACTTAAATTATATTCTGTTTCGTTTCCATGGAGTTGATAATGTAGTCCCACTCCGGATAAGGAGTGAGATCGTGACATGTAAATAATCAAAATTAGTTCTGGTCTTATATGAATATTTTTTAAAGACATAGGTCTAGTTTAACATCACATTATCGGCCAATTCCGGTTCGGAGTCAAGGTATTAATGGGTCCGGGCCGGCCCGCGGCCCGTGCTGATCGGGTTCGGTCCGGGTCGAACCCGAGAGAGGGAACGGTCTGGGCCCGCTCGGCCCGGTCGAAAATTATACCGATCCAGTCAGGGCCCATGATCCGGTCAGAGGAGGACCGGGCCGATCCGGTTCAATTATATATTTAAAATGTTTATATATTGACAATATTGTTTATATATAATATAAGTTATGTGATATAAATAATAAGTAAATAAATTTAAGTTGAAATTTATTGATTTTTTTATTAGTAAGTTATTTTTGTATAATATAAAATTTATAAGTTATTTGTTGGTAAGTTTTATTTTTATAATTTATGTAAACTTTTATGTTGTATAAAAATTTATAACAACATTAATAAGTAAGAAAATTTTATTTGATTTCTTTATATAGATATTTATATAATTTTAAGTATAAATTTAAATATAAATATTTATAAATTGAAATATATATTTTATATTTTTTTGAATAACAATAACTTATAAAAAATGTGTAATTTTTTTTATGAATTTTCTTTATATAGATAAAAAAAATTATATTTCTTTATATAGATATTTATATAACATTAAGCCAAAATCTTTATATAATTTTTTTTAAAATTTAAATATAAATTTATAACTTTAAATGTAAATACATATTTATATAACTTTAATTCTTTTATATAGATATTTATATAGACATAAATAAGTTAAATGTAAACAACTAACAACATTAAGTAAGAAAATTTTGAATTTCTTTTAAATGTTAATAAAATTATAAATGTATTATAACATTAAGTAACAAAAAAATTGGAACTTGTAAATGATATTTTCTTTTCATAAAGTTTGTAAGAAAAATGTACCAGTCTTTTTTTTTTAATCTTTCGTCGTCCGTCGTTCGTCTTCTATTGAATTTTATTGTTCAGTTCCTCCTTTAGTAGCGTCATCCAAAGTAAAAGACTGAAAGTCTAGCTCAGTGTTATCGGCACTTTCATCTCTTAAGTTTTTAGTTCCTTTTTCAGCACTAACATAATCTTGAACGCAGACACAAGCTTCCAAAATATTTGGCAGCAACCGACTCTTCTTCTTGTTTAGCATCATTGAACCTGCACTAAAACAAGATTATGATTCTACCGTGGACACCAGGACCATTAGAATATCGAGTGCTATAGAAGAAACTACTGGATACGTTTTTTCGTGTCTTCCACCATTCTAAAATTGAAAAATAAGATTAAGAGTCATCTTCATTTTTTTTATAAAAATTTAGATATAAGGACAATTCTTAAGTGGGTTGGGAAGATTGTTTTTCTTTCTTTCTTTGTAGTATATTTTTAGCATGTGATAATTTAAACATAAAATCAGAACTACTACTACCTTGAACGGTTGTACTGGGTCGGATCGATACATCTTTCTTCATATAAAGCAATTAAACTACCTAAAATATCCTTAATTTCTACTTTCAAGCTACCTACGTCAACTTTCATATTATCTTCAAAATCATCTAATAAAATATATATACCATCTAATTTAATCTTATGATAAAAAATCAAAGCCAAACAATATAGAAGAGATATATTACCTCAATATTTTTTAAATTTGGCTTCTATTTTGGTAACAACATAATCAAAACTTTTGACATTTCTATATTTAGAAAATAATTGAGACATGTTAATAATTTTTGTTAAAGCTAAAGAAGAAGTTTGATAATAAACTCTAGATAGAATATATGTAGCATTGTAAAGTAATTCAAAAATAGAAGTAACAATTAATCATTCATTCTCAGTTACTTGATAATCAAAACTAGGATTAATATTACAATAATGTGTAATAACATCTTTAAACTTCATAGAATATTTCAACATTAAATAAGTAGAATTTCATCTATGTGGTGCATCCTTAACAAATCGTCTAAAAGTAATACCATATTGTGTACATAAAATTTTAAAAGTTTGTTGTCTACTTGCAGAAGTGTTCAAACTCTGTAAATATAATCTAACATTTTCTAAATTTAGTTGAAAGAATTCAAGGCATTCTTGGACAATCAAATTAATAATATGACAAGCACATCTAACATTAAAAAGTCTACCTTCTAGCATAGGCAAAATTTGTGTTTTCAAAACATTAAGAGAAGAAGTGTTATTACTAGCATTATTAAAAGAAATCAAAAATATTTTATTGTGAATATCATATTCACGCACAAATTACATTATAGCGCCACCGATTACAGCGTTGGTATGTGAAAATTCTAAAGGCCTTAGACAAGTGATGCGTTTTTGCAACATCCATCTTTGATCTATATAATGTGTTGTGATACAGATATAAGAATAATTTTGCTTAGTAGTCCATATATCAGAAGTTATATCTAATTTACTAACATGCATATAATTTTCTTTCAAAGCAGCCTTATCTTTTTGAAAAAAAATTCAAAGCCTCTGCTCTAGCACTAGATCTAGAAACTTTAGTAAAACAAAGATTATGGGTATTACTTGCATAATCATAATAGCAATCACTCTCACCAAATGTAAAAGGTTGTTCATTAAAAATAATATATTTGGTTAACTCGGTCTTGTTACGAGCATCAGAATAAGTAAAGTTACCTATGGAAGATCCTTGAGCACCGGTACTTAGTTGTGTTTGTCTAGCCTGCAGTGTGTCCTTGTCATAGCAACTTTCGTAGTGTCTTCTTAAAGTGCCCGTACCATCACCATTTTTTCATTTGTAAACCTGCTTACATTTCTTACATTCCGCAACCTTAAATATTAGTTTTTGATCTTTTGGATATTAAATCGGTGCGCCCTCACTATCAATGACAAATATTTTTGTAAAATAATTCCATAAAACATATTTTTTTTCCTATTTGCGATATTTGTAGCCATGCTCCTAACTTCATGAGGTGACATTTGTGTCGGTGGAGCAGAATCAGGACTATGATTATTTTCAAATATTTGATTACAATAATCAAATTGTTGTTCCGAATCACCTCCATAAGGGTGGTTAGAACCAGTAGCATCCATATTTGATTTTTTTTAAATACGTGTAAAAAAGTATATTTATCTACCAACTAAATAAAAGAGAGAAGGGGGGGGGGGGGGGGGGGAAGAAAAATCGAAAATCACAAGAAAAAAAACTATTAAGAAAACAAAAATGTTACTTGAAGCCTCCAAAAAAATGCACTTCAGAAATTACTTGCTTGAACACTGCTGTTTGGCCTCAAAGTTTCACTTCAGAAATTGTTTGGTTAGAAAATTTTGTAAGAGAAGAGAAGGAAAAAAAATTGTTGTGATTATTTTTCATATTTTTTGGATTATTTATAGATTTTTGAACCAAAATGACCACCTATGCTCTCAAAATATAGTTGATATAAAGGTATTTTGGTTATTTTCAGCAAAATTGACCAAAATACCCCTCTAACGTTCAAAAAACTACCATAAATCGGGTGTATTTTGGTAAAAATATCCTCTAAATGGTCATATATAAAATAAAATTCTCTCTCGCGTCAGACCAGATCTGGACCGGGTCGACGTCCGGACCGGGCCGGGTCTATCGGGCCTCAACGGTCAACCCACGCTCGAACGTCGCTGCAACCAGGTTGGGCCGGACTCGCGGGTCGAATTCTGTGACCCAGTCTGAATCCGCATAGGAGATGGGCCGAGTCGGTCCGATCCGTTGACCGAATCCTGGCTGTCCAAACCAGTGCTGACCGGGCCGTGCCCTATCGGATTTTCGGGCCGTCCGACCCAATATACACCATGAGTTCGGAGTCAACATATATGATCTCCTGTATGCTGTCGCATAGTTAAATTTCTAGATTAAGACTGCAATGTTCTGTAGTGCTTTGACTTATATTTCTGCTACAGTGCAGATTCCAAGCAGAACTCGTTAGGCATAGTTAATCCTTTTTGTACGTTGTAGGCTGACAATCTGTACTTCAACTGAGAATCTGCATCATCACATAACAGCTTTGAAATACTCTAAATAATTCCTATGACTTGACGAATTTATACTTCATATATTGCTTTGAAATACTTTAAAGAAAAAAAAAAAAAATCGGTTTAGTCTTTCTAAATACTAAAATTTTTTATTCGATCAAAAATCGAAAATTGAATAAAACTTAAATAATAATATAAATATCCACAATTCTATACATATTTTATGATTAAAAATATATATATTTTGGAAACAATAATCTTGTGTATATATTTTGAAGTTCAACTTTGATAATTTAACAATTAGTTCAATTTTGAGCACAATTTTAAAATACAATAAATGTGTGTATACTTTTTTTTTTAATGTAATTTAACCACGATCAATTAACAATAGCAATAGCTCAATCGAACAAACCGAATAAACCGAATAGCTTATTGTCACGACCCGCACCCGAAAATTTGGGCACGAGTGCGTGGGTACGTCCAGCCTACGCCGCAGAATCGGCGGTAGTACGCTGTCTGGGTCAATCCATTATTACTAACTAGCTCATTCACAACAACATAGACAAGATAATAATGAGAAATGAAACTTAAGATTGCAACTGAAAATAAATGTGACAACAGATTCAAATGTTTTAGTACAGGAATCAGAATGAAATCGGGGACAAACCCGATAAATAAGCTAAGAATAGAAAAGAAAGATAGCTACTATTAGCTACTCAGCAGCAGGGGTCTCCTGGGTGGGTTCTGGCTCCTCATAGGTAACATCAGTCCCCTCATAGGGACCATAATAAGTAGGGGCAAGATCCTCATCATCGCCTAAACAACGGATCCAGTCAGGAAAGGAGCAAAGTACACAATGCACAACAAGATTTAAACTAAATATTCGTGACAGGGAGAAAATAACTGACTAAGCATCATGATCAGAGTATGTATAACAATTAATAAAGATTAACTGAGAGCTAATGCTATAAATCAGGACTAGAAGTAAAATATGATTAATTGCTATAAAGCAGAAATGAGTAAAACAGGAATAAAAGTGACAGGAAATGTAGCTGTAACGAGACAACAAGAACTGCAACACGACAAGAACTATGTGCGTGAACTTGTGTATTTAGAATACATAGTTGGCATGTAGGGGTTTATAAGGCTATTAAGGCCGTCATAGACGACTAGCAGTCAGGAACAATCAGGAATAAAGCTGATGGTACAGTCGCGTACCAACAGCTAGCAGTCACGACAAGGGGAATAGGTAAACTACATGCCTCCTAGTATTCTCCCACCCGAAATGAAAAGCAAGACATGAAATACATTATTCAAGACATGAAATCTAGTGTTCTAACTCTACATATAATCATCAATGGTACTATAAAGCAGGGAATTTATTTATCACAATATAAAGGTTAAACTTGAAGTGCAGGTACTTGCCTGTTGTTTGGATCTGATTAATTTAGTTCTTGGGGGAAAAGTCCAGAGATGAGTCCAAAAGCTGAAATAGACATTACCATCATGCTCAGAAGATGTCAAATAGCTAGAAACGCCTGTCCTTGGGTCCAATTTGAAGACAAGGGCAAAAACGGCAGTTTCGGGTCAAAACGGGGTCCGCCGTTGGGCCTGCTTTGCACCGAAAAACGTGTCCGGGTCAAAGGTCTCCAAATTCACCAAACTTAGTGTCGACAGGTCAGGAACGCTGATACGAACCCAACGGAACTTCCAGATTTGGATTCCGATGAGCCGAACACAAAATCGCCCGTCGAGCGGGGCCTGTGGGGCCCTCGACACGCGATTTCGTCAACGTTCTCAGAATCGAACCAAACTTGACCCACAGGACCAGCGTATCGCTACGAGTCCGATGGCGTAAGTTTCGTCTCGATCTGACGAGTGTGCACAAAGTTAGGGTGAATTACAGAAAAGGCGGATACGGAGCGATGTCCGCGGATACGCGTTGATTCCGGTGTGCACGCACACCCGAACCAGCTTCCACGAAAACTCACACGTCCGTATCGACGATGCGTACGTATCTGTGAAGACCGCACGCGACCAAGTCGTCCCGTTTGGCGGGGCGGACTCAGTTCCGGGGTAAAACAGGGTCTGGTTTTTTCTGTTTTTGGATCGCGGTGTGCGATCACCACAGGACGCGATGCCCCGAACAGTTTATCCGGACACCGAGAGGGTCATACAGGCTTCACAACGCAATTTGCGGAAATGGAAACGGAGCTACGAGGCGAAAGTTACACGTACCTGAAGGGGACCTGAAAATCAGGGTCGAGACGTGTCCGTGTCGTGTCCGACACGGAGTCCAAATTAGGGCTAGGGTTAGGGTTTTCGTCGGGAAATGGCCGTGGACGGCGGAGGGCGGCTGCTGGGCGGCCGGCGAGGGCGGGGGACTGGTCGCCGGAGCGAGGCGGAGCGCGGGGAGGTCCGGCAGCGGCTGCCGGAGGCGGCTCAGGCGAGGGGTGCTGCTGCCCCCGCTGCTGTCGTCTGAGGGAAGGCTGAGGCGTCGAGGGGAGGGCGGCGAGGCGGGGCTGAGCCGAGCGGTTCACGGCGAGGGGACACCGGCGGTGGCCGAGGAGGCGAGTGGGGTTAGGTGGCCGGAGTTCGGGATGAGGCGGAGGAGAGAAAAGGGGGAGGGTTTTATAGGTGGTGCCGGGGTGGTTGAGGGGAGGGCGAGGGAGGCGGTGGAGTGATCGACGTGGCGGGGTGCGCGGAGGGGAGGCCGGAGGATGCGGCGGGCGGCCCGGGCGGAGCGGCGCCGGACTCGGGCTCAGGGTCGTGGGGGGAGAGAGAGAGGCCCGGGTCGGGTTTGCGGGTCGGGTGGCGGTCAGACCCGACCCGACCCGGTGGGGAGCGGGCTGGGTTTGGGTTCGGGCTGGGCCCGGTGGGCCGGGCCCAGTGGGCTGGGCTTTATAATAATAATAAAAATAAAAATAATAATAATAATAAATAATAAATAATAAATAATAAATAATTAAATAAATAAATAGTTTTTAGGCGTTTTAAAATAGGTCCGGGGTCCAATAAATTCCAGAAAAAATTGCCCTAAGTCCAATTTTCTATTTTACACCCAAAAATATTATTTTCGCAATATTTTAATGTTGTTTATTATCAATTAAAAATTAGGTAATATTTTAAAATCCTGATTTTAATTACAGAAAATTCCCAGAAAATTCCAGAAAATTGTGAAAAATCCCAATTTTAATATTTTTGAAAAATCAGGGGCTTACAATCTACCCAACTTATAAAATTTCGTCCTCGAAATTTAAAAATATGGCAGGGTTCTCTCTGTCCAATCTCACTTGATTACAGTCCAACGGTTTTCTCTCAGGTGAACATTGCGGTCGCTACCCAACTTATAATTTTACCCATATATCCTCTAAGGCTGTACAACTAGTAAAGCTAGGTCCAACTTAATAAATCATGGTATTGAATCTTTAAGTCTGCAACACAGAACACATCACCTAGGGTATTGCCTTAGTCATAAAGGGTTATCATCTAGCACTATAAATCAAACTTATACCAAACACAGGATTCTGTCCTTCCGAAGTAAGGGAAGGTGAGGATCAATAATAAGGAGTTTAAGGGCGAGGTGGTAGAACAGAGGTATAGAGATCAAGGCGTTTAAAGAATTCTAATGGGAATGGTCAGGCGGTTATGGATTAAGATTCTATTCTGGTAATCATTTATTCGCATGCTCGTATTAGTACAGTTATGTAACTGATACGATATGCTCAGACGTATTTAGGGGCAAGTATACTAGTCAACTATATATCTCAATCCACGTAAAGTAGTCGTGCGAAGTGCGAATCAAAATGCACTAAGGTTGATCAGACCGTAGTACAATGATTCTGAGTAGACACTTGTATTAGTGGGGTTGATCAGGCCTCAATAATACATGTGTCATGAACAAGCCCGATAAAGGGTAAGCTTGCAAAACTAGGCTATAAAATAGCAGCATAAGTCAAGTTCAGCAAAATTAAGTGCGCTAGATGATGATGAAAAGGAGGTGCAAATTATTGAAGTTCACAAAATAATACAAAATAAGCACAATAGCAAAATCCTCTAAAACAGTTATCAAATCTAAAAGCATACCAGGTATTTAGCAAAAAAAAAGGTTGGGGCTGAGGTCACGAACCAATAGGCATGAGCTAAACAATACTAGAAAAGGTATCTACGAATCACTTACGCGCATTAGCTGCTTCCAGAGTTTGCGCGTTCTCCACGGTCATCACGTAAGCTTGTCCGCATCCTGGAGCAGTGGGGGCAGTTCCTCACTTGATGTTCTGTTGATCCACAATATAGACAGGCACCCAGTCTCTTCCTACAAACTTGCCAGGTGTGACCTTGTTTTTGACAAAAACCACAAGTGGGAACTCGTTGATTCTGTCCTTGAGCTTGGTGTTGGGGTGCTGGAGCTCGAGGGAGAGGACGCTGAGCTTGTTGCGGGGCCCTCTGCTGTTGTTGTTGTTGAAAAGTGCGTTTGTTGGGTCCCGCATTTCCGGTATCTCTTTCTCGCTTTAGCTTATGCCCCATGTCTCTCTCAACGCCTTGTGCCACGTTCAAGATTTCCTCATAGGTGCGAGCTCGGCTGGTGGTGACAGCAAGGCGAATATCCGGAGACAGCCCCTTCTTGAATCTACGGGCTCTGTCCTCCGGGGTACGAACCATGTACTCCGCAAAGTGGCTTAACCTGCTAAATTCAGCAGTATACTCATCTACAGATAGGTTACCTTGTTCCAGTCTCTCGAATTGACTTTCGAGAGCTTCCCGAGCCACTTCGGGGTAGAATTTTTTCTTGAATAGCCTCTTGAAGTCCTCCCAGGTGAGGTCAGGAGCAGATAGTTGGGGTTCATCTCTGAACCAGGTTCGAGCTATGTCGAACAGTTGCAGGCTTGCGGACTCCACTTTGAGATCATCAGGAACCCGAGCAGTCTTCAGGAGTCTCTCGACATTCTCTATCCACTCGTCGGCGTAGAGAATGCCCTCAGTTCCGTAAAATTCCAGGGGTCTTAGATTCTTGAAGTCTTTGGCACTTCCTGGCCTCTTGAGTGGCGACTCCTGGGACTTAATAGCTTCTGAGAGGCTGGTCCACAGAAGTGCAGTCTGTTCCTTCTGGGATTCCACTAGTCCCTGGAACACTCCGAGTAGCTGTGCCCCATCTAGAGTAACTGCCGGAACAGATGGAGGCGGCGGGAGTGCAAGAGTTTCGGGCACATTCTGCTCAGCTGGTTCTGATGTGCCTCCTACTGTGTTCCTTGTCTGGACCATTCTGAAAGATGAAGGGATAGGGAGTTCAGAATAGATTACTTGGAAATCAAGGACGATAGGAAAAATTGATCAGAAGTGATATTAAGAATTGAAATCAGGACCCTATACTGTGAATGAGCTTTTCCTAGAATCCTCAATCTTATTGCAGGCCTGTTCGGTCCCTAAGTTGAAACCGAACAATTTAGTCGTTTGACCTGCATGGGCAACCATAAAAACGTGTCACGACCCGCACCCGGAAATTTGGACACGAGTGCGTGGGTACGTCCAGCCTACGCCGCAGAATCGGCGGTAGTACGCTGTCTGGGTCAATCCATTATTACTAACTAGCTCATTCACAACAACATAGACAAGATAATAATGAGAAATGAAACTTAAGATTGCAACTGAAAATAAATGTGACAACAGATTCAAATATTTTAGTACAGGAATCAGAATGAAATCGGGGACAAACCCGATAAATAAGCTAAGAATAGAAAAGAAAGATAGCTACTATTAGCTACTCAGCAGCAGGGGTCTCCTGGGTGGGTTCTGGCTCCTCATAGGTAACATCAGTCCCCTCATAGGGACCATAATAAGTAGGGGCAAGATCCTCATCATCGTCTAAACAACGGATCCAGTCAGGAAAGGAGCAAAGTACACAATGCACAACAAGATTTAAACTAAATATTTGTGACAGGGAGAAAATAACTGACTAAGCATCATGATCAGAGTATGTATAACAATTAATAAAGATTAACTGAGAGCTAATGCTATAAATCAGGACTAGAAGTAAAATATGATTAATTGCTATAAACCAGAAATGAGTAAAACAGGAATAAAAGTGACAGGAAATGTAGCTGTAACGAGACAACAAGAACTGCAACACGACAAGAACTATGTGCGTGAACTTGTGTATTTAGAATACATAGTTGGCATGTAGGGGTTTATAAGGCTATTAAGGCCGTCATAGACGACTAGCAGTCAGGAACAATCAGGAATAAGGCTGATGGTACAGTCGCGTACCAACAGCTAGCAGTCACGACAAGGGGAATAGGTAAACTACATGCCTCCTAGTATTCTCCCACCCGACATGAAAAGCAAGACATGAAATACATTATTCAAGACATGAAATCTAGTGTTCTAACTCTACATATAATCATCAATGGTACTATAAAGCAGGGAATTTATTTATCACAATATAAAGGTTAAACTTGAAGTGCAGGTACTTGCCTGTTGTTTGGATCTGATTAATTTAGTTCTTGGGGGAAAAGTCCAGAGATGAGTCCAAAAGCTGAAATAGACATTACCATCATGCTCAGAAGATGTCAAATAGCTAGAAATGCCTGTCCTTGGGTCCAATTTGGAGACAAGGGCAAAAATGACAGTTTCGGGTCAAAACGGGGTCCGCCGTTGGGCCTGCTTTGCACCGAAAAATGTGTCCGGGTCAAAGGTCTCCAAATTCACCAAACTTAGTGTCGATAGGTCAGGAACGCTGATACGAACCCAACGGAACTTCCAGATTTGGATTCCGATGAGCCGAACACAAAATCGCCCGTCGAGCGGGGCCTGTGGGGCCCACGACACGCGATTTCGTCAACGTTCTCAGAATCGAACCAAACTTGACCCACAGGACCAGCGTATCGCTACGAGTCCGATGGCGTAAGTTTCGTCTCGATCTGACGAGTGTGCACGAAGTTAGGGTAAATTGCAGAAAAGGCGGATACGGAGCGATGTCCGCGGATACGCGTTGATTTCGGTGTGCACGCACACCCGAATCAGCTTCCACGAAAACTCACACGTCCGTATCGACGATGCGTACGTATCTGTGAAGACCGCACGCGACCAAGTCGTCCCGTTTGGCGGGGCGGACTCAGTTCCGGGGTGAAACAGGGTCTGGTTTTTCCTGTTTTTGGATCGCGGTGTGCGATCACCACAGGACGCGATGCCCCGAACAGTTTGTCCGGACACCGAGAGGGTCATACAGGCTTCACAACGCAATTTGCGGAAATGGAAACGGAGCTACGAGGCGAAAGTTACACGTACCTGAAGGGGACCTGAAAATCAGGGTCGAGACGTGTCCGTGTCGTGTCCGACACGGAGTCCAAATTAGGGCTAGGGTTAGGGTTTTCGTCTGGAAATGGCCGTGGACGGCGGAGGGCGGCTGCTGGGCGGCCGGCGAGGGCGGGGGACTGGTCACCGGAGCGAGACGGAGCGCGGGGAGGTCCGGCAGCGGCTGCCGGAGGCGGCTCAGGCGAGGGGTGCTGCTGCCCCCGCTGCTGTCGTCTGAGGGAAGGCTGAGGCGTCGAGGGGAGGGCGGCGAGGCGGGGCTGAGCCGGGCGGTTCACGGCGAGGGGACACGGGCGGTGGCCGAGGAGGCGAGTGGGGTTAGGTGGCCGGAGTTCGGGATGAGGCGGAGGGGAGAAAAGGGGGAGGGTTTTATAGGTGGTGCCGGGGTGGTTGAGGGGAGGGCGAGGGAGGCGGTGGAGTGATCGACGTGGCGGGGTGCGCGGAGGGGAGGCCGGAGGATGCGGCGGGCGGCCCGGGCGGAGCGGCGCCGGACTCGGGCTCAGGGTCGTGGGGGGAGAGAGAGAGGCCCGGGTCGGATTTGCGGGTCGGGTGGCGGTCAGACCCGACCCGACCCGGTGGGGAGCGGGCTGGGTTTGGGTTCGGGCTGGGCCCGGTGGGCCGGGCCCAGTGGGCTGGGCTTTATAATAATAAAATAATAATAATAATAATAATAATAATAATAAATAATAAATAATTAAATAAATAAATAGTTTTTAGGCGTTTTAAAATAGGTCCGGGGTCCAATAAATTCCAGAAAAAATTGCCCTAAGTCCAGTTTTCTATTTTACACCCAAAAATGTTATTTTCGCAATATTTTAATGTTGTTTATTATCAATTAAAAATTAGGTAATATTTCAAAACCCTGATTTTAATTACAGAAAATTTCCAGAAAATTCCAGAAAATTGTGAAAAATCCCAATTTTAATATTTTTGAAAAATCAGGGGCTTACACTTATTCAGCTCGGTTCGATTTCAGTTCTGACTCTTTCGATTCAATTTAAATCGAATAAACCGAATGCACATTCCTAGACACATAAGATGATCTTTTACTTGAAAGGGCTTTTATTAGTTGGACGTGACCAAGATATTAGGCGAACATCTCCGACTTAAAAAAGGGTTTCTTATTAACAAACACATTACAAACAAAATACATGCGTATATCCCAATTTAAAAATGGACATCCCAACTTTACCTCCTCTTCAAACAGACAAACAACAACGACAACAAAAAAAAAAAAAAAAAAAAAAAAATTCCTCATCGGTTATTTGAACCATTTTGTTCCATTCAACTCTATCAGAGGTTATAATCACTATTAGATCAGCAAAAAAATTACATCATTCTTTAATATTAATTCATTTATGTCCACCTCTAATTCATTTACAATATCAATCTAGTTTCATTTAGATCTTTTTTTAGTACTAGCATCTAAGTCAAACCAGTGTCTTATTGCTAATCCTAGTATGTGGAAGGAATCATTTTTAGTTGGGAGGAAGTGAAAGTTTTGTTTCTTTCTTTTTGTTTTACTGATGAAATAGAAAAATTGTGACATAGTAAAGAACTACTAACAATTCAATTGATTTTATTAGGTATACAATTAATTGGCCACATTGCTTGATACTCTTAGTCTACGTTGATTCGAGTGGCACTTGGCCTCGGCATTCCGTGCCTAACTTCCTGTCCAAAATTCATGTGACATTGAGCTGATTACGTGTGATGTGATGTAAGATTCCTTGACTTTGAATAGATGATAAAATTCCTTGACTCGGGTTACCGGAAAAGGGATATAAGATCTTACTGGACGACGGAAGATTGGTGGATCGAGATACGAAAAAGTATATATATATATATATATTCATTTATTTGATCAAATTTGAGGACAGTAGATTCAAAATACATGTAACGCAGTGTGCACAAAATTTCGAACGTTACGTCAGGTATCTCAAAAAACAAAAATAAAATAAAATTCATGAAACATTTGCAAAATTTTCTCTTTCTTTCTTTTCCAGGAGATACTCCATCGCGTAAGTACGTAGTATTTAAAAGCTATATTTTAGCTTATGTTTTCATTTAAAATATAGAAATGAGTATATACTTTACCTTTGAGAAACTAAGGGAAAAAAAATCGTTTTGTACAAAACAGTCAAAAATAGAGCAATAAAGTGTCCCTTCAAATTATCGTTGTTTATGTGGCAGCTGATCTGACATGTTAACTAGCATTAAATGACATATAACATTGGAGCTGACATGGCAAAAAAAAAAAAAACTGATTATCCATTTTTTTAATATTAATATTAATGTTAATATTAATGTTAATTTTAATATCATGGCAGCTGTCACATAAAAAAAGAAGGTTTGAAGGAACATTTTAGATGGATGAATAACAATATTCGTCAAAATATAAGTCAAACAGTGAAAATATATCTTAGTTAAAAAACTATTTCCTACAAAGAGTGAGAGTATTTCTTAATTTCTATAAATTTAAGAAATATATACTAGTTTTTCTATTTTAAATAGAAAAAATTGCTAAAATATCTCTATTTATAAAACTTGACCACTACCAATTTATATCTTATCACAATGGACTTAATGAAAAACAATGACTGCTCCAATTTCATCTGGCGATAGGCACACACCAATAGTTTGGCACAAAAAAAGAGTACAATTTTTTTTGCATATAAGCCCCTTAAACCTGCCATACTTTTACATGGGTCTCTTGTCATTTTGAAACTATGGGAAGAAAAATGCTACTTTTGTTAAATGGAAGGAACTCTGTCCCAAACTTATTATAGTTTTAGTCTAGTACTGAATCGTTCCTAATTTAGTGCTTGCCACAAGAAAAGAACATAAGTCTAACCATTTTTGTTATTTGTTTAAAATTTGATCATAATTTAAAATTTATGTGTTGATCATGTGTGGACTACTAAAATAATGTTATTAACACATAGATTGTCAGTGAAATATAAGTCAAATTTCGTACCCCCTTAGCATTAGGGATTGTTTGGTAAACTTGAATTTGACATTGGATCTCCCATAGAAGTTGAAAGTGAGGCTAAATCTATCAAAATTCTTGTTTGGGTCAGCTGAAAAGTGACCTTGGATTGAATGGAACTGACATGTGCAATTCATGTCGGTTTGTATTTCACTCTTCTCTACATCTTCTTTCTCGGTATGGATGTGAGAATGGAAGTTGGGAAGAAGGCCGAAGCCTAGGGGAAGTTGGAGGCAGTCGGGGGCTAGCAGTACAGAAAATCCTCCTCTTTTGCCCTTCATCCAACATCTCCTCCCGTAACCCCACCCTCACTTCCTCCTCCTCCTTCTCCTCTCTCTCCTCCTCCTTTTCCTCTTCCTTGTCACGCCTCAGTACCGGAGTACGGAGACGAACATGGCCAGCTACCCCGTACAAGGTACTATACGTCGTACGGCGATCACGGCTGTAATAAGACAAGGGGTGCATGCTACAATCAAGTCTCCTATGGTCAAGAACTTCTATATCTCAATCATTCAAACAAGAAACAGTAAATATAGAGCATATATACCAAAGCAATAAGGCGTCTCAAACGCTTTTGCAAAATATTCTAGAGACCAGCTGTGCAAAATAAGAAGCTGGAAGAGTAACAAAAGTACATGATTTTGATCAGCTGTAGTCTGATTTAATACAATCATGTAAGGAGACTAATGTCCAGACGTGCCGGCTAATAGGTGCCGGTGGCTAAACGTCGAAAAGAATAATGTACAATGACGAGCAGGAAAGAAGAAAACCCACTCGTTATCCTCTGTGACCATGTTTCTGGTATGCGCCATGAATTGGAGAATAGTACGCTGGATCCTCGGGTGCTGGCTCGAAACCTGGCCATGCAAAATCTGTAGGACTAGACCCCAAATAGCAAGTACCATAAGAAAGCACGAAATAGAGAAACAAAAATCCAAAAAATAATTAAATAATAATACATAGGTTCAGTATTGTAACTTAGGTCCATGGCATACCCTAGCGCAAAGGCCCAATCCTACAACCAAACAAGGACAAGGGTTGAACCATCACACTATGATAGTCTATCTCCCTAGGCTACTAACCGAATAATACAATCACAACAAAGTCCATTTTCTTATATCAGCCAATCACTTGTACGACTTGCTATTTGTAGAGTCTAAGGTTATCTCAAAAATAATGCATAATAGGTATCCTCAGATCCCGCCATTGGCGAACATGAGCTAACCGAACAAAATAAGAAATATACACGCACTTCATGATGCACCAGTTCCCTGTAGGACCACTGTGCTAAAATACGGTATTAGCTATTCCAGTGCTCCTATAAAGAGACAATGGCTCGACGTTATTTATAATATGTCAGATACTGCACTCCACTAAGGCGGATGATATACAGTATCTGTGGTGGCCAGCCCACAGCGCACTTGGAATTAATATCTGTAGGAAGGTTCGTTGGCATGATCTTGGGATACCGTTTCCTCCAAATGTTACTACCATTTTTAGTTACCTAATTAGCCCTATATTGTGTTCAAAATCTCAAGACGTGGTCACATGAAAATTTTTCTTAAGATATTATACAAAGTACGGACAAGCTAGATACGAATCAATGGAAGTTCAATCTAGATTCACCCGAGCGTGTATGCAACATTCAGTCAATCAATTTCTAAGCCACGCTTTGGTTGTTGACTCGCATATCATGCCCGTGCTAAAATAATATATATATATATATATATATATATATATATATATATATATATATATATATATATATATATATATATATATATATATATATATAATATCACACGTTCAGAAATTTGGAGGCATTCTCGATGCACAACCCAAATATAAATCACTTAATACGTGACACGGTATGTCGCACCTCGGCGGACATTCAATCATATACACTTTCAGACAATAATTTGTATCAACAAATATTTGAGTCTAATTACCAATTATACATTGGGTCATATGAATTAAGATCACATTGTAACACGAATGCTTATGACATGTACATAGCCGATTAGTCACTATCCACTTAGTCTGGTTCATACTGAAATCTCAGTACAACTCATGCCATGTTCATAGCCAATCTTAGCTCATGGTCGTGTCTGGCACGAGATCTGGTTACTAAATCCATTCTTACTTAGAATCATAACACAAGCATTAACCCAATTATAAATCATAAAAGAATAAGAAAAACATTCAATCAAAACAATCAGGCCGCATGGGTCTCTAGGCCGCATATGAAGTCCAGGCCGTATATGTCTCTAGGCTGCATATGAAGTCCAGGACGCATGTCTCTAGGCCGCATACGAATTCCTGGCCGCATATGTCTCTAGGCCGCATGCTCAGGGTTAAAGTCTACTCCTTGTGACAAGTGTTGAAGTGACGACCAATAAATGAAGTGTCAGTGATGTGATATAAAGTGTTTGATGTGACTGATGTGACATGCAATAAATTGGGTCGTGAGAAAAGACAAAATCATATAATTATGTGCCAACGGTTCAGAGTCATGCGTCCAAGGAAGGTGGTCGCATTCTTTGCTTACCGCATAAGTCACTCGGCCGCATATTGCTCTTTGAACTTAGTGAATTTCTCATTCGTCCAGTGAACAAAATACAAGAAGTTATGTCACTTAGCTCCAAAATACTTTGTGTAATGGTCAGTCATGCATCCAACAAGATGGACGCATGCTGGTTGGTTATGCGGCAAAGAGTCCATGCTGCATAAGGATCATGCCGCATGGAAGTCTCGGCCGCATATTGTGCTGGCCGCATAAGAACTTCGTCTTCTCCAGACAGCAAGTTCAGCCAAGGTAAAAAAAGCTCCAAAAGAATCCAAAAAATATTTTCTTCATAAAAACTTTATTTTAACTCCGAATCAAGTGAATCAAAAGCCAAAATACTCGGAATGAAGTGCTCCATCAACACAATTTTTTCTTCTTCTAAATACCATATTTTAGTATATCAAAACCACGAAAAAAAATACAAAACTCATGAAAACCTTAAACTTCAAATGTAGATCTACTCAAATTCATCCATCAAAATCGAAAAGTTCAATTATTAAAAGTGCTTAAAAATATATTACAAACATAATAAACCAATAATATAGCGGGTTTCTCCATTTCTTATACAAGGTGTACTTGCCTAAAACTTAGAGGAAGAAAACACAAGAGAGAAAGAAAATAAAGTAATGAAGAGAGAGAAGGTGAGGTTTGGTTTATATACATGGATGTTTGAGGTTTAGACCATGGTAAACCTATGATTAAACCAACCCAACAATAAACCATGAACCATAATAAACCAAAGAATGAGTTTAGTCTTATGAATTATACTAAACATGCAAGCAAGAAAATAATACGCTCCCAATACGTATATTTGGGAACGGGGAGTGACATCTCTATCCACCTTAGAAAAATTACGTCCTCAAAATTTGAATCCAAGTAAGCTAGAGAAGTCAGGATAAGCACGACATACTCCTACTAGTAAAACACACATGCAAGCAATATCATCACAATACATAGGTGATCACCTGATCACGAAATCTAGATATAAGGCACAAGGTAGAATATACCTTCCGAATCGAACAAGTGCAGGTACCGAGACCGAATATCGTCCTCGCGCTCCTACGTCGATTCTCCAATAGCGTGATTTCTCCAGAAAACTCGGACAAGAAAAATAGTCTGGTTCTTGAGTACCTTCTCTCTATGATCCAAAATGGACACGGGTTGCTCCTCGTAAGTTAAGTCGGTACCAATGACTAATTCAGAGTGGTCAAGGATATGACTCGGATCCGGGACATAACTACACAACTGAAATACATCGTGCACCTCACGTAGCGAAGGTGGAAGGGCAAGACGATATACCACATCGCCTACCCGATCGAGAATGTCAAACGGCCCAACGTATCGCGACTAAGCTTCCCGCGAACCCCGAATCTAATAACTCCATGGGTAGGAAAAATATGCAAAAATACGTAGTCATTTTTGCCATTAAAATTGATTGCTTCAATAACAAATAGAAGAAAGTACAAAGAGGTCCTAGACAGATAATCTAAGTATAAATTTTTGATTCTAGGGTATAGCGATGGACAAAGAGCTCTATGGCGGCTCCTTTACTATGTTGACGATCCGATGCAGGGTAAAGAAGCTCTCGTCTGTTCTCTCTCCTCTCCTCTGTTGTTCTCTGTCTGTTTGTATGTCCCTCTCCATGTGTGTCCGTTGGGCATGTCACCCTGGTATATATAGTCATCCTCGAGCGCGTATATGTTTGGCCGCATGGATGCTAGAGGGTGCCACGTGTACCTTTCTAACAGGGTACAGTTATAACTGTGAGCAGGCCAAGCTGCCACGTGGGCGCTTGTTGGGATTTTCTATTGCTGAAGATCTTGGTGGTTCTCGTCCATTGTGGGCGTGACTTGGTTAGCTTGACACATAGTCCGCACTTGTTTGGGGGGAATCCCTCTGGTCGTAACAACAAGATTTAGTCTTCCTGGAGTCTGAAACACATGTGGCCAGAGATGCATGGAGCTGCATGGAGTCTGGGATGCATGAGGCCAGAGACGTATGTAGTGACATAGAGCCTGGAAAACATGGGGTAAGAGACGCATAGGATCGCATAAAGTTTGGGATGCATGGGGCTAGAGACACATGGAGCCGCATGGATTCTGGGACACATGGGGCCAGAAACGCATAGGACCGCATAGAACCTGGGACGCATGGGGACAATTGTGCTGTACACGTGATGTTGCACATCCATCGAGAGTAAAATTTTGTGCTGACGTGAGACTTCTATCTTTTAGTCTGTTCACGTCTTTTGAGACAATCAGAAAATCTTTTATGTCAGGATTTTGTGTCAGAGACGATCATGTTGACGGAACGTCATGTCAGGTCCATCTGCGGTCAAAGCTGCTTCAGCTGTTTATGATGCATGGATGTTGCCTTATTGGGCCGTAGGGTGACTCTGCGGCCTGATCTCTTCTGCGCTTTACTTTGGAGCACATGGTTTGTTGGTCGCATGGATGCATATTTTCTATGCTTCTACAGGACCCCCTTCAAAATTTTTAAACTGTCAAGTTTGAAATACTTTGAATAAGAAGCATGGAGGAAAAGAATTTTGATCGCATGGACGTTAAGCCGCATGGACGTTGGGCCGCATGGGCGAGCACTTCCATGCTGTCACTTCTGCATTAACTGACAGATTTATTTCAATTTTGGAGCGGATCTACTTTTGGATTCTGACCCATCTTCTGATTCGGGGTGCGAGGCAAAAGTTTCCAGGAAAATTAAAGAGGATCACGAAAATTGAGGCATCAGATTCATCCCTATAACTACTTGGTTCATTGCTTCGATCTCTGTATGCGATTTTTGAGGCCTATAAATAGGCGACAGGTAGGAGAGAGAGAAGACGATAGCTCAGGGGTGACATAGACGTGAGCTGATCGGTAGTTATACCGAGAGGTTATGTATGATCCCAGCATTTTTTAAGGAAAAAAATGAGCCAAAGGCAATATGGACGTGATTGTTTGCTTCCGTTGAGGACATCCCACTGGGGGGGCTTTGGTGGACTTACTAGTTCTTGTGCACTAGAGTGCAAGTAATAAGTTCAAAAATAATCCCTATCATACACTACCAGAAAAAGTCAAATTAGTGACGCCCAAAAACGTCGCTAAATGACAAAAAAATGTCGCTAAACACGTTTAGCGAAGTAATTAGCGACATTTTAAAGCAGTCGAAAAATACCAGGTCGCTAAAACAAAAAATGTCGCTAAACGTCGCTATACCGACGTTTTTAGCGACTTTAATGTGTCGCTAAATTTAGCGACGTTTAGCGACGCCGCGTCACTAAATAGCACGTTTATTAAAGTCGCTAAACGTCGCTAATTAGCGACTTATATAGCGACGTAACAGCGACGTCTTTAATGACCTGGCAGTACTGCCATGTCAGCATTTTGCGACGTACAGCGACGTATTTAGCGACGTTTAGCGACGTAATTAGCGACCGCTTTTGACGTCGCTAAGTAGCAACTTGTTTACCGACGTATAAAAAACGTCGCTAGGCGTCGCTAAATGTCGCTAAATACGTCGCTAAATTTACAAAAAAAAAACTGAATTGTTCCAAACTGCAATTTATAAATTTTTAATTAAAAATAGACCCGGAGCAACCCTCCGTTGAATTCTCTGGGTTCGCCGACCCTTTCGGTGGAACACTCAACACCGGATTAACAATATTTCATATGAATAAAAGTATCACAGTCATACAATTAATACAAACAAATATCACAGTCACACAATACATAATATATAATTATCACAGTATCACAGGACATAAACAGCGTCACAAAATGTATATTATCACATTCACACAAAATACATAATATATAAGTATATGAAACATCACAGTATCAATCTCGAGGATATCCAATACGCTGGGGCAGATACCAGTCCCTCAAATACTGCACATAAACAGCATTTATGTTATCAATCTCCGCTATGGGTGCTGGGTGACTGGAACTCCCCGTCTGAGATACAGCCGCTATAGGTGCTGGGTGACTGGAACTCCCCGTCTGAGATACAACAGGTGGTATCTCTTCCTCCTTAACAGTAGGAGGCATCACTTCCTCTTTAACAGTAGGAGGCATCACTTCCTCCTTAACAGTAGGAGGTGTCGCTCTCTTGGGTGCCATCTGGTAAGATAGATGAAAACAAAAAATATAATTGATAACAGATATTACTTAAGACATATCCTTAATAATGCGTAATGGAAGAATTAGATTACTCACAAAGAATTAGCTGTTTGTTGCAGTATAATAAGGATACCATAATAGCTATTGCTCAACATTTTGTCCTAATAAATAAAAATACTATAAGATGTATCTAGTCAACCAACAGATACAAATCTATTGGTAGTGTTGATGATGGAGATGATAATACGAATGATGATGATTATTAGGGTTTTGTCAAGTCTTCTATTTTATTAGCCCAACTTATAACGCTACTCCACATTGCTATTCTAACTGATATCAACTTCTCTTAACCAATATCTTAATATCTAACCTATCTTAACCAATTACCTATCTACCTTGGCACTCAACACTTAACGGCTGAACCACATAAGCCAATGTTTGGTTTATTGAATTCTCATATTCAAGGAAGGTAATGGTATTCTTACGGCTGAAACACATCATTCGCATCCTTAAAGGTTGTTCCAAGTATGGAATCCAGTCCTTCACATCTTTAAGTGCAGGTTCACATTTCTTTCAGATATCGTCTCCCAATAAATAAGTTGAACTCATATCTCCTGTACTGTTCATTCTTGACCCTTCAATTTGGTAAATAGAAATGTGCAACATTCTCTTAATGATTTTAAGACTAAAAAAAATTAACTACATCTCACTTCGCTAAATAAATTGTTTGGTCAACTATCACTAGAGCTCTATCAAACTTATTAGTAGTGACTTCTCATAACATTGGAAAAAGTAGTAAAATAAAACTGGATACAATAGGTTCCTCATATTCAAATCAAGCTGAAACTACTAGTCGATTCATATCATACCAATAATATGAAAAGCCCACAACTTTGGCTCTCTTAATAAAGAGAGTTCAATCAATTTCATGTTAGCTAAATATTTTTAATACATATGTCGCTAATTACGACGCTAAACGTCGCTAAATTATACATATTAGCGACATTTAGCGACCTTAATCAAACTTATAGCGACTAATATTTTTAAATCTTAATAAAAGTCGCTAAACGTCGCTAAATGTTGCCATTCAGCGACGTCTAGCGACATTTTTAACGGAGTCGCTGATTTAGCGACATTTTTGTTCGGAGTCGCTAAAATGCGTCGCTAATTCCGCTTTTTCTAGTAGTGTAGATAATATGGACGTGGTAGATTTTGTGGACCCATTACTTTTTACATATTTGAGTGCAAGTAATGGGTTTAAGACAAGCCTTGCCAGAGATAATATGGACGTAGTAGATTTTATGGACTTAACACCACTGACGTACCTTAGAAAGTACAAGTGATAAGTAGAGATGATAACCGATATTAGAGGTAATATAGACGTAATGATCGATAGCCAAGATCCGAAAGATTTTCTCAGAGGTAATATGGATATGACAAACTCAGCCGAAGAGAAATGTTCGGAAGCTAGTTTAGAGGTAATATGGACATGAACCAACATCCGAAAAATTTGCTGAGGAGTGATTTGCTCAGTGTGGTCTATCCGAAAATATGGAAAGACCTGAGGATTGCTCTGCTGGAGAGATTAGTGGGACGATAGCTCAGAGGTAATATGAACATGGCTATCGTCTAATGAGATTGGTTTTTGAGTGGTCACTGTAGGAGTGTGCCAGTGGACCTGAGGACTGCTCCACTGGAAAGACTTTAAGGATCCATCATCCGTTGTGTATCCAGGACTCCTGGTTATAGATGATGGTTTTTACAGAAATTTGTAGAGAAGGGAAAAATATTGTACATAGGCACTTGCTGGAGATGAAGAATCAAGAGTGTAAAGATGTACATCTTGATTGCTCGGTTGGTGATAAGGGGAGTACAAGTCAAGTTTAGACATAGTACTTTTTTAGGAACTTGTCGTTGATAGGCATCATAAGCAAGTCGTCGTTGGGTTTCGCGAGCCGGTAGGCGCCTTTGGAGAATAGTGATTCTATGATGAACATGCCTTCCCATTTGGGTTAAAATTTGCTGGTTGTTTTGTAGGTCATAACCATCGGCCTCCTTACAGTCAAGACGAGATTACCCACTTGGTAGGTCCTCTTATTCATCCGTTTGTTGAAGGTTCCCGAGAGACGCACTTGGTATAGCTCAATGCGTTGTTGAGCTAAGAGACATTTTTTGTCGAGTGCTTCTAACTCTTGTAGTTGTCAGCGGTGATTATCGTCGATAGTTAATTGGTTGGAGAGAGCCACTTGGAGTGAAGGAATTTGGATCTCGAGTGGGAGAACCTCTTCACTTTCGTACACTAGAGAGAAAGACGTATTGCCAGTAGATGTTTGAACCGTTGTACGGTAGGTCCAGAGGCATTCACCCAGCTTCTTGTTCCAGTCGCATTTATTGGAAGACAAGAACTCTCTGAGAAGCTTTATGATGGTCTTGTTGAAGGCTTCTGCCAGAATATTTTCTGCTGGGTTGTACGTAGTCGATGCCATGTTTTGAATCCGATTTTTATTACAAAATTGGTAGAATGCATGACTTGCTAACTTTGGACCATTATCATGGATGATCCTTCATGTCAAGTCGAAGCGGTATATGACATGATGCTTGATGAAGCTAATCACGTTGGACGTCTTGACTTTCGCCAGTGGTACTGCTTTTGCCCACTTGGAGAAGTAGTCGGTGATGGCGAGGATGAACCGATATCCCTTGTATGAAGGTGGACTAATTGGTACAATGATGTCCATACCCCAGGCTTCGAACGGCCAGGACGCAACGGTCGGGTGTAGGAACTTCGAGGTTCGGTGGATAAAATCTGCATGGATTTGGCACGCTTGGCACTTTCTTGCGTAGTCGACGGCTTCCGCTACCATTGTTGGCCAATAGTAGCCTATTCTACGAAGGCGGTCTATAGCTTGGGCCCTGGATGATAGGAACCACAAACCTCGTTGTGAGCCTCGCGGAGAGCCTGCTTCACTTTTGCGTTTAATAGGCATCACAGCAGAAGGTCGTCATAGGAGCGGCGATACATTATTTTGGTAGCTGTATCATAATAGAACCCGAGGGAACATCTTCTGATGGAAGTGGCTCTTTTTGGATTCTCGAAAAGAATTCCGTAGACTGCGTAGTGGATGAATGAAAATCTCCAGTCTTGTGATTCAGTGCTCGTCTCTACTGAGTAGCTCCAGCACAGAGATAGGATGTTATTCGGGCATACCAGTTCTTGACCGATCATGGTGATTAGTTATGGGTATTGACTGAAACAAAGAGAGAGATCGCGAGTCTGGCTAGGGCGTCCGCCTCAATATTTTGCAACCGAGGGACATTTTCTATGAAGAACCCTTTGAAGGTCAAGATAATGCCAAGGGCAGCTTGGTGGTAAGGAAAC
Organism: Iris macrosiphon; assembly: GCA_036927795.1. Lineage (NCBI taxonomy): Eukaryota > Viridiplantae > Streptophyta > Magnoliopsida > Asparagales > Iridaceae > Iris > Iris macrosiphon. The sequence goes on along the minus strand of JAYESA010000007.1, from coordinate 31,636,325 downwards.
AAGTTATCGTTCCCGACTTCGTACTTGCCTCAGACTTGATTGATTATCAGTTTGGAATTGTCGTAGGATTCCAGGTGGTCAACTCCCACTTATTTAGCCAGTTGGAGTCAAATGATGAGAGCGTTGTACTCTACCACATTGTTGGAGCATGGATCATTGAGGGAGTAGGCGTGGTTGATAACCAGATTATATGGAGAGATCAACACTATCCCGACTCCGACGACGATGCCGCCTTTGGGCCCTGTTCTCGAAGCACCGTCGAAGATCATTCGCTAAATGGCTTCTGCGTTCGTCATGGTGTTGGAGTCTGCGACTTCGTCAGGGATCTCCTCGTAGAGTTTTAAAGTTTCTGGCACCGGTTGGGCTGCCAGAAAGTCGGCCAGTGCTTGACCCTTGACTGCCTTCTGTTGGACGAACATTATGTCGTATGGTGACAGCAATATCGCCCATTTGTCTAGGAGAGAGTTGAGCGCCCCAAGTTTGGTCATGAGGACCCTGAGGGAGTTGACCCGAGAGATCACATGGATTATTTGTCCTGCCACGTAATGCCGAGTCTTCTGAATTGCGAATACAAGAACAAGGCATTCCTTCACAACGGGGGTGTACCTATGCTCCGCGCCAACCATCATCTGGCTAAGATAATAGATAGCCTGCTTATGGCTTGCATCACTATTCTGGACTAATAAAGCACCTAGGGGGTGGTCCATCACACGCATATAGAGCAGGAAAGGCTTCCCCATGACTGAAGCTACCAGCACTAGAGGATTTGATAGGTATTCCTTGATGTCGTCGAAGGCATGTTGGCATTCTTTGTTCCAGATAAAGGAGACTCCCTTCTTCATAAGCTGAGTGAATGGTCAACAACTTCCAAAGAGGTTTGATATGAATCTCCTGATGTAGGCCATTCTTTCTTGAAGGCCACGAAGTTCTCTGAGGTTCTTCGGTGGACGCATTTCAAGGATTTTTTTAGTATTGTCGGGGTCTACGTGGATACCCTTCGATGTTAGGATGAAACGCAGGAATTTGTCGCTGGATACTCCTAAGAAAGGTTTGGTAGAGTTCATCTTGAGTTGGTGCATACGCATGAGGTCGAACACTGTCTTCAAGTCCCTGAGGTGGTCATCTTTGGAGCGACTCTTGGCGGGGATGTCATCAACGTAACATTCAACCATCTTGTGTAGATGCTCACGGAAGATGGTACTCATAGCTCGCTGGTATGTAACACCCGCGTTATTCAGACCGAAGGGCATGACTGTGTAGCAGTATACTCCTATCGATGTTTGTAACGATATATGCTTCTGATCATCAAAAGATATCTTGATTTTATTGTAACCTGATAATCCGTCCATGGAGGACATGTGCTTGAAGCCATAGGTGTTGTCGATCATTATGTGTGTGATCGGAAGGGGAAACTCGCATTTAGGACATGCTGCATTTAGATCATGGAAGTCAATGCAGATTCGGATCTTTCTGTTCTTTTTTACGATGGGCACAATATTGGCTACCCAATCTGGATGTTGTTCTTCGCGGACGAAGCCACTAGCTATCAGTTTATTGACTTCAACTTCGATGTCGTTCATAATGTCCGGCCAAAACTCCGTTATTGCTGCTTGACAGGCTTATCGTTCGGCGAGATATTGAGCTTGTGGACCACGATTTGGGGGTCCAGTCCTGACATATCTTCGTAGCTCTAGGCAAAGACGTCAATGTATTCCACAACGAGCTGTAGCAGGGATTTTCAATCCTCATCAATCAGACTCTAGCTGATGAAGATAGGTTTAGAGGAGGATTCGTCGCCCAGATTGACTTGTACGACTTTATCCTCGGTAGGAGGTTCTTGTTGTTCGAACCGCATCTTCCATTGTGCGTCTAAGAGTTGGGCCCACGGTTCTACTTCTCAGAGTTTCGGTGGATCTTCGTCGTCTTTCTCAGGGTCGACTGACACCATGTTGGCAGACAATGTGTGCTTGAGCATCTCTTCGATACTGACGTCGGAGTCCCAAGAGAAAGATTCTGAGGAGTGAGAGTGTAACTCATCTTCTTTATATGAGCCCTCGGAGATAGTATGAAGCGTAACATACCCTAAGCCATGCTTGGTTCTGGTAGTAATCCTCGGTTTTGCCTGTCGGAGCGGTAAGGCACAAAGGCAGTCGCCGACCTTTGCCATAATTTAGACCTTGGTTATTTTTAAGATCATATCCTATCTTCTAGATGAGTTTTTTGGCTTGACCACTGAACCGATAGAGTTATATTTTGCTGGTATCGGGTTCTGGCTCTTGTTCCTCCAGGATAAAGGAGCGGGGGCATTCAACCCTGCCGAATATGATGGGTTTATCTCCCATCCTCTTTGCTGGAACCGTTAAATAGGAACCTTGGCTGGGGAGGATCCAGATTATAGCATCGGTAGTAGTTACCTACGTCCGCAGGCACATGCTTAGACCGTGCTTCATGGAGTACAGTGTGCTTATGTGTGCAACTTCAGAGTAGTTCAAAGATAGCCCTTTATTGATGAAATTAGTATCTCGTTATCCGGAATTACATCGTCGAGAGAAGGAACGTTAGCATGGGAAGCTACGTACTCCTCCAATTCATCTTTCCCAAGATCTACCCCAGTGTGAGCGACGACTTTAAAGGTTTCCTGCACAGCTTTACTACCAGAGGCTTGGACGTTGTAGGAGGTAGTGGATCATCCTTCGGAGGTTGACTCGGCTTGTAAAGGCGAATGACCAAAGGTTCGGACATAGTAGATGGTGCCGGATCTCTTTTTGGCGATCAATTAGTCCTACGAAGGTGGACGACCAGAGGTTCGGGTGCCTTCCTGCGTAGTTTTACAATGATATGAGGGATTGTGTCGGAAGCGCGTGCCTTTAGATAGAATCTTAAGGGCTCTGTCTCATCATTAGCGTCATTGCTACCTTCATCTTGGTAGACCTATTTTTAAATGATCGAGTTGGAGTAATAGGCTTCGATCCATTTGAATGGATCGACATCGACAAACTCTGTTTTAACTGTGCCGTGTTCGTCGACGTACTTCAGGCACTGGTGTAGAGTCGACGGCACGATCATATGTTCATGTATCCATGGACGTCCGAGCAAGATATTGTAGGATATATGTACGTCAATTACGTAGCAGGTGACCTCTGTTTTCAAGTCGTCGATCTGGATTTTCAGGCGAATCTTGCCCAGAGGGTAGCTCCTTCCTGCATTAAAGCCAGTGATGGCAATATTGGTAGCTGTAGGCGATGCATCAAAATGCCCAGGGTCTGAAGCAGACTTCGCAAGATGATGCTGATTGATGAACCAGGTCGATGTGCATCCGGTCTACCTTAATGGCACCAATGTACCCTGTGTAATACAAGGGACGATCATGCCGATTATTCTTTAGCAACATGTCCTGTTGCGAGAATATGATATTGGGCATTGCCTTTATGATATTATTGCAGTGGGGGCAAGCAGCTGGATCCTCAGCTGGCGGCTTGACCTGCGCTAGGTAGGTGTCGGCATTTTGCAATGCCTCACTAAGAGCAACCCGAGTATCTTTGGAGAGTCGGAGAAGCTCGAATAGAGACAACTTAGCTGGAGTGTTGGCGAGCTGGGCCAAGATGTCAAAGTTGTAGGGCTTTTCCAGCCCCTGAGCTGAATCTTTGCGCAGTGGGTTGTCAAAGCGAGTATCTTTACGCTTAGACTTGTTCGTTGCTAGAGGCTGGGATGGACCCAGATCTGATATTGCGGGTACAACTGTTGGAAATGCACCATCGTCAGAGATGTCATACTTTCGTTGGTACGCTAGGCCTGACCTTGTTGTTCCTGCTATAGCTTCCTCCGTCATAGAATCTTTTGAGAAAAAGACTCTTGAAGTCGTTAAACAACGAGATGTAGTTATCTTGTAGGCCGTAAAACCAGTCGAATGCTACCCCAGACAATGCCCGCATAAAAAGTTTGGTGAGGAGTGCGTCACTATGAGGTAGGTGCCCTATTGCAGTCTCAAAATAACTTATGTATTAACGGGGGGATGTCTTCCCGCCGAATGGATTCAAGTTAAAGGATTTGTACTTTGGCGGGTACGGAACATGCCTCCACTCGCGGGGGTATAGTTATCGTATCCTGAGCTCGCACAGTGAATCCCGGTTGCCCATGGAATCTAGGCGAGCCCAGAGTTTCTGGACTTTTCGCATTGTTTCTTTGGCTTCGTCTCCTGTGGAAGGGGCAGATGAGCCGGGCATAGGGTAATTTTTGCCTATGGGCAAAGCGGTTGCATCAAAATCTACGTTTGTCCCATGGTCCAAGCTTGCTTGTCCAGAAGCCCTTATTGGTTGGGAAGCCATGCTTGCTTTAATTTCCAGCATCGCCTGAGTCAGGGATTGCATCGATGAAATCATCGCCTGTATCATGGCTTCAAGAGCCTCGAGGCATTGTCGGTCGCTGGGGCCTTCGTGATCGCCCCTGCAATATATTCAGCCCTCACATGAGGAGAGATAGACGGGGTAGTGGACGTCGTACTTTTTGTGTCCGACTCTTGTTGGGAGTAGTCATCAGGTAGTGTGGCCCCCTTCTCGAATTCATAGAGAGTACTACCCCCAGTGTAGGAGGTTACGTAATTTTAACGAGGGTGGACACCCCCAGGGATATCAGAGTCCGTCTCCTGGAAATCACCGCCTTCTCGGAATGTCGGGTTGCCGTACAGGTCCAGGGGATTACTACCCCCAGCTCCTGTAACCCTCATGGGTCCTGAAAAAGAACTACCCCTAGCGGATGATAGCTTTTTCTTTGAGCGGGTTCCTTGTAAAACTCCTTCCGCGGATCTTACTGCTGGTCCTCCCGGTAGTCGTCTTCTCAATGCACTGGTTGAGAGTGACGAACTAGATGTGCTGGACTTCTTTTTTCTTCCACGGTGGAAGGATATTTTTGAGCAGAATAGCATGAGGTGAATGGTAGCTCATCATCCTCGCGTGTTTATACCTAATCTCCGGTTTATTGCCGGGTAGGTGCCTTCGGGTGCAGTCATTGGAATATCGACTGCCTGCTTGTGGGTACAGTCACTTTGTTGCAGCAGCAATTGTTGATAACTTTGGCACAGTGGTGTCCTGGGGAGGATACATCATGCACCGTAGTTTTTTTCTTGTCTTGCGCTTTTGACTAATCACGTTGCGCAAGTCAAACGAGGGTTGACCCACCTTTGCACCTTTTTTTGAGCACAGGTAGACTGAGTGCACGGGTGCGTGAGTGTTGATTTTGCTCCCTGATCTAGGGTTCGTACAAGAAATTTTCCCAGATCGTCAGTGGAAGACTTTTGAGACGGACCCTGTCAATTTGCCAATGTGGGCTGGATGCATGGGCCAGTTTTGTATGACTTTCCATCAGGGGCACGCATAGTAAGCGGTGCCTACTGGAGGTCAGCCAAATGGACAATTGCTTGAGCCTGACGAGATCGCACGGCCCCATACTTCTTCAACTTAGCACGTGCAGGCGCATAATATGAAGAGTCCAAGTTCAGATTTTCTCAAAGCGGCGCATGGAAGTACGGCCAGATGAGATTCTGTCAAAGACAGAGCTTCTGGGAGCGTCAGAGATGCATCCGACTGAGTTGGAAGTAGCATACTGCTTTCTTTCCCATATCCTCCGTTGTAGCCGCATGGGCTGCGCATTAACTCCCAAACTCTTGGCATTGTATTGTTTTCCACTGCCAGAGTCCGGGTACTGAGCATTCTCCTTTTCAAGAAAGGAGTCCGTATGAGCTGGGACAGCCAGAGAGGACGTATGCCGTGTGTCTTCATTATCAGAGAAAGACATGGATTGCATGCTCCACAGTTGGGTAAGGCACAGTGGCCTTTGATACCAACGTCCTGTGGGTCTTCAAGTGGTAAGCACCCTTCTGGTTGGAAGAGGTTGTCGTATAAGCAATGGACGCATAATGTGCGGTCCCTGCGGCAGAGAGAGAGACGGGGCGAGCCTGCTCCGCAGTTGGGTGAGGCGCGTTGGCCTTTGCTTCCCATGTCCTACGGGTCTTCTTAGGCTTTGCTCGCCTCAGAGAAGGACTCACACTGTCCCCGGAGAGCATGTCCTCGAAAGTATGTTGGTCAAAGCGGACCACCAGCATCCTTTGAGTGGACCCATCTTTCTCATCAGAGGAGAAAGACATCCCCAGCAGAGTCGCCACCTTGTTTGCCATTAAAATTGATTACTTCAATAAAGAACAGAAGAAAGTACAAAGAGGACCTAGATAGACAATCTAAGTACAAATTTTTGATTCTGGGGTATCGCGATGGACAAAGAGCGCTATGGCGGCTCCTTTACTCTATTGATGATCCGACATAGGGTGAAGAAGCTCTTATTTGTTTTCTCTCCTCTCTGCTGTTGTTCTATCTCTGTTTGTGTGTCCCTCTCCGTGTGTGTCCCTTGGGCATGTCACCCTGGTATATATAGTCATCATCGAGCACGCATATGTTAGGCCATATAAATGCTAGAAGGAGCCATGTGTACCTTCCTAACAAGGTGCGCAACTGTAACCGTGAGCAGGCCAAGCTACTACGTGAGCGCTTATTAGAATTTTCTGTTGCTGAAGATTTGGGTGGTTCTCGTCCTTTGTGGGTGTGACTTGGTCAACTTGACACATAGTCCGCGCTTGGTTGGAGGGAATCACTCTGGTCGTAACATCAAGATTTAGTCTACCTGGAGTCTGAAACACATGTGGCCAGAGCCGCATGGAGTCTGGGATGCATGGGGACAGAGACGCATAGAGCCTGGGATGCATGGGGCCAGAGACGCATGTGACCGCATGAAACCTGGGACGCATAGGGCCAGAGACGGATGAGATTGCATGGAGTCTGGGATACATGAGGAAAGAGACACATGGAGCTGCATGGAGTCTGGGACGCATGGGGCCAGAGACACATTAGACCGCATAGAACCTAGGACGCATGGGACCAGTTGTGTTGTACACATGGCACTGCACATCCATCGAGAGTGAAGTTCTGTGCTGACATGAGACTTATGTCATTTAGTCTGTTTACGTCTTTTGAGGCAATCATAAAATTTTTTTTTGTTAGGATTCTGTGTCAGATACGATCCTATTGACGGGATGCCATGTCAAGTCCATCTGCGTCCAAAGCTGCTCCGGCTGTTTGGGATACATGAATATCGCATTATTGGGCCGCATGGTGACTATACAGCCTGATCTCTTCTACGCTTCGTATGGTTTGTGGGTCACATGGATGCATATTTTCTATGCTTCTACAGTTGCCGACATAAAACTCTAAAGGTCTACAATGCTGATCTGCCCAATAACGTTGTCGATCTTGCGCAATCCGAAGTTGCTCTCTGATCTGCTTGACAACTTTTATTGTCTGTGTGATCATTTCGGGGCCTAACATCTTCTGCTCACCAATGTCGTGCCAAGCCAACTGTGATCTACACTTCCTACCGTACAGTGCTTCAAAATATGCCATATGAATATGGCCTGATAATTATTGTTATACGAGAATTTTACTAAGTGAAGGTAATTTTTCCAAGATCCACCAAGGTCTAAGGTATATGCTCGTAATATATCCTCCAAGGTCTGGATAGTTCTTTCTGATTGTCCGTCTGTCTGCGGTGGTAAGTTATTCTGAATCTTAACTTGGTACCCAATCTCTCTTGCAAGCTTCTCTAGAAATGAGAAGTGAACCTTGTATCTCGTTCTGACACTATGCTTACTGGCACTCCATGTTGTCTCATAATCTGTCGCATATATAAATCTGCCAACTGCTCTGTAGACTGTCCCGCTCTGAAGGAAAAAAAATGTGCCACCTTCGTGAGCCGATCCATTTTCACCCAAACTGTATCTCGATCAGTCGGTGATCTCCATAAATTGGTTACAAAGTGCATCGTGATGTGTTCCCACTTTCACTCTGGAATATGGAGCGGGTATAATAATCCTGCCGATCTTTATTGTTCTGCCTTCACTTGTTGACATATTAGACATCGTGATACGAAGCGTGCTATTTCTCTCTTCATTCTATTATACCAAAAGTGTTGCTTGATATCTTGATACATCTTCGTGTCTCCTAGATGAATAGAATACTGGGAGCTGTGTGCTTCAGTCATAACTTCTTGTCGAATATCCCCGCTTGGTACACATAGACGATCCCCAAACCTTAGCATTTCATCTGCATGTATTGTGAACTCCTTTCGAAGACCGGACTCACATTCTTCTCGTAGCTTTTGAATCTTCGGGTCCTCTGCCTTAGCTAGCTTGATCCTATCTATCAAAGTTGACTAAATCTGTAGGCTATCCTGAACTCCTGTACTCTGTGGAAGTACTATCTCAATATCTCTCTCTCGTAAGTCTTCTAGGATGTGCCTCTGAGTAGACAATATAAAATTTTTACCTCTTCTGCAAAGTGCATCATCTACTACATTAGCCTTGCCTGGATGGTTCTGAAGTTCTACGCCATAGTCTTTCAACAACTTTAGCCACCTTCTCTGCCTCATGTTCAGGGCTTTCTGCGTGAACACATAATTCAAACTCATGATCTATGAATATTTCTACTTGATCGCCATATAAGTAGTGCCTCAACAACTTAAGTTCAAACACTACTGCTGCTAACTCCAAATCGTGAGTTGGATAGTTCTTTTCGTGATATCTGAGATGCCAAAAAGCATACGCTATCACTCTCCCTTTTTTTTTATCAAAACACATCCAAGTCCATTTCCAGATGCATCACAATACACTATGAATCCTCTGAATCCTGCTGGAAGAGTAAGGATTGGTGTAGAGATTAACTTCTTCTTCAACCCTTCAAAGGCTATCTGGTATTTTGCTGACCACACAAATTTAACTTTCTTGTGCGTTAACTGAGTCAAAGGTATCGAGATCTTAGCAAAGTCTGACATAAATCTTCTGTAGTACCATGCAAAGCCTAGAAAACTACGCACTTCTGCTACCGTCTTCGGAACTGGCCAGTTTTCTACTCATTTATCTTCTTGGGATCAACTGATACTCCAGCTCCAGAAATAATATGCCCAAGAAAAGATATGTGATCCAGCCAAAAATCATACTTACTAAGATTCACATATAACTGGTTCTCCCTCAAAGTTTACAGTACTATCATGAGATGTAAATCTATCTTGGAGAAGACTCTTGCTTCGCTTAATTGGTCAAACAAATTATCGATCCTTGGTAATGGGTGCTTGCTCTTCACGGTCACTGTATTCAACCGCCTGTAATCCATACACAACTGCATCGATCTATCCTTCTTTTTCACCAATACCGATGGTGCTCCCTACAGTGATCCACTGGTCTGGATAAACTTCTTCGTCTTTAGTTCTTCTACGTGTCGATATAACTGATCAAGCTTCGATGGTGACATTGGGTATACCTTCTGGGATACTGGTTCTGCTCCTGGCATCAACTCTATACAAAACTTTACTTCTCTAACTAGGGGTAATCCGGGAAGCTCATTGGGAAAGATATCCATGAATTCTTTAACTATCTTGGGTATCAGGTCTTCTTCCTTTGTTACTATTGCAACTCCTCCCTTATGCTAGTCTCTTGCTATTCTGCTAAGGACAAACTCTTCTAGAACGGGAATTCTAAACAACACTCTACCCTTACGACAGTCTATCATTGCATGATTGTCTCTTAACCAGTCCATGCCTAAGATAACGTCAAAGTTACCAATAGGGAATTCGATCAACTTTGCAGGTAATAAATGCCCACATACTATGACTGGACATGCAAGGCATACCCTACTAACTTCTACGATCCCATTGCCAGTGAGTATATTCAGCCTCTCTAGCAATGCCTCAAACTTCAATCCAATACGTGTCGCATATTGTGCAGATATAAATGAGTGCGAATATCCAGAATCAATTAAACCTATGGCAGGAAATGTTGTAACGGAAATGTTACCTACTACTACGTCGTCCGACGCCATAGGCTCCTCCAAAGACAAGGTGAGTGCCTGCCCTTAGCCTTGTCGAGCTCCCTGCTGTTGTCTTTCTTGCTGCCGTTGTTGCGGTCCCTGCTGATTCTTCTGTTATTGTTGTCTATAAAGCTGGGCCTGCGTCGGCAACGGACGATGAGCTAAAGGCCGTACTGCTGTTGCTGGCCTCTTTGCTGCACTGCCCTTGGAGCTAGTAATAAAAAAATTGTTGTACTGGCCCTCCTAACCTCTATATCAATGGGCATGAGGCAATCTTGTCATCAGGGCTCCCATATCTCAAGCATAGTCTGTTAGCTGTCTGACAAATATCCCGGGTATGACCTCCTTTGCCACAATAGGTACAACCTGTTGGCGCTCCCCGTTGCTGTTGCTGTTGTTGCTGCTGCCGAGTTGGTGCCATCATTATCGAGGTCACTGGCCTTCTCTGTGTCACTTCATGGATGCGAATGCCAGGGGATGGTGCTGAAGTTTGCGGTACTGGTCCTCCCTCATTGCTCTGTCCATGAGACCTCTTCTGATCTACTCTTCTTGATGCCATCCTTTGAGAAGTAAGCTCAACCCTCTTTGCTGCTATCAAAACCACCTCAAAAGTCTGGTAGTCATGCACGTCTACCATGCGTAAGATTTCCAAGTGGAGTTCCTGCTGGAACCTCATTGCTCTCTCCAACTCTGTTGCCACCATGGTTGGAGAAAACCTGCTTAGTGGACAAAACTCTATCGCGTACCCGTCTACTGTCCTTCCAGCCTACTTGAGGTTAATGAACCTTTGTTGCAACTCACACTGAGCCACAATCCTAAAGTACTTCACTTTGAACCGAGTCCTGAAATTATCTCACGAAATAGGACACCTCAATCCAACCTCCATCGCGGCCTACCAATCTCTTGCAAGATCCTGGAGCTGTAAGCGAACCAGGTCAACCTGTTCCTCAGCAGAAACTTTCGCTGCTGTCAGAATGGTCTCAATATCCTGGAGCCAATTATCTGTCGTGATTGCGTCCTCCGTGCCATCGAAATATCTGGGGTTCAGTCTGTAAAATCTAACATATGCCCTAGCATATGTTCTCCCGCCTCGTTCTAGAGCCGTGTGCAATCCTTGGTTCAATATGACATTTTGTTCCTGCTGCTGAAGTTGTTATTGCTGGTGTTGCTGTTGTTGTTGCTGCACATCATCTGGTGTTGTTGGACAGCCAAAAATCTACGGATAATCTCTAGCAAGGCCAGGGTATCCTGTATTGCCGACACTGTAAAAGGTATGGGAATACTGGGAGCCTGCTGCTCTGTCCCATTTATCTTGGGCTCAACTCAGATCCTTGGCTAGGGTTCTGTAAGATCTCGCTCCACTGGCAACTCTGTCTCTCTTGTTGCTGCCGTATGGGGGAAATGAGAAGACCTAAAGAAAAGCACAAGAAATAATCAAGTACCGGACGAGAAGAAACAAGGAAGCAACCAATCTTAGATATTTTAAGGTGAGTATCAAAGAGGATGAATTCAGAATTTCAAGAAGGATCATGTTTGATTGAGACTCCTATGACCATGACACCCCACAAGTCTAAAGAATAGATCCACATGGACCCCCACTAAAACCTTGTCACTCCCTAGTCCCAGAATACGAAGACGGACATGGCTAACTACCCCGTACAAGGTATTATACGTCGTATGATAATCACGGCTGTAATAAGACAAGGGGTGCATGCTACAATCAAGTCTCCTATGGTCAAGAAATTCTATGTCTTAATCATTCAAATAAGAAACTGTAAACATAGAGCATATATGATAAAGCAATAAGGCGTCACAAACGCTTTCTCAAAATATTCTAGAGACCAGCTGTGCAAAATAAGAAGCTGAAAGAGTAACAAAAGTACATGACAGTGATCAGCTGTAGTCTGATTTAATACAATCATGTAACGAGACTAATGTCCAGACGTGCCGGCTAACAGGTGCCGGTAGCTAAACGCCCAAAAGAATAATTGTCACGCCCCAGTCCCAAAATACGTAGGACTAGGATACGTAACTATGCCAGCCGCCCGTATATATGGCAACTCCAATATATGGAAACCATATATACGTGCGTACGCTGTATAATGAACATTAGTTCACCAGTGGTATAAATAATCACAAGTCACAGGGTAATATCTAAATCTCATCCACAGAAATCACATAGACATGAATAACCAATAACTAGGTAACTAAAACTCAATAAAAAAATAGCTAAAGAACGACAGTCGGATGGAAACAAATCCACTGCCGAAATGGAATATAAAAGGAACCAGAATACACACCATAAAAGAACATCTGAACATCCCGAGGCTCGAAGAGAAGACCTCCTCGGAAAAAAATACGTAACCTGTCCGGATCTGTGCTCCTGTGAATACTCAAGAACATACACACCTGGCAGGGAACCAGGTCCTCAGAGGGACATAGCAAGATACAGAAAAATGACATGCCATAATGTAAATACTGAATAAATAAAGGGGGGTGCTAACCATCTAAGTGAATGCAATTTAAAGACCTTGTAGTACACATGGGAATGTGTGGCTAGACATATGCTGACGTAATTCACCAATCGTCGGGACTGGCTAGTATATGTGTCATATGTCCCCGACTCAGGGAACTCTGCAATCGTCCATCTCCGAGGAGCATGGATCGAAGGATAAAAGACTCAAGGAGGGGGTGTCCCATACGCCTACTAAGTGTCTTTCCCACCCAATATAGATGTACAAGTCGTGAAAACGACGTGGACACCTCCTACTATGATGCAAGTCTCAATAAAATAAACAACTGAGCTAAATACCACTACATGTGTTGCTCACACTGATGGCCAGTCGCGCATGAGGCACGCGTCCCTACATGTACTCACTCTGTGACGTGTAATGATACGTGTCAAGGCCTGAGAAGTTATATCAATAACTTCACAACTTTAGGTGGGTCTACTAGACACTAGGTCAGACACACGCCCTAACGTCAACGCCATCGTTGACTGCACCCGAGTCTGCTCGGACGCGCACATTTATATAATACTAAAATAAATAAACATGTAACTAACAATAACTAAATTTAAACAGTACAACAAGGCAAGGTATACTTGCCTGGCAAGAGAGCTGCAAAATATAACGTCCAGATGTCAAGTGCCAAAAGTCAGAAACTATGGTCTCAGAATAAATGTCTCCGGATGCTGAAATAAACATCACTAACAGTCTCAGAAAATATCAAATAGCTAGAAATGCCTGTCCTTAAGTCCAATTTGGACACAGGGGCAAAAATAACAGTTTCCGGTCAAAGCGGGGTCCACATGTGGCCCACTTTGCACCGAAAAACGTGTCAGGGTCAAAGGTCTCCAAATTCGCCAAACTTAGTGTCCACAAGTCCAGAACGTCGATACGAACCCAACGGAACTTCCAGAATTGGATTCCGGTGAGCCGGTCACAAAATCACCCGTCAAGTGGAGCCGGTGGGGCCCACGATACGCGATTTTGTCAACGTTCTCAGAATCGAACTAAACTTGGCTCACAGGACCAGCGTATCGCTACGAGTCCGATGGCGCAAGTTTCGTCTCGATCCGACGTGTGTACACAAAGTTGCAGCGTGTTCCAGAACTGACGGATACGGGGCGGTGTCGGCGGATACGCGTTGATTCCGGTGTGCACGCACATCCAAATCAACTTCTCCGAACTCCTACACGTCCGTATCAACGTCGCGCACGTTTCGGTAAAGACCACGTACGACCAAGTCGTCCAGTTTGGCGGGGCGTACCCAGTTCCGGGGTGAATCGGGTCATTGTTTTTCCTGTTTTTGGATCGCGTGTCGCGATCGCCACAGGACGCGATGCTCCGAGCGGGTTGCACGGGTACCGAGAGGGTCACATAGCCTATGTGTCACAACTGACAGAATTAAAAATGGAACTACGAGGAGATAGAATGGGTTACCTGAACAGGGTCCCGTGAATCTGATTTTCACGTGTCCGAGAGTCATCTTGACACAGGATTTGTGTCCTGGACGTGTCCGGGCTGTGTCCAGCTGCTGTGTCCGGTTTGCTCGGGTCGGGGTCATCGCGGGGTGGTCCGGAGCTGCTGCGGCCAGGGCTCCGGGGTCGTCTGCTCGTCGACGGAGGAGCTGGATCAGGGGAGGGTGCTGCTGACCGGACGGGGGAGCCTCGGCCAGGGGTGCTGCAGTCCAGCAAGAGTTGCCGGAGCTGCCGTGGGGGTGGCTCGAGTCTGGAGAGTCTCTGGCCATGGGGGGGTGGTTCATGGTGAGGAGTCGGAGTGACTGTCGAGGCCGGGGGGGGGGTCTGATGCGGGGTTGGGTGGCGGAGGAGGTGGAGTGGAGGTCGAGGTGGAGGAGTGGTGGGGTAGGTCGAGGCCGTCGAAGGAGATCAGAGAGAGAGAGGAGAGGTGGTGATGATGAAGGGGTGGTGGTGGTGGCCGATAATGGTGATGGCGGTGGAGGGAAGAGGGCGGATGGGAGAGAAGGGGGCTGAGGGAGGAAGAGAAGGAGGAGATCCAGGCCGAGGGGTCGGGGTCCGACGCCGGCGGGGCTCGCCGCGGGGGGGGCGAACTCAGGGGAAGAGGGGGAGGAGAAGAGAGTGAGCTGAGGAGAGAGGGGCCAGCGGGGGGGGGGGGGGGGGAAAGCTCGCCGCGACCGGCGGGGCTCCGGCGATGGGAGGGCTACTCCGGCCGGGGGGGGGGGTAGCCGTCGGCTAGGGGGGGCTGCGGCTGGGTAGAGTTAGGGTTTTTTGATTTTGATTTTTATTTTGTTTTTCTTTTTCTTTTATTTTCTTTTTATAGAAAATTATATTATTTAAATAAGTAAAAATATCTATAGATATTTTTAGGATATTTTTAGGATATTTTTGGGATATTTTTGGGATCTTTTCGGGTGGGTCCCGTCTCCAAATGGACGGTGCAGGTTCACCGGCCAATGAGGGGGTGACACCTCGCACTGCAATTTGCAGGAAAGTTCCTGTAATTTCATAAATTGCGTAAAGTCCTAGTTTTGGAAAATTGTGCAATTACGAAATTGTCTGGGAAAACACCCGATTCCGAAAAATACTAAAATTCACAGGATTGAAGGGAAAAGCTGTTTGAGGGTCCCGAGGGGGTGGGGGTGAGTCTGGGCAGGGACTGGACCTGGTTTCTGGGTGATACGGGCCATCGTATTTAATTAATTAATAAATACTGCGCACGGTGTTCTCTAATTATTTAGAGGCAGGTAGGGTCATAATTTTTCTACGGTGTCAATACACTAAATGTAGTATACTCAGTGTAGAAAATTAACGTATTTTTGTCTGGGCAAAACAGGTACATGTTGGGCCTCTAATGTCTGTTGGAACAGGGATGGGTACAGGTCTGGGAATTTAAATACGCACGTTTATAACGATAATTGCGCGTCTCATACGAGGCTCAAAACTGAGTATCTGGGAGTTGCACAAAGTGCAGAAAAATAGCCTGGTATGTCTAGGACAGGTATGTGAACTTTGTTCGGGGATAACGGTCAAGGTAAGGCTCCAAATAATTAGGTGATGGACAGGTGCACAAGTCAACAGGATATGTAGGAAAAATAAATTAAAAATATTGCCATAAATCCTAAATTGTTAAAATAATCCTGAAAATACTGAAATCGGGTCGAGGGGGTTTACAATAATGTACAATGACGAGCAGAAAAGAAAAAAATCCACTCGTTATCCTCTGCGACTGTCATTCCCTACTCCTAGAATACTAGGTAAATACGGGGACTAACATGGCCAACCGTACCTTGCAGAATACCGAAGTAAGTCACAATGTGTTAAGGTTGTTTAGAAGACAAATGGGTAAACTCTAGCATGCTATGACATCAGTCCTAAGGCCGACAAATCCTATTATCTCAATCCAGCAACACAAGTACAAGAGTATATCATACATGAAAGTAAAAAAGCGTCCCAAATTATATGTCACACATGATCATGAAGCTAGTGAATACAAAATGCTGCACTAGCAGAGTTTAAATATACATGATCAAATATATCAGCCATGGTCTAATATATACATCATGCTGACTGTAGTCTCAAAAATATAAGGAACTAACCCTGCTCCTTGCTAAACACCACAAAAAGAAGTGATCAAGACGAGGGATGGAAGAAGAAAACCCACTCGCGAGCTTCGGCCGTAGTCCTACGAGTGCGAACCATCTTGCTAGAAGTATTGTGGATCCGGGTTCTCTTCGGGATAACCTGTCCATACAAAGCCAGTGGGGTCAGAACCCCAAGCAACAAGTACCACAAAGGAGCTCGAGGTGATAGACCAAAATATCACAACAATAAGCAAAAGAGACATATAGGAGAATAAATGCTGACCGAGACTTGTACGGTACCAATGTACTTGTCTCAACATAGTACATGAAGAACTGATAATAAGTACATAAAAGAAAGTAAGGAGATGAGCGGCAAGAGAGCATAGGAACTACTCTGGATCGGGACCATGACCCTTAAACCAAACAAGGACTGGGGTTGTAGACCTTCACCCGAGCAGAACTTAGCACCCTAACCACGCGCCGGAAGAAAATAAAACTAGAAGAGTGTGCTAAACGAATAAATAAACATCCAATTTATGGCCAAACATGCCTACAACTTGCTATAATTAACTAACTAGGGTTATCACAAGCCCTAATTACTAGAAGTGCATTGCTAAGAATATTTCTACCACCAGCACTGCAGTTAACCCGGATGGACAAGGGTACGCTTGTCTTGTAAATTAAAATGCACATTCAACCATACAACAACATAACTTGTTACTTGTCATAAACAAAATTTAATCTCAAAAGCATAAACTTGAACTTGTAATCATAACTTGCTTTACAAACATAAACTTGTATATAAACTTGTCTTGTAAGTGTCGTATCACGCGTGAACTTGGTCAGTCATGGAGCCCTTGCCTAGAATGGTTGTCCATTCCGCATGGGGCCCTTGGGGATCGGGGTAGCCGGTAGCGCAATATCCTTCCCTTCCAACATTTTAGGTAATTCTTATTTTGTTTATTCATTACTAATTTATTTCAAGTTCTCGAGTCGTGGACACTTGAGAACTCCCTAAAATGATGAATCACGAGTACGAGCTATTCATGAGTTATCGTATTCGCGACACGTAATACATTGGACAATGCTCACACTTGATTGCCCGATGCCAATGCAATAGATTTTCATAACAAATATTTTTATGGTGTCGTGAGGATTGAGAACTTGTATATAAACTTATCTTTTGAATTCACATGCAAAACTTGTCTGGTATCATAAACTTGCATCAATCATAAGGAAGCACACACCAATAATCACTAAAAAAAATTACTAATCAACAGGGAACACAAAAATGCACACAAAAAATTCTTGGCCGCATACGCCCACTGGCCGCATGGACTCACTGGCCGCATGCGCTCACTGACCGTATGGACTCTCTGGCCGCATGTGCTCACTGACCGAATGGACTCGCTGGCCGCATGAACTCTCTTTTAGAATTAGCAATTTTTTCATCCGTTCAGCGAGTGAAAGCACAAGGTGGTTCAAGGATACTTGTGTAAATGAGCAGTCATGCATCAAACAAGATGGACTCATGCTGTCAGTATGCGGCAAGAGTTCGGGACGTATAACCCTCTTGGGACGCATGGCACTCTCTGCCGCATAGCTCGCTGGCCGCACGAAGTCTTCGTCTTCTCCAATAGCAAGTTCAGCCATGGCCGAAAAGCTCCAAAAACCAAAAATTATTTCATTCATAAAAACCCTATTTTAACTCTAAATCAAGTAAATCAAAAGCCAAAATGCTCGAAATAAAGTATTCTAACATAATGAAAAAGTAATTTTTGAAAACATTAAGTTTTAATAGACAAAATTCAAGAAAAACTAGTAGAACACATAAAAATCATAAACTTGAAACTCAGATCTATAAAAATTTACACATCAAAATCCAAAACTCCAAGAACTAAACATGATCAGCAACTCAAGGAGAATATTTTTCATCAACTATATTTTTAAAATAATAACATATATAAAAAAATATAAAAATTTAGACTTCACCATTGAGCAAGATGTACTTGCCTTCGATGGCTTCTAGTCTCTACCTCTCATGGTCCAAGTCACAGTAACTTTTCCTTAGGGTTAGGGTTAGGGTTAGGGTTAGGGGGAGCTTAAGGGAGAGGAGGAAGGAGAAAATAAAATGAAGAAGAAGAAAGAAAGGAGAGCGAAAAGCCATATATATACTAAGAGAGAAAAATAGGGTTTAGTCATGGGTTCACCCAAAATAATCCAAATCAAGTGTCCATTCTACATGCGGGTCCTAAATCGAGTCTATGGTATTGCCAATAGATATTCTACTGGTCTCGGTAGTCTCTCTCAACAACAGAAAGAAATAAAATAATAATAAATGAAAGGAACCAACATATGAAATATAGTAGGAAATATATTAACAGAAAAAATTAAATTCAAGAAATTCAAGAAATACTAAATCTGGAATCAGGTGTGACAGCGACCATGTTCCTGGTATGCGCCATGAGTTGGGGTATAGTACGCTGGATCCTCAAGTGCTGGCTCAAAACCTGGCCATGCAAAACAAGTGGGGTTAGACCACAAATAGCACGTACCACAAGAAAGCACAAAATAGAGAAACAAAAATCCAAAAAATAATTATATAATAATACATAGGTTCAGTGTCATAACTTAGGTCTATGGCATACCTTAGCACAAAGGCCCAACCCTACAACCAAACAAGTATAAGGGTTGAACCGTGTCACGACCCGAACCCGGTATAGGGGCACGAGTACGTAGGTACGTCCAGCCTACGCCGCAAAATCGGTGGTAGAACATGTCTTGGTCTACTGTACTATCTTATCTCACACAATGTATATAAATACTGCCATATTATCTCAATTCCAAATAATACTCAATCGCATATAAAACTAAAGGAAGATGTACGCACGATATGGAATAGAAAGAAAAGAAATACAAGTCTCAATACATAACCATCTCAAAACTAAACACAACTCCAGATCTCAAACAATAATACAAACCAATGTCTAAATAGAATAACTACTACCAGGTATAGAAATCTAAAAGGCCTCAGTCTCTGGCACTATCCTCGGGTGACACTCCATCCGTCGGTCCGTAGTGATTGGGTTACATCCTCTCTAACCATTCATCTGAAAAAAGTTTTTCAGTCAGGAATGGAGCAAAGTACAACCCAATAGCAGTTTCAATTAATTGATAATAACTATAAACAGAAATAGAGAATATAATACAAGACGAGAAACACTGAACAATATCAACTATAGTAGATAAACAGGTAAACAATAAACAATATAGTAAACACTGATTACAATGAATAAAATGAGATAATATAATGAAATAATGAACTAGAAAGTGGTGAAGAACAGTAACTATGCTAAGTGATTAAAATACTAGACAGATATGTGATCGACTTGGGTGAACATTGTCTACCTTATCGTTGGATAAACATTGTCTAAGTTAAACATTGAACATTGTCTAGGATTTGATCACATACCTAGCTAACACTTCCCATTTTTCCTCAACTAGTACAATGGATCCAACCATGACATGTTGTGACACAAGATACTCAAGGCCATGTAAACAATAAACCTTGAACAAGAAACATTGAACATAAACTTTGAACTTTGAACAATGTCTAAGTTAAACATTGAATCATTGAACACGAAACATTATCTAAGTTAAACATTGAGAATACGATAAATAATGAACAATATATATAACATCTCATGACTGATCCATGTGTATACTAGTCCGTGTACCAATGTGTCAAGAGTCATATACAATATTTTTAGATACTTGTATTATAGTAATTAATAATTAATGGAAACTATCAGAGAATGTACTCGCCTGTCGTCCAAGCAATGAATGTCAAACTGTGTCCCAACTGGTGTCACACAAACCTATATATGGAATATCATATTAATACAAGGTGTTGGAATGAATTTAAGTTAAACTAGTTAACATCTAGGTCACAAAGCCATTTCTACGTCAAACCGATAAAATCTAGGTTGCAAGAGTCTAACACTAAGTCACTAAGTCGATACACTATGAAACTAGTCTATACTAGCTAAGCTATGATACTAGAATCTCATAAAAAGGTCGTATCCTAAGATACGCAAGTTTTGAATATAAAAATAATGGTTTATGTATATATGCAAGTCAATATATATATAGTACTATATCAAAACAATGAAATACGATACTTGGCCTTGCACCAATGCGTATCACACTTATCCCGATAACCAACTCAATACCTTGGGCATCGTCCTAATACCTTGGCATCCCAAGGTAAACCAAAAATCTATATTATAGCTAATATATAAACAACCCTCAATACTAACTATATCAATATAACTAATTTATATGCTCATCCACTTACTAATACCGTAATATATATATAACCATACTATACATAGTTAGTTACTAACAGTTACTTAGCTAACAATTTCTCAAACCCCTAACTGACAACGTATCATATATACACTAGTATAATTATATAACTAACTATATCTAATATTTACTAGTTATCTACACCTAGATAACCAACTAACAGCTACAACAATGTATACATAACTATCTCCCTAATACACTTTCTAATTAATTAACTAGCTATACACTAATATACTAACCCTAACTAACAATATTATATATACCAATACTACATATATACATAAAGCATATAGCTAAACTAATACTAAGTACTATAATATAATACAATACCTAGATACTAACTACATAATTAACTAACTCTAATACCTTGAATACCCCAAACCCAAGTGAAACTATGGACTGAACATGAGGATACCTTGACTGACTGATACCTACTGAAATATGGAACTGATACCTGAAACTGTATTGAATCCACTGATACCTGCTGTTTCTGATACTGATATTGTTCACTGCAAAGTGAATTGCTCACCTGCTGTGCTGCTGAGTGCATCTGCACTGAACTTGCTCCTCTTCCCAGCTACTGGCTGCACGAGCCAATGCACGAGAATCCTCCTCCTAACTTTCTCACTCAGATGTTGAGCCCATACTGCATTGAACTGTGCATATCTGTACTGATACTTGCTGAACTGGTACTGTGTAGTGTCCCCTTGCTGTAACTGTGCTCTTTTAAGTGTGTGTAGCTGTTGATACCCCAAGTTGTTGCCGAGGTTCTGAATTTGCTGTGACCCCCTGCCTCGAGTTGCTAGCTTCCTGTGGGTGGCTGCACACTAATGCATAGCCCAACTTACAGCTTTTCCTCTGCACGAGCTGCATCCCCCTTGCTGCAGCGAACTACAGTGTCTGTGCTGATACTTGTTGTAGCTCCTTTTGCAGTGTGGCAGTTACTGTTACTGTTCTGCATCCTATGTAGTGACTACTCACTGCAGTGAGCTACTAGTTGCTGAACTACTAGTTACTGTTGGAAAGATATTGTACCGCTCCTTCTCCTCTAGCTGCGCACGATGTACATTGGTGATACTTCCCTACTGCAATGCACTGTGTCGTTGGCACACTTGTTCACTGTGTAGTTGCTGAACTGTATCCCTGCTATTGGATACTGAAACAGTATTGTTGCCACTGCTCTCCTCTGAACTGCTGAATTGGCTACTCAGTGTAGATGCTCATTGCAATTGCAATGCTGCCTACATAGTGCAGCTAGCTGCTGCAGCATTGGCTCGAGCCCTTGTTGTCACTGAAATGCCACACTGCTGCAGTGGTACTCCCAAGTTGTTGTTCCTAATTGCTCTGTGCAGTTGGAAGATCTTCACAGCAGGAGCTCCCTGCCCGAGTGCTCACTCGAGCAGTGGCCTTTCTCCCCGAGGTTGCTGATACTGACTCTTGCTGTGGATGCCCATCTTGCTGCACACCGAAGTTGAATGCAGATCCTGCCCCTCTCATCACTGACACACACTCATGGAGACAATGCACAAACACATAGCTCCCTCCAACACAAGCTCGAAACATAACACACATGCCACACACACACAATCTAACACACCTACACACACATATATATAATAATACATATATATCTATATACCTCTCTATCAATATGTATATATTCTCCCTATGTATATATACATACAACACAGTTACCTATAGATAGATACACATATAAATGTATACCATCACACACAAACACATACATGAATATACACTAGTACATATATATATATATATATATATATATATATATATATATATATATATATATATATATATATATATAAAACTATATAATCTATTATATTAATACATAGACACACACATATACAATAATCACTAAATACACTATTATATACATATCTATACACTTAATGATCCTAATTATATATAATTACATATGCATGTATAACAAAAAGGGCAAAATCACAAACACATGGAGTGCACCACACCCGTATCACACTTCTCTATGATACGCTTGCGATACGGCTCCAACACACAACCAAACGCATCCCGGAGAACACGAGCAAGTCTAATGCACTAATTATGAACAATATGTATAGTAATTAGAGTGTCTACGTATCCGTGTCACAATATGATATGCACAAGGCCCTGTGTCAGGGAAAAACCCCCAAAATTAATTCGTTTCGTCAAATTAACGAGATACGGCCTACACGTATCCAATTATGAATACGACACCAGTCACAAACAAACAATCATATGTTAATTTGGTCTAATTGACCAATTGACGAACACAACATGTGCCAATCTTAAAATTTCCCCAAAATTGGCACCAAAATGCATGTAACTTCCACCGTAGGTCTCCGATGAACCTAAAATTAATTCCTGTGGGTAGCATATGCATGTGGGTTGGTTTTTTATGGTTAAATCTCAGATCTAGAGTCTATTTGAAAGGAGAAAAACTGAAATGTACCTATTTTGAGATGGATTCCCAATAAAAAATCTCCAAATACAAAGTAGCTCCTCTCCTTGAAGATCTTGGCCTCCTCCTCCTTGCTCCTTGCTTCTTTCTTATAGATCCTTGATGTAGAAGCCTCAATGAAGAACTAGGAAAGATAATGGTGAAGAATTGGTGGAGAATTGATGAGGGAATGGAAGGAAATTAAAAAAAAGGGAAAGTGTAGATCTAGAATTTGAGAATAAAATAAAATGAGAGCACTCTCTCTCCTCATAATTATGGCTGGTCATAAACCCCTCTCCAAGCAATATAAAAAATCTAAAATATCCTTTGGGGCCTCTCATAAAGAAATTAATTAAGGAGAGAAGGTTCTAGTCTAATGGTTTCACTAATTAATCCAACCTCCTAAACCATGGGCCTAATTCATGGGCTCAAACTAAACTCATCCAAAATGTTGGGTTCATGCATCTAATAAATAGTTTAGGTCCACTACACAAGTCTAAAATAAATACTATGTCTAACCAAACAATAAATAATATAATCAAATAATTAAATCATATGCACAATATTTAAATACAATAATTCTTAAAATAAAAATACCCGTATAAATTACCAAACTACCCTTAATTGGACATGTGAGGGTGACAATCCTACCCACCTTAGAAAATTTTTGTCCTAGAAATTAAAGATGATCGTAACCCCTCTAGGTCAACCCCAGTCTAAACTAAAACATAAATCATGCACTTTAAAAGGATCACTAACTATGATCTCTGTCCATCATAGTCTTGCAATTTCTGACAGGGTATACTAACTACACAATAACACGCAAGCAGTCTATAGGGCAATAACTAACCACACAATAATAGATGAAAATAAAATAAACAGAACGAAACTAGTTAACTGATCACCTGAAATGCCATCCTCTCTGACTGCCATTGCAAATGCCCCGCCCTGCTGGGGTGGCTCTCTATGTTGGTGCTGATTAGTCTGCGGTACCACATGTGGCCTAGCTCCACCTCTCTGACCGCAATCTGGTCTATACGGTTTGTTGGAACACTCCTTCACCTGATGGTCAGGGAAACCACAATACAAGCATAGTCTGAGTCTCTTCCGACAGTTCTCCCAATCATGCCCCTGCCTTCCACAATAGGCAAAAAAAAAAGTCTGTTGAATCTGCCTCTAAGGCTGTTGTGGTGCCTGATGTACTGGCTTCTAAAACTGTTGTATCTGCTGCGCTGGTGCCATAACTGGCACAAGGTACTGCTGATGCTGATATACCCTCGGCTGCTGAAAATGGGTGCGCTTTGCTGGGCCCGTACCACTACTCGCTCCTCCGGTGTCTCTCGGCCTCTTGGAGCCAAGCTCCAAATCATCTTCCGCCCGCTGCGCATGTCTCAAAATTTTCTCAAATGTAGCGGTACAGTCTCCATTAGTATGAGACTTAATCTCACTGTTCAATCCCTTCCTGAACTTCCTAGTTCTGGCCCGAGGATTTTGTCCCTCAATAAATTGTCCCAATCAGCAATACTCTGCCGCATACTCGTCCACCATCAAGTTCCCTTGGACGAGGTTCTGAAATTGACTCTCCAAGGTACTTTGAGCCACATCCGGGAAGAACTTCTCTTTGAACAGCTCCTTGAAAGCTTCCCAAGTAATTCTCGACGCTGATATTCTTGGGTCTGTCCTGAACCATGTCAAAGCAATGTCGAACATCATACAACCTGCTGCCTCTATCTGTAGCATCTCTGGAATCTGCGCCAGCCACAAGTTCCGCTCGATGTCCTCGATCCACTCATCTGTATAGATAATCCCCTCTGTGCCCCTGAAGTCCTTCGGACCCATCCTCTTGAAGTCGATGATGGTACCCGGCCTCTGTTGATGCGAAATACACTGAGCTGGTACCGTTTGTGGCTGGGCTGTAGTAGCTCTCTCAACTACTACGAGCACGATCTGGTGAGCATTCTCCATGCTCTGTCGTAGGACCTCCGACTGTCGCTGCTGCGCCTCTATCATCTGCTGAAAGAGCGCGAACATCTGCGTCTGATCAACTACTGGTGGTGGAGGTGGAAGACCCTCGGAAACAACTGGAGCTACCCTCCGAACTGGGGGAGGAGCACCCCCGAAGACAGCTGCTGAGGCTCCCACCTGAACCGGTGAGGGGACCCTCTCAACTGGAGAAGAAATAGAGGTAGCTGCTACCCTCTTCGTAACAAGCTGGGAAGTAGCTGAGGAAGCTGCCGCTGTTCCCGAGCGATAGAATCTGATCTTCGGAGGCATCCTGAAGACAGATTGAAATATGAAATCAATATTGAATATGATACGACATCATCAAGGAAGGATAAAAAAATTCAAGGAAAGCGATATTCAGAATGAAGATGACAAGATACAATTATGTTGGAATTATTTTCAAGTTGTGATTGAGTATCCCTCTCATCCTAGTATCCTATATCCTATCATATCGCAGGCTCGCAGTAGTACAACTAAGTCGTTGCACTACCACGATATCGCACAACTTGTGAAGCCTGACCTGCATGGTCCACCACTAAAAATGTGTCATGACCCGCACCCGGTATAGGGGCACGAGTACGTGGGTACGTCCAGCCTACGCCGCAGAATCGACGGTAGAACGCTATTTTGGTCTACTGTACTATCTTATCTCACACAATGTATATAAATACTGCCATGTCATCTCAATTCTAAATAATACTCAATCACATATAAAACTAAAGGAAGATGTACGCACGATATGGAATAGAAAGATGGGAAATACAAGTCTCAATACATCACATAACCATCTCAAAACTAAACACAACTCCAGATCTCAAACAATAATATAAATTAATGTCTAAATAGAATAACTACTACCAGGTATAGAAATCTAAAAGGCCTCAGTCTCTGGCACTATCCTCGGGTGACACTCCATCCGTCGGTCCGTAGTGAGTGGGACACATCCTCTCTAACCATTCATCTGAAAAATATTTTCCAGTCAGGAATGGAGTAAAGTATAACCCAATAGCAGTTCCAATTAATTGATAATGACTATAAACAGAAATAGAGAATATAATACAAGACGAGAAACAATGAACAATATCAACTATAGTAGATAAACAGGTAAACAATGAACAATATGGTAAATGCTGATCACAATGAATAAAACGAGATAATATAATGAAATAATGAACTAGAAAGTGGTGAAGAACAGTAACTATGCTAAGTGATTAAAATACTAGATAGATATGTGATCGACTTGGGTGAACATTGTCTACTTTATCGTTGGATAAATATTGTCTAAGTTAAACATTGAACATTGTCCAGGATTTGATCACATACCTAGCTAACACTTTCTATTTTTCCCCAACTAGTACAATGGATCCAACCATGACATGTTGTGATACAAGATACTCAAGGTCATGTAAACAATAAACCTTGAACAAGAAACATTGAACATTAAACTTTGAACTTTGAACTTTGAACATTGAACATTGAACATTGTCTAAGTTAAACATTGAATCATTGAACACGAAATATTGTCTAAGTTAAACATTGAGAATACGAGGAACAATGAACAATATATATAACATCCCATGACTGATCCATGTGTATACTAGTCAGTGTACCAATGTGTCAAGAGTCATATACAATATGTTTAGATACTTGTATTATAGTAATTAACAATTAATGGAAACTATCAGAGAATGTACTCGGCTGTCGTCCAAGCAATGAATGTTAAACTGTTTCCCAACTGGTGTCACACAAACCTATATATGGAATATCATATTAATACAAGGTGTTGGAATGAATTTAAGTTAAACTAGTCAACATCTAGGTCATAAAGCCATTTCTAAGTCAAACCGATGAAATATAGGTTGCAAGAGTCTTATACTAAGTCACTAAGTCGATACACTATGAAACTAGTCTATACTAGCTAAGCTACGATACTAGAATCTCACAAAAAGGTCGTATCCTAAGATACGCAAGTTTTGAATATGAAAATAATGGTTTATTTATATATGCAAGTCAATATATATATATATATATATATATATATATATATATATATATATATATATATATATATATATATATAGTACTATATCAAAACAATGAAATACGATACTTGGCCTTGCACCAATGCATATCACACTTATCCCGATACCCAACTCAATACCTTGGGCATCGTCCCAATACCTTGGTATCCCAAGGTAAACCAAACCTCTATATTATAGCTAATACATAAACAACCCTCAATACTAACTATATCAATATAACTAATTGATATGCTCATCCACTTATTAATACCATAATATATATATCCATACTATACATAGTTAGTTACTAACAGTTACTTAGCTAACTATTTTTCAAACCCCTAACTGACAACATATCATATATACACTAGTATAATTATATAACTAACTATATCTAATATTTACTAGTTATCTATACCTAGATAACCAACAAACAGCTACTATAATGTATACATAACTATCTCCCTAATACACTTTCTAATTAATTAACTAGCTATACACTAATATACTAACCCTAACTAATAACATTATATATACCAATACTACATATATACATAAAGCATATAGCTAAACTAATACTAAGTACTATAATATAATACAATACCAAGATACTAACTACATAATTAACTAACTCTAATACCTTGAATACCCCAAACCCAAGTGAAACTATGGACTGGACATGAGGATACCTTGACTGACTGATACCTACTGAAACATGGAACTGATACCTGAAACTATATTGAATCCACTGATACCTGCTGTTTCTGATACTGATATTGTTCACTGCAAAGTGAATTGCTCACCTGCTGTGCTGCCGAGTGCAGCTGCACTGAACTCGCTCCTCTTCCTAGCTACTGGCTGCACGAGCCAATGCAAGAGCATCCTCCTCCTAACTTCCTCACTCAGATGTTGAGCCCATACTGCATTGAACTGTGCATATCTGCACTGATACTTGCTGAACTGGTACTGTGCAGTGTCCCCTTGCTGTAACTGTGCTCTTTCAAGTGTGTGTAGCTGTTGATACCCCAAGTTGTTGCTGAGGTTCTGAATTTGCTATGACCCCCTTCCTTGAGTTGCTAGCTTCCTGTGGGTGACTGCTCACTAATGCATAGCCCAACTTACAGCTTCCCCTTTGCACGAGCTGCATCCCCCTTGCTGCAGTGAACTGCAGTGTCTGTGCTGATACTTGTTGTAGCTCCTTGTTGCAATGTGGAGTTACTGCTACTGCTCTGCATCCTTTGTAGTGACTACTCACTGCAGTGAGCTACTAGTTGCTAGAAAGATGTTGTACTGCTCCTTCTCCTCTAGCTGCGCACGATGTACATTGGTGATACTTCCCTACTGCAATGCACTATGCCGTTGGCACACTTGTTTACTGTGCAGTTGCTGAACTGTATCCCTGTTGTTGGATACTGAAATAGTATTGTTGCCACTACTCTCCTATGAACAGCTGAATTGGCTACTCAGTACAGCTGCTCAATGCAATTGCAATGCTGCCTACATAGTGCAGCTAGCTGCTGCAGCATTGGCTCAAGCCCTTGCTGTCACTGAAATGCCACACTGTTGTAGTGGTACTCCCAAGTTGCTGTTCCTAATTGCTCTGTGCAATTGGGAGATCTTCACAGCAGGAGCTCCCTGCCCGACTGCTCACTCGAGCAGTGGCCTTTCTCCCCGAGGTTGCTGATACTGACTCTTGCTGTGGATGCCCATCTTGCTGCACACCAAAGTTGAATGCAGATCCTGCCCCTCTCATCACTGACACACACTCCTGGCCACAATGCACAAACACATAGCTCCCTCCAACACAAGCTCGAAACATAACACACATGCCACACACATACAATCTAACACACCTATACACACATATAGATAACAATATATATATATATATATATATATATATATATATATATATATATATATATATATATATATATATATATATATATATATATATATATACCTCTCTATCAATATGTATATATTCTCCCTATGTATATGTACATACAACACAGTTACCTATAGATAGATACACATATATATGTATACCATCACAGACAAACGCATACATGAATATACACTAGTATATATATATATATATATATATATATATATATATATATATATATATATATATATATATATATATATAAAACTATATAATCTATTATATTAATACATAGACACACACATATACAATAATCACTAAATACACTATTACATACATATCTATACACTTAATGATCCTAATTATATATAATTACACATGCATGTATAACAAAAAGGGCAAAACCACAAACATATGGAGTGCACCGCACCCGTATCACACTTCTCTATGATACGCTTGCGATATGGCTCCAATACACAACCAAACGCATCCCGGAGAACACGAGCAAGTCTAATGCACTAATTATGAACAATATGTATAGGAATTAGAGTGTCTACGTGTCCGTGTCATAATGTGATATGCACAAGGCCTCGTGTCAAGGGAAAACCCCCCAAATTAATCCATTTCGTCAAATTGACGAGATACGGCCTACACGTATCCAATTGTGGACACAACACTAGTCACAAACAAACAATCATATGTCAATTTGGTCTAATTGACCAATTGACGAACACAACATGTGCCAATCTCGAAATTCCCCCAAAATTGACACCAAAATACATGTAACTTCTATCGTAGGTCTCCGATGATCCTAAAACCAATTCCTATGGGTAGCCTATGCATCTGGGTTGGTTTCTCATAGTTAAATCTCAGATCTATAGTCTATTTAAAAGAGAAAAAACTGAAATGTACCTATTGGGAGATGAATTTCCAATAAAAAGTCTCCAAATACAAAGTAGCTCCTCTCCTTGTAGATCTTGGCCTCCTCCTCCTTGCTCCTTGCTTCCTTCTTGTAGATCCTTGATGTAGAAGCCTCAATGAAGAACTAGGAAAGAGATTGGTGGAGAATTGGTGGAGAATTGATGAGGAAATAGAAGGAAATT
Organism: Iris macrosiphon; assembly: GCA_036927795.1. Lineage (NCBI taxonomy): Eukaryota > Viridiplantae > Streptophyta > Magnoliopsida > Asparagales > Iridaceae > Iris > Iris macrosiphon. The sequence goes on along the minus strand of JAYESA010000007.1, from coordinate 31,606,512 downwards.
GAAAAAGGGAAAGTGTAGATCTAGAATTTGGGAATAAAATGAAATGAGAGCACTCTCTCTCTCTCCTCCTAATTATGGCTGGTCATAAACCCCTCTCCAAGCAATGTAAAAAGTCCAAAACACCCTTTGGGGCCTCTCATAAAGAAATTAATTAAGGAGGGAAGGTTCTAGTCTAATGATTTCACTAATTAATCCAACCACCTAAACCATGGGCCTAATTCATGGGCTCAAACTAAACTCATCCAAAATATTGGGTTCATGCATCTAATAAATAGGTTAGGTCCACTACACAAGTCTAAAATAAATACTACATTTAACCAAACAATAAATAATACAATCAAATAATTGAATCATATGCACAATATTTAAATACAATAACTTTTAAAATAAAAATATCCGTGTAAATTACCAAACTATCCTTAATTGAAAATGTGAGAGTGACAAACCATCACACTGTGATAGTCCATCTCCCTAGGCTACTAACCGAATAATACAATCACAACGAACTCCATTTTCTTATATCGGTCAATCACTTGTTTGACTTGCTATTTGTGGAGTCTGAGGTTATCTAAAAAATAATGCATAATAGGTATCCTCAGATCACGTCATTGCCGAACATGAGTTAACCGAGCCAAGTAAGGAATATACATGCACTTCATGATACACCAGTTCTCCGTAGGGCCACTACGCTAAAACACGGTATTAGCGGTTCCAGTGCTCCTATAGGGAGACAATGGCTCGACGTTATTTATAATAAGTCAGATACTGCACTCCACTAAGGCAGATGATATACAGTATATGTGGTGGCCAGCCCATGGCGCACTTGGAATGAATCTCTGTAGGAAGGTTCGTTGGCATGATCTCGGGATACCGTTTCCTCCAAATGTTACTACCATTTTTAGTTACCTAATCAGCCCTATATTGTGTTCGAAATCTCAAGGCGTGGTCACATGAGAATTTTTCTTAAGATATCGTGAAAAGTACGGGCATACCAGATACGAATCCATGGAAGTTTATTCTGGATTCACCCGAGCGTATATGCAACATTCAGTCAATCAATATCCTATCCACGCTTTGGTAGTTGACTCGCATATCATGTCCGTGCTGGGAAAACTATATATATATATATATATAATATAATATAATATAATATAATATAATATAATATAATATAATATCACACGTTCAGGAATTTGGAGGCATTCTCGATGCACAACCCAAATATAAATCACTTAACAAGTAACACGGTATATCGTACCTCGGCGCACATCCGATCATATACATTTTCATGCAATAATTTGTATCAGCATAGATACAGTATTTGAGTCCAATTATCAATTATATATTGGATCACATGAATCAAGATCACATTGTAACACTAATGCTTATGTCATGCATATAGCCGGTTAGTCACTATCAACTTAGTCTGATTCACACTGAAATCTCAGTTCAACTCATGCCATGTTCATAGCCAATCTTTGCTCATGGTCATGTCTGGCACGATGTCTGCTACTAAATCTATTCTTTCTAAGAATCATAACACAAGCATTAACCCAATTATAAATCATAAAAGAATAAGAAAAATATTCAATCAAAATAATCAAGGCCGTATGGGTCTCTAGGCCGCATATGAAGTCCAAGCCGTATATGTCTCTAGGCCGCATATGAAGTCCAGCCCGCATATGTCTCTAGGCCGCATGCTCAGGGTTAAAGTCTATTCCTTGGGATAAGTGTTGAAGTAACTGCCAATAAATGAAGTGTCAGTGATGTGACATAAAGTGATTGATGTGACTGATGTGACATGCAATAAAGTGTGTCGGAGAGAAAGGACAAAATCACATAATTATGTGCCAACGGTTCAGAGTCATGCATCCAAGGAACATGGCATCATGCTCTGCTTGCCGCATAAGTCGCTCGGCCGTATATTGCTCTTTGGACTTAGCAAAATTTTCGTTCGTCTAGCGAACAAAATACAAGGAGTTCTGTCACTTCGCTCCAGAACACTTTGTGTAATGGTCAGTCATGCATCCAACAAGATGGATGCATGCTGGTTGGTTATGCGACAAAGAGTCCAGGCCGCATAAGGATCGTGTTGCATGGAAGTCTCGGACGCATATTGTGCTGGCCGTATGAGAACTTTGTCTTCTTCAGACAGCAAGTTCATCCAAGGCAAAAAAAGCTCCCCAAAAAATTCGAAAATTCTTTTCTTCATAAAAACTTCATTTTAACTCCGAATCAAGTGAACCAAAAGCCAAAATGCTCGAAATGAAGTGCTCCATCAACCCCAAAAACTGATATTCTAAAATACCATATTTTAGTAGATCAAAACCATAAAAAATATATGGAACCCATGAAAACCCTAAACTTCAAATGTAGATTTACTCAAATTCATCCATCAAAACCGAAAACTACAAGTATTAAAAGTGCTTAGAAACACATAACAAACATAATGAACCAATAATATGTAGGATTTCTTTATTTCTTATGTAAGGTGTACTTGCCTAAAACTTGGAGGGAGAAAACACAAAAGAGAGAAAGAAAATGAAGTAATGAAGAGAGATAATGTGCTTTGGTTTATATACATGGAGGTTTGAGGTTTAGACCATGGTGAACCCATGATTAAACCAATCCAACAATAAACCATGAACCATAACAAACCAAAGAATGTGTCAAGTCTCATGCAATAACTAAACATGCAAGCAAGAAAATAATACGCTCCCAATACGTATATTTGGGAACGAGAAGTGACACTCCTCATCGAAAAACACCCTCCTCTTTCCCCCTTCGTCGTCATCGGGAGACAGTCGCGGAGGAGTGGGAGAGGCGCTCGGTGCGACAGAGGGGATGGCGAAGTTTTTCGGGCCCGACAGGCCGAGGCTGCGGCAGAGGGGCTGACCTCCCAGTTTGGTTTCAGTATATCTCGAGAGACTTGGTTACCCTCGTCATCTCTCCGGGGGAGCAGGCATCATCTTCATCGTCTTCGTCACCGTCGTGGGGATTGGCAAAGTGCGCGATGGCGAAGAGGTTGGGTGGTGGTCGAAGTCGCCGACATCTTGATACTCTTTTGAATAACCTTGTTACCAAAAAAAAAAAAAAAGAGTCGTTAACAAAAAATCTAAATTTACCAAACATGATTTAATGGCAATCCCAGTTCTGGATTCCTTTCTAATTCTGGATTCCTTCCTAATTCCATAATTTGAATTTGGACTAGTATGCAAAAATCCTAAAAATAAAATAAAATACTTAGTGTGTAGTTGCAAAAGCGCTATACAGACCGCGGAGGAGACCGAACGGAGCAAATCGAGACCACACGTCGGGGCCTGTTGGCCGGCGGTGGGTCCCATGCAAATAGTAGGGAGAGGCTGGGGGCGAACAGAGGACACGTCAGCCGCGAGCTACTGCTCGGTCCCCCGTATCGTCAAAGCATTAATGGTGTAGCCGTTAAGACTTACTGATGGCATTGAATATTCACCCAACAATCATTTTCCCTCCAGGGAATAAAAAAAAAAGCCAAACAGTGCCTTTCTGAACCAAACGCCTGCTCTGAATTAAATATCCACAGAGAACAACTCCAGGAATAAAGAAGAAAATAAAATAAAAACAAAACGCCTGCTCCAAATAAAATAAATATCCACAGAGAATAACTCCAGGAATAAAATAAAATAAAATAAAAACAATCTTGAGAAAATTTGTCACGTAGAGAGGGCATACTGGAGCTGTTGAGGTCTTTGCAGAGAGAGAAGTTCAAAGTAGCCCAACAGAGGTTGAAGGGAGAAAAAAAAGGAGGGGGACAAGATTTCATAGGTTTGACCACTGCTGGAGAGAAGAAGTCTCTCTTTCCCCTCTTTACATAGTTCTACTTTGAACTTCTTCATACTTTATACAGAATGTTGTGATTTTTTTTTTTAGTTGTATCTAGTTTTTCGGAACAACACCATCATCTGTGTCAAAAACTTTCCCGAACCACTTTGATAAAGTCATGGGATGTTTCGACTACTTCAAGAGAAAAAGAAGCGGCAGCAGCAGCCAGCAGCAGTCCAGACCCAGCTCCTCGGCGCCGTCGCGGCTCAGCACGAGCCGGTCCGACGATTCGGGCGCACCGAGACGCCACGTCAGCAATTCTTCGGGCTCGACGGCGACGACGACGACGACGACGACGACGTTGTCTTCTTCGCCCCGGAGCTTGCCCTCCCTGTACGAGGAGAGGACCCACAACCTGCGGGCGTTCGAGTTCAAGGAGCTGAGGGACGCGACCGATGGGTTCAGCAGGTCGCTGAAGATCGGGGAGGGAGGGTTCGGGTGCGTGTACAGAGGCTCGATCAAGACTACCAATGGGAACACTGATGTCGTCGCGGTGAAGAAGCTCGGTCAGAATAGCTTGCAGGTACGTCTCATCTTTGACTCATCGAGCTGAACTTAAATATCCTGATTTTTTTTTTTTTACAGAAATGAATGTTGTGTCAGTATCATCGTGTGCATATCTCATCGCGTCCATACCATACCATGTCTTTCCAAATGTAGAACCATATCCAACATACTTAAAAAAAAAAGCAACACTCTTTTAGGCATAAAAAAAAATTAGTCTACCATCATGCTAATTAACCTAACCATCATTCCGAAAGAGGAGAGACAAATTGGAGTATAAGGATTCATTTAATCAGGATAATTTTGTTAGCAAAGAAATACTTTTTTCTTTTATCCTGTAAATAAAATAAAATAAAGTTTAGAGTTACTGGCCTCTGGGAAAGTCGTCCACAATGCGCTGCCCTAAAAGTTGATCCGAGGTCTATGTGCATGCTTTCTCAAATGCTCCTAGTGGTAAAACTTCCGTGCTACTGGCTTCTCGTCGTCGCACACAACTCGAAGAGAATGACCCGAACTTAGCTTTAGCCAGAAAGAACACGAGAGAGAATGGACGTAGGAAGGTGGCTTGCTTTGGAATTGAAGATCAGAGTAGCAGCTTGGGGTATATCAAATAAAGTTATGTCCCACAAAGAGGAAAAAGTGATCTTTTATGGCAAAATTCTAACTCCACAAAGAGCTAACAAAGCTGCCTATTAGAGGCCAAGAGAACCAGTCACAGAGGAAGAATAATTCCTCCAACGTGAGTTTATGCAAGAGAATCAGACAGTGGGAGAACAAAAATTGTTTCTAAGACCAAAACTCTAAAATCATGGTCGAACTTGAGGTTTGTCTATTCATATTAGCCCAAAATGGTCCCAATTCCAGTTTAACCCCAATTCTTAAAAAAAAATTATTCTCACCATTGGGTGGGCTTAGCCCACCAATGGCTCCGCCCATGCGTGGATTTAGCTAACATTGAAAGTGCATTGATTTTTCCTTTTAGCCGGTTGAAAAAAATTTGAAAGGATTAGATGAATGTAGTCCAACATCTTTTTCATGGGAGAGTTTGAAAAATTAGGAACTTGCAAGTTCCCGTAGGATTTTTGATTCAAACTATTAGTAAATTGCTGCTTCTGGTTTATTTTTACTCATAAGTGACACCACTTGTACGCGACAGTTACAAATGGTTCAAAATGTTGTGGACTTACCCCTGGACCGGCCTTGCTTGTGTTCAAATCATTAATACAATTGCTATAACTCTTTATCTAACCAAAGTAAAGTTACTTTTATGTGCATATGATGCCATCAAATTCTTTCACATGAATTATTAATAGCAAGGTAATATTGAAATTTAAATGGTTAAAACATACACAATTTCTTCAAGACTTTAAAGACAAGTTCATTTCAAAGCATTAATAGTACATCAATCATTTAGGTGTTAGGGTCGTCGTTCCCACATTTTTGTATCCCCTCCATGAGCGAGATTTTTGTGCATTTATTCGTCTTTGTCTAGGCTGTGCCCTCCTATTAATATTTTTCATTCGAGTCTTCGGATTAGAATCAGTTCAATCGAATCCCGATGAATGACACATATCATATCTATTATTCTCCGTGGAACCGAGAACTATAAATAGGAGGCGCTATTAAGCCCTGATGCGCCCCCCACTATAAAAGCGTGCGAAACCTCGGAATAGAGGGCCAAGGTTGCCGATGGCGTGTTGCGTAACAAGGGCAAGAGGAGGGCTTAACATTATAGTATATCAATTTGAAAACCTTTTAGCCATTTTAAAAGATAAGAGAAGAAGGAATGAGTTGTTGATAGATGGATTAGGGTGTACTTTCTTCTTATAATCTAGAGGACATTTTTAGCCATTTTAAAAAATAGACGATGACAAAACATTTTTTTTACACTTTATAAGTATTTATTCGTTTTTGAAGTGGCAAAATATCACTTCTAAAATTTGAGCCACTTACAAGTGGTTACCACTTATAAAACAAACATGTTTATTTGTTGTCATTTTAAAAATCTCTCACTTATAAGTGGTTGCCACTTATAAGTGGCAAAAAACAAACATTTCCCTAATTACAGCTCTTCATTTGCATACAGATACCAAAAGCTTCTCTAAGACAATGAAGTATAGATGTCCCAAAAACTGGCTATAAATTGAAATTGTTCTTATTAACAGTGATAACCAATTGTGAAGAAGGATATATTATGCTTTGGTGTGAAGTTCGGTGTCTGCAGAAATATTAGTTTGGGCTTACTTGATTTCTCAAGGAAAAGTTTCAAGGAATAATAGAATAATTATCTCACTTGCAACTTGCAAACTATCACACCAACCAACCAGACTGTAATATGGTCAAACTGAGTTGGTCTTTGTTATCTATTCTAACACCTTCCGTTAGGGTGCAAACATCATGAAACTGTAATAATATCATTAAGATATCATGAATTATAGTGTCATCCTCAACTGTGCAAAATGATGGACATGTCAAAAACTCGAAATTTTAAGTATCCAGGTTTTGCCATTTTGAAAGTTCCTAAGTTCAAAGTTGACAATGATCATAACAGAAGCTTGCACCTGACATTATCTTCCAAGTATAACATGTACAATTATACTAGCAATAATGTGGTCAAACTATTTAAAATGCCTCATGTTTGAGGAAAAGAACCGGCTAATTTTTACTTAAATACCTTGAACTATTAACTTTTGGCACGTAAATACCATGAACTATTTTTATAAACAAGTTAATATCCTGGGCAAGTTACTCCCTCCATCAACCCGGCATTTCACTTAACGGTACATGACCATTTGGAACATTTTTACCATTTTTTTTTCAATTAAGTTCTGAATTAATAATTACTTATTAAGGTTATGGTTAGGGCATTGTGGTCTTTGCGTGTCTAAGGTTATTTCTAACTGCAAAAAGAGCAATAGTTTCAGGATATTAAAGCGAAAATACAAAGCTTAGGATATCAATATGCCAAAAAAATCAGGTTATTTAAGTGTCAATAGTTAATAGTTCAGGATATTTAACTGAAAATTAGCCAAGAGAACCAAAAGGATGCCAATAGCCTTTTAAGTCCTGGCGCCACACTTGTTACGACTCTTAAAATAACAGATACAAATCAGTCAAAACAATAAACTGAGAAGCTAAGAGGAGATTATTACCTAACAAGTTAACTATCAGGAACTTAGTAAGGCCTGTGATGGCTTCTCAGTGCTCTCTTCACAGTTGAGGTTGTGAATTTAGAAGTAATGAATTGACTGCGCACATCTTATAGAACATTCTCATATTTAGCTTGCACCTCCAATTTCATAACAAATTTTCTTGACAGATTGCTGTACAAAATAAGATTCCAAATATTGAGAATAGTACGATTATTGGCTATCTCATATTCCCTCGAGCGTCATTATTTGTGTGTGAAATAAGTTTTTGGTTTGTAGTTCCACAAATACACCTAAAGAGGCACAACTAAGATATAAGCACATCACTTAGGATTCAACTTTATAAAGACGACCTATAATTTCTCGAATTTAACACCCATCTGCTTCAATGTGCATGGATAAGTAAAATGGTGATCATTCACACACTTGTCAGAATCAACAACATGAAAGTGATACCTACTGACAGTCAGATACCAGTCAATACATAGTACGTATAATTAATGTCCTAAGATGTGTGGTTGTATCATATTGCCATTTTTCTCAAAATCAATACATGCGACTATTTCTGTTAGAAGCTATGTTACTAGTATCTTACCATACACCATACATATCTTACGATACGAAAGATATATTACCGCTTCGTTACGTATCGGTTGATCCAATACGATATATATAGGCTGATAGGTAGTATCATTTTCTTTTTACTTGAATCATGTAATGTATTTACTTAAAAAAATGAATTATGGAATTAGTTAGACCTTTAAAGATGAAACAAATAAATATTTATGAGGACATTATATTAGATCATGTTCCTTATGGATTTAGAAGTATACACCTAAACTCCTGTAGTTACTGCTTCAAATGATGCATGATACAATACACGACAACATGATACGCAAGAAAATCGATACACAATAAGTATTGTGAGTTGATAGCCTAGGTTAAAAGTTCCCATTTATAAAATTAAGGATTTAGTAAAGCATTTTTGAGGTAGTTAATTCTACAATAATAAACCAAATCAGATATTTTCATGGCGATAATGTGCAACTTGTTGGGTCGTGCTAGGTTCAACCCTAGGAAGGTGGGTATTAGCATGACAGCAACAAAGAAGTTTTAAGTAAATCTATTGAAGGCAAACCACTCAGTCGAATTATTAACTTACGTCAACAAAAGAATTGTAATGGATTATTAAAATAGGAAATAATTTGACTCAGAGTTTTAATTTGTTTAGTTTGTCATTTGCGTGAAATTTTGATGGAATCCCAGTTGAATTTTAGTAAGCTATTTCTTTGACTTCCTAACTTTGGAATCTGCAGATAGTGGTTAAGGTTTACCTTCCATTCCTCTTAGTTTTATGATTGCTTATATTCTCTAAATTTCAACAGGGACACAAACAATGGTTGGCAGAAGTTCAGTTTCTTGGGGTTGTTGAGCACCCAAATCTCGTGAAGCTCATAGGATATTGTGCTGTTGATGGTGAAAGAGGATGCCAAAGGCTCTTGGTTTATGAGTTTATGCCTAATAAGAGTCTTGATGATCACTTATTTAACACAGTTTATCCTTCTCTTCCTTGGAATGTGAGACTACAAATAGCCTTGGGCGCAGCAGAAGGATTAACATATCTGCATGAAGGAGTGGAAGTCCAGGTTTCTTCTTAAAACTTGAAATTTATAATGCTCAGTTATTCTATGTCTGAATCATCATAACTTCCACACACACACACAAACAAAAACACCCATATGAAGTTATGAACATATTGTCACATGCACATTATTCTTCCTTGGACTTTCGGATTATTTACATTTTTTTTCCCATTAACCGGATATCAAGCTTATTAGATTCATATCCATATCTTCTCTGATTGCATACCTTGCTGAACAGATAATCTCTCATACATATTTTTGGTAACGGTACGGAGCAAAAGCTCGAAAAGATCAAATGTAATTAAACAGCAACAAGTCTTCCCATCAAATTATCCATTTGGGTTTCTTTTCCATTATAATTATGTGTTTACTATATCAGCTTCATGTTTGCCCAACCTGATTCATGCCATATGCCATCTTTACTCTCTATGATAGGTTTTTTTTTTTTTTTTTTCCTGAAGTACACCAGTGGGAGTATTTCATATTACTAGTCATGTCAGCACTGTAGGCCGCCTAGGAGGCGCCTAGGCGCTAGGCAGTTGGTGTCCGTCCGATGCCTGTCTAGTCCCCCCGACCTCCGACTATACATGTTACGGGATTTTATGGACTTTTTATGCAATTTTCATTAGGTTTTTTGAATTTTTTTTTATATCTTTTCAACCGTCTACATCTAGGTGGCCGCCTAGGCGGACTAGGCACTAGGCGGCTCGTATCCGTCCGACTAGCGCTTTTCATAACCTTGCATGTCAGAGATTCACATGGCCGGTCCTGAATAATTGAAGGCCCTGTGCGAATCTCAAAATGAGACCCTAAATTTATTTATTTGTATTTTTAAAGATATTATTCTCCGCTTTATCAAAATCTCTGAATATGTTTTTGATTGTATATTATAACTGAATCTATAGATAGTTACTAAACAAAATAACCAGAGCTCAAATTTATTTGTATTTTTAAAGATATTATTCTCCGCTTTATCAAAATCTCTGAATATGTTTTTGATTGTATATTATAACTGAATCTATAGATAGTTACTAAACAAAATAACCAGAGCTCAAATTATCTATATTCAAGCACATTATATAGTATAATAAAGATGTTTTAGATAGAATACGTACTGACCGTTAAATTGTATTAATAAAAACTAGGCCTGCACATCAATGTTTCTTAAATAAAACTAGGCCTGCACATCCAAATTCCTAAATTATATAAATAAAAAAAATCTGATCATTATTGTAAAAAATAAAACCCACGTCAGATCTTTATTGCAGAAAATAAATTCATCTAACAATTGAGGGATCTTTAGAAGCAAAATAGCAATTGAACCGCTTAAAGATGATAGACAACACACCAGTCAGAGCAAGATCTTTGATAAACCCTATAATTTTTGTATGATTATAAATATGAGTCTTAGAGTCGGTAGGGAATATGAATTGAAGAATTGGAGGTCTTGTGCGGATTGTAGAGTCTAGGAATTGAGGAAGAAATGAAATGACTTAAATTACAAAATTACAAAACTGACCATAATATATATATATATATATATATATATATATATATATATATATATATATTGAGGCTCCCAAAAATTGGAGGTCCTGTGCGGCCGCACTTTTGGCATGGTCTCAGGGCCGGCCCTGTTCAGAGAATATAATCTTCTTTCTTGTAAGTTGTGACAAAGTGCTGACTTCTATTATATTCAATACAATGTAACAGTAACAACCTTATGGAAATTAGTAATGCTTAGAATTTCAAAACCAAGGATAAATTCTACCTATCCTACCTCAACAACTATTCAGGTATGTTAATTTAACACATATCACTAGAAACTGAACAAATAAAACAATGAACTATTTTCAAAGCCTAAAGTCAGTGTTTAAGTTTCGTTCTTTACTTGATGGTATCATATTTAAACTTTAAAGGCACACTTTAGCTCTTTTTGAAAGAAGTTTAGGTTTAGGGGTTTCATAACCACCTCTAGTAGTTCAAGAATGTTATTTGTTTTGTTATATAGTAATGTTTACATGCTCAGTCCCTCATAATTAAGGGCATTAAGTACAACTTACCCTTAAAAATGAAGAATATCCCATAAGACAGGCATCTAGATGTAGTGTAGCAGATATGATGAGCCAGTTATTCTTCTGAATTTACTCATTTCTGCAGTAAAACATGTGATGTTCACGGATTATCAAATTCCGAGAAATGCTAAAATTCTGTTAGTATTCTTGTTAAGGATATGTAGTAGCTTTTGGACATGATTGCTGAGATACATCATGCATCTTGTAGTTATGCTTATAGAATTCTGTTATTATTCTTGTTAAGGATATGTAGTAGTAGCTTGTGGACATGATTGCTGAGATACATCTTGCACTTTATAGTTATGCTTTTTCCTATCTGGGCAGGTAATATACCGTGATTTCAAAGCATCTAATGTTCTATTAGATGAGGAGTTCAAACCAAAACTCTCAGACTTTGGGTTAGCAAGAGAGGGGCCAACGGTTGGGAATACTCATGTATCCACTGCGGTATGTCAAGATTAATACTATGATTAATTTAGGATGAAAACAATCATGGTATATTAAGCTTCAGAGTCCTATAAGTGTACAAGAAAATTCTACCTATTCTTTTACTTGATTCTTAGAGTGGTATATATTAATTGCTAAAATTCAAAGACAGTTTGAAGCCTTGAAGGTAGATTAGCTATCACAAAAACGACCATAATTCTTAAATATGTGCTTTTGCTTATTATTACACAGGGCCAACTAAGAAATATGATGGGACAACTCAATTCTTGAAAAATAATGGAACATGTTGAAGGCATTGACTTCTGAATAACCTAACAACAGAGACACAAACATCTACTCTCATGTATCCACTGCAGTATGTCAAGATCTATGATTAGTTTAGGATGAAAATAATCATTGTATATTAGGCTTCAGAGTCCTATAAGTTTCCAAGAAAATTCTACCTATTCTTTTACTTGATTTCTTAGACTGGTATAAATTAGTTTAGTCACTCGCGTAGCCAGAATTTTTATCTAGGAGACGCAACACTTATTATAAAATAATAATAATTATAATAAACACATTTATATTCCTAATAATATTATATATTAATATTAAATGTCATAAATTATTACTAGATTAATACGAATAGGAATATTATAAAATACCAATCCAATTAATGGATTAATATGAATAGGAATCTTATGATTCACCTATCAATTTAGGTTAAGTGATTAATTAATTAGGTTGACTCCATATAAGGAATGTGTTGCTACTATAATCAATTATTATAATAGTTTCAAAGGGCCTATTTGCGTTTGAATAAGACTTTATTACACATCTCAAAGTCACATACCAGTTTAAGATTTCAAGATTCAAGATAGACTGCATTAGGAGGTTTGTGTTACATAAATATCTTGAGTACCAGTTAGGCCAAAATTGAATTGGCTCAGATAAGATCTAGACAATTACACCCACTTTAATTTCTTTCTTCCGCAGACATTCTTTGGCTAGAGAAAAAAAAAATGAACGGTGAGGACGGGTCATTTTCGCATTTAGGTCTAGTATGAATTTAAGTAATGGACATGTTAAGGAAATATGTCTCATAGGAGCACAATAGACCAAACTAAGTCGCTCCAAATGAAAAGATGCAATTACTTGATATAAAATAACTGGACAATCTTGACCAATGTAACATCAGATTTCTACTAAGGTAGAAAAGTTAGAAGATGGAGAACAAAAGAAACCCAAAGAAGCTTGTATATATTTCTGAGAAATATAACTGCCAGTGTTGATTTTTCCTAACCACCATGTCCAACTTTGATTGAACCATGGTATCAGTGCTTTCTAGTTCTTCAATAATCAATATGTCTGCTAATGACATTGTCTAATACTTTGAAATTAGGAAAGGACTGCAAGCTATCTAATTGCCCTTTTTCATTATTAAGTCATATACTACTTATTGTGTTCAAATAGGTATGCGAACAATCTATATAAATAAATAAAATTCAAAATCCAACAATCTATATAAAAAAAAAAATCAAAATACGAGGGGCACAACCGCACCCCTTCGGATCCATGTTACACGGTACAAGACATGACATGATACAGGCACATGCCGTTTTGGCATGTGCCCTAGTGTATTATGGAGTGTCCATGTAGAATCTGATACATGTTAGATACCATCATGATGTCGACAAACACCAATTTGAAGTGTCCTTGCTTCATAGTTTGTAGGAAAATTGCTTTATAAACTGGGAACCCTATTCCTCAATGATATCCCATGATTGAGACAATAGGCTTAATCCTGTAAAACAATTCCATAGTAAGTTCAGTCTCTTCCATACATAGACTTGAATGGCAAATACATAATCAAAAGAACGCCGGTGTGCTGTCCCTTTTCCATACAGACTACTGTCTGATATTGTCAATTAGTGATAAATTTTGTGGTAGCATGAGTTGAGGAGAAAGTTTAAAAGGGGTAAAGGTATAGGAAAACTTAACATCGTGATATAAATAGAATGTGAATTAGGACACGTTTCAGCTTTGCACTTTGGCTTGTGTCGTGCCTTTAGATGTTAATGCACTTTCTTCAAGCAAATTTCATCACCTTCGCTGCTTCTAGTCTAAGGAAAAGTTGGAGGCTACCAAATATGGGTCTCCCTTCAAGAAATATCCCTTTTAGCTTTTCAATTGTCAATCCTATCATGCCCATCTTGACAGCAAGGGTTTTGGCTTGCATGAATTTAAGGAAAATTTGGAGGCTACCAAATATGGGTCTCCCTACCAGAAATATCCCTTTTAGCTTTTCAATTGGCAATCCTATCATGCCCATCTTGACAGCAAGGGTTTTGGCTTGCATGAATTTAAGGAAAATTTGGAGGCTACCAAATATGGGTCTCCCTACCAGAAATATCCCTTTTAGCTTTTCAATTGGCAATCCTATCATGCCCATCTTGACAGCAAGGGTTTTGGCTTGCATGATAAGATGAAATGGCTATTACAAAAGATCTTGATTTAGTCAACTTTTTTTTCTTTTTTGAAACGGTAAGTCTAGATCTACAGCTTGGCTTAAGTTCGGGTCTTTTATTACATATATCATCGTGGATTGCATCTAGAACTGACAATTTTACGTTAATCTCCACTTTTTGCGTCTGATACAACTCCTTGATCCATTGCTTGGGTCTATCTCTATCGCACACATTATTCGGACTGATAGTCGGTACCACAATTCTCTTGTCTGGGTAGACTATTCCTACGGGTCTGACTCTCAATCAATCGTTACCTAAAAGCCTAGTTCATCCAATAATGCGCATAGCGAGTCTAGGGAGATTCAGACCTCCGACCTAGTTTTTCGGATCTTTGTCTTCAAGTCATTGTCGCTCGAGTTAATGCTTGTTGATGATTTAGTTCACTTATTCTCATCATAATATTTAGAGGGCCAACTCCCCCTTTGCATTACAAGGAGAAATTTCGATTGTTTTGTTTTGTTTTGTTTTATTTTACTCCTGCGCTTCATACCAACCCCGGTTAAATTTTGATCCTTCTGTTCAAGGAAATGTTAATATCAAGGTTCACAATATCGGCTCATACCAATACGTATCAGTCTTAACATGTCATTTTTCCATATCCCGATCCGATATCATAATGTGTCATTTTGGCCGGTACTAGCTGATATCGACATTTGGGAATTAAAAGAAGAGATAAGTACATGAAATTTAGCATTGTCATAAAGATTGGTCATGTCTGAGACTGACATGCTATAGTGTGTCGATAAGTGTTGATAAGATCCGTTGTTGACAGAGTATAATTACTATCATTTGTCGAAGTCGTATATCTATATTCATAGAATTTATCACTCCTAAAATTGTAACATTGAAAACTATCTAGTGTGGGTACATTTTGTCTAAAAGTAAGTAAATAAGAAAACACTATCTATTTTATTTCTAGGTAAAGAATTCAATAATGTTGAAGTTTTATTCCATTCAATCTAACGGAAAACAACAAATGAAACATAAATTTATGTTAAATGTATCAAATATTTTTCTAGTGTTGTTAATTTTTATATATTATTTTTTGCTTTATTAAAGCAAGAACTCCGAAACTCTGATAATTACCGCGAAACTGCATGCACTGGTACTCATAAGAAAGGTGTGATACGGATTCCAATTTCCATACTTATACTACGAATCTTGGTTAATAGTGCGAGAAAGATGAAACTGGTTCCTTGCATTAATCCTTGTACTGGTTCATTGAACATATCATGTCATTAAATTGCTATTGTTAGCCTCCACAAACCATTAGGCTTTGCTAACTGGACCTCAAAAGATAATAGAGGGATGAACAAGGCCACAACTATAGACATCGAATAAGAACACGCCACTTACCAAGAACAGAACACGCTACTTACCGTAAGCTTGTTGCTGTCTCTCTGTCTCCTTGATGCCAAAAGAATAGGGGCCTGCATGTTTGATGCAGATCTTACTCGCAGGTTAAATTAGGTACTTCAAGATACAATGGATCATATTTTAGGAATCATTCACCACTTAATTTCTTACGTTTCTCCTTCCCAACATAATTCTTATATCTTCATCATGGTGATCTGCATTCTTTCTTGACGTAACAATGTTGGGACTTGGAGAGTGAAAGAGATGCCCCCAGACCTTTTATGAAGCTGCTATTTATGTCATACCTTCAATTAATATCTGGCGCTTCTCTGTGATTATCAGGTAATGGGAACTTATGGATATGCCGCCCCAGATTATATACAGACTGGTCATCTTACCGCTAAAAGTGATGTCTGGAGTTTTGGGGTGGTTCTCTATGAAATCCTTACTGGCAGGAAATCTACAGAGAGAAACCGCCCAAAAAATGAACAGAAACTTCTGGATTGGGTGAAACGCTATCCTATCGAGAGCAAAAGGTTCGGCCAGATCATGGACCCTAGGCTTGAGCATCAGTACTCTATGGAGGGTGCAAGGGAGATTGCGAAGCTCGCTAATAGCTGCCTTTCTAAACATGCGAGAGACCGCCCAAAGATGAGCGAGGTGGTCGAGAGTATTAAGCAAACAATGCAGTTCCAGGAAATGGATGGCTTCACGAAGACAGTCGAAGACCATTTGGCCAAGGCCACTGAATCAGACAGCGAACCGGAAGATGGGCAGGAAACTGGTGGTAGTACCGAGTCATTGAGAAGGCGAATGCATCACCTGGCTAAACTTAATGAGAATGCAAATGTGGTTGGCAGAAGAAAATTCATGCTCATGAAGATTGCTGATCCATTGTGATCCATTCTCATATCTCATGATGTTTGTGCTTTGAGAGGTGCATCTCACTTTTTTGGTTGTACATCAAGTTTGTTCTAGATGTTGGTGTAGATGTTAGAATGAGCAGATTGTTTCTAGTTTATTTTTAGCATATGGTGGTTCAATGTCCCCTTGGTTGTTTATAAAGGTATGAGATCAAGTATTAGAATTCTAACAGCTAAACAAAGGAAGTAGAGCTTAAACTTTCATAGAAGTGACGTTAAGCTAAAGTGCTTATTACAGCAATATCTACATATCCGACCTGCATCTTTGAAAGGTTCATTATGCAACGGACTCTTGTTGAATTCTAGCAATGCATCAGCCATCAAGATATAGAGGTCTGCAGGTTCGTATCCTATCATCATTTTACCTAGTGGACATGCTCGTAAGATTTCCGCTAGTGGACATGTCTGTGAGATTTGCGTTTGTCCTTGCGTCTTAGTTTGTTGTCGCTCGTCTTGTCTATCCTAGTTGCCGATCTCCGTCACCAAGAAGAGAGATCATTAAGGGGGCGTTTGGTACACGATTTTTTTTTTCGGGACAAATTGGGGGTGGAAAAATCTATTTCCTTGTTTGATTTAGGTTATAATAATTTATTTTCGAGAATTTTCAATACTCGTTTAAACAATTTATCCACAAAACATAAACATCATATTCATTAATAATATGTGAGTATTTAATCAGGAATTATTTTTTTGAAAACAAAGAATTTTTGGCTATATAACCGTACCAAACGAACCTTAAGCCTTTAAGCGTGCATGTGGATTCCCGGGTAAACAAGGATGATTCCTGAAGTTTGCAATGAAATACGGTCTTTGGCTGAAAAAAATGTGGCTTTGGAAATAATCATAATCATGATATAATTCTCCCATTTACGCTGACAAATAATTTTTAACTTATCCTAGTTCCAAACAAAAATCAACTTAGAAACAAATCAACAATATTAATTTTTATTATTGGATGATATCAAAAGTCATACAATTACGAATATATATATAGAGAGAACGTATCCATATTCGGATAAGAGTAAGAGAAAATATATGTATCCATACAGAAAAAATAAATCTAGTACTAAATCCAACTAATATTTAATCCTAAATTTAATTATTCTTAACACCCCCCTTCAAACTTATGGTGGATCAAACAATATGAGTTTGTCCAATAGAAATACAACTATAAATATATATAGAGAGAGAACGTATCCATATTCGAATAATAGTAGGAGAAAAGATATGTATCAATATAGGAAAAAAGAATCTAATACTAAATCTAACAAATATCTAATCCTAAATCTAACTATTCTTAATACCCCCCTTCAAACTCATGGTGGATCAAACAACATGAGTTTGCCTAATAGAAACTGAAATCGCGGCGTGGAGTGTGACTTTATAAAAAAAATCTGCCAGCTGATCAATGGACATCACATGTGGTAGAGAAATAGTGCCAGCCACAATTTTCTCACGGACGAAGTGACAATCAATTTCAATATGCTGTCTGTTTATGAAAAAACAGATTGTTTGCAATATGTATAGCACTCTTATTGTCACAGTGAAGCTACATAGGACCTATAGGAGCATTGCCCATTTCAAATAATAGTCTATGTACATGGACGATCTTCCTGGTGGTGGCAGTCATAGCACTGTACTCTGCCTCAGTAGAAGAACATGCAACAACGCCTTGTTTCTTGCTTCGCCATGAGATCAAAGAATCTCCAAGAAACAAACAAAATCATGTAGATCGTTTGGTGGTCGGATCTCATGTCCAATCTGCATCAGAAAATGCTCGAAGCTCCAGAGTAGATGTAGAAGACAAATAATGAGCGAGTAATGGAGCCCTGAAGATATCGGAGAATTCGAAGTTAGGCACTATAGTGAGCTTATCGAAACGCGGAAACGAACTGGCTAACAATACTAACTGCATGATAAATATCTGGCCTGGTCAAATAAAGATACACAAGTTGACCCACTAGCCGTCTGTAGTGAGTAGGATCTGTGAGAGGCTCACCATCTGTGGGACGAAGCTCCACATGAAGCTCTAAATGAGTATTAACTGTGTGACTATCTGATAGACCAACAGACGAAATAATCTCCGAAGTATATTTCTACTGAGAAACTAGTATCCCTCTTTTACCTTGTGCAATCTCGAGTCCAAAAAAATATCGAAGATTGCCAAGATCTTTCATCTGAAACGGCTGACGAAGGTACTCTGAGTAGATACAATCCATGCTGAATCATCGCTAGTCAAAATTATGTCATCCAAAAAGTCATAGAGTAAAAGAAGAACTCGTCCCAGCGGTGACAACCGCACAAACAAAAAATGTTCTTGAGAACACTGCTGAAAACTTGCCTCACATATAACACTCCGGAAACACTTAAACTAAGATCGGAGAGCTTGTTTGAGACCATAGATAGCAAGACGAAGACGACAAACATGTCATGGTGGAATAGAAAGACCTGGAGGGGGCTCCATGTAGACAACCTCAGATAAAGAACCATGAAGAAAGTCATTCTTCACATCCATCTGATAGAGTGGCCACTGACGAGCGGCAACAACAGCTAGTAACGTATGAACTATAGTCATCTAAGCAACAGGTACAAATGTCTCATCATAGTCAATTCCATGCTCCTGTGTAAAATTTTGGGCAACAAGGCGAGCCTTGTGTCGCTCAATGGATCCATCAGGTCGATACTTGACCTTGAAGACCCACTTGCAACTAACAGGCTGGACCCCGTTTATCACGCCCCGATCCCGCAAGGGTCGATCGTCCTCGCTTGGATCCTTTGCTGAACCAGTCGTCCTCGCTTGGGGTGTGATGTCGTGCGATCCTGGAGTTGCGCTCGCACAAGACAAGAACGTACAATGATAAAGTCAATTTTGAAACACAAGTTAGAAAATACATTCACAGAGAGTTGAACACAGAGTATAGGAAGAAAACATATTTTTTCATTGATTGAAATCAAAGTAATTTACAGACAGTTTATATTTGATACGCCGCTCGGCTACATTGATTTGCATTACAAACAAAAACTCAAAAGGCAGGGCGCTCCATCAGATAATCTTCGTAGTCCCGTGCGTTACCCCCTTGTATAGGTTGAAATCCATCCCTCCAAAATGAACTGGTTTCAACTATACTTCAAAATAGAAGAGCTTCCAATGCCTCCTCTTCTATCCACTAGCGTTGCGCACCCTGAGTGCCTGAAATGGTTGCCCACAAACGTGGGTCAGTACTCAGCTGTACTGGTGAGCGGGACGAACCCACTCGCCTAAATCAACACTTGCTTATTAAGGGTGAGCATGCATTAAAATGATCTTGTTATTAAGAATTAGAGTAAATTCAGTTCATATAAGTTGCATGTTTTTTTAGAGAAAAATAATATAGAAACCATATAGCACATCAGTTGCTTACTCAACTGATGCGCCCCTTCCCTGCACTGAAACACATGTATACTTATCATCTGCACAAGACAATAAATTAGCATATATTTTATCTATATGCGGTCATTGGTGTGATCGACACCATTTGGACTTATCCAAAGGCATTGCGGCGCGCCCTATCAGCCCGGGTTGCAAGACCCGCTGAAGGTCTCGCAATGCATCGCGCCAAGCACGATCAAATATTTTCTCCCGGGTCGATTCAGTTCTAGTGCCCGGAAAACCATTTCGAGGAAATGACAAACCTTGTGCATAAGTTGTCCCAGACCATACAAATGCGTGAACAATTAAACTATCAAATAATGCATGAGATGAAACGGAAGAAGTAAAGCACTATATACTTATGCGACAGTTCATATTTTCTCAGACATGTTTCAATTTTGGTGTCCCCTAGGTCCAAACTCTCCGAGGCACCAGGCCGCAACTAATGTTTCAGATGCCGCACTCCATCAAGAAGTTTCTTGGTTTTGAACCACAACTGCTCCCTTCGTTGCGTAGCTCGTGTTATAGATCGTGTGCATTTATAAACTAAATTAGACTACACTTATCCATGTTCCTTTCTTAGTGACTGTCATGCATTGTGGCTAACGATTTCCTAGGCGTTCAGCCGGATATCATCGATTGAACGTTTAAAACATTAAAGATGTTGGCGTGAAGAAATAGGAAAGAAGAGTCTGAACAACCCACTGAATGAAAATGTGCTGAAAGAAGGAGTCACGCCTAGCAACGATCAAGCGTCAGTTACGCGGACCTGTAATAGCACGAGTATCGAGTTAGAATTCTTTTGCCTGTACTTTCTCTCGAAATTCCCAAGAACCAAAACTCCAAGCGAGAAAGCCAACAACGAAAACCAAGAAAGTCGAAAGCAACACCAAAACGAAATCCCAAAGCGAAAATCAAGAAACCAAGCAACAAAACACAAAAACTATTGGACTTGTTTCAATAGAGGCCTATCCATGATTTGGAAAGGATCATCGCATTTCGTCCATGGCAAGAGGGTGCCGAAAGATAACTAGACACTAAGCTACGACTCAGAAGACTAGCCACAAGCCCATTATATAGTGTGCATCCCGGTCGGATCAAAATTTGAGGCACTACACCATTTGGGAGTAGAACAACATCCCAAGTACATGTCCTCTGTCATAGCTTTCTGCCACTTAGGGTATTGAATAACCTCTTAATAAGAACTCGGCTCTTGTGTAGTATGATAGCAGTAAGGAATGATTAAAACTGTGGAGAATATGAGACTAATGTAGCAAAACCAAATTTGTCTGGTAGACTGGAATAATCGAGAGTATAACGAGCAGGAGGTCGATGAGTACGTTGAGACTAGTGGAGAGGTTGTGGTGGAGGTGTAGATGGTAGAGAAGATGGTCCACTGGAGGCTGGTGGAATATGTGAAGGATCATCATGAGTCAGTGACGGAGACATTGTAGAAGGAGCTGTATCAAGAGAGGGAAGCAAATGAGTCAGATCAATGGAAACACTAAATAATGGAGATGGGGGAAACAAGAAATGGACATCCAGAGGTAGAACAGTAAAATAAGGAGAATCCTCTAGAAATGTGATATGGCGAGATATATGAAGAAAATGGGCCAAGGGATCATAACAATAGTATCCCTTGTGCTTGAAACTAAAATCGAGTAAGACACACTTGGCTGATCGAGCTGACAGTTCCGTACACTTAATCTCAGGAAGAAGAACAAAACAAGGGCACCCAAAAGTACGAAATATTCTGTAATCAGGAGGGCATAAAAAAAGATACTCATGAGGTGTCTGACCAGACAAAATAGAAGGAGTGATATTGATAAGATTGATAGAGGTAAGAATGGCCTATGCCCAGAACGTTTGTAGAACAGAAGAAGATAACAAGATAGCACGAGCAGTATCAAGAATATGACGATGTTTGCGCTCGGCTACCCCCATTTCGTTCATGAGTGTAAGGGTAGTACTGCTAAAAAGATGGTGCCGTGAGATTGCAAGATAGATCTCATGGTAGGGGAAAGATACTCACGAGCATAATTAGAACAAATTTTTTTATTCCTAGCATTGAATTGAGTATGAATCATAGTACTAAATGTGTTATAAATGGTAGGAAGATCAGAATGGTGACGCATAAGATAGACATAGGTATAACGAGTGTAATCATAAATAAAACTCACATAGTAGTGAAAATCACTCATAGATGGGATAGGAGCAGGTCCACATATGTCATAATGAACTAATTCAAAAATACTACTAGGTTTTGATAAACTCTTAGGAAAAGGTAGGACTATATGTTTTGCCAACTTACAGTCCGTACATGCGCATAGATGAGAGAAAGAACCACGTCCAAGAGCTCCACTATAAAATAAAGTCTTTAGACGGGGCTCTGAAATATGACATAAGCGTCTGTGTCATAAGTCGGTAGCAGACGTGACGATAGCAGCATGAATAGAACTCAAAGGTTGATTTGATGGAAGATGAAGAAACTCTAAGTAGTATAACCACCCCTTCCTACGAGCATGACCAATCGTCTGGTCTGTACGAGAATCCTTCACAGAACATGTAAGGGAATCAAAAGAAACAGTAAGTCCACTCTCACAAAGGCTAGTGACTGATATGAGTTGTAAAGTAAGATGAGAAACATGTAAGACAAAAGGAAGACTCAAAGTGTCGAAAATAATGGAGCCAGATTAAGTGATGACCAACTGAGAACCATCAGCTATGTGTAAAGAGGGAAAGTGGAATGGTAAATGTGTAATATTAGATAAGAGACTAAGGTCAGAAGTCATATGATGAGAAGCATCGGAATCTAATATCCAAGAAGTAGACGTACCAGTAGAGGCAGATGCAGAGGAGCCAGCAAAGACATGTTGGCGCTGAAGCTGGTGCTAGAGTTGGAGATCTAACTGGGTAAGTCGGTGCTGAATATCTGTCAATGTATGTGTACTATCAAAAATGTTAGCCAGAGGTACCGGGAAGCGAGTCATGGAGGAACCCTTTGTCTTTATCCGCTTGAAGAATTAAAATTTTAACTGTGGATAAAGCAGAAAATAATTATTTACTGAATGTTCAGACTTCTAACAATTAGAACACACCAGACTCGACCGCTGACGAGCATAGCAGGTGATAGCATAGTGACCAACCTTTTTACAATAGGTACATAGAGAAAGCATTTTTTTATTTTTGGATAAAAGAAACTTTAGATGAATAACTTTAGGAGCTGATCCTTCCTGGTCAAATATTTGTCTGGGAATAGATTCTTAAAAGTTATCTCCTGATCCCCACCATGAGCTATAGTTTGAAAAACATTACTTTATTTGATACAAGCAATATAGTCGAAGACAAAATATACTATTGCTTGTACTCGATTAAAAAAAAGAAAAAAAAGAGATTATCTATCTCATGCTTTGATGATTTCTCTTACATCTGCTTCATGGCTGCGGATGAGTTCTTGACGGTGTGTGAAAGCATCAACGTACCAGAACTGGACGACTGCAGATGGGTTCTGCTGACGTCTCCAGAGAGAGAGAGAGAGAGAGAGAGAGAGAGAGCATGCACGTCGAGGAGAGGATATGAAAAATTCTACTATCTAATAATCAACAATATCGATTATCTAAAAAAAATTATGATGGTCCTAGAATTTACAAATTCTAGATTCTGATACCATAAAATAAATCAACAATATTGATTTTTATTATTGGATGATATAAAAAGTCATACAACTATGAATATATAGAGAGAAAACGCATCCATATTCAAATAGGAGTAGAAAAAATAATAGGTATCATATAGAAAGAAAAAAAATCTAATACTAAATCTAACTTAATAATATCTAATCATAAATCTAAATATTCTTAACATAAGTAAATATCGATTTTCATTCAAGAACATATCAAATCACAGGATGGTGTTTATAATAGACTAAACATCCGAAATACAGCCTAAATTTCAAGAACCAAGATATGGAGAGATTTGAGTAGAAACACTCGATTGTTTTCATAGAAAAAAAATAACATCCAAAAAATTTAATCCAATAACATAAAAAAAAATAGTAGAAACACTCGATTGTTTTTCATACACGACCATTTAATGTTTGGTTTCCAAAGGATTCCAAAACATAACACGAGTTAGAATAGACAAACTCGTGCAAAACTTATTTTCGACTTAAGAAAATAAAAATGTTTGATAAATTTTAGGATCAACGAAGAAGCTGTTTATTCATAAAACCTACATTCATTATATTGTTTTGATCTTACAAACAGAAAAAAGGAGATTTGAATAGATGCAGAACCTTGTGTATACACAAATGACACAACCACAGTCCAATTGTTGGAAAAGAAGCGCAAAAACTTTTTCCCAAACCAGAGAGTACCTGCGAGAGAACCGAGCAATACAACGCACAAACCAAACACCAAACCACAAAAAAAATAATCCACGCAGACACAGAAAATTTTGACGTGAAAAATTCTTGCAGAAAAAAAGCACTAGACGATCGGAGTCCAATCCTGAAGAACCTCCACTAATAGAATAAAGAAAATACACCCTTTACAAGCTTCTCCCGGTCCAATACAGATCACCACAACACTTAGGAATAGAAAATAGATTACACCATGAAGATAGAAGACAATGAAAAATTACCCAAAATGATCTTCTCCTCCGAAACGGCCTCAAATTCTTCTTTCTCCTTCCCAAGATTGCAATGACACTCTTGCCTCATTTTTTCCTCTTTCTTGAGATGATATGTTAGTGTTAGATTGGAATTAGGGTTAGGAAAACCTAATATATACCCCATAATCCCGCATCTAATCCTGGATCGTAGGATACGATCCAACGATGTATAAAAATACCTCTGAATT
This sequence comes from Iris macrosiphon, assembly GCA_036927795.1. Taxonomy (NCBI): domain Eukaryota; kingdom Viridiplantae; phylum Streptophyta; class Magnoliopsida; order Asparagales; family Iridaceae; genus Iris; species Iris macrosiphon. The sequence continues at coordinate 31,581,776 of JAYESA010000007.1, read as the reverse complement.
TTCGTCCAGTCTGACGACCGAATTTGGCCGAGTCAATGATTTGCGAGTAAACGAAGACAATAACTTTCTGGAGCTTCTGGAGCACCCTGACTGAACTCAGATCGAGTTCGGACCGAACTTTGCCTCCCCCTGTACAACAGCTGCTCCTCCTTCCTCCCGAGTTTCTTCGACCTCTCGAATGACTCTCGTCACCTCCCCGAGCTTCTCTGACCACAGACGGTGCTCTTCGCACTCCGGGGTGTTCTCCACATAGGTTGGGAACCCCACCCACTCCAACACCAATGACCCCAAATAAGAGAAATAATCAATAATCAATTAATCAATAACAAATTCAAACTCAATAGAAATTTACATAAAGTAAAAAAACTGCAACAAAAAAATAAAGGCTAAATTATTCTAATGGCATCCCTATTATTGTTGGTATTTTTGCCTTTGGACTATAAAAGATAGTCCCACATTGGCTATACCACCAAGTGGGTATCTCAATATAATAATTTACTTGTGTTGAGGTGTGCACATGGGGTGTGGTGAGGAACATGGGTGCCATGTGAGGGTATTTTATTAGGATGAAGAAGGATTAACTCCTTAATGAAAGCATTTATGTTTTCTGTTATTCTCTTGGAATTTATTCCATAGGAGCTAAGCCCCAAAGGGGCTTAGCGACTCAGACTCGGACTCGGACTCAAGGGCGCAAAGTGGTGCTTTATTGGCGCACTTAGCACGTCAGCTGGGCGGGTCGCATGGGTAAGCCGCATGGGCTGTCACATGCGCTGCTGCTGCTGCAGATATATTTGAACGGTTATAGAAAGATATGGTTTGTTATTCAGATCTATTTTTGTGGGATTTAAAATTAATTCTTGCATATCTTATAGGGATTCATAATTAATCTATTTTTATCTTTCCGTAACTGTTGGGCGGCTAGGGTTTTCACCCTCTCTTTATAAATAGTCTTTTCGTGCCACTTTGAGGATTTACTTCGAAATAGAGGAGACGAAGAGAGTTGCTGCAGACGTCATTGCAGTCCAAAAAGTTCGTACGGGTCCAAGCAAGGAGGTAACAGCGAGCGTTCCATAAGTTTTACGTGAACTTGCTGGTTCCTGGGAGCAGATCGTGTGGGACGAATCTTGCTTTGAGCAACGATGATCTTTATCACCCCAGCAAGCAAAGTTTATTCTTCTTCTTCCTCTTCTCTTTTGCTAGTTGTAAATTCTGTTCTGTCCATTTGCAACTGCGATTGCAAGGAAGAACGAGAATATAGTTTTCTCTGATTCTTTTGTTATCTTCTTTCAAGTTGTAATAAGATCATATTTATAATCTTCTTGTTGGATCGGGAGATATCAAGAAGGGAACTCTTGTGTGAACTCCTGATATCGACTTCAACTTCTGGTTCTATCATCTTTGATTAAGCCTCAGGACTAACAAGCTCAAAGCAAGATCCGAGTAAGATGGAGAACCGATCAAACCTTCTCGATACTAGCTTTCACAAGCTTGAGAAGTTTGATGGCGAATACTACAACAATTGGAAGAGGAAGATCTCTCTGAATCTTCGTCTTATCAAAGTTGATTATGTGTTGGTTGATCCAGAACCTACCATCCCTGAAGATGGAGGGAAACTTGAAGTTGGTGTGGCGCAGGACGCGCACAATAAGTGGAAAGAAGACAACGACCTCTGCAAGCTATTGATCCTCAATGCAAAGGAGGACTCGATGGCAGAGTCTTACAGCAAGAAGGAGAAGGCCAAAGACGTTTGGGAAGCTCTTGAGAAGTATTACAGAACTGATGAAAAGATGTCTAAAATCCATCTCATTGAAAAGTTTTTCATTTTGCAATTTGAAGACGAGAAGGTAATGCTGCCACAAGTCAAGAAACTTTTGAAGATGCAGCAGAAGCTGGAGGAAGAGGGTATGGAGCAGGAAGACAAGTTAATGGTGAGGGCTATCGTCACCAAGCTTCCTCCAGGCTGGATCAAGTTCAATACTGACATTTACTGTAAGAAGATGGAGATCCAGCTCGAAGATCTTCTTCACTGGATTCACGTTGAAGAAGAGGCCAGGGGACAAATGAAGTTGGATTTCCTGTCCAAACAGTTGGCAAAGGCCAACTTGGTGCATGCTGGTGAATCCAAGGGGAAGCAGAAGCTTCTCACAACAAGAAAAAGAAGGACTTCAACCATCTGAAGGTGAAGTCGGCTTCGTTCAAACCGAAGCCAAAGCCCAAGTCCGAAGTTACTTGCTTCAATTGTGGCAAGAAGGGCCACTACTGGATTAACTGTAGATCCAAGCCCAAATAGACAGAGCAAGGTGAGCCTAAGCCTAACATTGCTATGATTGTGCAGGTTGTCACAACTGGTGTCGACTCTGACTGGTGGGTGGACACTGGCGCATCCTACCATATTTGCTCAAAGAAGGAGTTGTTCACCACCTACAAGCCTACATCTGAGAAGGTTATGGTGGCGAACCAGGCACAAGCTAAAGTACTCAGGACCGTAACGGTGGTACTAAACCTGACTTCGGAAAAGTCGTTGACGCTTCAGGATGTGAAGCATGTACCAATGATAGCTAAGAATCTGGTCTCAGGAAGTCTGTTATGCAACGCAGGCTTGAGGATGGACATTAATGCTGGATATATGGTGATGTCTTACAAAGGAACATACTTCGAAAAAGCTTTCTGTACCGAAGGGATGTTCAAACTTCAACTTGTAACTCCTTCTACAATGATAAATGCAGTCGCTTCTTCTGGTTATTCTCTTGAGTTATGCCACAATAGACTAGGACATGTTCATTGTAAAAGAATAAACAAGATGTCTAGTCTAGGACTTATCTCCAAATGTGGGGGTAAGGAGGTAGAGAAGTGTGAGGACTGTACGCAGACAAAGATCACCAGAAAGCCATTTAACTGGGTTAACCAAAGCACAGATCTTCTGGAGTTGATGTACTCAGATATCTGTGACTTCAAACAGTTCTCTACAAAGGCCAAGATGAAGTATTTTATTACATTCATCGACGACTACTCGAAGTATGCGTTCGTCTATCTGCTCAAGTCAAAGGATGAAGCATTTGAGAAGTTCAAGGAGTTTAGGACTAAAGCTAAACGTCAGACATGACAACAACTCACGAGACTTAGAAGTGATCGAGGCGAAGACTATAGATCTATTGAATTCGCATCTTTCTACAAAGAACATGGAATTGTCAATGAGACGACTGCTCCGTATTCTTCTCAATCAAATGGAGTAGCTGAGAGGAAAAACAGGTCATTGAAAGAAATAATGAACTCAATGTTGTTAACTACGGGTCTTCCAAACTGCTTCTGGGGAGAAGCTGCGTTAACGGCTAGTTTATCCTGAATAAAGTGTCGTACGCAACATCCGATGTCACTCCTCATAAACTCTGGTTCAAAGTCAGACCCAAGTTGAATGTCATTCGAGTGTGGGGGTGTCTGGCATGTGTGAAGCTCCCGGACTTAAAGATTCAAAAACTGGGTACGAGGACAACGAAGACCATCTTCTTGGTTTATGCTGAGAAGAGTGATGCTCGGAGATTTCTTGATATAGAATCAAATCATATCATTGAATCTCGTGACGCAGAATTCTTTGAAGATAAATTTGTAAGGCACAAGAACATTATTATCGCGGATATTCCAGAGAATAGTGTGGATGCACAGGAGGCTGAAGCTTCCAAATAAGATATAGTACATGAAAAAGTTATCATTCCAGAGACAACGTTTGAACCAGAACTCGCAGAACCGAGAACTAAGCGGGTGAGGAGACAGAAGGACTTCGGAGAAGATTCTGTCACCTATCATGTGGAAGGAGATCCGCTTACCTATGATGAGGCGATGAAGACCAGAGACGCTGTCTTCTGGAGGAAGGCTATCAATGATGAGTATGACTTAATAACCTCCAACAACACTAGGGTATTGGTCAATCTGCCGGAAGGAGCTAAACCAATCAGATGCAAGTGGATCTTCAAAAGGAAGATGAAGGCTGATGGAACTGTTAATAAGTTCAAGGCAAGGTTAGTTGCCAAGGGATTTTCTCAGAAATAGGGGATCGACTACTTTGACACATATGCTCCTGTAGCGCGGATGACGACCATTGGGATGTTGATTGCTCTGAGTGCAATTCACAAGCTAGTTATTCATCAGATGGATGTCACAATATCATTCCTGAATTGAGAGTTGACCGAAGAGATTTACATGCAACAGCCAGAAGAATTTATCGTCAAAGGGCTTGAAGACAAAGTTTGCAAGTTGGTAACATCCTTATACGGTCTGAAGCAAGCTCCCAAGATGTGGCACAAAAAGTTTGATAAAGTCATAAGATCAAACGGCTACAAGATCAGCGAGACGGACAAGTGTGTTTACACAAAGTTCGCTGACGGAAGAGGGGTCATCGTTTGTCTTTATGTAGACGACATGTTGATCCTAGGCATGGATCTAGCACGAGTCACTGAGACAAAGAAGTTTCTCTTATCCAAGTTCAGTATGAAGGACTTGGGGAAAGCTGATGTTATCCTCGGGATAAAGATCATCCGGACGGATACTGGAGTGGCACTGTCACAGTCTTATTATATTGAGAAGATGCTCACATGCTATAGATATCAGGATCTTCTAGGGATCGATACTCCGTACAGGTGTGACAAGAAGCTGAAGCCAAATCCTAGGGAAAGAGTCAGGCAGTTGGAGTATTCAAGCATCATTAGGAGTTTGATGTATGCAACCACTGCCACAAGGCCTGACATAGCTTTTGTCATGGGAATGCTGAGTCGATTTACGAGCAACCCAGGTGTGGAGCACTGGAAGGTTGTGAAGAGAGTGATGAGATATCTCAGGAGGACTCAGAAGTATGCGCTGTACTAGAGCGAGTATCCGACAGTAGTGGAAGGCTTCGGTTATGCAAGCTGGTATTCAGAAGTAGAGAGCGAAAGGTCCACAGGAGGATACGTCTGTTCCATGGGTGGAGCTACTATATCGCGAAAGTCGAAGAAGCAGACTATGCTCTCATTCCTCGATGGAATCTGAGTTTTATGCACTGGCTGCTGCAGCGGATGAAGCAGAGTAGCTTCGGAAGCTCATATATGATCTTTCATTGGTTGGTGCACAGATTTCGGCGATACCGATATACTGCGACAACCAGGCGACTGCAGCGGTGGCATCAAATGACCTCTTCAATGGTAAGAAGAGGACTGTGCGGTTGAGGCACATGGCAGTGAATGATATGATAAATACTTGAGTTATTACCGTAATTGATGTTCGAAGTCAGAAAAACCTGGCGGACCCATTCACCAAGGGTCTCAAGCGCCAGCTGATCGAGAACACAACAACCAAAATGGGCTTGAAGACATTCTGATATTGTGTCTATATAATTCTACCATAAAGTTTTATGTTATTAGTTCAAAGAGAAATCTACTAGGCATCTAGCTTTTGGTTCAAAGAAGGACCATTGACTGGGTGAATATCAGGAATAGTGGGTAGTCATGTGAGACATTATGGGAACCCAGAACCACTGTTGTCTACTTCTTGTTCATTATGAAGAACAATTTCCTGTGGAAGGATGGCTTTGACGCCTTAATGAGTTCTCGGACAGAGTGAATGTCATATGCTTTACAGGAAGCACGTAGTTTCAGCACTACAAGGGACTTGTATCCCATGCTGCAGTGGTGTGACACCATAGAGATTGTCACTACCCAATTCTAGAAAATAGAGTATTTTTTTATTTTTATTTGATAAATAGTGGTTTGTATTTAATTAATTATATTTATATTTATTTAGTGCTTATATTTTTTTTTTAATGATTGTTTTAGGGTTTTGGCTAGCCTGGACCCATGTCAGACCCTAGTGGACCCATGTCCGACCCAGCCCACACCCTTGTGAGAATTATTTTGGGGCTTAGATTTATTATTTTATTTTTAGAAGGCTAGTGGGAGAGATTTGGAGCTAGTTTGAGTGCTTTTGGAACCCGGAACCGAGTTACGGGAGGACATTTTGGTCATTTGGACTTAGTGGAACCCCTTTATTAGCATGGCCGGCCCTATTTCCTATCCACATTTGACCAAACACAGCAGCAGCCCCCATTCCCTTTGTATTCTTCTTCTTCTTCTTCACTTCTTCTTCTTCTCCACTTCTTCTTTCTTCTTCCTTCTTCTTCTTCAAAGTAAGTTCCTCTCCCATTTTTCTTCTTTCTTCTTCCATTCCTTCTTCCTTAAGCTAACCCTAACTTTATATTTTCTCTAACCTAGGTGTGTGGAGCCTAGACTTTGTGTGGAGGCTAGTTTTGGTGGCTTGGAGCTTGAGGGAGGTGATTTCTAGGGGTTGTGAGACTTTGGCCTTGGGATTCCAACTCCCAAGAGGTAAAACCTAACTTTTCCCTTCCTAATTATTTTTGTGTAGTGTAATTAGTGTTGTAGAACCTTCATAGACCCTAACCCTACCCGTAGGAGGAAGTTGGAACTAGTTTGGGTGAGTTTAGAGACTTTGACATTAGGTTTTGTGTCGAATTCGGGTGGAATTCGAATTTGGCCCAATTTTGGGTGATGCCCTAGGTTAGATGGACCTAGGTAGACGTTGTCGGGTGTCTAGAGGGTGCGTGCGTGTCTCTGTTCGGACACGGGAAGCCGCGTCGCGGAGAAACGGACATTTCGGACAAAATTAGGGCTTTTCGTCGTCGCCGATTCTAAGTGCATGTGCGTTTTCGCCACGGACCTAGAATCGACACGGGACCGCTTTTTCTAGGATCTAGACATCGTTTAGAGCGTGTGGGTAAATTTTGGGCCGATTCCGAGTTCGTTTGGTGTGCGTTTCAGAAGGTTTTTCGAGCCGCGCACCACGTGTTCGTCGAAATGATCGAACGGCCATTTCGACTTGGTTTCCTCGTTTCGGGCTTGTGCGTGCGTTGGATTAGTATCGGAGAGTATGTGCTAGAGTTTTCGAGTTATATTTTATATATTTTAGGGTATTGGTGAGTGTCGGGGTCGTTGGGCGTGAGTGGGGCGTGTGGTTTGGGTGGTGTTGTGTGTTGTGTTGTGTTAGTGTATATGTATCTATATATATATATATTTTTTTATATATATGTATGTGTGTTATATATATATTTATATATGTGTGTGTGTATTTAGATCTATGTGCTTGTGTGTGTATATGTCTATGTGTATATGTATATATATATATATATATATATATATGTATATATATATATATATATATATATATATATATATATATATATATATATATATATATGTATATGTGTAAGTGTGCTTGTGTGTGTGTATATGTATATATATATTTTGAATGTGTGTATATATATATATATATAGTTGAGAGTGTGTGTGTATATATATATATATATATATATATATATATATATATATATATATAGCTTAATATATATATATATATATATATATATATATATATATATATATATATATATATATATATATATATATTAAGCTATATATATATATATATATATATATATATATATATATATATATATATATATATATAGCTATGTATATATTTATGTGTGTGTGTGTTGTTAGTGTTGTGAGTGTGTGTGTGTATTAGTGTGTGAGTGTGTTAGTATGTGTGTTAGAGTGTGTAGATGAGTGTGATATATATAGATATCTAGTTGATATATATATAGATATATATATGTATGTATATATATATATATATATATATATATATATATATATATATATATATATATATATATATATATATATATATAGAGTGATATATATATAGGTATATATATAGGAGTGTGTGTGTGTGTTTGTAGCTAGAGGGGGGGGGGGAGTCCAGACTCCAGCAGCAGCGAGCAGCTGCACCAGCAAGCAGTGGCAGCAGCCGCCAAGAGCAGTAGCAGCAGCATGTAGAGCCAAGAGCAGCAGCAGCAGCAGTAGCATGGAGCAGCAGCAGCAGGAATAAGAAGCTCCGGCAGTAGCTAGTGAGGGAGGAAGAGAGATTGATGTATATATATATATATATATGTTGATAGATAGTTAATAGATAGATAACTATATAGATATTAGTATTATAGATAGATAAGATAAATACATAGATAGATGGCTAGATTATTAGATAGGTAGATAGTTATTTAGATAGATAGATACTAGATAGGTAGATAGCTAGATACTTAGATATATATATCTATCTAAGATATAGATATCTATATACCTATAGTTGTATATATATATGTGTATAGGTAAGGTAATGGGTATAAGTGTATTTGTGTGTGTGGATATATATATGTATATAGGTAGATACCTACTTAGATATATATATATATATGATAGATATCTATATTACCTAGCCTAGATTAATAACTAGGTGCATAATTAATAGCTAGGTAGCTAGTTAGAGGGTTTTAGAGCGAAACATCAATACCTTGAGATACCGAGGTATCTCGATACCTTGAGATATTCAAGGTATTGAGTTTCGAGCGGGGTATTTGAGCATTAGCCTAGGAGAT